>CM043716.1:5987813-7187813 GCA_023969325.1 Oryzias curvinotus | reverse complement strand
GTTACTTAAATTGTTATGACTTTTTGAATAATAGATTTACGACTTTTTCCTCATAGTTGTATAACTTTATTCTCGTCAAATTATTACTTTTTTCTCACAATTTTTCAACTTTTTCTTTTTTACAATTTTTGTCTTTCTCCATTGATTTCTGTGCATTTACATGTAGAACCAGGTAAGGAAAATAGGCCTTCAAATTTAAATCAAAATAAATGTTTGTCTAACAAGCTGAAAAAACCATCATGATTGTATTTTTTCATGATAGCCCACATTTATTTTCTTTGACGTAAATGTACATTTCATCCGCTGCTTTAATTTTATTATCTATACTTCCACATAAACTTAATATTTATCCTCCAATATCTCAGCTTCATGTTTAGCAGCTGAACTGGCTCTTAAACATTCAACAAGAGCTTCTCACTCTCAACAAGAACTTCCAGATCCAAACCCTCCTGCTCTCCTGGTTTATGAAAGTCCCTCCCTCTGCTCCTGTTGACCAAAGTAATCAAATCCAGTTGGGAGGGAAGGACCAGTTTTCTTGGAAACAGCATATCGGTTATGTACAGAACGAAATGACAAGAAACATTTCAGCAAACACGGACTAAAGCACGCTTTTCATCACCATGATGAAGAAATCCCTTCTGTTACCAGACGTGATTTAACGTGCAGAAGCCTGTAGGTGATCGTACAGAACCTCTTTGTTCACATCGCAAACAGAAAAAATGAATGAGGAGTTTGAATAAAAATCGTGTAAAGCGTATAAAGGTGACGTTTGCAGTTTCATGTGTTTTATTTTTTATGACAGATTATGTAACGGTTTGAAAATAACTTTTATGTGACGATAGTTATATAAAAGTTAAATTGTGGAATAAAAGAAACAATGGGCTGCAACTACGCTGCAATAAAAGAAAACAAATGTCAGATTGAAGGAACAGTTTTCAGATCTATTTCAGCCATTCTAATTAAAAACGGTGTGATGTCTGTCGTTTTTATAACACGTGAAAACATGTGATTACAACACGTGACATAAGTATGTGAATCAGTGTCAGTGGATGTATAAATATATGAGCAAATATGGGATTAGAGGATGACATCAAACAAAATGACATAAAAGTGAGAGAAACTGTCCTAAAACCGTGGCTAAAATCTATGAAAGAAAATCCACTAACAAAACCAGAGGAAGTTTTGAAATTATTATGGGATGGCCGCACCCTTGGCTTGGTGGCCATTTTGTGGTGAAATTTGTTGATTTTCCCATTACTCTACAAAATGAGAAAAAAACTTTATTTGAACAAAACTTCACACACACGTCTCAAGGTTAAGTCTACAACCATGACTGAAGTTTTGTTGACCTGTGACATCAGGAAGCGGGCTAAGGATTTTCATAGACTTTCTCCTAACTCATGGAGCCTCATTGGGAGGCTTCTTGAGAAAAATTGTTATAAATAAAGTTTGTAGATTTTAGCGCGGTGAGCTCACAAAAGTGGAATTTTTCTGTTGCTCAGACTTTTTTTTTTTACCAGAACATTGTGAACATTTTTGGCTCAAAGTGAACAAATCGATATGCCATACAATGTGAACATATTAGGAATGTGGGCGCGGTTAGCAAAAAAACCTGCGTTGCCAAGGATATTCCAAAAATGACTTCTACCGATTCTTCTAAAAATTACACAGACCTGTTTGTCACCCAAAGGTGACAACAAAATTAAATGGTTGCTATGGAGTTAAAACCAAAAGTCATGCTGCCATTTTGAAATAAAAAAGTCACAACTGTCAAAACTGTCACAGCCAGTGAAGGTGAGTGAGGAGGGAGCTAGCTTAAGGCTTCAATTAAAAAAACCAAACATTTAATCTAACCATTGTTGCTGACTGTGAAACAGGGTTCATTTTTCAGAGTAGTTGGTTTGATCCAGCTGTGGATTCAAACCTTGGAAGCTTGGGAAAGACACTCTACCTCTTGGCCAGTGTGTGTTTTCCACATTTACCTAAAGGTAGGGGATGATTTCCCCTTTGTGGTGGCTTTTAGAAACCACTTTAGTTTACTTTGATTTTACATGAGCTTTAATGTCAGCAGTCAACCTGTAGACTTCCTTTTATGGAGGGATATTCACGCCACTATGCTGCAAACAAAACTTTCTAAGGTGCATGTGAAAATGTTTAATATTTGCATTCAAATGCTTTTTCTTTGCGTTCTTTCTTTCTTTTCTTTTTTTCTGCTGTGGCGTCATAAATATCACTCCATAGAAAACATTTGTGTTGCAAACGCAAAAATATTTTTTGAAAGCAAAAAAAAAATATAATAATAATAATAATTTGAAAGCCATAAAAACAAAAACAAAAAAAAGATTTTGTAAGCAAAAATGAAAATTTTGAAAGCAAAAAAAAAAAAAATTGAAAGCAAATATTGAATATTTTTATTTGCAATTTATAAAGTTTTGTGTGCAACGTGGCAGCATAAATATAACTCCATGTTCTGTTTGTATTCCAGGCTCCAGGGTTTCCACGTGGAGCCAACCTGCTTTGCTGAGTTAGCTGGAATTCTCCTGAGCGTCTCTGTTGTTGGCGTTTGCTGCCCTTTTTTTGACTTTTGTGTGGATTTGTCCAACCAGATCCAACCGAGTTAAACATGTAGAGAGTTGTAGCTTAAATAAAAGCAGCAAAAAACAAGAGTTTTCCATAAAGAAGAGGGTAACAGATTGTTAATCTGCTTTTAGGAACTATTAGTCTTTTTCTTAAAGTTTCGTCAACCACCATAGAAGAAAATAACATATCTGCACAGAACTTTGAGAGTTTTTATCTAATTAAAACATCTAAATTACAAGAATTTTCTACATGTGTAAAAAATATGCCAGTACCGTAGATCTAAAGAGTTGATTGTTCTTCTGCTCATTGAACTTTTTGAACTCTTCCATGACTTGACATGATGATATAAGAAAAATAAAGCTTTTATTTAAAATCCATGCCCACGCCATGCACCGTCTACATCCAGATGAGAACAGATGACATCGCGTCACACATTGCACCAAAGCCCGTTGCATACATCATGACAGCCGTCGGGAGGAGCTCCATAAAGGACGGCTTCGAACAACGTCAGCTGAGCTCCACCCGCTCAGCTCCAGCAGGCACGTGAAATCAGGTGACACAGAGGTCACTTCCACGACCTCCGGCAGTGCTGACCGAAAAACAAACACAGTACCATCACTAGAATAGGATAACTAACAAATAAAAGCTATTTTTTCTCTCTGACAATCACGTCTCAGTAAAACATTTGGAGTTTTCATTTCCTCATATGCACATACATTCCCAGCTGTCACAGATGCTTCCAACAGTTCACTTTTTGCCCCTTTTAATCCATTTTTAAAATGCCTTTTTGTAAGAATAAACGCAATGTTAAAATAATTATAACCAAAATAATTATAAACAAAATCAAGAACATGTTGGAGAACTCATCAAGAGGGCAATTTTGGTGAAGCTGAGAGGCGTCTATCGAGGGCAGGACTCATCTGGAAAACAGAGAAATGGAGACGGAAGATGAAAAAGTTGTAGTTTTGGTTGATATTTGCTCCTTTTTGTTCTGTCTGCGTTGTCGATAAAACTCTAAAAACAAAGTGTTGAACAAAATTTCCACACATAGAGTAAAGTTCACGTCTTAGAGGCTTTCTAAGGACATCGCTGTCTTTTGCACAAGTTAAGAACTCCACTTTGTGTTTGTTGAGCTGGGGGTGACACTGACCCACTCTCAGACGTGGAGCAATCCCCATGCTCCTGGTGCTCTTGAGTAAGCCAGCCTCCGCCTCTCCTTCCTCCTCCTGCACCTCCCCTGCCTGTGGCTTGTCCACCTTGCCCCCGTCATGCAGGTGGGGGTTAAATGTCAGCATGGAGGTCTCTGACGGGTACTCACACACCTGCTCCAGCTGGTCCTCATGGAAGCAGACCTTCCCCTGTGAGACAAAACACAGCAAAGCTGTCCTGTTAGCATGTTTTCAGCTCACTGTTTGGTAAATGTCCCTGTGAGGGGTGATGATGCTGATGGGGATGATGATGATCTGACTTTGAAGTGAATGTACTGCTACCTACTGGTGAGAGGAGGTTAGCATTGAAAATCAAATTCACACTATCACATCTCTACGGCTGATCAAACTATAAATATTGAATTAAATACACTCATTAAAAGAGTTTCAAATGCAAATGTAAAGAATTAAAGGATTTTCAAGAATAACAAACGAACAAATAATAAGACGTTTGTTATTCAACATTTGAGGTTTGGGCTGAAGTGCAACATTTTTAGTCCTAACATCGATGATTTTTTAAATCTATTTTCAAAACGTTTCCAAAATGTTTAATTACGACTGTGTTATTTTTGGCCAAAAACAAAATCTGTGTTGTATTCGAAGACATAGTTTCTGTAGAGCGGGAGGAGTTCTTTAGAAATTGAGTTGTGAGCAATTTTGCACCTCCTTCCTGTTGCCCATAACTGAGAGCTCTCTGTTTACACGCTCTCCCGCTAGCTTACAGCCCCTCCCATCCCCAATCTAGTATTTCTGCAACAAAAAACCTCAAACAATGTCGGAGCTATCCGGCCGTACAGTTTAGATCCAGATTTGTCTGCAGGTGGAGGAATCAGAAGGGGGCGGAGCAAGGAGCTTGTAGTCCCGCCCAGCTTGTTTTCCATGTCACACATATGATCTTTTTCCAATGGCATTTTTTTCATCCGCTCCTGATTTACAATAATTTGACTAAAGAAATACTCAGAAATGCTAAATTGGGCTTAATTTTATTTACAGCTTCCATTAATAGAAAACGCTACAAAAACGTGCTAAAAACTCAGTTTTCATCTAAGTGGGTCTTTGAACTTTGGAGAGTGCCTCACTCTGGCTGTGAGCGTTGTTTATGCAGTGTCACTGTAATGTTAACTGACAGTCTCGGAGCTTAACGTGACAGAAATACTTTCCATTTGCTGGGCGAAAACTTCATGAACTCGATGAGATGGAAGGACAAACTTAGCAGGAACTAAATGTAAACATTGCATTGAATAAATGCAGAAAGACGTCCTTCGGAGGTTTCTGACTCAGCAGATGTTTGGCACTGCAATAACATAAGTCCAAAGCTGCAAGGTGGAGCTGAAGCACAGCGGTAACCGCGGCTGGTCTGCAGAGAAGTGCAGATATCTGCTCAAGAAAGGATGGCAGAATCCTGCTGAGGCCCAGGAGGCTAATCCTCCTTCCCTGACCCTGATTAGCTCGGGCCAACGCCGCAGGGCGGGCTGAGGCACGGCTGCAGGGTGACAACAAGACTCACAGGCCGAAACAGGGAAGTTTGAGGAGGGAATTTCCAGCTTCAGGGGCAGAAAATGCAGCACGAGCTTGGTTTAAATGTTAAAGAACAAACAGAGTAACACACTATGTGCAGAAAGTGGAACTCAAGTCCTGTTTTAAATGTTTGTATTTGCAGAAGTTTTGACCAAATCTTAAATGATGCATGACTTCAACAAAGTGACAGAGGAGGAAGCAGCTTTTAAATTGAAGGTAGAAGCAGGTCAGCCCCCCCACACACCAGGATAAAGTGCTTCAGAAGGGAGGAAGAGGAGGAGAGCAGGGGTGACGTCAGAGTCTGAGGGACAGCACAGCAGCAGGTGGTCAGAAAATCAGCCTGTGGTCGCCTCCTACTGCCGCGGAAGAGGACAGCTCAGACATAAACATAGAAGAAGAAAAAAGATCCTCTTTTGATCTATTTCCAAAGCCTTCCCAGAGGTCTTTTACTTATGATTATAGTGTTTTTGGCCCCCCAAAAAACAAAATCTGTCATTTTCTAGGGCATTTTCTGCAGAGCAGTGGGAGTTCAATAGAAATTCACCTCTGAATTGTGGGCACGACTGTTGGCACAGGGTAAGCCTGCCTTCATTTCCCATCAGCCATCTATTCATTCTCTCTTCTGCTAGCTTACAGCCCCTCACATCCCCAACCTAACATTACCAGTGCAGCAAAATGCATCACAATTTTACATCTGCCCCCAATTCACAACAATTTTCAAAAAGAAATACTCAGAAACAATTTTAATCTTAATATTTTTTAAATAAATGTCTCCTATCATGAGAAAAAGGCTATAAGAACATCATAAAAAAGTCCCTTTTCATCAGAAAGGGTCTTTAATCTGATTGATGATGAGGCTTTTTGACAGGAAGATTTTTTTCACAGATTGTTCAAGTCGAGCAGCTAAATAAGGAATCTAAAAACGGACTTCCTCCTGACAGACTCTTGGTTGGAGGAAGCTCACGAGCGAAAAGTTTCAGGTTGACTGGAGTTTCTGTGCTATTAAGAAATGAAGCTTTAATTGTAAGTGTCGACGATTTTTCTAAATTTGTCAGGACTCGTCACCTCCACCCTCTGCCTCTGAGACAATTTGAGATCTCTTTTTCAGTCCAGATAGACCAAATGAGGACAGATAAACCCCCGCTTGCGCCGTGGGAGGTCAGAGCGTTCAAAGACGGCATGTCCAACAACCACGATTCGCACCGGCAGACATGCAAAAAAACACAATGGGTGGTTTGTCTGAGGCAACAGAAAGGAGAGAATTGGGACATGGAAACAAGGAAACAGTCTCTAACAGAAACACAACACCAGCTGTTTGACCGGAAACAAAAGCAGTCACTTCATTTATAAGTCCACTAAAAACACTCAGCTTGGCCTTTTACAGGATTTTGCAACAAGCGCGTTCACTTCTGCCCTGCCTGGCAGCGTTTTTATCTTCCCTTTCTCACACAAAAGGCGACTTATTTATGCAGACGAAGGAAAGGGATGAAACTGAAAATTTGACTCTTGAAAAGAGCCAACTCTGTTCCTGTTAACTCCAGTGAGGTTTTGCATTTTGCTCACATGCAGTCGTGCAAAGTGGTGTGACCAAACACACGAGATTGTGGGTGTCTACACACAAGAAAACTACCAATAAATGAAGACAGTGGCAGGAAAAAGCGGCTGTTTGGTTCTGTAGACGACCCTCACTCCACAAAAGACGGAACAGTATTAGGAGCACAAACAGCAAAGGAGATAACTCCAGGGGTTTAGGGTTGGGAATCAAGATGCCGTGCTTGATAAGGCTTTAACTGGCTTAGCTCCCTCTCTGAGATTCTCAATCACAAGGGATGTTCTTCAGGTGAGAGGAGATTCTGCTTAGAACTGTTTGGAGACGATTTGAAGGTTGTAAATCAATACAAACCAATTAGTTTTTATCAGCGATCTATAGTTGTTTGATGCCAGAACTTACCCGCTTTGGTGTTCCTCTGCCTTTTATCAAACAGGATCTCTCCAGGTTCTGATATCCACCGATCACCTCGATTTCTTCCACGGTTGGGTACTTCTTCCTGCCTGGGTCAGCCGTAGCGGGGCTTGTTTGTTGTGGGGGGGTCTTTGTTGGTGCTGTTGGCACCGTCGGTCTTGTTGATCCTCCTCCTCCTCCTCCACAAGGCTTTTTCGGGGTGACTGTGATGGTGGCGCCTCTTTTCACATGGCCTCCAGAAGCACTTTTGATGGAGAAGAGGACGGGTGATGGGGTTGGGGATGGGGATGGACAGGGGGATTGGGCAGGAGACGGTGAGCTTGGGGAGGAGGCCGGAGTCGGGGCGCAGTTTGCTGGTTTTAGAGAGTTCTCAGAGGACTGGTTCCTGAGAAATGACGGGACGATGGTGATGGTCTGCTTGGGCTGAGGTGTTGGAGAAAAAACAGGATGTGGAGGAGCTTTGGGGTCGGGCGTTTTGTCGTTTTCCGTTCTTTGGTGTTTCAGCCCAGCGTTAGGGCTCTGGTGGCCTTTCCCCTCACTGCTCCTCAGCGCTTCCTGCTCTTTCAGCTGAAGCTGCTCGATCTGCTGCTGAATGGTCTGAACATCACAGACGACGTCCGCCTGCTGCGAGTTTGCAACGAGAGGCTTCACCTTCACAAGGTGCACAGAGGACGAGATCTCCACCGTCTTCTCCCTCAGACACAAACCCGACCTGGAGCCAACAGTTTCCAGGTTGTAGATCCGGCTCATCGCTGCAAGAGAGTTTGGATGAGGCGGCGAAGGGGACAGGGACTGTTCTGAATCGAAAGACGATGAGTATTCTTCCTCCTCCTCCTCCAGTTGTTCCTCCTCTTCGCTGAGCCTCAGCTGATTCTCTACATGTTGCAGAGGCTCTTCTTCATGCTCAGATATCTGGAAGCTGTCAGAGATAACCTCGGAGGCAGTGGTGGCGCAGTCGCTTGTCACTTCCTCCACTGTGTCAGCTTGTGCGAGAGAAACAGGAAGTTGAGGGCAGGTTTTCAACATGCAGACTTCCTGTCTGACGTCAGAGGCAGTCATGGATGTCGGCTCGGCAGTCTCTTCCTGTACCACGTCTGCTTCAGCGGGCCTGCTCTGCTCAGCAGCCACGGCCTTCTGCTCTTTCTGGGTTTCACTTCCCCTCTCCCAGTACCTGTCCTCCCGGTCGCAGACCTCTTCTCCATTCTCTGCTCCTCCTCCTCCTTGTTGCACCTTCTCCAGCTCCTTCTGCCTCATCTTCTCCCGCAAGGACTCGATGCGGCTCAAGTGCTTCCCGATTTTCCAGCTGTCCTTCCTCTTGATGCCTCGTCCTGCATCCCAGTCCTGCACGTTGCAGCCGACTCCTCCTGCTTCTGTTTTGTCCAACATTTCCTCTCCAACGTAAAACACAGTCCTGGGGATCTGAATGGTTAGGGGGATCTGCGAGGTCCCCAAAGCAGGAATCCTTGTTGGAGATCTTAGTCCCGCATCCTGACCTCTTGACCTGCAGTCGCCTTCTGTCAGAGGCTCCTGCCTGTAGACTTTTTCAGCCTTTTCATTCAAATGAACTGTTGCATCTCCTATTTTTTCTATTTTACTGATAAGATCCTCAGTCTGGGAAGAGAGCATGGTAAGGTAAGGCCCTTGTGGTCCTGTTCCGCTCCACTCTGGCCCTCTATGGGGGGCTCTACCTGCAACAGTGCAGGACAAACCAGGGGTCTCTGTGAAAGCAGAATCGTTTTTAGGGTCAGTATCAGCTCTTTGATTGGAACCTAGCGAGTCTGCTGGGAAAATTTCAGCAGCTGAACCAGCGACTTCTCTCCAAGCTTCAACTTCTGCCTCCTTTTCCCGACTCTTGCTCGCTGTCGGTGGCTCTCTGTCAGCTCTGGTTTTCCCGTCCTGCCTTATCGGGACTCTCTTAGCAAACGAAATCCCCTCCATGCTTTTAACTGAGGCCACGGTGAACCCCTCGTCTGCATCCTCCACTTCCTCGTCCCGCACAACCTTCTCCTCCTCGCTTTTTGCATCCCTCAGTTTTGCACAGCGGCCTTTCTGCACAAGTCTGGCACACCCCAGTTTGAGCTTTGCAGATTTATCAGCCATCCCGTCTGGGTTCATCCTCCCAAACTCCTCAGCAGCACCGATGACGCGATCTGAGAAGCTGAAGGATCGTTTGGGGATGCTCCTCAGCAGCGTCTTCTGTCCGTCGGCTCTCCTCTCCACAGACTGCCTGTCGTCTTCGTCTCCTGAGTATTTTCTCCTGTCAGGCTGGAGAAAATTTTCGGAGCTTTTGGATCGTGATGGAGGTTTGGGGTGCTCTCCAAATTTACTCAGCAGCTGGCTGACTCTTCCTCCCTTCTCCACAAAAACATTATCGTCCCAGCTGTCCTTCCTATTGTCTTTGATATTGATAACTGTAGCATGACCCCACGGCTTCTCCTTTTCCTTCTCTCTCAAGCGGGAAACATCTGTTCTCAGCTCCTTGCCCAACGTCTCCCTCCTTAGATCCATACAGCCTTTCACCTCTCCATCCTCCCAGCCCTTGCTTCCAGAACATCTGTCTTCTGGGTTCAAGAGCGGCTTTATGATGAGAACTTCTGAGGCTCGGATCTCGGTGACACTCCCCCCTCCAGCCAGGATCTCCCTAAGGTCCATTTTCATCCCCCTCTTCCCGATTTGGTCCTCCTGAAGCTTCTCCCTGTCTGCTTCCATCCATTTACCTCTCCTGTCATCGCCGCCTTTCCTGTCCTGCTCAATGATGATGATGTTGTCGGCATGGATGGTCCGGAGACAGGGAACGACGGGTGAGAAGGGAGTGCACGGTGGCTGACTTTCCTTTTCCTCTGGGTCTTTTCTAGTCCGCAGAAAGTCCTGCTCCTTTCCCGCCTCCTTCCACTGGCTTTTGTCTTTGTCACATCCTTCTCTGCAGTTTTCTCTGCATTCACCCACGTCCCTACTCCTTTCTTTTTCCCATCCTTCATTCAAATCTCGGAATCGGTCTTTTTTCAACTCAACGCCTCTCCTCGTCTCTGCATCTTGACCTCTGGGGTTCATCTTGTCCCTCTCCTTGACCTCCGTCTCAGTGCCCGGCTCTCCATCTCTGCCCTTCTTCCACCCACACTGTGTGCGGATGAATGGGTTTTCATGGACCGGAACTATGGTTTCCAGTGAAACCTGACTGGCTGCTTTGGGCTCCTGATCCAGCCACTGCCCGGGATCTGGACTGAGGGACACATCGCTGCCCAGATTGACTGTAACAGAACTGTCTGTGTCGCTCAGACCATCAGATGGAGATAAGAAGTCCTGCGGCAGGCAGAAGTCCCTGTCCTTCTCCTTGTCTCCTACTGTCTCCTGCTTGGCTCTCCTACGTTGGATGATCCCTCTTTTCCAAGCTGGCATGCTGGCTAACTTCTCCTCCTCCTCTTTTTCTCTCCTCCCTCGCTCCACCTCTTCTCTCTTCTTTTTCTCCAGAAGGAGTTGCTTCCATTCTGGCAGGGAGGAGACAGACATAAGAGAGAAGGTCTTTGGACACTAGAGCGTTCCCGCAGTATCAGCCTGAAAAAACACATTTGAGACAATTTATCCCAGAAAAACGTCGAAGCAACCAAAAATTACTTCAACTATGTAGAATCGTTCTATCAAATGTTAAAATAAAAGAGAAAAACAGTCTCTTGGTTGAGACTAACTCACCCAAACGTGCAGTTTTTGTAACAAGAAGTCAGAATCCTCCACGACTTTACATTTCCACGTCAGTGCAGTCACCCGAGAAGCGCTTTTATTTTGGAAACAAACACAAACTGTGACTCTTTGTGGTCAAAAAGGTCTCAGTCCTATCACCCAGAGACCTGACTGCACTGCCGGGCATCCAGACGCCTCCGTCCTCGGTGTGGTAGTAATTACCTCCAACCTGAGAGCCGCGAGGCTGTAATCCGATAATTACACTCAATTCCGTCAAGAGAGTTTAGAGGCACACAGCATATTGTCGGACCTAAGAAAAGGCGTTAAAGCCCATATGTCTGCTGGGCTACCAGCCCCCCCCAGCAAATCTTCCTATCCTTTAGTGCTGATTGGAGAAGAGGAGGAGGATGAGGAGGAGGAGGTGAACCGGACTGTGATGCCAGATTTGCCAACCAGCAAAGCTGCAACAGGAGCCATCTCCTCATGGTTGAGATTGTTTGTCTCAAAGGGTTTTATAATAAAGTTGTCAGACATTTTTTATCTAAAAAAAATTATGAAAGAGGAAAACAACAATTTTATGGCTAAAGGATCACAAAAACACAAAAATCTTATTTCTCCTTGATGTATAAAAAAAAATCTAGAGAGCTGAAAAAAAGTTTCTTTGAGCTTTAGAGGAGAAGTGTATCAACAGGAGCAGCTCCAACTGTTTGGGGGTCCAGGGTCAGCAGATGAACAGGCCCTCCACGCCAAAAAATCACCATTATTTTAGTTTCTATTTACGTGCTTTATTGATTGAATGCTATAAAGCATTTAACCCATTGTTTTCCTGTTTCTCTTTATTTATTTATTTCTTTATTAAAGTATCTTGTGACAACTTTTCCGCTATTTTAACCACTTAACTAATGAAATGTTCAGCTTTTCCCAGTTAAGACTTTTGGTTCTTCAAATCCTTGAACTTTTCAAGATATTCCTGGATTTTTGTCTCCATTGAAGTAAATAGGGAATCCTTGGTGCAGAAGCTCGCCGGTTCGAGACCCGGCTCTGGCATTTTTCACAAAAATATATTTTTGTTATTGTACTGTTTTCACTTCATTTATGGTCAACTTTGATCAATTCCTTCTTTATTTATTTATTTAGCCATTGATTACCCTTAAGTTTCATTTTCATTCAGCAATATGGCATCAACCCTGCATTTCTAGTTTAGTTTCCCATGTTTATTTTTTCATAAAAAATTCTAGCTGTACTTGTCTTTCAAGAAAATCTAGCTCCTATTTTTAGTTTTTTTTTAAAAGCCTTACAAGATGTGTTTCAACAACTGTTGAACTTTTCCCATTTTGATCAATTGGGTCATGTGATCACACACACACACACACACACACACACAAAGTTTACACACAACAGCCTGAATCAAGTGAAAGTCAACATTTAAGCTAATATATATTTATTTTTAATTCCTACAAAATACTGAGATTTCCTTAAATCTTCACATCTATCTTTACATCTAGGACGCAAAAACCTCAGAAACCTCAAAACCTCATGTTCTGCTAAAATTCAGGTAAAAAAGTGTAACAGATTAGAAAAACATTTAAAAAATGTCACCATATTGAAACATATTTGGAGGATTTTAACAAAAAGGCATCTTTGTTCACTAACAGAAACAATTTAAATGAAAAAATTTTATTTTGTGTTTGTTATGTTTGCTTTTACGACTGAGTATTAGAGTCACCATAAAAAAAGTGAGAATACAGTTGAAAAATTATGAGTAAAACAGTCTAATTTTTACATTAAGGTAGTAAATTTATGATTTTAAAAGTTGTCATTTCACAACTATAGGGGACTTTTTTTTTCAAAATTAAAGATGTAATTTCATGAAAATAAAGCTGTACAATTGCAAAAAAGTAAAGCAGATTCAGCGAGATCCTTAAGCAGAATGACGTCCTGAATCATAAATTAAAGATGTAATGTTCAATTGTCTTTGTTGAAGCATTTTCAAAGCTAAGCATAACATTTTATTAACTAAAAAAGCCGTTTGCAAAAGCATAAATATATTTCTTTGTTCTTGTACAATTTGGATTTTTCTCTCATCATTTTACGACTTTATCATAAAATATTTATTTAATTATTTTCTTGTATGGTGGCCCTAATTCTCCGTCGTGTACTTTAGTTTGAAATGTTGTTAAAAAATTTTCAAAAGTTTGTGTAAAAAGTTAGTGATAAAAGGTCAAAAAGTGGTTCCTCTAAAGGTCAAAGTGAATCCCAACGTCAGCTTTGACTTTGACCTCACTTCTCCTTATAGTTGCCGTCTTCGCGCTCGGCTGCACCGCTGCCATGCGGCTCTGCAAAGATCTGCATCCTGCTGCTCATCTGCCCGCAGACGTAAGCCAAGTCGTGTTTGTCCAGAGAATGCGCCGCAGCCAGGTACGCCGACAGCGTCCCTGCTAACAGCAGCCGGTCCAAAGATAAGGCGGGCAGGAGCCACAGCACCACAGCCAGCTCCACGCACACAGGGTGGCGGTAGTGGGACAGCAGGCGCCGCGCCCCTGAGGGTTTATGCAACAGGGGGTCCCCCAAGCTCAGACAATCGTAATACACCTGAGACAGGAGAGTGGAGAGAAAACTTTACATCTATTTACCCGTTTAAAAATATGAAAGATTTCTGCAAACAGTATTAGTTTCACTTGTTAACAAATACAAACCTTAAAATGCTAATTAAAAACAAAATTCACCTCACAGGAGAGGTGAATTTTTTTTCACTAGAAATGTATGAAACCATCTAAAATGCCTAAAATAAGAAAAAATAAACAGGTTTCGAACCTGCTTGATGCCCAGAAGTTCTGGATAATCAAAAATCATAAGGATGCTGCAGATGATGGCCCAGCACAGGAAGTGCAGTATAAAGCAGAGCAGGGGGAACAAGACACTCCAGGGGGGGTCCCGGACTGACCACAGACAGGGGGCGCTGGTCACAGGCTGCCAGAGGCGTATCAAAACCTGAAAACGCCAAAAGAAAAAAAAAAGAAGAAAACAGTCAATCAAAATAAATACATTTAAAAAGCATTAAAAGGCGAGTTTTTTTTTTTCAATTTCAATTTCAAAGAAAATAAAGAGTCAAAACATTGATAAAAAGACTAAAGAACCTGAGACACAATAAAAAGGGTTTTAGTGGCCAAGTAAAGACAGAAAAAGTCAAATCTTAAATGACAGAAAACTTTAAAAAGACCCAAAACAGAATAAATTGATTCATTTCATGTAAATTGGATTTTATATTAGCAAAAAATCTGAATATAAATATAACAAAATTCAAACAAAAACCAATGAATGAGCACAGAAATAAACAGAGGAGTCAAATGTTGAGTTTTTTTTGTGTCAAAATAAAAAGTTTTATCTGTCTGCATATGTACAAAATAAAACCCCAAGCAGCATTCTGTGGCTTCAAGGGGCTACCCAACCCTGCAATAGCTGCCCCCCCTTGACCCGCCCTCACCGGCTGACCGACTGCTACATACCCCTTACTCCCCCCCTTCTGCCCCTGCCACCCTGGTCAGAGCTGCATGTGACAAATTCATGATTAAAAAAAGTTTTTCAAAAAGCGGCTTTTCTGTTAGTTCATCTCCATAGCAACCATTTCATCTTGCATTTATCTGGGGGTGACGAACAAGTCTATGTAATTTTTTGAAGAATTAGCAAAAGAACATTTTAATATTTCCTAGGCAACCAAGGTTTTTAAGCTTACCACACCCACATTAGTGAATTTTGACTTTTTTTTGAGCCCCATAAAAAGTTATAGTCTCGTTAATTTTTTTGTCGTTTTGTCTCGCTGTGATTTCATTGTATTTTTGTCGGGGGGGTTGTCGTTTCAGAAAGAAAGAAGAATTGCAAAAACAATCTGGTCCTTCAGTCCAGGGTTGCAGCGGGACATGATGATGCTGCGGCACATAAAAAAGGTCACGGGGGCCACGCACCTGGAGGGCCAGGGCTGTGGTGAAGCAGTATGCAGTTCGGTTCAGGGGCCCCAGCACTGACTGCAAAGCCTGCTTGACTGGAGACCAGGCAAGCAGACTGTGCTGTGTGATGAAGAGAGCCAGCAGGCACAAATCCACAACGAGAGACCTCAGGACAGAGCCATCTGAAAGAGCCACTGACCACGGTATGGTGTCTGGAGAAACAACAGATGTATACCATTGTACATGGTATTTTTGATACATAATACATCGGAAGTTCCATTAAATGCTTTCTTATAAATAAACGAGCACTCGGAAAGAGAGAAAAGGAAAAACTAGAATCGCCCAACGTGGGGCTCGAACCCACGACCCTGAGATTAAGAGTCTCATGCTCTACCGACTGAGCTAGCCGGGCGGCATGCATTTAAACATCTCAGCAAAATTTAATAAGGGGGTCTACTGAATGGTTCACCCGTTTTCATGTTGGATACAAAAGTTAATTGAATGACTTAATATTTATGCAAACGACGAAGCACTCCTACACTACAGTGACCTCAACTCCTATTGGCATTCCTGCGTCAACTTACCTTGACAGAACGGCGTGTCGCCGGTGATGTTGTGGTAAATGGCTCGAAACGATACAAAGCGAATGAAGTCTGCGCCTGATATGAAGACAAAAAGCGAGTTTAGCAGAGACGCTGTGCACAGAGCCCAGCAACGAAAGGTGACCACCGCCATTTCCAAAAGCGTTAATGTTCATTTCACAACAGTTCCGGAAGAAGAGTTTCTATAGCAGTACCTGAAATAGACACGTGGGGGCGCTATTTCCCCGCTCATTGTTTGCAAGCTCACTTTACGTCTATCAGGGATGTCAAACAAACGGCCCGCGGGCCGTGTCCGGCTTGCCAGATGGTTTAATTCGGTCCAGTTATGAAGACTAAAAATTATAAGCATGTTTAAAAAAAACAAGCACGTTTCCAGTCCATTCCTATGGCGAGTTAAGATTGTTTTAAAGAAATAACCGAAATACACAATTCCGCCACTAGGGGGAGCAAAGGAAAAGCAAAACAGGTTAAACCAGTGGTCCCCAACCACCGGGCCGCGGACCGGTACCGGGCCGCGGGACACTTGGCACCGGGCCGCGGGAAATTTTGGCACCGGGACGCACAGAAAGAAAAAATAATTTCCATTTTATTGTGTTTTTTTTCCGAAAGGTTTTATTTTGAAAAGTGACCGGATTCTCTCTGTTATATCCATCACACTTAACGCACGTCAAAGTCGCGACACCAAACATCACGTGATACACCCCGATAAAATTAAACCCAAACAACCAAAATGAGCAAAAAACAAACTTCTTTAGAAAGTTGCTTTCACAAGGGGAAACGGTCCAATGAAGGGACAGAAGAGGAACCTGCACCCGGTAAAAGAGGGAAATCTGCCTTTAACAGGCAGCATCAAGAAACCTATTTAAAATATGGATTTATCGCCACGGGCAATTCCCACGCACCAACCCCGCTGTGTGTAATATGCGGTGATGGTAGAAACAATGTTGCTCATGTGATGTTCAGTTGTTGGTGTGACGTTAGGAGGACACCGCTAATAAAGTAATAAAGTTGCACATGATTACACAGTGGATTTACGTTCATTATTATTATTGTTATTATTATTACTAAAGAGAAAATACCACCCCCGGTCCCCGGTAAATTGCGTTGCACCTCAACCCCCCCTCCCCCCCCTACACACACACACACACCAGTCCGCGGTAAACGTGCCCCGCGTCCGCCCCCCCCCCGGTCCGCGCTAAATGTGCCTAGCGCTGCGCACCCCCCACCCCCCCCGGTCCGCGGTAAACGTGTTTTGCATTGTACCGGTCCGCGGGGACAAAAAGGTTGGGGACCACTGGGTTAAACAACATAACAGCTCTGTCTGGGTAAGATGCAGTTTGGTTCCCCGCAAGCCTCAACCCCGTTACAGTGCTGTAAGTATCAGTAATGACACCCTAATGACCAAATTGTTGTCAAAAAGAAAAAAAGGTGGAAGTGGAGGGCTGAGCTTTCCAGGGAAAATGGAAAGAGTTTTATTTGTTTACAGAGTTAAATACATAATAATACAAAATGTTTGGTATGTCATCAACAGGTGCTCAAAGAATATAACATTCAGCACCACTATGAGATTCTCCATAAAGAAAAGTTTCACCATTTGGAGTTAAGAAAAGAGAAGATTTACCAACTGGACTGAAAAAATAACTGTCTGCATTTACTGCAGCTGTGACGTCAGTGATAAAACAGTGACAGACACCTTCTTGCAAACAAGTTGGAGCAAACATCCAAACCATTTTCGGATGGAGAACTTAATGCTGAAAATGCTGAAGGCTGCAAAAGTCTTGTATCCCAAAAAGCAGCCGACCTTTGCCAGCCAAATGCAGGACATTTCATCTCTGTTGATGAAAGCACAGACATCACAGATGTCTACAGCTGTGCATATTTATTAGAGGTGTTAAAGAGACGACACAGCAGAGTTTCTTGAGTTGATGGACACAACAACAGCTGTTGACATAGTCAGCTCTCTAGTTAGTCTGGTCAGTCTGGTCACTAGTAGCGCCCCAAAAAGGTCAGGAAGAAGGCCGGCGTTGCCACAAAATTCAGGCAGCAAACCAGGAAAAGACTCTTGGACATTTTATTGAGTTTTGCACACTTGAATGACAGTAAATGTGTTTCTGCACGGGATCTGAATCCTGATATTGATGGTGTGGGGAAGTTTCAGGAGAGAATGGAGGTTAACTCCAAATTCTTGTTACATTCACAAATGTTTGCAAGTTCAATTTAGTTTAATTTTTCATGGATTTGCACATTTATATTTTAGGCAGGGTGTTTCATTTTTTTTCCATAGCCCCCCTTGAGTTTATTATCGGGATTGCTTTAGTGTCAGATGTAAAATACTCTATAAAATGGAATAAACCTTTTTTTTTTTTCAATTTGTTTTTATTGCAAAGAAAAAGAGAATTGTTACATACATGAAATACAATGAAACAAAGATATAGTTTCATATTTGTGATACAACATGGCCAGTTTTTTGTTTTTTATTTTTCTTTTTTCAAACACCTTGACCCCCCCCCTCTCCATAGTTTTCAAGACAAGGATAAAATATATATTGTCCGATATGACAAAAGCATATCTCTATGTAATCAACTCGATGGCCAAATCGATCAGACAATTGACAACATAAAATAGAGAAATATGTATAGCTGATGTGATATTTATATGATATTTATAATGTTCACATTTGGCTACAATAGGACGGGGGCGCTGGTTGTCTGGCCTCTTCCTTATTCCTTATGGAGGATCTCCAGCAAATTTAAACGGCAATCAAGGCTGGAGAGCTTTTTATCAATCGAATCCAGGATATCACTCATGTTGATGCCCGGAAAAGGTGCAGCCCCCGGGGAATCTTCGGGACGGCCGCGTTTGGTGGACGGAGTGGCGGTGTTGGATCTCCTCATGACGCAGGTATTGAAACACTCGTCGATGTAATTCTCCAGATCCTCCAGGTCCTCCAGGCTGACAAATGTTTGACAAACTTTTTCAGATTTTGTTAACTTTCTGGATGATTTAAATATGGCGGTATAATGAAATAAAACAAAATGTTTGTTTACAATTTACGCGCCGCCAAGTAAACTCACCACACTCCTCTCGTCGGCTCTCGCGATACTACAGCATCACACCTCCTTGGAGGCTCATTTTGACGTTTGAGTCCCCCAGGTGGCAATAATACTAACAATGCTAATAATATTTAAGAGCAGTTGGAATATTTTAAACTATAAACTACTGAGATGTGATGGTAGAATGTGAGGAGGCCTCAGGTAGAATTTTTTTTCTTTGCCAAAGTGATCTAAAACCTACGGAGCCCGTGTCATGACATTAAAAAAATAAAATATATCTCGTTCCCACAGATTAATAACTCGTTCCCACAGATTAATAACTCGTTCCCACAGATTAATAACTCGTTCGCACGAAATACTATTCCGTTCCCACAAGATACTATTCCGTTCCCACAAGATACTATTTCGTTCCCTCGAAATACTATTTCGTTCCCACGAAATGATTAACTCGTGCGAACGCAATAATTAATCCGTTCGAACGCAATAATTAATCACGTCATAAGTCAATCACACGGATATGCTCTCAGTCCGTCCGGCCGCAAAAGCCGCTTTCAGCGGTAACATCCGTCTCTTTGTGACCCACATTCGTTCAAGAAAGGAAAAAGAAAAACAAGAAGGATCAATTTATTACTGTCTCAATGAATATAAGAAAAATTTCACAAGATTTGATAGCTACGCTGCTTTGCCATATGATAGCTTCTGCTAGGCTACTACTACTAGCTTAGCTCCCCGCGGAGCTCCTTGCTTGTCATGCCGGCATTCGGGCAACTGGCTGGTCGGTAGACAGCCAGCCAGCTGATATTGTAGTTTAGGGTCGAATAGGAATAATAATATTCAAGACTTGTCTTTTATTAACATACTCTTTAGCAGTTAGTCGCTTCACATTCGAAGGCTATTAGGCTACATGCTAACTAACTAGCCGATCGGTTATCCTGTTATTTACGTCATAGATTTACAGCAGATACCTTCACATTTCTGTCTGTGTGTGTGTCTCATTACATTGCATTGAGGACATGGAGGATGTTTAGAGATCAGATTTATTTATTTTAAAAAGCACAAAAGCATCCATCGGACTTAGCTTTTAGCTACTAGCATTACAAACAAGGCTGCATGCATCCGGCATTCCCAGCATGCATTTCGGCCAATCACCGTGTCCCTGTAACTGAAGTGTAACAACAAGACCAATGATTTGCTGATCAAAAGCACGTGGGTAAACGTGATGCATCATGGGGTATATTGTTCGCAGCCATGTTTGTGATGCTAAAAGCTAAGTCCGGTAGGGGAAGCATTCAGGCTTATCTTATGATATTTTTCTGATTTTTATCGAGACAATAATAGATCGATCATTCCTGCTTTTATTTTTACGCCCAGTGAATGCTCACAGAGACACGGAAGTAGCTGCAGAAAGCGGCTTTTGCAGCGAGATGACGGAGAGCGTACCAGAGGATGATCATCATACCGATGGATGCTTTTGTGCTTTTTAAAATAAATAAATCTGATCTCGTCTTGGGGTATCGGTCAGCCATATTTGTTGTGCTTGGAGCTAAGAGGTAAGTGCGTTTGGCGAAGCAGTCAGCTTAATATGATATTTTTTCAGATTTTCATTGAGAAAATAATAGATCGACCATTCTTGCTTTTATTTTTACCCCTATTGAATGCTCACAGGGACACGGTCGTAGCGGCAGGAAGCGGCTTTTGCAGCTAGATGACGGAGGGCGTACCAGAGGATCATTATGTGAATACGATGGAATGGATGCTTTTGTGCTTTTTAAAATAAATAAATCTGATCTCTAAACATCCTCGGTGTCTTCAATGCAATGTAATGAGACACACACAGACAGAAATGTGAAGGTATCTGCTGTAAATCTATGACGTAAATAACAGGATAACCGATCGGCTAGTTAGTTAGCATGTAGCCTAATAGCCTTCGAATGTGAAGCGACTGACTGCTAAAGAGTATGTTAATAAAATACAAGTACTGAATATTATTATTCCTATTTAACCTTAAACTACAATATCAGCTGGCTGGCTGTCTACCGACCAGCCAGTTGCCCGAATGCCGGCATGACAAGCAAGGAGCTCCGCGGGGAGCTAAGCTAGTAGTAGTAGCCTAGCAGAAGCTATCGTATGGCAAAGCAGCGTAGCTATCAAATCTTGTGAAATTTTTCTTATATTCATTGAGACAGTAATAAATTGATCCTTCTTGTTTTTCTTTTTCCTTTCTTGAACGAATGTGGGTCACAAACTGACGGATGTTACCGCTGAAAGCGGCTTTTGCGGCCGGACGGACTGAGAGCATATCCGTGTGATTGACTTATGACGTGATTAATTATTGCGTTCAAACGGATTAATTATTGCGTTCGCACGAGTTAATCATTTCGTGGGAACGAAATAGTATTTCGAGGGAACGAAATAGTATCTTGTGGGAACGGAATAGTATCTTGTGGGAACGGAATAGTATCTTGTGGGAACGGAATAGTATTTCGTGCGAACGAGTTATTAATCTGTGGGAACGAGTTATTAATCTGTGGGAACGAGATATATTTTATTTTTTTAATGTCATGACACGGGCTCCGTAAAAACCGGACCCAAGACTGAGAAAAATGTGTCCCTCAATGCCTGAACTGAATATTTTATTTTTTCAAGTTGTAATAGTTGCATAAGATCTGTCAGCCACAGGGATACCCTGGGTGGGTTTTTAGATTTCCAGTGCAATAATTTACGGCGCCTTGCTATTAAACCTATTTTTTTTTAAGTGAAATGCATTTTATTTGAGATCCATTGGCTTCTGTGAATGAATGTGTGATATCAAGTGATTAGGCTGCCATGTTGGTTGAGGAATTTTTTCAACAAAAAAACCAAAAAATTATAGCTGATTTTTGCTTTTATGTTACACTGGTCCGGCCCACTTGGGATCCGACGGGTTGAATGTGGCCCCCGAACCAAAATGACTTTAACACCCCTGGTCTAAATCATTGACTGTATATGAGAAATGGACTGAGTGACTCCCCCCCCCTCCTGTTCCAAACAGGAAGCAGCTCCAAGAAGCCAAAACCCAAAGACGTCTATAGAGAAATAAACAACTATAACTCAGTTCTTGATAATCCTCTTTTTTATGATAATTTTTCTGTTATTAAAGTTATTCAAGTTATAAACTGACCATTCAGATGCCTCAATAAAAGTATGTGGTCTGCATCAAAAGCCCTCAATGTTTGATTGACAGATTCTCACGGGTCTGCTTTCAGTGGAAGGGATGAGGTCTTCTAACGTTCTCCGTGATTGGAGAGAGTGGTTCCCATAGAAATGTAGTAGACTCGGACCAATCACTGTTTATTGACGATTTCTGGTTCCAGCATGGTGGTATTCAGATCGCAAAAAAATGGCAACTGAATCGCTACTGGATCAGTAACAGCTACCCGACTGGAACCAGAAGTTAGTTGTTTTCTATGGGTGACATCACATCCACTCGATCCAGTTCTCTTATGGTCTTTGATATGATATTTACAACAAGGATAAACTCATGTCTTTGTCAGTGAATCTGATGTTTCTGTCCACTGCATGGATATGGGAGGTAAGTTCTTCCACTTCCTGGGTTTTGACCCATGTGACATCCGTATGTCAGGTCCAGTGTTGGTGGACCTCCAGGGAACCGCATCTAGATTGATTTCCATTCTTTCCATGTGTAGGTTGATCACTATATGAGACGTTGATTATTTTAGGCCACATCTGAACAATTACACGTGAAACAGGAAGTAGATCTGGTGTTCTGGTGTCAGTTTGGGTCTTCCAGGTTTGGTTGTGTCTTCTTTCAGGTTTGTCCTCACAGTTTGTGAGGAAATGCAGTTGAAAAAAGAGGTAGAGCAGAGGTTCATCTGCTCCATCTTGAGATGATTGCGCACAGACTCAGTTTATGCGAGAAGGGGAGGGTATTTTCAGGAGACCATAGAAACATGAGACGACATCTGATTTTATATCTGCTTCTCAGATTTTTTTTCTCTCACATAAAAAACTCAGATAAAAGATCAAACCGTATATTCAGAGAATTTATTTGGGGAAAACATAGATTTTTTTAAATGAGGTTGACCTCTCCACCAAAGCATTCTACATGGAAATATTTGTTCGATGAAGCCACTCGGATGGACTCTGTGGACCCCTGACAGAATCAAACACACAAAACAGTCGGAAGGATTTATTTTATGAAACAGAAAAATACATTTATGACGTTTCCTGAGGCACAAACTCACCTCTGTGGGGACGATGGCCAAATGGCAGGCAGCACAGCGAGGAGCCTGGATCCTGAAAGCATCAGGAAGTCTCAGCGAAACTGAATCATGGACTTTCTGACCTGTCTGGTGTGGTGGGCGTGAAGGGTTTGGCTCATTGTTGCGGTTTCACCTGTGGTAGTCACTGATGCAGTAAACCCTGCAGCTGGAGTCGGCTGCAAACGCCTGACCCTGCAGCTCCTTGCTGCAGACCGCACAGCGGAAACAGGACGAGTGGTACGACCTCCCACAAGCTTGCAGGACCTGATGATCCAGCATAAACCCTTTTACGCAGTGGTATCACTTATTTATACGTAAATACAAATTCATACCAAGTCAGTGACTGAACATCCACAAGTGTTGCACACCTCTGGAGATGGATGGACCCCGGAGAACTGCAACAAATGTGGATTAACTTGACGAAAGTGTATAGAAAATACATTTATGAAGTATTTCATAACTTTTAAAGACCATAAACTCACCAAAAAATCCTCTTCGCAATAAATTAGGTTTGACATGGTAAAGAAGGGCTTTCCACTGAGCTGTTTATCTAACAAAAACAGATAAAAACAAGAAAAACTCACAAAAAAGTACTTTTTGTATCCACTGGAGTTTAAATTAATTTATATATGTTATATGCTTCATAATTCAATTGATCAAACTGGCTTTAATTTCACATAAAAACCCATAACATTCATTTCAATCATGTTCAATGACTGAATTCATGAATAAATAAACTTCTCTTCACTGCAGATTTTCAGAATAAAATGTCATTTTCGAGCCTTTTCACACCCAAATATTTCTTCATAAATTTTGATTCTCAAATGGAAACATTAGAATACTCTTCACATTATATGTCATAATCATTCACATTTTAATATTGTTTAACTTTATTTAGTAATATTTTTTATTTTTGTGCACGTAATGTAAACGTTAAAAAATGATTATACATAATACAGCTACAAAATACCTATAACCCAATTTTTTAGGAAAACCACCACATACTTATATACATATATATATTTATAAATTATATAACTGAGTTAAAAAAATTGAAATAAATACATTAAATTTGCAACTGAAGTTTAAGTAAGAAAATTATTGTATTCTATAATTCAGGGAGTTCAGAAAAAGGAGTTGAGGCATCCTGAGATGCTGGGGACTCACTGCAGACGCCGCAGGTGAAGCACCTGATGTGGAACACCTGTCCCATCGCCTGACAGGCTCCTTCTGCCATGTTCACCGCCTCCTTGCAGCTTGAACAACTTCCTGAAGGGAAACGCAGAGGAGGCTGTGAAAAAGAGTCTTCTGACTGCAGAGCAGCTCAAAGCCTCAGAAATGTCTTTCCTTCCATCTTTACCAAAGCGGATCTTGGACCGGCCTTCCTGATCCATCTCCTCCAGGATCTTCTGACCTTCTTCTGGGCTAGACAGGGTGACTGCAGGAAGGTCTAATTTTATGCAGACAGCTGTAAGGAGAGCCGCTCGCCGGGGTTTATGAGGCGGGACGTCAGTTCACACTAAACGCTGAGGGTCTGAGGGATTTTTTTTTTTTTTTATAAAAAAGGATTCTTTTAAGCTAAAAAAAATATTTTTAGATTAAAATATTGAGGGAAACATCAAGTGAAGTAGATTCTGCTTTATTGTGAAAAGCTGTTTGTTGGATTTTCCTTAAAAACCTTTTTCATAAACTCCCATGACTTATAAATGTCTTTGCTTTACTTTATAGTCAAATAATTAAAAAAAAAGCTACCATGGAATGAAAAGTTAGCTGTTTGGATATTATAATTACGAAAATGACCTTTTATTTGAATTTATCTTTCATTTTTTTAATTACGAAGAAGTAATTTTGTACAGATTACTTAAACATATGGCAATTATAAACTAAAGTTTTTGAGGGAAAAATCACAAACTTCCAGAAACTGAACTACATCCAGACTTTTTGAATGTGCTGCAAAACTGAATTTTGTTTTACAGATGAAAACGTGCTAAGGTTGTTCTTAAACTATGGAGATTTGTCATTTTTTACAAACATTTTACACAAAAAGCCAGAACAAAAAAAACATAAATATAGAGTATTTTTAACTAAGCTTTTTCAAAGCATTTGTTTATGCCACTTTACAGCCATGTCAACTACTATTTTTTATACAATAACAAGAATTTTCCTTCCCACTCCAATCATCTTTGGATCTATTTTTAGAGTGCTCCCAATCGTTTTATTCATGATTGTCGTTTTAGGTTTAATCAAAAACAGAAACGTAGTTTTTTAGCAGCAGCACAAATTCACCTCTGAGTTGTGGGCAGGACTTGTTGACAGGGAGCGAGCCCTAACCCCCTTCCCGTCACCCACCTGTTTACACTTTTCCTAGCTTATAGCCTCTCACACCTCCAATCTAGCAACAACAACAGAAAGCAATTTCAGAGCTATTCAGCTGTACAGTTTGAAGCCAGATGGATCCATTTGTCTGCAGGTGGATGCATCCGAACGAATTGTGACTGACATCTACGTCACAAATACAATCTTTTTCAAATTGCGTTTTTTCGTCTACTCCTGATTAACAACAATTTGAATTAAAAAATGCAGTTTTAAGCTTCATTTTCTTTATTCATCAGAAAAATGGCACAGGTACACGTTAAAAAACACCCAAAACAGGATTTTCGTCACAGTGGGTCTTTCAAAAACCACACCTGATAGCATAGCTGACTGTTAAAATCCCAGTCAGACCCCAGATGCTTTGGATCAGAGTGAAGTTGCTGCCTTGATTCGTCACAGTTACAGATAATTCCCCCTTTCTGGACTATGAAACTCCCCACCCCACGGCGGGCGGCACATGCTGGCAGGCAGGGATCTACAGTTACATGGGAGGGGTGGAGAAGTGTGACAGCTGGTGATTCTTCACTGAGATCCCTTGTTGGGAGGACACACACACACACACACACACTGAAGCTGTCTGACTCCGTCACAACAGCCACTCTGCATGCTGTTAGACTGGTTCAACAAAAACACCATGGCCTTTATGCAGTTTGCCTTAAGGTGTGTTCGCTCAGTCAGGCGCTTCCTTTTCTCACCTCTCATTTTGGTAGTTTTGTGTATATTTTAGTGTATTGTGGCTTCATGAATGAGTAGAAAATGAGACTTCCTGTCCTTAAGTTTGTGTTGTTTTTTGTTATTGTTAATTTAGGACTAAATCATAAATGGGAACGGACATTTGCAAGTTTCAAATTGTAACACTGGTGTGTGTGTTTGCACCCTGGGGCAAGTTTCAGTGCAGGAATGTTTGAGTCAGGAGGCATGTGGTGGCAGGAAGGCACTTCTTCTGCAACACTCCATACTACTCAAAAAATATATTAACCTTTTTTGTTACTGAAAAAAACAAAAACGAAGCAAACTTCGTCTTCCTTTTAGCTTTTTAAAGTTTCATTCATAACATCAAAGCATGTTTTTGTTTTGTTTTGTTGAAGCTCATGATAATTGAGTGTTGGAGTAACTCAGGCGCATAAATCTGCTTCCACCCCCCATCTCTGCCTTGTTTCGGGGCGCGCGCGCGCAGCTCTGTGCCAACAATCTTTTTGGCACCCGGGCCGCGTATAAATAGGGCGCCCATTGTGCCACCAGCATGGGGACTCTCACAAAGACTCGTCTAGCACATATATCTTTTTCCATGATAAAGGCAACGGCAGGGCCAGCTTTTCCTGTCAAGTTCGAACAGGTAACGTCGTCCACGCCCTCTGCAGCGCGCAGGTAATCAGGAAGTGGCTGTCAACGCCGATGCGTGATGCTGCGAAGAGACTGAAAATGCTACAGCGGGTTTGAAGAAAACACAAGCTCGGGACTTTTTAAAAATACATTTTTTAACCGTTTTTGAAATATAAAAATATTGCTTTTTTAATTTATGTGAATATGTTTTTACGCACCGCGTTTTTGCTCCCGACGCTTTTATTTTTGGCAACTTTGGAGTCATCAGGTGAGAAAACTGAAGTCTGTCAGGCAGAAAGCTGCTTTTGCTTGTGTGCGGAAGCCCTCTGTGTGAGCTCCTGCATGGTGTGTGTGTGTGTGTGTGTGTGTGATCCAGAAATGTTTAAAAAACAGAAGGGAAGCGAGGCGCGAGTCCACAGTTGGTCCAACAGCTGAGATAAAGGCGGGCGGGGTGATCTCATTCCAAACCAGGCTGCGCTCCTGCGCCAGCTCTCAGGTCACTTTAGATCTATAGAACAGGAGGAGAAACGACAGTTCACCTCCTCCTCACATGGAGTCTGAAGCGGAGAAGAATCCTTCAGCTCTGACTTTTAGCCCCTCATTTTTGAAAGGGTTTATGGGCCGTTTATGGGCCCCTGTGAAAACCAGGAACTCTTTCCAGTTTCATTAATGATTGACCCGCAATCTGCTGCTCAACTGTCAAACTGGTAAACAAAGGATTGATCAAATGGACAAACTCTGAGCTTCTTTTTCACATTGACTTCCAAGTTATGAAGTTATATATTTAGTTTTTTAAAACTTCTTAGCATGAAATGTACTATTTTACACCCATTTTCTATTTTAACCTCCATTTAAACCTTTAAAAAAAAAGGTTACAAAGCTTTTTAAGTCCTGGATCAAAAGGCCAAACTTGCACTCTGAGCTACACCTGGTTTAAAGTCTTCATTCCACCTTTTTGAGGTCAGAAAAACTAAGGTTTGACCCCATTCGCTGCTGCAACAATACACCCTATGTCCGTCCCAGGCTATTTACCTAAACTTGAATGTGTAACGTTTTCTGGTCAAATGATCTGAGTCCAGCCTCTGAGGTGCGGCTAGCAGGTCTGCACCAACTCTGTGATGCAACCTCGTCCATGTGGAGCCTAGCATCAGGAAAAAGTCTCCACGCTGATAAAAAATAAAAAAATAAAGAGCTTTGAGAGGCAAGATAAAACACAGCACCACAATCGGACTAAAATGTAGCTGCACACCACAAATTACTTCACTTGTTGCAAAATCTGCAGATTTCCTAATGTGGCAGGTTAAGTGTTTCTATCCGTGTTCAAATGAGTCATGAGGCTCACCGGTCAGCTGTTAGAGTGCTGGGTATAGGCGTGTCTGATGAAAAGTAACCAGCGGTCTGACTTTTGGTAACAACTCTCATGTTTAATCCGTTCCTTCAGGATGCTTTCAGACTGTGGTCCAGCCGAGCAAAGGCTCCACTGTGACGGTGTCCACCCCGCTGCCTTTGGCTCAGTGTGCGGTGTGCACGGTCAGCGCGGACAACCTCACTTCCTGTCACTCCAGCCTGTCTCTGGTACCTGAAGCGGAAGTTAAACTGCTCTTCAACTGCTCCCAGCCTCTGGATCAGTCGTTCACAGTGACGGTTAATCATTCCATCGGTGAGTTCACAATTAAAGCAATCCTTTAGTTTACCTGTCGAAAACCTTCCTCTACTTTGTCAGAATGCGGTTGCTGTATAATTTTGTTTGCTTTTTAAGGATAAAAGTCATTTTACTGACATGTTTCCACACTGTTTCTCCATCTATTGCCTCATCCCAAACAAATTAAAGACCCACTCTGATGAAAATTGTGTTTTTGACATGCTCTTATGGCATTTTTCCAACGATGGAGGACACCCATAAAGAAAACTAAGTTTGAATGCTATTTCTGAGTTTTTTTCTGATCAAATCATTAATAAAAAACTGTCGTTTGAAAAATATGGTATTTGTGATGTCGAAAATATATGGGGCGGGCCACAAGCTCCCACTCCGAGCTCTCAGAAATGGAGAGGGGAAGTGGGGCGGGGTTGCTTTGCATGAACAGTCCAGCCCACGACTTATAGGTGAATTTTGGATGAACTCCTGCCGCTTTTCAGAAACCATGTCCTAGAAAACAACAGATTTTAGCTCAAAACGGCAAAATTATAATTGAAGGACCACTGGGAACAGATCAGAAGGCAATCAGAGTGGGGCTTTAAGGATGATGATCTGCTCTGTTTTACCACCAAGAGAGAAGAGTGAAAGTCTGACATGTTTAAGGGTGTTTTGAACATAAACATTGTAGGTTAGTCAGTATGTTTTTACTTTGACCTTTACTGTCCATTCTCCAAATGTAACACTTGAAGCAATACAGTTAGGGGGGCCCTAACATATTAGGATATATTTTTGTGTATGAACAGGCTAAAACATGTTTTTTCTTTTGTCCTAAGAAGTTATAAAAATGTTCAAAGGCTCACCTGAACTCTGAACCATTCATTTATCTTCTAAATCGTTTTAATAATAAATTTTATTTGTTAGGCGCCTTTCAAGGAACCCAAGGTCGCCGTACATAAAAGTAAAAATAAAATACAAGCAATTGAATGCACAATAAAATATATATATAAATAGGCCAGAAATAGGATGTTATCGGAGGGAATAGGCGAGTTGTAAAAGATGAGTTTTCAGTTTTTTGGCGAATTGTGAGAGAGACCCAATGTTTCTGAGGTCCGGAGGTAGAGAGTTCCAGAGCCGGGGGCCAGAGCAGCTGAATGCTCTGCCCCCCATAGTGGCAAGGTGAACAGTGGGGACATCCAGATGAAGGGAGGAGGAGGATCTGAGGGTACGGGTGGGAATGGCCACATGAACAAGATCTGATAGATATGATGGAGCAAGGTTGTGGATGGATTTAAAAGTCCAGTTTTGCCCCTTTCGGGGTCACGGGCCTCCCAGCCACTGATGGGCAAAGGTGGGTACACCCTGGACAAGTCACCAGTCTGACACAGAGCCACAATCACACACATTTAGAGTAACCAATTAACCTATGAAGCATATTTTTGGACAGTGGGAGGAAGCTGGAGTCCCCCGGAGAAAACCCACGCATGCACGGGGAGAACATGCAAACTCCACACAGAAAGGTCCCCCATTGCTGAAACAAAATCACAGATGGGGTTCTAGACCTGAACTGGGCTCTTCTTGTTATGAGACAGGAGCGCTAACCACTGGGCCACCAGACAGCCATACGATGAGAAAACATGATCTGCCTGAAAAATAAGGATTTCATTTTCCTTGCATGTGAACCCTGGTGTGGTTCACTTCAATGTGAAAACAAACTCACTCTCCAATAAAACAAAAACAAGAAAAAAAATTGGACCAAAACCCAAATGGGACATCATTTGGGCGATGCCTTCATCAAGTTAGCAACTATATAGTTCACTCTCAAAAGTGCAGTGTGAAAGTAGACCAAACCAAACAAATGAATCAATCTGCTGGATTTGCTGCATTGAAAACTCCCTAAAGTAGGACCAGGACTTGTATAAGAAATATCAATCTGAACAGAAACAGAACCAAACCAGCTTTTGTGTTCAGTGCTGCATTGATGTTTGATATTGTGCCAGTTATTGTCCTTTCTTCCCCCCTCTTTAACTGATAATCGATCAGTCATAAGAATTCTTTTTTAGATTAAAAAGGACAACATTTTGCAGGTGCACCTTTTAACAGCTGGACCTTACTCTTTTTGCTGATCAGCTCATAACTGCTGCAGGTTACACCTCCTTACTCTTTTATTCTCTTAAATTCAGATTGCACTGAGAAATCGTGCCAGCCCCAGACAATAGGAGTGCAGTCATCCATCCTGACAAAGTTCCCCAGAACCTTCAACTGGGAGGTGACAGCCCCTGAGGAGACCGTCGTGACCCTGGACATCCTTGGAGAAGGGCTCAAGGAGACGTCACAGCCGTGCTCCGGTGGTCTGGAGTATTCTGTGGCAGCATCCAAAACCAACAACAAAGGCCTGATTCGGTACTGTCAAGCTGGGGACGTGACGCGACTGAACCTGCTGGATCAAGCTTTTGTGTCTGTTCACGTGAAACCAGAGACAGTTGTGAAGTCTGTGCTGTTTCAGGCCTCCGCAGCACCCCTGGGTGAGTACAAGGGGATAACGGTGAAAGTTTGATCTTCAAAATACTTGACAGGAGAGAGAAACTGCAATACAGAAAACGGGGAACTTGTCACACACATCCAGCGAATGTCGTTTGTCGTGATCTGCGGTGGTGATTGTTGTAAACCGTGGGTGTATTTTGACCTAAATTTTGTTAGTGGAACATTCAGGGGACTCTGTAGCGGTCCTGCTAGGCCCTGACCTGGGTGGCGGATGTGATTGCCTAGCGGGCGGTTGTTTGGGGGGGGGCACACTGTTGCTATATAATTAGTATAAATAAAGTTTAGTCTAAAACAGGGGTCGGCAACTAGAGGGCTGCATTGGGATTGGGTCCCGCCGGGTCCCGCGGGACCCAACCCAAATCTCGCGGGATTGGGCGGTTTGAATTGTGCTGCGGGCGGGAGCGGGCGGCAAAAAAAAAACCCTGCGGGATCAGTGTTGACATGAATATATCATGAATATTTATTAGCGCGGACCAAGTTAGGCTGTGCGGCTGTTGGATTCTTATGTAAGCTCCGTGAACTCACCAGGTAGAGACGCCTAATGGCCACTGTCATCTAACCTGTTGTTGGGGGTGTGCAACGCTCCACCCCGCCTCTTAGAAATTATGCTCTTTAAAGCCTGATACCGCGGTCGCGTGTGGGCGGAGCTACGAGCTAAAGTTATGGTCTGATCCCTGCATGGAGCGATGCGTGCATCAATGCATGCTAGACACGAAGAATGTGGAGAGATCCGGTTTATTATTTTGAAGAGTTCTACTTGGTAATCATGTTTCCATGTTTGAGTTCATAATATTATCCCAGAGAAAGTCTCTGCTTCAACTCCCGCAGTTAAAGCTGCGTCTGAATCTGACGCCCGTGTTTCCATCTGACAGTTTAAAGCCAAAGCCCCTCCCCCGCCTCTCTACCTGCTTTTCCTCTCTACCTGTTCACCTGTTCACCTGTTCATATCCTCTGTAGCTGAGAGTTGTTTTTCCCCGCGCTCCCAGTGTATTCTACACAGATGTAGGGACAGTGAAAATAAACCACCCCCTTGTTAATTTTAAAACTGTTTGAAGTGTTGTGGGTTCATTACAAATCGTGTAGTACTGTAAATGGCCAGCAGGTGGAACGAGCGCTGTCGAGCAAGACTGACGTCATGCGGGAGCGCGCAGAGCAGCATGAAAGAGAGGGAAGAGAAGAGAGATCGGATGAGCGCTGAGAGTTCGGTTTTCCTAGAAAACCCCCACCTGTATGAGCCTACGTACGCTGCTGTACTGGAAAGAACCCGTAAATAAACGCACAAATGTTCAGTGGTCTGCTGCTCATTTAAAATGTTAACACAGAGCGCAAAATACGGTCATCATAGGTTGACACGATAGTCAGGGCGCTCTATAGCGCAGCACACGGATAAGAGCTGTGACTCTATCTGCCAACACTGCGCTGGATAGGAAGGAGCAGGTTTCCAGGCAGAGACGTGATGTTAATGGATAAAGCAGAGAAGAACCACAAACGAGGTTCATCGTGAGACACACATGGTGTTCAGATCTGCGTGCTGATACCCCACTGAGGCGCAAAACAGCAAAAACTGGAAAAGGCTGAAGCTAAAAAAAAGTATTTTTCCGTTAGGAAAAAATTCATAGGTTTTCAGCTCTGTTGAACCATTACAATGTTTTTTCTCCTCCATAAATTCAAATGACTTTGACCTGCAGCTTTATCAGCTGGTTCAGCGCTTCAGGCCAACTACCCCTGGCTGCAGCCTGCATACTCCTTCAGGCCGTCTGTCTGCGCGCGGACACACGCACACTTTTAACCGAACAGGATTAGTGAAAATATATTTAATAATTAAGTTGCAGATTACACAAAAGAGGAATGCATGGAAAAATGAGGCTGGAGGAGGGACATGAATCTCCTTAATAATATTAATACAAACACGTGATTTTTTTCCCTGCGGGACGGGAGACGATACAAAATCAATGCATCTCTATTACAGTGCGGGAATAAATTCTCCGAGTTTTGCGGGTGCGGGCGGGAGTGGACATACATATTGCGGGATGCGGGCGGGAGTGTAACGCATACGTTGCGGGAGCGGGCGGGATTGGTCAGAAATTCGGCGGGCGCGGGCGGGAGCGGGATGAAGAAAATAGTCCCGCGCAGGGCTCTATCGGCAACCTTTTTTACTCAAAGAGCCATTTGGGACCGCCCCTAATGAAAAAAAAAGCACCCGGAGCCACAACCCGTTTTGACATCATTATATATATTATGCATGTGTATATTATATTAAGGGTGCTCATTACGTCGATCGCGAACGATTTTCAAGGACATGAGTGTAGATTACGGGCCAGAAAAGATTTAAAAAAAAAGTACTTCTTTCTTTTCATCATCATGTTTATTAGTTACATGTTTATTTGAACATTATTGTTTATGTACTGATGATTAAAAACTACACAGTAAGTTTACATAAAGATACTTTTGTATTAACAGATGAAGCGTTTTATTACAAAGACAGAAAGCAGCGACCATCGTATTCATGCTCTGCTGTAAACGCTGCAATGCGGGGAGCGGGGCATATTATGAGGCTTTTGGCGCTGCTGGCTCCGTATTGTTGAACCTTTCGCAGCGCGATGACTTCTCTTTTTCTCTCGTCTTTCCGACCGTGGTCAGAAGCGCAGGGAAGATTTCCTCCAGGGCCGAAGGCAATTCTCCTTCGGGGTTCACTTCCCTGTTCGAACCCTCAACCTTCAGAGCGGATTAAAAATGACTCCAAAACAGTTATTCTGGGAACGACGACTATTCTTTTAGTGCTCCGTCCTCCGAACACACAATATATTTCACGCACACATCCGATCCGTGCTCACACCCCCATCTCCATCTCCACCTGCACGCGCCCCTCCCCTTCTCACTCGTGGCACGCGCGCCGCTCAGCACACACACACTCCGCAACAGTATAAAGCGCGTGCCTCGCAGCTTCCTTGATAAGCTTGAGAACTGCAGGGCTGATAGCAGGAGGAGACATGCGGGGCGGCTTTAATAAACTCCGGTTGCTGGTTTTCTACCGGGGACGTGATGTGCCGCGGGGAGAAAAAGACGTTCTGATGACAGAGTTTGCGCTGAGTGAATTTAAACCCGCGTTTGCAGTGACGTATGTGTCAGGATGTCCGATTGGCCATTCTGCATGTCAATCAAGTCCCGTACTTTTCGGTGAGGATTTTGATTGGCTGGTGGATTTTCAAGAAGTATTTTTTTTTAATCTTCTCTGTCCCGCGATCTACACTCATGTCCTTGTGTACATACATCAATGCACATGCGTGTGTAAAAACACGAAGAGCAACTTCTCTGTCATTAGAGAGTTGCTCTCTGCCCCGCGGCACGTCAAGTTCCCGGCAGAAAACCACTCCGGACCCGGCGTGTTTATTGAAGCCGCCCCGCGTCTGTCCTCCTGCTATCAGTTCTGCAGTTCTCGCCCGATAAATACGAGCTCATTCATTAAGGAAGCTGTTTTTTTTACGTGGCACGCGCTTCGTATGGAGCCAGCAGGGCCTTTGAAATGCCATGAAAAATGAACAAACTAAAATAAAATTGAATTTTTATAAAATGCTCGTTATTTTCCAAAGTCACAGGGAGCCACAACAGAAGGATGAAAGAGCCACATGTGGCTCCGGAGCCATGGGTTGCCGACCCCTGGCCTAAAACATCTAAAACATGTCCAACAAAATAGGCCTTCAGCTCTAATCTGTTTGCTCAGCTGTTGGACAGGACAAATAAAAAAAATTAATTAAAAAAATTACAATTAAAAAGGACAACATCCATACATCATTAATAAATCTTAGCTCCTGATTAGTCAGTCATCAACTAGGTCTAACTTTCAACGCTACTTAGAAACTCAAGTAGCGACACATAAATGTAAGAATTTTGAACTCAGAAGCCTGAAAAGCACATTTACAAAGACTTTTCATTGAAAGTGGTTGCTTGAACGAACGTTGCCAAGAGCGGTGTGAACGTAGCTTTAGAAATGAGAGTATGTTCAATCAGTGTAGTTTGTATGGACATCCTACGTGCACACCCCGTGCGTGCAGCATAAGGAGCTAGTATTCACACCTTACTGACGACAAGATTGTGGTGTAAGGACGCCGTACGACAGCCTCATTCATACGTCATAAGTGCATGCAACCTCCATTAGCCTTACAAATACTTCACGATACACCTACCTCACACACGACAATGGTACATTTCGTTTTCACGACAACCCTTGATGTGGTCCTACAAACTTAAGTGAACTGCAAGACACACCTGCACGTCCCTTAAGATGCAGCTGCTCCTATTTTTGACTCTCCACAAACCTGTCAAACCCAAAAACCCACAGACCCAGGAAACCCATATGCATGTAACAAAGGCTTAACCATGTCACTGCAAAACGAAATTCCAAGAAAGTAATAAGACCCTGGTTTAATGGGAAAAAAATTTCTTTTTTTGTCTTGGAAGAAAAATTATTTCAACTTTTTTTTTCAATAGCAAAAAATATTTCAGTTTGAGAAAAATGGTCATACTTTTTGTCTTAAAATAAGAATTCTTGGTTAGACCTTTTTTTGTTTACTACATTGGCTGATTTCTTTAATTATTTGGTAGCCTATTTAAAGAAAATCTGCCAAAGGTGTAAACACTTTTTTTTTTACTGGATTTCCACTGTTTTTGCAGTGAATCTACTGGTAGTAATGTTCTCTTTGCAACCTAGTATGTTGCATTTGGTAACCAAATAGATCAACAGTTTGGCTGGCTTGGTGCGAATGTTAGATAGTCTATCGTCTTATCAGCCTCTGCATTAAACATGGAAAATGTTGGAAACTTCCTCAAACTTCCTCACTGTTAAGAAAACAAGTCTTTGATTCTATCAGATTTTCAGTCCACCTCTAACCTAATCTGATCTCCAATTAAAGCTTTAAAACTCTACGTTTTTGTCTGTCCTTTATAGAGGGGCCCAAAATGGACATAACGGTTGGTCCAAGTTCAACAGTAGTCCTGATGACTGACCAGAAGTGGGGCAGTTGTAAAGTTTGCACACAAGAAGGCTCCTTGCCTGATTGCTCCTTGCCAGGGCAAACGCTGACCAGCGGCAAAAAGGTCACTGTGGAGTTCCGATGCCTCCGACCGCAGGATGCGATCAGTGTAACCATGACGACAAAAATGGGTGAGAGTGACAGCGGCATGCAAAATCCACCACAAACACAAATATCAAGAAAATCTATGAATCAGCAAATGACACTTATATTTATGTGTTAAAGCTTGTCTTCTTTTTAACAGTTCAGGCTTATTTATTTTATTGTTTTTTTGTCATTTCATGCTGAATATATCCAACATTCTTCCACCTTTTCCCTTCCAGATTGCACACAGACTTCCTGCAATCCTGCTGCTGCAGAGGTGGATCCAAACTTCTTCAAGGACTTTAAAAGAACCCTAACTTGGGACGTCAGCGTCCCTCAGAGGACAGTTTTAAATGTGAGCTTTCCTGTTGGTGGAGTTAAGGAGATCAGTCAAGGAGAAACGTGCCAAGATGGTTCCCAGTACACAGTCAGTTTAACTAAGACGGATGGAGGTGTTCAATCTAGCAGCTACTGCAAAGGGGGGTCTGTGACCCAATTGGATTTTTTGGGAACCACCACTCTGACGGTTGAAGCCGCGAGGGGAGCAGAACTGGACGGAACAGTTTTCAGCGTTAATACAAGACCAAGAGGTGCAGAACTGTTGCAGAACTCTTTGAGATTTTGTTTGTTACTGTCTGTTTTAAAAAAAGCTTCTAAATGTTCCTGAACCTTTTGCCTTAAGGTAGTAGAATAATGCCGGTGCATCTCGACCAGGACGTCGTCGTCACCATTCACAGAAACGCTGCAGAGCCGGAGTGCAGTGTATGCGTGGGCAAGGCCCCCGAACAGACGTGTGACCCCCAGGAACAGAGGCTGACCTACAGCCCCGACATGTCTGTGGAGTTTACATGTCCCGACCCGCAGGAAATCTTCAAAATGGACATAAACAGAGAAATAGGTGAGAATATTTGACTGCTTTTATTTAATTTCGAAAGGTTGGGGCTGTTCTGCTGGTTGCAAAATGTCTTTTTTTCATTTTACATTTAAATACAAAAGAAAAACAATGTTTTGAATTCATTATATTTTTAGCTCATGGATATTGAAAAAGGGCTACAGTGTTGTCCATCATACTTTATGAACCGTATCAAGAGAAAAATGATTAAAGCTGTTAGCGGCGTTGTTTGGCCCTCATGCGCTGCCCCTGCTACCCACCCATTAACCCCTTTTTACCTTTATTTCCATTTATTTTTTGGATGCCTTGGAGCGACGAACAGGGCAACATGACTTTTGGAGGATTTTTAGCAAAAGTAAATTTTTTGAATTTCATTGGCTACAGAGGTTTTTTGTTGACCACGCCCACATTCCTAATATGTTCATATTGCATCTTACATGGCCAACGATTTATGTGTTAAATTTTCACATTATTCCGATAATAAAATAAAATAAGCGAGCAACAGGGAAACGCCACTTTTGTCGCCATGCAAACGCCGTTCAAAATCATCAAACCTTATTTTAAACGTTTTTCCGAGTAGATCGAAATCCTTAGGAGGAGTTAAAATTTGTAGTAATCTGGCGGCCTCTTCCTGAGGTCAAAGGTGAAAAAAAAAAAAAAAAAAAAAGCTTCGGTTGTGGTTGTAGACTTAACCCTAGTGGCTTGTGTGTAACATATTGTGCAGATCGCTCGAGTAAAAATTTTATTTTCCCTATTGTGCCAAAATGTGTAAATTTCTTACTTTGCCACAAAATGGCCACCAAAGTTATTTGTGAGAGAAAAGAATTGTAAAAAAAATAAAATAAATAAATATTGGGTCCTTCTGCAGGACAGAATACAATTACTTTAAAAAAAAAAAAGTTTAATAAAGGTGTTTAATATTAGAATCCTCTAAAAATCATTATTTTATTGTTTCCCTAAACATCGTGAAGTGATTTCATCTCTTTTCCTCGTTTGTTGTCCCGTCTCCAGACTGCACAGGAACCGGCTGCCCCGCCAACAGCGTTACGATGAAGGACATTTTTCCGGACTTCAACCGAACTTTTACGTGGGACTTGAAAGTCTTGGCATCCCAAACTTTCCAGCTGGACTTTCCAGAACCAGGAATGCGACAGATCCCTGAAAGAGAGACCTGTCCAGACGGCCATACGTACTCTCTGATGGCATATCCGCGCTCTGGGGTGACACCAATTGGTTCCTTTTGCAAAGGAGGCCCTGTGACCACGATGCAGGTTCGTTTTAAGGGCCGTGTGGCGCTGCAGGTACCTGGGGGCGTGAAGGCGGACCCAGTTGTCTTCAAAGTCAGCATTGGCCCAGAGACAAAAAGTAAGCATGGTCTTGTGTTAATCATTGGTTAACTGAAATGTCTTTAGGTTTTTTGTCTTTTTATATTCCTACCGGTCGATCTTTGTTCCAATACTCACCTGCGGTCATCAGCTACGGGACATGATCCAAAAGAACAAGGCCCCGAATACAAGCGGCTCATAAGGGCTTCCTCCGTAGGGTGCTTCTGTCACCGAACCTGCTTTACACAATCCAGGAGATGTGTGCATACAAGGGACTAGAGGCACATAAATGGTTCATAGTGTGAAAGTAAGGGTTAATAATAATAATAATGGATTGGATTTATCTGCGCTTTTCAAGACACCCAAAGCACTTACATTATGTCCATTATTCATTCACTCCTCATTCATACTTGGTGATGGTAAGCTACTTTTGTAGCCACAGCTGCCCTGGGGCAGACTGACAGAGGCGTGGCTGCCAGTTCGCGCCTACGGCCCCTCTGACCATCACCGGGATCATCTATGCACATTCATACACCAGTGGAGGCCACACTGGAGGCAAGGAGGGTGAAGTGTCTTGCCCAAAGACACAACGACATTTTGTCTGGTGGGAGCAGGGAATTGAACCGCCGATCCTTCGATCATTGGACGACCCGCTCAACCACCTGAGCCACTGTCGCCCCGAATGGCCGACGAAGTGTGCGTTATTACTTTATAACGCACGCCATGGAAGCCTGAACCATCCGACCGCTGCAGTCAAGATTTGGCGACTATATATATGCTGATCATACCGATGGGTTGAATAAAGCTCAGTTCAGAGAGAAAGTTCACCTCTTCCCGCTTGTTTTTGTCCAAATAATGAAGCTAAAGGTTGTTTTAAAGAAGCCGCCGCAGTGATACAAAACATTTAAGCTAGCTGACCGGAACTTCTTTTTTCACCGTGCGGTTATCGGTTTTAACGCAACGCACACCCAGCAGCCAATCAGAATCCAGTATTCACCCGGACCATGGTATAAAACGGCGTAAATGACAGATAGAATTAAAAACTGCTTTATATTCTGCTGTGCTCGTGGGGAGGAGTAACAATGAAATGATCAGAGCAATCTTGTAGATTGGCAAGAATGGTTTGCTGTTCCTCCGGTCGCTCAGTCAACACATTGTTGGTTGTTTCTCCCTGATGACTGCAGATAATCAACAATATCCACAATCTGCTTCACGATTTTTCCGGTTGTGGCAACATCACTGCAGGTTTTACCCTCCAGCATGGCGGACAGGAATGTCTGTGATGTGATTGGAGATCATTTCTTTAGTAATACAGCCAGTGCAGTTATGTGCCGCTTGAGGATTTAAGGCATAACGATTATTCTTGGTTGTCTATAAGATCTTTGACTTCATTTCTAAATGTTTAATTTATAAAAATAGAGAGCTAGAAAGCTGTAAATGTGTTTGATAGCATTCGTTGATGAAGGGCTTTGTATTATGAAATTTGGGGATAAAATAGTCAAAAATAAACTTCACATTTTGGGATTTTTTTTTAAGTTCAATAATTCTAAAGGAAAAAAATGCAGGTTATTAAAGAAAACAACATTAATTTAGAAACCTAAGATGACAACAGAGACTAAAGTTCCAATAATAATAATGAATCTTCTGCATCTCAGTTTGGGAAGAACAATAAGATTAAAAGTTTAGAGAACTCCTGACAGCTGTAGAAAGGTGTTGGTGTTTTAGAGTAGTCTGAAAAACACATATCATTCTATATTACTATGATTATTTCTTTCTCGCTAGGTTCCTAAACTTGCTGTGAGCATTAGGTTTTTTTGATGTGCAAAAATATTTCACTACTGATTATTAAATCAAAAACGTTTAATGCACATGATGATATTTTGCTAACGTAACACTTTTCATGTTTGCAGTGATCGCCATGGCTAAAGTGGACCTTCCCCGCGGTGTGTCGGACTCCAGCTTCTTCTCAGCAGACTACCGCAGACAATTCCCTGATGACCAGCAGATGCAGTGGAACTTCAGCGTGCCCACCATGCACAACTACTCCGTGTTGCTGCTGGATCACACAGCTCCAGAATGCATCCAAGACACGGTGGTGGTGCAGTATCAAAAAGAAAACGGAAAGACGCTCCGTCTGTCTCTGACGGATCCTCAGCCGCAGCACCAGCAAGGCAACTTTGAGATGGTGCTGAAGAACTGTCAAACCAACACGAGCCTTCCGGGGCTCACCTTCAGCTACAAAGTCTCTGTAATGAGGAGCGGCCATCCAGGTAGAGTTGCACGTCATTTTAACAAGATTTTGTTCAGATCAAAATGTGAATGTTTCTAAACTGGGGAGGAATTTTTTTTTTTTTTTGACTAAAATGAACACAACTTGAATTAAAAATTTGATGCAAATCAACTTTTTCAGTAATAAAATGGACTGAATTGTGTTTTGAGAAGAAGTCTGTGGGCTCAGAGAGGATGATGCTCATATGACAGCTGAGGAAAAGAAAATAAGACAAACGCTTAAGGTCATGTTTACGAGAATAAAAAGTGGTTAATTATGTTGCACTCAAGGCCCACCTCAGGAATATTGTGTCGTTCTTTAAAGTAATGTTCGGGGTGTCCAAATTTACATCATAATGGTGTTTTTTCTGTGTTTTTAGCAAGGATTTATCTAGCAATGGTCGAATAAAATCAATAGAAGCTGGTGTTTTGTTTTGTTTTTTTTTCCAAATTAGTTCACAAACTTGACACTGATTTCACCTGGGTAGGTGTGATTAAAAGGATTTTGTCGTTTTTAGATCAAAATAAAATCTTTTTATCAATAAATGATGTCTGTCATATGCAGAAGGGAAGAAATTAAAGCCTAAGTAGCTTCTCAATGATGCTCCAGGACTTAGGAGGCGATAGATCGAAATCCATTGGAGATAAATTTGTAGAAAGTATTGAAGGTGATTTTGCTTTTTGTGGAAAATTAAAGATGGCGGCCTCTTCCTGAGGTCAAAGGTCAGCAAAACTTCAGTTGTGGTTGTGGACTTAACCTGATGGTGTGTGTGAAATAGTATTTTTTTTCACAATGTTGTGGGAAAATGGGAAAAGCGATAAATATCACACTTTGCCACTAATTTGCCGCCTAGCTGTAGGTTGCGGCCATCCCATAAGAAACTCGTAACTTCCTTTGGATTTGTACGTGAATTTCTGTGATGGTCGCTTCAACATGTTTGCAACTAAATGACCAGCAAGCCACAGGTCCTCTGGTCAATCCCATAATAGTTTTTAATAGTGTTAACAATGATTTTGTTGCTTGATTTAGAAATCCTTTTTTTGGGGCCCGTTAAAAAGTTTGGCCCCAGTTCAAAATTATTTTTTGAGTATGTGGTGGGGGTCAAATTCTTGCTCAAAGGTGGGGTAAGAACGCAGAATTTGCAAAGACACTCCGGTTCTTGTGGTCCAGGACTGCTGCGGGACAGAGGAACAGATTTAAAAAACATACTTTCTGGTCATTTTGCATAAAAAAAAAAAAAAAATCCAAACTTCTGCCTTTTCCATCCTTTTTAGTTCTCAGCACCGTGGATCTCACTAAGCAAGAAGGAGTATCTCTGCTTCTTGAGAAAATGTCTCCAGACCCGTTCTGTGAAATGAGGATAAACTCTGTGATCAAAGAGAAGATTCTGGTGCCGGCAGGAACTACGGCCAGCCTCTCCTTCCTCGACTGTCCCAATGAGGATGTTCGCCTGACCGCCACCAAAGTCATCGGTGAGAATTCCTCCTGTACATACAGTCAGTGACATCAATAGAATTCTTTTTGAACCAACTCCTTCCCGTTGTCCCCGCAGACTGCCGGAGTTCCATGTCATGTCCGCCCACGGCCCTCGCCGTGCCGCTTTTGGACTTTTCTCTGCCGGTGCCCCTCCACAGCTTCACTTGGAACTTCACCATCCCCAACAACAGCACGTTGGACCTGGTCGCTCCAGCGGGGAATCTCCGACAGTCCCTTCCAGGGCAGGAGTGCAGTCAGGCTTCGTCCTTCCGTCTGACGGAATGTGACGGAACTCCTATCGGAGATTTCTGTTCCAGCGGCACAATCCAGAAAATTCAGGTCCACGCCAATGCCTCCATCACAACCCCAGGCAGCAACCTCAAGAGGTCGATTGTGCCTCTGCTCAACGTCAGTGTCAGTAAGGAGATATCAGGTAAGAGATCATTTCATTATCAAAGGTATTAAAAGACCCACGTTGATGAAAATGGTGTTTTTAACTTGTTCAAAACTACATTTCTAAGTATTTCTTTTATTAAAATTGTTTTAGATCCGGAGCAGACAGAAAAAATTGCAGTTTGACAAAGTAAATATGCTGAGTGGGGCAAAAGTTCCCTGCTCCATGTACAAATAGATCCATGTACGTCTTTGATTTCCTCGTCTGAGCTGGAAGCTGACCGAAGACTGTACGACTGGAAAGCTCCAACATTGCCCGCCATTTTTGTTGCACCGCTAATGTAAGGTTGGGGGTGTGAGAGGCCGTAAGCTAGCGGAAGAGAGTGTAAACAGATGGTTGACGGGAAGCGGCGGTGGGGTTACTCCACACCAATGTTTTTTGGCATGGTTCTGACAGAAGAGAACTCGTTAGCCCTCTGGCCCCGCTCTCTGCAAAAGTTCAGTGATTTATTCACAGTTCAGGCTGAACGTCCAATCAGTGATGTCCCAGAGGACCTACCTTTTCCAGTTTCCTATTTTGTTTCATTTTTTAACATTTCGCTTTTATTTCTGGAAATTACTTTTGTTTGCCAAAATTTTTTTTTATTATTCTTTTATGATTCCTAAAATGTAACATTTTTCATTATTTGATTTTTTAAATTATCATTGTGATCTTTATAGTGGAAGCAGTTACACTGATATTTCAGACAAATCGCGTATTTTGTGGTACAAGCACCAAATTTGGCATGAATACACTTTAGGATGAGAAAACCACATCAGCAATGGCGGCCATTTTTAAAGATGCATTCAATTCTGACATCATTATCCAGGACATAGCTGCTGGTTCACCTACAGCCATCTGAGCCTGAACCTTTTTAATTTTTCTCGGTCTGTAAAGCTCTTTTGGTTCTGGATCGCTCTGTGTTTCATCAGAACGCTCCACATAGTATTTTTAAGTCTCCTCTGCTTGTTGTTGTTTTGCTTCCAAAGGTCAAAAGTGATTTTGGAATTTTTTTAACTCCTCACTTGTTCTCTGTTGTTTAGAGGTTTGTCAGTGTCCGGAATTAAAGACAACACAATATCTCCAAATTCTTCCCTTCTAAATACATTTTTTTCCAATAATTATTTTTCAAAAATGTTATTTTCCTGAACATTTATTGGGATCAAACTCAATGTTTTTTGGTCAGACGTCCACACAGGGGCGCTGTTAGGTTTATGTTCTCAGCATGGCGTCTCACAGAAGACCTCTAACGCTGTTTCCTTTTATTATTTTTTATTTTTATAGAGGGACTCATCTACACGATCATCCCAGACTTGTCGTCTGTCACTACGCTGGTCACCCCCAACTGGCCCAACGGCATGAAAAAGTACTCCACCGTATCCTGGATCGTCCACGTTCCCGATCAGTACAAAGCTCTCCTCAAGTTTGTCAACGTCAGTCGGCCCAAATGTTCTAAAGCACACGCCAACATCTTGGTGAAGATGCTTGGGCGAGAGGAGGAGCTCCTGAGCCGCCAGGAGGAGGAGGAAATGCAGAAGGAACTAGTGGTGTCCAATACTTTCTATCTCAACATGTCTAACTGTAAACCAGAAACCGGGCATTTTAGTCTTTTGACTGATATAGTTCTTCAGAAAAACATCCGTAAGCATTCATTTTAAATTCTGTTTGACTTTAGTTTCTGCAGCTACAAACATCCTTGAAGTAAACTACCTCTCTGTTCTGTTTTTTCTTCTGTAGCTCTGTTAGCCATCGTGCTTGGGTTGGCAGGAGCTCTTCTGGTGTTGGTCATAGTGCTGGCTGTTGTCTGTGTCCTTGCAAAGTAAGTGCACAAATGGATTTTACAGTGATGGATCAAATTTTGTTTTATTTTCTTCTTCTTATTATTATTTTTTTAGATTTGGTTATTTAGCAGACGTCATTAATCAAAGCGGCTAAAAAGTGAGGAACCAAAAAATCTGGTCAGGATCACATAGTGTTGTAAAGTAGTGTTTTTAAAAGTATTTTTTTGCACTCAGGTGCAAAATACTTCAGTTTTCAGGCCTTTACTGAAGATTTCAAATGAGGCTGCTGTGCGTTCTTAGGTGGTCATTCCACCACTGTGGGACCAGAGGGCTGAGAAGTTTAGATTCTGGACTTTTGTGCAGAAACCACCATATATGTTTAGGTAAAGAGGCGCCATGAAGTTTAGCGCTCTGTAGGCGAGTGTCAGGGCTTTGAATCTAAACCAAACAGATATTAGGAAGCAGGAGATCTTTTTGGCTGGTTAAAAACGAGGCGGTGGCTCTATAAGACGTACTGAGAGAGGACACGTCCTGTGAGATAACTTTGAGATAAGGTCTGATCTTCCACATGTTGTAAAGAGAAAATCTGAATGTGAAATATCAAGAATGTTTTTGTGAAGCTCGGACACACGTCTGTTAGTCGATTCTTAGCTTTTGGTGGGAAAATGTAAAAAGAAATGTCTTTTAACTCCAGAGAATCCACTATTTTCTTTTTTTTTAGTCATTTTTATTTTTTATTTTTTGGCCGCTTTAAATTGCTGCTACCCAAAATGAACAAATAAAAGCTTTAAAAATTTGAAAGAAAACTATTCTTAGACTCTCCTGGGTTAAATTTCGATGGGCCACCATAAAATAAAATAAAAATAAATATTTTAGAATGAAGTTGTGAAATTGTACGAAAAAGTCAAAACATTTTATGAGAATATAGTTGCAAATATAAGGGAAAAAAGTGGATACTTAACAAACAATATTGTAAGATTGGGAGAAAAAGTAGAAATTTTATGAGAATTAAGTCGTATAATTAAAATTTAAAAAAAAATTCAACATTTTACGAAAAGGCACCACCTAAATTATGATAAAAAAGGTCAGAATTTTACAATAAGGTTAAGAGAAAAAATGTGAAATTTTGAGGAAAAAATAATAAAATCATGCGAAAAAGGCAAAATCTTTTTAGAATAAAATTTTTAAATTAAGAGAAAGAAGTCAAGATGTTATGGTAATAGACTTTTACTTGTCAACTTTACCAGAATAAAGTAATAAATTATGAAAAAGCCGTTGAAATCTGTACGAGAAGAAAGTCTTAAAATTATCAGTGAAAAGAAAAAATGCGAAAATAAAGCATTAAAATTATGGTTCTCAAAGTCGTAATTTAAGAAGGAAAAAGTCATGCTTGTTTTAAAATAAAGTTGTGAATTTGCAAAAAAAAGTAAAGCAGATTCAGTGAGAACTGTAACAAACATAAGGTAAACAGATAATGTTCAATAGCTTTTTATAAAATTTTAAAAGCTACACATAAAAAAGCGTGACAACTTTACTATCATATAATCTTGCATTTATTTTCATTCATGATGGCCTTAATATTTTGTTGTATTAAATAGAAGAGGTCCAGAAACATTACACAGGGTGCATTTGTTTCACCTACTTAAAATACAGAAACATAAATAAACAAACATCTTATCTACTTGTTGTATTAATGCTTACTTTTTTTTAAATATTATTTTATTGAAGTGGAACAACAAGCAGTATCTGTTTTTGTGATTTCATCTGGAAACATTTAGGGGCCCAAGATTGACCCCTGTGGTACTCCACAAGCAATGTTTATGTAGAAGAAGGAACTACCGGATAGCTCAGTTGGCTGCGTGTAAGACAGGTGCATGAGATTCGTTCAGGATTCGGCCAGGATTTGTTTCCCAGGGGGCGCAATGGGCTTCATCCAGTGTGGGTCCTTGGGCAAGACCCTTCACGCTACTGCTTAACTATGTACCATCTACATGGGGGCCCAAGTCTGGGACCCCTGTGCCCGGAAAATAAAATACTCAGAAATGCAATTTAAGCTGATTTTTCTTCATATAGCTCCTCCAGCATTAGAAAAATGCCTCAAGAACACGTAAAAAAAACGGGTCATAGTGGGTCTTAAACATTACAGTTGCTCCAAATCCTACGCTGATGTTTTTGCTCCTATTTTCATGAAATTGTAGTTGAAGTTTTGTGACATTTTGACAGCAGCTGGTTTGTTTGTCACCAGCCTCATTTGTTTGGTCTGTTCTTATGTTTTTGCACTTTGTCTTTTCAAACAGGAAAAAGAAGAAGCTGAAGAAGGAGAACTCCGCCTACATAACCAAAGGAAACATCTTCCGCCCGAGTGACCGGCACTTCTCCAAGACCAGATCCGAAAACGAATCCCACGTTTACGACGCCATCGACGACTATCTGGTCTACGGCCATCTGCTGGATACACACCCCTACCCCGACTCCCTACCCGCCGGTAAAATGCAGGTGGACAGCTATCAAACATTCACTGGCGCCACGGACGGAGCGCTGCCCGTCATTAAGGAACCAGATCCGGAGCCAGAAACTGGCCAATACAAAGGCTTCCTGGCTCCCTCTGAGACTTTCAACTCATCTCGCCCACACACTCCAATCCAGCTCCAGGAAAGCCTGGGCTTTCAGGACCGCAGGATGGTAGACAATGAACTCTACACCTTCAAGAGCACGGGGGACATCAAAGCCATCCGGCTGTCTGCTCTGGAGCCAGAGGACCCTACGTCAGACGAGTACTTGTAGCGATGGCGCGGTGAGCTGCTGCTACCAAACCCTCCCTCAGCGCCACCTGTCTGCAGACAGAAGCTTGTGCCTGGATCACCCTCGGTGCAGAACTTGGCCTGTTCCAGAGGTTCAACCTAAAAGCTGTGAGCCGCATCTTTGCAGGAATATTTTCACGTTTACTCAGAATTTGGATCCTGCACTTTTTTTAAGGCAAAACCAGATTTCTGTATGTGGATCTGTGAAAGGACGTCTTTAGGTTTTGCTTGCATTCAAGATTTGTTTTGCTCTCTGGCCGCATCCGGATGGAAAATTCTGAATGAGCTTTATTGATTCAATTTTTATTAAAAATAGTTCTCTTCTAAAGGAAAAGTTTAAAGTTAACTACAGGTAACTTATTTTTATGATGAAAATGCATAAAAATAATTTTAAGCTTGCAAAGTTAAAGAGGATTCCTTAAGGTTTTTGTTTTTACTTAATTTTTTATTCCATGTTTGTTTAAGATTAGTGTTTATGAATATTCTTTTTGTTGTGTTGTTTTGGCTAAATACAATATATTCATAGATTGTCAATCTTATGGGTTTTTCATTTACTATTTTTTGCAGAAAAGCCGGCAAACCTGTTTCTTCCCTTTTGGGTTGCTCTGTGATTTCTAGAGTCCTCATTTTTTGGAATATACTGAAATTGTTTTGTTTTCTTTCACATCTTGTAGATATTGCGCTTTGAAATAAAGTCATGGAAAACGTTGGGAGGGAAAACAGCCTCACTGAGGTGACCGCCAAACCCTTAACCTTCAATTTTCCATCCAAAGCTGAGACGCTGACCTTATGCGTCCTGGAGGAGGGAAACGATTCCAACCACAGGAGCTGGAGCCACAAAAACAGTGTGAAGGAACTGGGCGTGGAGGAGCTCTCCATGGAAAAGTACCATGGAAGGAAACGGCTGACGGCACGTCTCTAACCAATTTTCTTTTCCGACTGATGTCTCCTTCCATAAATGACAACAGCAGTGTCCATTCTGAGTTTATTGAAAGTGATTTTGCAGGTCAGATCACACAAGAGGAATCAGAAATAAAATACAAAGCCAGTTACTTAGAAGATCAGTAAAATCTCTCTGCCTCTGCCACCCCCATCAGAGCTACAGGTGACAGTCATAAAAAACATCTTTTTTTCAAAATGGTGACTTTGCGTTGGTTTTATCTCCATGGCAACCATTTTATTTTTTGGCCGCCTGGTGGTGACAAACAGGTCTATGTAGTTTTTAGAAGAATTAGCGAAGGTAGATTTTTGGATTTCCTTGGCACAGAGGTTTTTTTTTGTTAACCACGCCCACATTTCTGTCCCCCTTTGCCTCCCTGCTTTCTGGCATTGGGGGCCCCTGTGGCGGTCCTGCTTGCCCTCACAGCACTAACGTCAGTCAAAATCTACAAACTTTAAAGCCAACATTTGTTACCAAGTAGCTTCCTAATGATGTTCGGAGAGTTACGGTAGGGGCCGATGGATTGACAACCTTAGGAGGAGTTACAACTTGTAGAAGGTACTTAAGGTTATATGTGGCTGCCTTTTCCCGAGGTCAAAGGTCAACCAAACTTTGGTTGTGGTTGTAGACCTAACCTGGTGGCATGTTTGTGAAATTTTGTAAAGATCCCTTTTTTTCCCATAGTGTGGGAAATTATGAAAATGGCTAAATTACCACCTAACCACCTAGCTGTAGGTTGTGTGGCCATACCATAATAAACCCAAAACGTCCTTTGGATGTTCCTGACGAGAGTTTTGGTTTCGTTAGTGGATTTTAAAATATTTTTTGAGCCCCATAAGAGATTATGCCCCTTTTTTTATTATCATTTTACATTTTGACTTGAAATGAACAGTGAATATTTGCTCAAAGGCGCAGGAAGAAAGAAGAATTGTAGAAGCGATATGGTCCAGGACTGCTGCGGGACAGAATAATATGCCTTCAGCTTCATGCAGCTCTCTTTGGAGTAATGTAAAGCTTATAAACCAGCGGCTCTTTTAAAAATAAAAGCACTTTTAACCTAAACTTAAGCTTCTGCAATACATTCATGCTTTTACTTTTATGATTGTGTACAGAAATGGGTGAAGCAGCTGCAGGTGTCTTCAGTTTCTCACTTCTTCTAGATTTTTTTTTCCCATCAGTTTTTTATGACAACCACAAAAAGTGCTGCAAATGACAACCCAGCACATGGCTTTTGTCTCAAACATGGGGCGTAACGGGCTCAATCAGTTCTGTGGAGAACCGCTGGTTTCAGAGGAGAAAGTAGCTGGAAGAAAGAGTCTGTGATGGTGGGGTGGGGGGTCACACTATGTTGAACTGGCAGACTGAAGGCCTCTCCTCACGGCAGTTCTCGTCAAACCACTTCCCCTGGGAGGCCCCCGACAGGACGGCGCAGTTCTCGGACATGCCCCCGTCGGGCTGGCGGGACCGGAAGTTGGACGTGTCCCAGTTTGTGTAGGAGATGCTGAGGCCCGTCTGGTCCATCCAGGCGCCCTCGGTCATCATGTCGTTGATGCCCAGCCAGACCTGCTCGTCCGGGCCAACGCTCTGCCGGAGGTACTCCCTAAGCTGGTCGTTCTCGTCGGCGGACGTGGGCGTGCCGAGGGCGCCGCCCAGGGCATTGCAGTCATCACTGGCGGTGTGATAGCGCTTCTTCACAGGGTCAGCCAAGTAGCACTTCCTGTGGATCTTCATGCCTTTTAAGCAGACTGCAGGACACCAGGAAGAAGAGCTGATGATCAGACCAAGTCCTCCACAAAATGCTCTTTTTTTGCATTTAGAGTTAAGAAAAGTGCAGAAATTATTTTTTTTAATGTTTGACAGCAACCCTTAGTTCAGATGCACCTACACGGGAATCATCTTTGAATATTACTTCTGAAAAGTAGATTTTTTTTATAAAATAAAAAGCTAAAACTTTTTTTTCTGAATTATTACCCTTTAAAATATGAAAATTAGTCTAGAAACAAAAAAAGTAACTATAGAGCCTTGCAAATCTGTACTTTATCTCCTAATTCCTTTCATGTTTATCATTTTTTTTAAAAAATATTGACCATATAAGGTCTGCATTTGGCCACCAATCCCTTCCAGATAATCCTCATGTTTCATTTCATGCACACTTGAGTGAAAGTGAAGTGCACCTTTAAAGAATGGCTTTCGTGATTTGAGCATGCTCAGACCTGTTCAGAGTTACAGAGAAGCTGCAGAGTCCTAAACAGGCTGTCGGTCTAAGGGACCCAAAAGTAAACGTGTTCCACTAAAATCTGTTTAGAATCACACATCAAGCTCAGAAAATAGATTTTTATCTGAACAAACAGCAGAAAAAAAAACTTCATATGGATCAGATTGACCCTGGAGCTGAGGCAGGCAACCCTGCCCCCTGCAGGTGATGAATAGACCTTCTTATTTCACCTTCAACCAGATGTTTCTGCTCATTTAGGAGTTGTTTCCAGCCTGATGAAAGCTGAATTCACCTGTTTGGAGGGCTTGCTGCTCCTTCAGCAGGTTCAGCTCCTGCACGATGTCTTTGATCTGCTTCTGCAGCTCCACGACTGCAGCGTCCTTAGACGTGTCTGGCACAAACCCACAGTGACAACTCGGTTAATTAAAAAAACAATCATCATTTTCAAGCCCTACACCGTTCTCCATCTACCTTTCTTCGTCGGCTTTCTGGATGAGAGTTGCTGGGATGAACTCCGGCCGAGGAACAGAATTCCCACGAGCACAAAAAGTCCCCTGAGCTCCATGTTGAGGAAACTCCTGAATGAGGCTGCACCAACGTGGATGCTCCCAATTTATGTCCTCCTTCACACCCTCCCCTTCATTTCTGTGATTAAGGAAAAATACTGAAGTCCTGTTTGCAGGGATAACAGTCAAGCCTCCTTTGGGGATGGCGTCCCCGCCTCTCATCCCAGTCCAGACTGCTCACATTGGAAGCCAGGTGCCAAAGCCGGGGGGCAGGTGCAGACGGGGTGGGGCAGGATGGAGCAGCCATTACATAATACTTAAAAAAAAAAAAAAGACCTATACAGATGACTTTTTGGTCATTTTTCGGCTTAAATGTGAGTTTAAATCATAAACGTAAAAGGGTTTTTTGTCTCTAAAGGTCACAGGCATTAAATATTGAGAACCTTCTGCACATTTCTTTTGGTTTCACAGCACTGATTATGCAATTATATAACTTTTTTTTGTCATGGCACGACCTCGCAGAGACATTTTCATGTGCGTGTCAGCTGTCAGACCGCGCACACGCCCTGTGGAAGCCATCCAGTCACATCTGGCGTTTCAGCAAGCTGCTGCAGAGTCCTGGCTGACACGTGGCAAACACTGACGGACGGAGATGCTGAAGGGAAAGCGCAGCTCTCCAAGAGTTCAGAGATTCAACTTTGCAACCACGAAATACTCACAATAAGTTTGGGATATTGTGAAAAAAAACTCAGTGGATGTCATTTACACCGTTTGTTTCACTTCAAAGACTTACGGGACAGTAAGGTCATTATATTGTGTTGATAGACACGCCTCATTTTCCATAATGGTCTCACTGGTGTCCAGTGTGTCTTACATATTGGGGCCAAAACCCCAAAATTCTGGCATCAATGTCAACATTCATTCACAGCCATGAACACACAACGCCGCTTAACGGACGAGCAGCTCCACATGACCACAGCGCCTTCAGGTTGGTAGGAGGCAGTCAGGCGTTGTAGGTGAGCTTGTTTCAAAGTGTCATGTCGTGACTGACCACCACCATGACCAGAACCTAATGACCTCTGACCTCAGACATGGTTTAGCAAACGCCACACAGCTGCAGGCCTGTTTACCAGATGTGAGGGGTACTGGGGTTTCCAGAGAAGCCTTTTGACTCCACCACTTGGACTGAATGACAGACGACCGCTAACAATGACTCAACGGACACCAAAACACAGCCGTGAACGTTTGCAGTACAAGACCACGTGACCTGGACAGTGCAGCAATGGTCGACCATTCGGTACGCTGATGAGTGTCGGGTCAACCCCAGGGTTGACTTTGGTGGAGGCGGTGCAACAGTCTGATGGCGGCAAACCGATTTGATGGTCCAGTCATGCTCTTACCTCAGAGACATCATAGAACCATCATCAACTTCCTGTGGTAATGGATGATAATGTTCCACCACATGGTGCCAGAAGCTGGACCTCAGGAAGTAGGTGTCATATGGTGTGCTCAGCAATGACCCCTGACCTGAACTCCATAGAGCAAGTCTGGGACCAGCTGAAGCAGAGACTGGATGATCTGGACCCCCAAGTGACCTGCAGAACTGCACGTAGCACTTGTGGAAGAGCGGAATGCCTTAGAACATCATGAGGTTAGAGGAGCATGAGATGTCGCTGTCAAGCTGTCATTGCAGCAAATGGTGGAAATACTCGCTACTGACACGGTCAGTGTTTGCTATTTTTATTAATACCTTCATTTTTGGGGTAATAAATACCAAGTTAATGAAAAAAAAATGTTCCTTTACATTCAAAATTACTAATATTAAAAGGGAACTGTTCTGCATTTCATTAAATTTCAGAATAAACAGGAAAAGTGCTAAGTGAGTAGGGTAAAAAGGAAGCAAAGCAGAAGAAACTCAAGGAAGAAAAATGATCAAATTGTCTTCTTTGGAAGGAAAAAACACTTAGACAAGGATTTACAGAAAATATTAAATGTGCTTTATTTAAAATAAAAAATGAAAGTACACAGTAAAGTTTATTTTAGCCAAGAAAGCCAACTTTTTCTCTCTTCTTTCCCAGACTCTCTTCCTGCTGCAGCAGCTTCATGAGTGGAGCGTGAAGAGCTTTCCCCACTCGTTTGCCCGCCTGCACAAATACAAGACCATTACCTTTATTCTGAAATGTCCGGGTCATTGACAGGTCGTCTGCTCTCACCTCTGTCATTTCGAAGATGCTCTCTGGATCCAGGCTCCCGCCGCCCACCTTTTTGACGCAGGTCACCGTGCCCCTGTGCGTGACGGCGATGATGAGGCTCGCCACTGAGCACGCCTTCTCCTGCAGAGTCGCGTCCACCACGTGTCTGTGGCCCACCTGCTCAACGACAGCCCCTCTTCACAAATCGCCGCGTCTATGACCACGGACTCCACCTGCGAGCAGCGGCTCACCTTACACAGCGTCACGATGCAGGGAACGTTTTCCACGCTCAGCCTCATGCAGTCGAACGGGTCGTCCGAAAGCTCCACCTCCTTCCCGCCTTCATCGTCTGATGACATGTGGACTCTAGGGATTCTGGGGGAGAGGTGATGGGAGCACCAGATGAGCGGAAAATGTCTCAGAACACAACGAAATGTGAAAAACGAATACACACTTTGTGTTGAAGAGTGCCGCTTTGATGGCGACAGAGATGGCGTCGTACAGGTTGCCGTCACACTGCAGCAGCTGCAGACAAAACGGCGCAAACGCCTTCATGAAGTGGTGGTATTTACAAATCATTTGAGGCCTTTGAGGTGAAGCTCCGCCCCTTCTCAGGCCACATTTCTTCTAACTGGCTGACTGACTAAATAGACCTACATTTCTCATTACACATCAGTTGCCTTTCAACTCTTTTAGTGTTTCTTGAGTCCGACAAACTTCTTCCATGAAAAACAAACTGCATCCACTGCAGACCGGTATGACTTTTTGGGGTTTAAAGAACAAAAAAATTAAAGAAAATACATATTTCTTGATACTTTCAGAAGTGGAAGTGCTACTATGGAGTTAAACCAATGTTTCTCAATTATTTTCCCCAAATGACCCTGAAATGACCCTTTAAATTTGAAAAGAAAAAAAAACAACCTGTAATTATGAAACTAGAAAAAAAAAACTATAACCCTACAATGAAAATGAAATAAAATTCATGTTTATTAGGCACAGGTACGTTTTTGTTAGTTTTTTTTACAGAGAGGGAGACAAACGAAAAAACATAAATTCACCATATAAAAACTGCAGCTGCTACAAATGAAGATCATTTTTCATTTGGTAACAGTTGTAAGTTTATCGTTTTTGTTAGTTTATGTTTTACATCTATAATCTTTTAATCCAATTTTCTGTATTTCTTCAAGTTTAAAATGTATCATTTCAAGTTTAACACCATTTTAAAACATTTTCTTTTTTCAAGTTTACAACCTTGTTTTTTCTTTATTTTAACCTGATGTGACCCCATATGCTACCCCTCAGCAGCACAGCAGACATACTTAGGCATTTCCTTTTACATGCATACAAGGTAAACAAACACTTGCTTAACTTTATTTTTAAAAAATCTCAATGCAGCAACAAGTTTTTCCTAAAAAACAACAACATGTAAATGTCAACTTCAACCTTTTTTTTACCCAAAATTCTAAAATACTTAAAAAGGTGAAAGATTTAGCATTATTACTGAATTTACGTCTATTGTTGTTGTGTTTATGGTTTTATTTTTAACATCAAACATTAAAAAGTTGGATTCAGAAGAGACTCACCAGAACATCAACATAGAGAACCCAGCAGTGCTCCCCAGCACTGATGCAGAGCCCCTTCAGGTCCACGCTGTTCTTGTTGTTGAAGACTCTGTAGAGAGTGTTGCTCAGCTCGATCCCCAGCTCCTCACCTCCTCTGCCTTCAAACTCGGGGGTGGCGTTGGCAGAGCTGGGGGTGTTGGGGGGGGGAAAAATGACAGCACCTCCAAATGTCAGGGAATCAACAGAACATCAAACATCGAGAATAACTTAGTTTGGTTCCGATTCCTCAACCAGAACAGCCCGGCATGGTCCTCATGATCCCCCTGTACGTCTTACTGTCGAATACCTGGATCAGGTGTGTTCAGCCAATCAGAATGAGGAGTTACAGAATCAGCAGATGTGCAACAGTTAATCCCAGCAGTTATTAGTTTAAGAGTTTATTATCCTGCAAGATGATTAAAAAAAAAAAAAAACAGGTATCCAAAATTATCTTTACTTTGAAAACATCCTCGTTACTTTAAAATGTTTCACAAGACTAAGACATCCTTCAAACTTGAAAAACAAATAAAAAATATTTAAACATGTATTATAAGCTTTAGAACATGTAATGATTTAAACAAAAACATCAAGGAAGACTTCCCAACTTAACCCAAAAGAAATAAAATATGTAACGGGTTAGGGTTCAGGTATTTAATATTTATATCAAGCCATACCTGCAAACATTCTTAAATTTAGTCAACTACAGAGGCTTTTCAATGTTTTACTTTTATTGATGTAATACAATTCTAGTGTCAAATGTCATATTGTGCACAGTTTGTGAAATGATGCCCAAACCTGCTTTAATGCAAACTAACACTAAACCTACCAATCAACAAAGAACTCCAGGTATCCTTCATCTGGAACCAGTGGTCTTGGTTTTCCAATTTCTGCTTTAATGCCAACCAGGACGGCGGTGTGTCCCTGAAAAACACGATGGAGGGAAAATGAAGACACTGTTTCTGCGGATTTTTCACACGTACATGTTGAGTTTACCAGGGAGACTCTGGCAGATCCATCAGTGTTTGAGACCACATCCGTCTCCACTTCCATGTGTCGGTAGTCCTCACAGCTTCTTCCATCCACCCGTAAATCATCCTGAGGAGAATACAAACATCTTAATGTTGGTGTCACAACTTCACAGACATTTAGCTTAATGGAGCACACATTTCTAGAACAACTCACTCTTATTCCATGTAGAATATACACCTTTTCAGCCTCGCTAACTTTAACTGTTGCCATGTTGACTCAATAAACAGAAGAAGAAGAAACGGTGCCGGGAGGCTCTTCTTCTACGGTTTTCCCTCTTGGATTCTCTATGAAGGAACTATGTCGCCACCACCTGGAAGAAGCGGAAGCTGCTGTTCAACATCTCAAAATTCAATAATAATAATAATAATAATAATAATAATAATAATAATAATAATAATAATAATAATAATAATAATAATAATAATACATTTTATTCCTTAGTGTAGGACCATAAATGTTTGTGCCATGTTTTTCCGTATCATAAAGACTATAAAGAGCGTTTTAAAGTACATTGCTACTGAATTATATTCAGAAATATGATCGTTTGGGTGTTTTTTGGACGTACTTGTACTTACGAGCAAAAAATAAAATGATTTTAAATGGAAGAAAAATCGCCCTGCGTTTAGGCCAAAGGGGCGGATTTGAATTAAGACCATAATCTGATTGGTCAGTTTACAGGAAGTCCTTCCCGGACGCTCTCCTGACAGACCAAACCCAGGGCGAATCTAGTGGGGGTAATCAAACTTCCTGGTTGGATATGGGTGCGTTTTTATTTCTCCCGCAGAGATTTCTGGATGAGACCCTCAAGAAAACGTCAAATACAGTGACTTATTAAAGTTTAAGCCAATGAACTAGTTAGCAAGTTACCTTATTAACTAAACGGAGACCAGAAACCAGGAAGAAGCCATTGTCAGTACACGCGATAGCGGGGATTTAGCTAACGATCACAGCGGGCGGGGCGGACGTGGTTCGATTCCCTAAGGCTTCAGGAAACGTGAGATCTTCTGGATTCTTGACAACAAAGCTAAGAGGGTGACAGGTGGGTTATTTAGCCAGTAAAAGGTTTTAGCTGTAAATGTGAGCTGTGTGTTGTTGTTGTTGTTTTTGTGATTAGCTTCCCGAGCTCCCGCTCCTGCTGCTAGAGGTTACTTCCGGGTTGACTCAACATCCCGTGGAGTTCAATTGAATGTGATCGATAATGGCTTCATCTCTGTTGTTGACCATTTGAAGCTCAGTCTGTCGTCTTAAGTTTTTTTTTCTTATCTGACAAGTTTCTGAGACCCTCACTAATTGAGTGTAATCACAAAAAATATATCCATGATGGTGAACAATCCTGGATTTATTTTTATCATTCTGACTCGCTTTGTACGCTATATCATCTGTCAGTTTTATACATAATAATTAGTTTATGATTTATTAGTGCTGAATATCAATCAATGCCAAAAAGTACTACATGAATTCATTTTGATTAACAAATTCATGTTGTTTTGACTCACATCATAACCCGACACATTTGAGCAAATGTCCTGAAAAAACGTTTTTCAAAAGAAGAAACGGTTTAGAATAGAAAAAAAAACTATATTGATCCCACAACAGGAACATTAATTAACGACGTTGAATTGTTTTTCACATAACTAGTCATATAAACTGAACAAAGACGGAAGTTTCTTTCATAAAATTAATTAAATATATGAAAATATTTTTCAAAATAATGTTTAACTTGGTCTAAATAATCAAGATCAGATTTTAGTTTTATAAATGTAGATTAAATATATGCATGAGTGTTGCATTAAAAAAAAATAAAAATAAAAAAAACCTTCCCGCCACTAGAAGGATTTCCTGTTTGGAGTTTGCATCTCGTTTTCTTTGGATCTTCAGCCTCATCTTGGTGTTTCAGCATCAGTTTCGCTAGTTTTGGTCTGTTTGAAATGGTTGTTTTAACTCCTTTTTGCTTGTGAGGCCTCCTGTCCCTCACCTCACGCTGCAGAAGTTGGCCTGAATGATCTGTATGGAGGCTGTAATTTACCGATTGAGATGCTTCTATTCAAAACTGTAGGTTTTGATCTGAATCTTTCAGTTTAGCTCCAATGATAGCGGTCCACAGTAGCTGTCATCTTCTCGCAGTGCTGCAGTGCGAAACATCCCTATCAATTATTGATCTCTGAAAGTGTGGCTCACATTTCAGATGAGAATAAATCTGTTTATTTCCTGCGGTTTGATCTGTGGTTCTGCAGAGATAACCCGTTCCTTTGTTCTGGGTTGATGAGCGGTTATCGTTGGACCCTAAGAGCCGGAAGAAAGCATTGATGAGGCCTGTAAAGGCTCATCCGCTCAGCCTGTTTGTCCAGTTTCAGCGTTTCTGTCTCCTAGTAGATTTACCTTTTTGACGGGGCGACTTGCTCGTCTTCAGCCTTTCTCATGAAACAAGAATGACCTGTAGCGACCTACTTCCTGTTTGTGTTGCACCGTTGTTGTAAACTGTTGCACATGCAATCAGGAAAATCTGAAAGGAGATACCTCTCCAGCAGGGACAGGCGTAACCCTTTACCTCAGGTGGAAGCTGATACGGCGGCTGACAGGCGTGGTCAAACAAAGCGGTCTAGAGTTCAGATAGAGTGGGGGTCAAGTTCATCACATCAGGAGTTGAAGGAAGCACTCGAGCAAGAAGCCACATTTCTTTCTACCCAGGAGGGGGTTGTGTTAAAGATGGATCCCTCAGATGGTTGCAGTCAGGATTGTGATGTCGTTTTACAGGATTTCCTCCAAGATCGGCTTCTTCAAATATGCCGGAAATTATTTGGGAAATATACTATTACTGTAGAGTTTACCATGAATTACCATGAAGATTTGTGTAAAACTGTAAAGGAAGCTGATGATTGGTCAGGAAGGTTTACTTAAACCCATGAATTTGTCATAAGATCCTCAAACTGTTGTCGTCCTCAGAATCGAGATTATGTCAGCCTTGGTCTCCTCTGTGGCAGTCTGTCATTCTCACATCATTCTGAAATGTATTTGTAAGTTCCTTGAGTGGTCCCCAACCCTCTTTAGGCCACGGGCTGCCTTAATGTCTGACAATATTCTCATGGACGTGGCTGAAGTTTTTAAATTTAAACGCTACTACATGAACTTTAGTTTAAACAGACAGTTTGAAACTGTCTGTAGATATTTTACAGTAGATTAAGATTCAATGAAACAACGTTGTTGATTTGTAGACGCTGTTTCTGATGTGTAAAAATGTAATAAAGGCAGCACTGCAGAATTGGTTTCATTCATTCACATTTCAACACTGAGAACTCAATCCAGGGTCAGATTGTCCTTCAGGACAAAAACATGAATCGTATATGTATATATATATATATTTTTTTTTAATTCAATCTTTAATTATTGTTTATTTCTTTGAACACAGAGGAGTATTTTTGGTACTAAATTTCTCAACAGGTGTCTGCCTTCTTTAGCTTTGCTGTAGGAAAAGTCTTAAATGTCCTTTTGACCAGTTTCTATAAATCAGAAACTTTATTTGATTAAATCTTCCTTCTTTGTCAAACATTTGCAGCCGGTTTAGACTCTTTTTGTGCCTTTTTGTTGGATCCCTTAAAGTGTAGATTCTTTTTTAAATGTCAAAGTAGAGGCTTACAACCGGACTATACTCCAAAATAAAATGATGCCGTCAAAAATCGAGTATTTTCTGCATACAATAGTAATAAACGTAAATCCGCAGTGAATGCAACTTTATCAGTCCTTGAAACGTTAGAGAGTTGGTCAACGGATGCTATGCAGAGCAGGCTTGGTGATAATTTCAAGTAAGATTTATGTCAAATCCAGGTTTCTTTTATTTTGAAGTTGAAGGCTCGTCTGTTTCCTCACAGAGTCTGAGCACACAAACTTTAGTTTTTATGAACTTTGTCAGCTTCGGGCTTCTCATTTAGCCGCTTCAGGACGGTAGTGGAGGTATTTCCGACACGCGATCAAGTGACTTGGCATGCATCAAGAGTAAGACATGGAGGATCTGCTCATTTACCAAAGCAAAATGTCCTTCAGAATCAGAGATGATACAAAACAGAAATAACGTCAGTAATCCAGGGTTTCTTTGTTTTGTCTGCGCCCCGGTACCAAGTAACCGACGGGCCGGTACCAGTCCTTCCTTCTCGTGTTGATCCATGTCTTTAAAGACTCACTCTGATCTTTTTTTTTTCATCTATTTTCAGAGCGTTCTCAGTGGTCTTATAATTATGATGATGCTGATTTTGGCCAAAATCCTGAAACCTGTGTCATTTTCCAGGACATACAGGGCCTTGCGAAAGTATTCGGCCCCCTTGAACTTTTCCACCTTTTTCCACATTTCAGGCTGCAAACATAAAGATATAAAACTGTAATCAACAACACGTGGGACGCAATCACAAACTGGAACGAAATTTATTGGATATTTCTAATTTGCTTAACAAATAAAAAGCTGAAATATTGGGCGTGCAAAATGATTCAGCCGCTTTCCTTTCAGTGCAGCAAATCTCTCCAGATGTTCAGTGAGGATCTCTGAATGATCCAGTGTTGACCTAAAGGACCAATGATGAGAAACAGAATCCACCTGGATGTAATCAAGTCTCTATAAATTTCGCTCCACTTCACGGCTGTTGTTGATTCTTCCCAAAAAAATACAGATTTATATCTTTATGTTTGAAGCCTGAAATGTGGCGAAAGGTGTCAAGTTCAAGGAGGCCGAATATTTTTGCAGGCACTGTAGTTTCTGCAGAGCGGCATTAGAAATTCCCCTCTGGGTTGTGGGCGGGATTGTTTAAATTTTGCTCCTAATCCAGTCACAGCAGTTCTGTTAAGTGAAGCTCCAGAGCTCAATTTCCCGCTTTTTGGGCATCCACTGCTCAAAAAGTTACCAGTGAGAACTGAAATCCATTCAATCAGGCTTCCTCCCCTCCATCTGCGCGTCTGCAGCATGCAGTTGCAGCCGCAGACGCTGTAGGAGGATGAGTCCGGCGCACCGCACCAGAGACATCGAGAGGCAAGCTGGCTACCTGAAGCCCGAGCACTGCGTCCCCCCGCCACCCCGCAGCGGCGCAGGGAGCATGTGGTTCATCCGCGACGGCTGCGGCATCACCTGCGCCGTCATCACCTGGTTCCTGGTCTTCTACGCCGAGTTCGTGGTCATGTTCGTCATGCTGCTGCCGGCCAGGAGCGCAGCGTACAGCCTCTTCAACGGCCTGCTGTTCAGCAGCCTCGCCTTCCTGGCGCTGGCCTCGCACGCCAAAGCCATGTGCACCGACCCGGTCAGTCCCTGCGCCATCCCGCCTTTTGAAACACAACATACATATGAAGTTCTGCTTCCTCCTATTGGCGAGGAAACTTAACCGCACAATAGTGCGAGAATTGCGTGAAATTCATCTGTTCTCTTTGAAAAATACAACCATTTTTCTTTTTCTGATGTCTTCAGTGGTTGCTTGTTTCTCTCTTTCACAATAAAAGTATTTGCTTCCTTTTTAGGGCGCCGTGCCCAAAGGAAACGCAACCAAAGAGTTCATTGAAAGCCTGCAGCTCAAGCCGGGACAGGTGGTCTACAAATGCCCCAAATGCTGCAGCATCAAGCCCGACCGCGCCCACCACTGCAGGTGAAGGCGGACCGCCGTCCTCTGCTGCAGCTTCTCCTCGTCTGCATTTCTTCGCTTGAGTTTATGGCGAGGCTGCTTCGATTTCCGGGAATCCGTCTGCTTCTGCTCAGGAATAAGGAGAGCAGAAACAGAAACGTTTGGTGATGTTTGGTGTGATGGACCTCCTCCTTCTGAATGTTCCCACAGTGTCTGCAAACGCTGCATCAAAAAGATGGACCACCACTGTCCCTGGGTCAACAACTGTGTGGGGGAGAAAAACCAGAAGTACTTTGTGCTTTTCACTGTGAGTCCTGAGATAAAAAAACCCGGCTGACACTGTACTCGCTTCATGATTACGCGCATTATTAACCGAAACCAATGTGGGTTCTTGTTTCAGATGTACATCGCACTAATCTCCTTCCACGCTTTACTCATGGTGGCTTTCCACTTCGTTTTCTGCTTTGAAGAAGACTGGAAAAGCAAGTATTTTTATAATACCAGTAGAGAGAAGAGAGCAAAGCTTGTTTTTTTTTTTTTTAATATATGTAAACCAGAAATTTAGATTATTGCGCAGAAAATAACAAGAAACTGATAAAATATTGGAGTGCTTTTGCAGAAAAACCTCACCGACAGATCTGTTTTGAGAATTTGATAAATGTGAAGACCAAGATGAACTGCCCCGCCCCCCCTTCCCCTCCCCACTCTTGAGAGCTCTCTGTTTCTGTGGAGCAGGGAGACCTTGTGTCTCAAATACACTTGTGTTTCAAACTGCATTTTTTATCATATTTTTTCTGCGATAACGTTAGCGATGAGACGCAGCGCTAAAGTAAACATCACAAGCGTCTGGTTTAAACAGAAAAAGCAATAATCTACAGCAAAGATAAGACCAGAATGTTGGTGAATAGTTTCAGGAATGAGTCTGGACTGGAGTGAGCTGTCGGCGATCAACTTGAATTTTTCAGGAAGTCTTTTTTGTGTGTGCGTGTGTTCAGCTTGGTGCTCCTTTTTGGTTCATTCTTATCAGTAATAACAATAAAAAAAGAAACATTGCAGAAAAAACAGAGGAGTTTTTTTTTCTTTTGATGTCCTCTTGCGGTGATTAGAACCTTTTTTTTTAGTTTTTTGCGTTGCTGCGAAAACAATTTGGTGCTTGCAGTCAGTGACTGCGGGCCATAATTAGTGGAGTTTTGGCTCCGGTGTTGACGTTGTTTCGACCACCAGAACTCTTCAATTGTTGACGCTATTAAAACAAAGTTCCAGCAGATTCTGAAGCGAAGAAAAGCTTCTTTACGCTGATATGCAGCTTTCCAGAGTAGTGAGGTGCCAGGCAGCGTTTGATGATTTTCTCTGTTTTTGAGGCGTAACATGATCCTTAACTCAAACTGATGTGATGTGGAGATACTACCTGTACCGTGTCATTTCAGGCGTGTCAGTTACGTCTAGTTTTTGTTTAGTTTTGCCGTACTGTTCTAGCCAATCACTTGACCTTTCCAGCGATTGTGGGTGGGCTCATATAAGAATGGGTGTGGCTGTCTGGGTGGGTGGGTGGGTGGAGCCTTAGTCAAAGTGGCAAAACGACAGTTTTGTCTGTGCTTCACAGCAAAGGATTGCAAGTCAGCGACCTGCTGGATAGGACCTAGTCTGAAAAAAGACAGAAAGCGGAGATGAGTCGCCACGATGCAGATTGTCAAAAAGAAGGAAATGAAGCATCTGCATCACGCCGCACGTTTGAAGTGTCTTACAGTGAATTAAATGAGACGCCATCCATACATCCCTACCTAATCTGAGTCCCTAATTGGTTAAAGTTTGACCTGGTTTAGCTCTCAATGAGCATCCAGGACAATTCCTGGGTCAATAAAGGTTAAATAAAATAAATAAATCCAATGGCCCTGCGTTTTGTAGATGCAGCCCAAAAATGGCTGCAGAAACTAAGCGTCTTTTCAACGCTGAAGCCTGAAAAGCATTTATGCACATTTACATGGTAGTGGCCTCTTAAAGGCACGTTGTAAAGGCCGATGTGATCGTAGATCTAGGTATGTTCAAGCACTCTTCTTCACCCTGTGACGTTGCGTCGTCACACTTAAATGTGACACCTATTCATTTTTGAAGCTCCATTTCAAGCACCGAAACCGTTCCAAAAGTACCGTTTTGGGAACCAGATGTAATCCAAATGGTATCCATCCCTAACGATGAGAGGACAACCTGCTGGTTCTGTGTGCTATGCATTGATATCTGATGAAAATATATGGTTTAAAAAAAGGAATATTACTGATCAAACTGTGGAGATGGGATGCTAAATGCTGATCGTAATGCTCTGATCTTCCTCCTTAGAGTGCAGCAGCTTCTCTCCACCAGCAACAGTTGTCCTCCTCATCCTCCTCTGCTTCGAGGGCCTCCTCTTTCTGATCTTCACCGCGGTCATGTTTGGGACCCAGGTCCACTCCATATGTTCGGATGAAACGGTGAGTGACGCTAGGGCTGTGACGATAACCGCATCACCGCGGTGATGAGGCTGTCACGCGGCACGTGCTCACTGTACTTACACACAAACACGCACGCTGTTTCAGAAACACACACACATCCTGATTCTACAAAAGAAGTTTCTGTCTTGCGAGGGAATACGACACATTTACTGCGTTCTAATTATTAATTTCTATCGTATTCATTTCCATTACAAGCTGCGTGCGTTCTTAAGTGCGCAACACCACCGCCCGCCGGAGGATTTTGTGTTGGGGGGGGGATTACTTTTCTCGGTCACTCTGTAACACCAAACATGAATGCGCGCTGTTAGATTTCCATGAATATCACTACATTTTTTGGATTGGGAACTATTTTGTGCATCGCAAAGTTACCTGTCTGTATAAATAAAGGCGGAGCCTCCTGCCCCGCGTTCTTCATGGGTGTCAGGCTTCCTCCTAGTTCTACACACGACGCTCCACGCTCACACAGTCATTGTCATGCTACAACACCTACATAACTAGTTCATTAGTTCGATAGGTACTAGTTAGTTGTTACTGTTATTTGTTAATAAGGAATAGTACCATGTAATTGCATTTATTTATTGGGGGGGGGGGGGGGGGGTGCGGTTAACCCCCTGGTGGTTCATCACCGGGGTGATCAGAAATCCGACACCGTCACAGCTCTAAGTGACGCAACAAGATAACAGAAAAAAAACCAACGACTGAGCTACTCCTGAAACTGCAGAACTTCAGTCACAGATCAGATCCATCATTCTAGCCAGAGCCGTCTGGCTGATTGAGTTAAAGAACCAGATGGTAATGCATTTTTCTCAGGACTGTGAAAAGTGTTTTTCCCAAAATGAAGTGGAGAGGATGAAGGATGGCAGTTCTGAAGCCTTCTAGTTGACTAAATGAGAGCAGGTAATCCACTTACAGACCTCTAAGGAGTTCTGTTCATTACATTTCCCGCTCCAAACGCCCACAGGGATGACTCACCGTGTCACAGTGCTTACTACAAACACCACATATCTTCAGGCAGTCTAATAATGTTTGTGTGAGCATTATTACTAGTCCTCTTATTACTAGTCTACTAGACCTCTGGTCCGCCTGCGCAGCCCGACTTTCCCGCCGGCGTGGCATTGTGTCCTCACACCTCAAAGACTTGTGTTTCCCCTCAATGCCACCCGTCTTCGCCTGTCTCCGTGTCCATCGCTCATGCTGTCCCCCAGTAGATCCGGGAGGCTGATGACCTCCTTGTTTTTGCCCTGCTCTTTTATTAAAAGTCAGTAGCTGCCAGGAACACACCTCCTTCCTGTTCTGCAATCATGTCTGTGAGGCGTTCAGGGTCCTCCGAATTTCTACTCACAGCATCCAGAACGAGGAACCCCAAAGTTACAGGAGTAAGAAAAAAAATCCTGTCCCACAAACCTCAACCTTCTCCTCCCCTTCATCTCTGCAGGGCATCGAGCAGCTGAAGAAGGAGGAGAGACGCTGGGCCAAAAGGTCCAAATGGATGAACATGAAGGTGGTGTTTGGCCACCCCTTCTCTATAGCCTGGCTCAGCCCCTTTGCTTCACCCGACTACGGCAAGGCGGATGTGTACCAGTACATCGTATGAGGCCAAGAAAGGGGGCGGAGCTCCGCTGCTGCTCCACATTTCCCTCATGACTCAGAGGTTGACGCCTCCTGGTGCTGACTGGATGGAGCCTCAACGTTTGGGAGAAGTGTCGCTGTAAAAGGCGGAGTTGCTGGATCTGCTGAACCTCCCTCTTTATTTTTTATGTCATTTTGAGCGGAGGAGCTGAAAGCGCCCGTTTCTCCTGATTCTCCTCCTTTGCTGTTCAAGTGTCTTTCTCTGAATGTTGCCTTAGAACCGTCAGCATTTTTGTTTTGTTTTTAGAAATAATTGTATTTATTTGCCTTAATGTGACACTATTTTTCTACATTTGTTTGTGGATTCACTGTCAGCATGTTCTGGAAATGGGAAGAGATTGAAGTTTAAAAAAAAAAAAAAGAAATGCCATAAAATCGAGAGTAAAATCAGAGTTATGGTGTCGGGGCGCACAAACAACCATCCGTAATTACACACGTGACAGAAAACAACATTTCCTTCTGTTTTATCAGAAAATCTTCTGCGTCTGTGGTGAAATTGTTTTTTGTTTTTTTTGCACGTCTTGACAGAATTATGACGTTTATTTTTATTAGAATAGAAAAAAAACTTTCAAATTAAAATAGTTAACTTTATTTTGAAAAGCTCAACTTCAGTCGCAGAAATAAATCATAAATACCTGTTGAAATGAGTGATTATCACCAGCTCCGGTGAGGTTGCAGAGATCAAAGCAATATGTGTGGAGGTTCTTACCCGGGGGGGAGGTTCTGACCCGGGGGGGAGGTTCTGACCCAGGGGGGAGGTCGCATGTTTAGACTGACAGGTGATCCTTTCTGGTGGGAAAAACCTTCATGGCTGGAAAAGGTTAGCATAAAATGAAGGAGAACCTTTTCCATCCGTGTTCAAAAAGCCTTAAAGCAGATTCTGGAGTTATTCGATGTGTTTACTGCCAAACGAGTAGAGAAGGGGATGAAGGAGGAGGAGAGGAGGAGATGTGTTGGATTTACACTAACGCCACACCAGCTTTGTCTTTTGTTTTTTTTTTTCAAACTGAAACACCTTTTTTTTATCTCCTCTGTTTTGAAAGAAAAACAAATAAAAGATTTTGACAGAGACTACTTTTTGGTTTGGGTTTACTGCAGAAGATAAAAGATTTGGACGTCATCAGTCGAAATTTTAAACGTTTTGCTGAAGCGTCATTTTATTAAATATTAATATACGTCCAGTTTTTAGCTAATAGCACTATTTGGGAATCCTGCATGTACAGAGATCCTGCTTATTACTAATTTTTATTCTTTTTTTGAATGAAAATATTCTGAAAGTGGTTAAGAAATACTAAAAGAGAAATCCAAAAACACCAATGTTGATATGTTTATTGAATAATTGAACAGTGCTTTATTTCTTACAGTGTCTTTTCTTTCCAGAAATGCTCGTTCACATTTCCTAAGGAAAGGTTACACACTTCCTACAAATGTCTGCTTCACACACAGTGAGAGGCTGGGAAAACGCCACGTTCAGGTTTGACCACAGAGCAGCAGCTTCCAGACTTCTAGAGCTACAACCGGAAAATCCGACATGCGTGTTTGCTGAGCTTCATGCTGGGCTTTTTCGCACTGAACACGTTGAAACGACAGCCAAAAGGGGAACTCCTCAGTGTGATGGACGCACAAAGTTAAACCTCTGCTGAAAACTGTATTTACTGACAGGAAAGTGGAAATACTTCCATTCCAGTTTAGATTCACAAAAGTCCAGTTTGTTTTACCCGTGTTATACATTTAGAATGGATTGTAACATTTTTCCTTTAACTTATAGACTTTAAATGGACACGTCCCCAAATATATTTACACCTAACCCTCCTAGTCAACCCCCCAACTCCAGAAAGGGATTGTGTTGATTCACTATTTTTTTTATATTCAAACTTTTGTTAATTTTCCAACAACCTTATTTTATATTTTACTACAGTTTTTACTTACATTTATGTTTTAAGGTCAAAAGATTAATGCAGGAAAGATTTCCACTCTGAGTGGATGATGGAGAGCAGTAATGCACATTCACAAGAAAATATAAACAAAAGAGAAACAAAACCCATTATTAGGGATGAGCCACAAGTAAAAACGGGAATGGAGGTGAATTTATCGCTCATATGTCCCAAACCTTAAGTCTAACTCTTGAAGACATGATTTTATAAATGTTTTGTGGTCGCTCTCTGTTATAAGCTCCTTTAGTGTCTAAGCCTTGTGCTATACTATGGGGTCAAGATGACTATGGGGTCAAGATGACCATTGACGTGTTCTCCCTACCATGACAAAGGTGGAGAGGATTTCATGCCAATCATTGAAGAAAAAAGGTTTTAGCGCACTGTCTTGTGGGTCTAGATGACCCAACTCCCAATGTTAAAGTGCCTAGGATAGCACAAGGGTTACGAAACAAAAACTGATGCTGTAATTTTCCTGCTCGCACATAAAAAAACCCCACAAAACCTTCAGGTTTCTTCTCCATCCATTGCGCCTGATATAAGAATAGAGTCTAATTCTGGAAACCAGTTACACCTTTGATGTTTTTAAGGATTAGAAATAAATCAATGAGTGTAAAGGTCTTCAATGTATGTTGGTGTTTTTTGCATAACATAACTAGATCAGTGCAGTTAGTTTTTAGTGTGTGTGGGGGTGAATTTATGCTTCCAGTGGTATATGGGGTATACTTGTTTAGCACTTTTCTACCTTCCTTGAAGGCCCAAAGAGCTTCACAGTCCCTTTCACACACAGATGGCGGCTCCGCAGCCGAACCAACCTTCCACCAGAGGCAAGGTGGGGGTTCAGTGTCTTGCCTAAGGACACTTCCACTTATGGCAACAGAAGCTGCAGTATTCCAGAAAGAGGTCGACCGCCCTACTGCTGCACCCCAAATGCGAAATAAGAATTGTGAAAACAGTCTGGTTCTTCAGTCCAGGACGGCTGTGGAACAGAATAATGGCAACAAGATGCCTGGAAGGGTTTAAAAAAAAACCTGGTTTAGTTGAAGACATAAAAAAAAGGTAATTCAGATTGTATGACACACACAATCTTCAGGGCTGCAGTATTTTAGATTTTATCATGGCTGCTTCTGAAAAATGTCAATAAAATACAACTACAGTGACATTTGAAGCACAGGGTTGAGGTTTACTGTGACTGGGGACTACAGGCTAAAATGGGATGAAGCTCCATGGACGTGGTGGAGTCTTATGTCATGTTGTCACATTAAGAGGGAAACATGCAGAAATCACATGAAACCGCACAGCAACAGCTGGAAGAACAGCAGGTTCATCGTGTGCATTGCTGCTCTGGGATATTATAGCTACCACAATGCATTCATAAGTTTCCAAACAATCCAGATGCCTTTTCTTTTTTTGCTTGTTTAACATATTTTTAAGGTTAATGCCTCCATATTTACACTTTCTGTACGGACATTTTCCTTCCAGGTTTTTAACAGATCACAGTGTTATGAGAAAATTCAGTCTTATTGCAGCCGGCAAACTCCAAAAAACAAACAAAAAACAGAACATTAAAGAATTCCATGTAGAAAAACATAGTTATTAAATAAAATGACAGTCTGGACCGACTTTCCAGTTTGCTTTTGAGCTCAAATCTATCTCAACATGAAAGGACAGCCCCTTCAAAATAAGAGATTTAGTCTGTTTCCTGTTGAAACAGGAAATTTAAAGAAACAAACAGCAAATCCTCCCCTGGAAAGAGCCTTTTTAGCGCCACAGCAGCAGGTTGATAGCTGGGAAATCAGTGACACACACAAACAAATGAAGCTGTGAGGAAATCCCCCACACAGCTGATTTCAGCCTGTTAGCTTCCTAAACTCTTCTCCTCCACATTTTGTCAATAAATAAGTAGGAACCATAAATGTTATTAGAAATAAAGTGTTGTAGTTTGTACAAGTGTAGGAAACTTTGTCTAACCACAAATGAGAAGGAATTCTTCATTAAAGTTTCATGATTATCCACCACTGCACAGACATTTTTGGCCTCCCCTCTACATCTGGAGCTTCCAGTAATGACACAGAGAACTGCTCACCAGGCAATTTCTATTGATGTATGGACTTTTTCTATTCATCCAGCTTTTTATCAAAACTTTAAAGACCCACTCCGATGAAAAAAACATGTTCTTGTGGCATTTTTCTAAAGATGGAGGACAAAAAAATACAGAAAATTTAGCTTAAAATGACATTTCTGAATATTTCTTTGTTAAAAAAAAAAAAGCAGCTTGAAAAAGAGATCCATGAATGTCTTTGTTTTCCGTGTCTGGGCTGGAATCTGGCTCATACCTGTACAGCGGGATAGCTCTGATATCGCTCGGCTTTTTTGTTGCACCGCTAATGTCAGAACATGTAAACAGAGAGCTCTCAGAAACGGGAGCGCATTTCCTAAGAAACTCCTGCTGTTCTGGAGAAGCTATGTCATGGAAAACGACAGATTTTTTGATTCTTGGCTAAGAACGACATAATCATAATGAAAAAAAAATTAAGAAGGCTTTGAAAATAGATCAAAATTGATTGGAGTGGAACTTTAACCTCCTGCTGACGAACATGAGATGTCCAGAAAGGTTTATCCTTCCTGGAAACAAATTAAGACTCTTTTTTTCCCGCCTAACTCTCTATTTTAGTTGATGGATTTTTGTGCAGTTTGTGACATGAAGTTGGGAAGATTTTTGTCTCTTTTTGATGCTGGAAGCTGAACCCCCTGGTAAGGACTGTGCTTTAACAGGACAGGCTGAAAATCTCGTCTGATTTAAAAACGGAACGGTCCAACCATCCTTTCTTCTTTCTGGAAGACGGCAACATTGTCAGCAGATCTTTAGCTTTTTTTTTTTTTGCTTTTCAGAATAAAACATTAATAGTATATTAGTTCTGGATTTCTTTGGTTCTGCCTGAAATCAGAGGAGGTGACAGCCTGTTGGTGGAGTCTCTGTGTTATTCGTCCTTCGTGTGGACCGTGCTCTGCCGTCCATCCTGAGGGGAAACCCGCTGCAGGACCAACAAACCAGAGAATGTCAGAGAGATCCCCACCCACCACAACTTTATCTGGGCTTCTCCAAAGATCAGCTGGCCCAGGAAAGCCTGCAACGGAGAAAAAAAAAATGTAGGAATTAAATTACAAAAAGAAAGAAACAAAAAGAGATACAACCAAGAAGGAAATCTGAAATAGTTCAGCCTACTTTTAAAATAGAACAGCGTACATAAGGGAGAAGAGATTTTAGGTCCTTCAAATTAACTTTCCTCCCTCCATTCTGCTGAAAACTAATTTGCCAGGACAATAAACGAGATCACAAATGAAGGAAAAGCAGCCGTGCCAGGTACTTACGGAAGATATGAAGTTGGAGGCAGTGGTGGTCACAGTGGTTCGGGTGGAGGAGGAGGAGTACCTGAGCGCTTTGGCGAGGAAGGTCCACATCACGGCGTTGCAGGCGAACAGCAGCCCACCACACAGCAGCCTCAAGGGGATGTGGAGCTAGAAAAAACAAATACATTCAGGACTGATTATGGAACCGATGGAAACAGTCTTTTGCTTAGATTACGGGTTTCTAACTTTTAAGGCTAATACAACCAATAGGTCCAGTTTCTTACAGACCAGAACCCAGCGAGACCAGCAAAGTCACCCTTTAGAAAAATACACTTTATTTTGGCCTTTGCGACCAATAAGCTGTTCGCTTATCAAATATAGCTTTTCTACAATGGAGTTTTTAACTATTTCAAATTTTTACTTTGGACAACAGCACATTAAAGTTCCTTTCAAAATAAAAGACAAGATCCTTCTACTGCAGCGGATTTACCTGAATGAAAAATGCAAGAAAACCAACTGAAACATGGCTTTTTCTACCACAGTGACTTTGGTGCTCTGTCATCCTATTCCCCCTTTTACTATTGAATATAAACATGACAACATTGGTGTAGAATACATTTTTTACACATGTAAACCCTTAGCAAAATGCATTATACCTGAAGTTTATTGCATTCAATATATTTGAGTATTATTATAAGTATAGCAAGTATACTACAGTCCAGAGGTCTGCAACCTGATGCTATAGAGTCTAAAGTCTAGACTAGAGCCATGTGTAGTTCTTTTATCCATCCATTGTGGGTCTTTGGCTTTAAAGAAAAATGATAACAATTTGAATAAATAATAGGTTTGTCAGTTAAGTTTTCCAGGATGTGCCCCACCCTCGCCCAAAAGCAGCCAGGACTGGCTCATGCAAGGATCTTATTATTATACCAGATTAAAGAAAATTAGGCTGCAATTTAAACTTAGTCTAACCAAAAGTGTTCATTTATTAATGCATTAAAATATGCATTCTCCCTCGGGCTCAATACAGTATTTATCTATCTTAATACATCTGTACTCCCCAGAGGTTTCTACTGTTTATTCTGGCCTCAATAAGCAGGATAAATGTGCTTTTCTTCCACAAATATTGCACTTTTATAAACAGTAGACTAGTTTGAATAGTTAGCTAAGGTAGAATAGGCATAACAAACTGACCTGGCAACACTCATAAGGGGAAAGTTACCAAACTATAGCATTTAATCCTACATTTTAATATTAATTATATATATTTTATTTTGTCTATTTGGAAGGCATATGGCAAACAGTATTTTTCTGTGCTGGTTATTTATTGTTTGCCATCTATGGTTTGTTTTCTTTTAACACAACGTCACATTTCATACACGTTTATGGGAGTATTCAACCGTACTATTTCTTGTTTTTCCACAGTGGTCTCGTCCATCTGCAGATGTTTATGGCGCGGCAGAATGACGTAACCAGGGGGGGTGAAGGTCATAGGCTGGTGAGAAACCGGACCCCCTCCGCCCCGCCCCCTGCAGGGGACAGACTGTCACCGCGGTGTCCTTCAGCTGCGGCGCGTGACGCTGTCCGTGGTGCTGAAAACGGACACCAACGCTCCCACCCCGTCCGCCCTGCGTGCTATTGTTTTTTTTAACAAAACATTTTACTTTATACATGAGAATAGAGCCCTGCGCGGGACTATTTTCTTCATCCCGCTCCCGCCCGCTGAATTTCTGACCAATCCCGCCCGCTCCCGCAACGTATGCGTTACACTCCCCGCCCGCTCCCGCAATATGTATGTCCACTCCCGCCCGCACCCGCAAAACTCAGAGAATTTAGTCCCCCACAGTAATAGAGATGCATTGATTTTGTATCGTCCCCCGTCCCGCAGGAAAAAAACACGTATTTGTATTGATATTATTAAAGAGATTCATGTCCTCCTCCAGCCTCATGTTTTGATGCATTCTTCTCTTGTGTAATGTGCAACTTAAATATTAAATATATTTTCACAAATCCTGTTCGGTTAAAAGTGTGCGTGTGTGCGCGCGCAGACAGACGGCCTGAAGCGCGCTCTTAGTAAGAGGCGGGGCGGGGCGTTGCACACCCCCCAACAACAGGTTTGATGACAGAGGCCATTGGGCATCTCTACCTGGTGCTTCACGGAGCTTCAGTACGTGAGACTCCAACAGCCGCACAGCCTAACGTAGTCCGCTATTATATATTCATCCGATATTCATGCCAGCACTGATCCCGCGGGGTTTATTTTTTGCCGCCCGCTCCCGCCCGCAGCACAATCCAAACCGCCCAATCCCGCGAGATTTGGGTTGGGTCCCGCGGGACCCGATCCCAATGCAGCCCTCTACATGAGAATGTTCCAGACAGGATATTTATTTATTTATTTAATCTAATTGTTTTTATTATTTATGAGTGTGATGTTTCCTTTGGTCTTTTGTCCATTTTCCACAACCTTGAATAGACTTTTCTGTCTGTCAAACACCAGAGTTAAGATGAGTTAAGTTAAATGATGGAAACAAATTCACTTTGATGCAGACTCGTTTCTATTTATTTATTTTTCTTTAAATCCAGTAAACCCAATAAATGATATTAATTCTACGGATAACAACTATTATTAGTTATTAATTATCATTAAGTATTAGGAAGCAGCTGATAGTTTGTCGCGGGTCTGGAATCATAAGCGGTGAGTCTAAGCCCCGCCTCTCTACCTGTTTGTTGTATTCTCCGAGTGCAACGCCCCCTCACCCCCCCCCCCTCCCGCTGCCCCAGCGTGTTCTGCACAAACAGCGCAACATACGGTCATCGTAGCAGCAAGGTGACAGGATGGTCGGCAAACGTAATAATTTTTACGCAGAAACGTTAGTTCTTAGTCTAGGGCGCTCACGTGTCCCCTACAAGATCACCACTGACTGTGTGTGCGCTGCCTTGTCTTGTGTGTGTGCGCGCGCGGCGCGTGCTGTCTGAACAACAGCCCCGCCCCCCGTGCACACAAATAGACAGACAGAGCTCTCCGCCTCAACGAGAATACCGAAATTAATATCATCATCTATAATTAACGCAAAATTGAGTGACTTGGTGAGTTAAATATGGCAGATAACGTTTATATTTTGTGGGACACAAAAAAAAAAAAAAAGTAACTTCTCCAGTACCGATAGCAGAACCGTTAAGGTCAGATCTTAACGATACTGCGGTCTTGAAGAATGCGGCCCCGGGGCTGGTTCAGTACCGGGGCACGGTACCCAACCCTAGTGCTCACCGTCTGAGGCGCGGACACAACTTTAAGCTCACCCGATCACACGCGCTGGTTTCGTCCGCGTGCCTGAATTTCCGCTGCTCCCCCCACGTCCGGAGTCCGCTCTCACAGACTCCCTTCAGGTAGTCGGCTCCGAGGGACAGCTTAGCCGACGACGACGCCACGGCTCCGAGGAACCCCGCCAGCAGTGCATAGAAAACTCCCGGGAACATGATAGCGAGGATGACACATTCTCCTGCGGGCCGCCGTTGATCCCTTCCCGCCTTACATGTCTGCTGCCGCTGCGCAGCCTGTCTGCATGGCTCACTGTCAGAACGGGAACCTTTTCCTGCACTTTGTACCCGCGGCCGTCCGGGGGCGCTCAAACAACACCCACGAGAGGCCGATTAGAACTCTGGGAAATGCAGTTCGGGAATGCTAAATGATATATGCTAAATTTTTACACATTTTTTTAGCTCAACCTTGTTTAAAAATAAAGCCTGTTTTCATTTTGATTTTTTTTTTTTTTTTTGCCAAAGCCAGCCTTTTAAAGTCTGTTAAATGTCTGCGTGACTGCTTGAACTCCTGGGATAGACAGACTGCTTGTTTTTAGCTTTGGTAGAAAGGGTCATCATTTTAAATCAGGCTGGATCTAACTAATGGACAGACCTGAGAGCATTCCACCCTATCCCACTGTGTCCTTTTAGAAAGATGAGCCTGGCAGAGAAGTTGAACAGGAATAATTCTCCTATTGACTTTCTTCTAATGGATTTAGCGCAGTGAATGTTAGGGAGTGTAATGAGCTTATCAATCATGGCGTTGTAATAGAGACAGGTCTCTATCTTTATCAGGCTGTAGCTAAACATGACGTAGACGGAGATGTCACTATTTCCGTTAAATAAATTGATTTATGACTTAAATCAGAAAAGGAAACAATCAGAGAGTTTACTATTTGGCATCAATAAAAGGAGAAAGAGGCAATAAAACATATTTAGTGTCCAAAGGTCCCTTTGTTCTTCATTGAATATATTGGATTCTAGTTTGTGTTCAAGGAAACCCTGCTGTTTCAAGCAAACAAGAGTATAGTTAAGTAGTACTTTACAAATGTTAAGCATGGTGGTCGAAGAGCAATGATTTTAGTGTATTTGTTGCAAAGGACATAAATAAGAAGATAGCTTTCAATGTTTGAAATTTTGCCCAGGCTTTTGTGGAATAGAAAAACTTCATAAATGTAGTCTAGTTGAAAATATCATATTTAGATGATCTATAAATGAATTTGTTTACATTTTAAAATACATAATGGTCTAAAGAATTTTTTGATTAAAGTGGTAAAGGGGGCTTATTTTGATCATGATGTATGGATGCATTTTATTCTTTTTCCAACTGCATTTTTTCATCTGCTCCTGGTTCACAAAGATTTAGGGGAAGAAATACTCAGAAATGCAATTTTGGGCTTAATTTTTTTTATAAATGTCCTCCAACATCAGAAAAGTGCCCCAAGAACATGTTTAAAACACCAAAAACCCCATTTTCAATTGGCGTGGGTCTTCAAGTAGAGGTTAGAGTCTTGTGCACGCGTTAAGAGGCTTTTCCTTTTCACCTGGTGGAGAAGAACGGACTGTGTCATTTAGTTAACGGGAATAAATTAACAACTCTGTGTAATAGCAGAGGTCCTTTACCAGCTGCTGGCTAATACATGCAGCAAACATCTATGCTTTTCAACAACAGGTTTCTTTGTCAGTGCAGAGTCTAGAATGAATTTTACGTCTGCCATTTCAAACTCGTGTCTCATTCTTCTCTGCAAAAGATCCATTTAATCTTGAATAAAAACACACAGAGAAAGTTATTTTTCCATCTGGTTCGAACACTCAGAATTATTACAACACCTGACCACAAATCAGGGATTTTTTATAGTAAATTTTCCTAAAAATGTAATATAGAAAAACTGATTACTCTCTAACTTCTTTGGAAATTTTTTTAACTTTTCCGATTCTGTGAATAACCTTTGTGCTATGGGGTTCAGATGACCATTGACCATGTTATTCCTAACATGACAAAGAGGGATAAAGGTGAAGAAGATTTAATGTAATCCATGGACGGCAGTGAAGATCACAAATCATTGAAGAAAAAACGTTCAGAGCACTGTCTAGTGGGGTCCAGATGACCCAACTCCCAATGTTAAAGTGCCAAGGATAGCACAAGGGATAATTGCATTATCTTTTTCATCTTCCTTTCATTCTCCAGCATGGGGCAGTGTCCAACTGCCCTGCTGAGGATGTTAAGTAGTCTGTAAACAGAAATGCAGACGATTGCTGCCCTGGTTTGACTGTTGTACAACATTGAGATGAGTCCATTATGAAATTAAATCAGTATAATTCCTGTTTTTTAATCCATAAGCGGTAATAGATTCACTATAATTGCTGCTTCAAACGCCACTGCAGAGGTGAACAGAACAAAAAAAATTGTGAAAATTTGGGCTGGAACCATCATCTTTGGTACACCACACTTTGAAACCAATTAGGGGCTTTGTCTGGTTAATAGGAAAGTTTCTGACAAACATAAGTGTCAAATTAGTGCACTAATTGGAATCCTTTTGCTTCCACTCAACCAATAATTGAGCCCACTGAGAGCCCAAGTGACACTTTTGCTCAAGATCTGACACTTCCTTCTTGTATCTTTGTCCACTTTTGAGCTCCAGGCCCTCCAAGATGATCTGAATATAAATATATGTCAGCAGGCTGAAGGTTTTAAGTGTAATGACTTCTGTGACCTTTGGGTCTGTCAGGACGCACACCTAAATGTTGGAAAAACTCACATGTCAATTAACTTTTCCTTAATCTAAGTGGAAAATATCATGAGGTCCAAGTAAAATGAAAATAGCAGGATGACTTTAAAGCCATAAATTTAGTAAACTGTAGGAAGAGCATAACAGCTCTGCAGTTAATCTCAGGTCAACAGGAAGTTGATAGAGTTTAGGTCATGTCTTGTTTGGCTGCGACTGTTGGTAACAAATCTAAGAGTTCTAAACTTCCTCCTAGATGTTTGCTGACATTTTTCTGGAATTTTCTGATGCTCAAATAATTAAACAATTAAAACTTCTCTCCAAATGGTCACAAAGTCCTTCCAAGTGTCTCTAACTAACCTCGATTTAGTTTAGTTGAGGCCGAAAGGAATACATTTGTAACCTAAACCTAACCTCATCTAATACTCACAATTGATCTTTAGTTGCATTTGGCAGGAGTGATGTGTGCAAGTTTGCGAAAAGTCAGTTTGACATAGATGCAGATTCCAGCTTAGATTGTTTGAAAGTTCTTTTATTTTCCCAAATCATTGTCAACGTGAGCTTTCCCAGCCTGGTTAGAGAATAGTTTGACAAAAATATCTAACAGCAGCAGAAGACCACACCAAGTTACCACTCTTGTCAGCTAAGAGCAGGAAACTGAGGCTGCAATACTCACAAACAAACCAAGACTGGATAATAGAAGATTGGAAAAACATTGTCTGGTCTTATGAGTCTCCATTTCTGCTGCCACATTCAAATGGTAGGGTCATAATTTGGAATCAACAACATGAAAGCATGGATCCATCCTGCCTTGTGTCAACGGTTCAGGCTGCTGGTGGTGGAGTAATGGTGTGGGGGATATTTTCTTGGCACTCGTTTGGTCCCTTAGTACCAATTGAGCATGGTTCCAACATCACAGCCCACCTGAGTATTGTTGCTGACCATGTCCATCTCTTTCTGACCACAGTGTACCATCGTCTGATGGATACTTCTAGCAGGATAAGGCACCATGTCCTACAGCTGGAATCAACTCAGACTGGTTTCTTGAATATGACAATGAGTTCAATGAACTCAAATGGCGTCCACAGTCACCGGATCTAAACCCAATAGATCACCTTTGGGATGTGGTGGAACAGGAGATCGGCTTCATGGATGTGCAGCCGACAAATCTGCAGCAACTACGTGATGCTGTCATGTCAAAATGGACCAAAATCTCTGAGGAATGTTTCCAGTGCCTTGTTGAATCTATGCCACCAAGGATTAAGTCACTTCTGAAGGCAAAAGGGGACCCAACCCAGTTATAACAAGGTGGACCTCTTCAAGTGGCCAGTGAGTGTAGATATCTAACAGATGTGTTGGTGCCCAATGGCAGCAGAAGCATGCAGACACATGTTGACTCACAAACCAGCACCAGTGCGGAAATAAAATTGATTATCAGCTGCATCGATTATGATCCATAAACAATTCTTAATTGTTTTATGAATTTTAAATAATTGATAATGTAAAAATTAATATAATTTTAAGTAAAAGTAACAAGCAAAACTAAATGCGGGGCACTTTGCATTTTTTGAAGATCACACGAACAAGGCTTACTGTAAGATGACCAGCCCGACTTCACTGTTGATGGACAATTGGCTTTGGATAAAAGTCATGTGGCGTGTAAGGGAACACAACAAATTTGCAAAATCACATTGTACAATTGAATCGGTTAGTAAAAAAGGGGCCCACGTCCAAATTTTTTCAAAATAGAGAGATTATATGTTCTATGGTCTTTAAGGGAAAAGCTATCTGAAAAAAAAATCTGTTGTAATGTATTGACTATGCTTGACATTTAAAATGCATTAATTCAAAATTCCTGGACTTGGGCCTCTCTTGCATGGGTAAAGTATTAATCATTTGGTGTAACCTCCCTTTAAGCTATGCAATTAAAAACAAACCTCTTGGACTTAGGCCCCTTTTGAACTAAACCAATTCAATTCTATCCAGAGGAGGAGGGTAGAAATCATTGTGGTGCTACCGGCGTGAGTGTTGCTTTAACAAGTTCTGCTCCCGAGCACTTCCAGTGGTCAAAAACACATATTGGATATTCTAAAGAAACCTCCACTGTTGTCAGAAAAGGCTAACAAAGTCAATTGAAGCTTTTAAAGCAAAGGACTTTGCAAAGGATGGATGAAGCTCGTCTGCTGGACTTTAAATATGTATTTGTAGAGTTAGATAAGCTAATTCTTCTCTATCAGTTCTGGTAAATCCCCTGTCCGTCCTGGGGGAGGATCCCTCCTTCATGTGGGCACCCCTGAGGTTTCTTCGTTTTTTCCAGAATCTGGATTTTAGGAGTTTTTCCTTACTGCGAAGGGGGTCTAAGGGCAGGGATGCCAGTTTAGTTTAGTCTGTTTGTTAGTTCAATTTAGTATTTTCCTATTAAATTCTATGTATTCATGATCCTTTTTGATTTTATGTTTCACTATTTCAATTACCGATACGAAGCCCATCGAGACGACTGTTGTTGTAAATTTGGGCTGTACAAATAAAATTGAATTGAATTGAATTGAAAGGATGTTGCTCCATACATTAGAGCCGAGATACAACATCCCTTCCCGTCGGTTCGTTTCTGACAGCACTATATACCGAGACGAAAGCTCAAGTCAAGGCAGCAGCTGGAAAAGCCGACAGGATAGCATTATCGTGTGACACTTGAACTTCAATCCCCTCAGAGTTGTACCACACAATAACTGCTCATTTAATAACCAACGACCGGCAGATAAAATCTCATGTCTTCCAAACTCAGATGACAGGAAGCTGCATTGAGAAAGTTTCATAATCGAATCGCTGCCTCCTGAATCGTAATCGAATCGTGAGGTGCCTCAAGATTCCCACCCCTAGCTGCCACCCTGCCCTCTATGGCCCCACTACTGGCCAGGCTGCTGTTCTTTGGGATTCTTACAGACTCTTCCACAAACCCAAGCAGGCCTTTTTGTTTCAGTTCAGGCTCTCCTTTCTGCTATTCATTTTAGATCTTAAATAAATGGGAAGCCATTTGTTGGCTACCATTGTGTTGCATTCATGTGAAACGGAGGACAAAAAACAAAGAAAAACACAGGAGATAAGCTTCCAGCAACAGGGACAATCTGCAGAGTAGACAGAAAGTTCCCAAAGCAAACACAGTCACAATTATCTCCGTTTTCGTGGATGTCAGGAAGAAAATACAACAGGTCAAAAAAATGTTAATGTGCTGCAGCTGTTCTTTAGAGCTGCAGCGTCAGCAGAAGGTAGAAGCAAACCAAGAGAGGGAAGAGTCTCTCTGTGCAATATTTTCATCCAGACTCCCTCTGATATGCAGATTATAGAGACTGGCAAAGCGGCACCAAACTGATAACTTCAGGACAAGGACAGACAAACTCCAACAGAGGATCTCCGATAAGCTCTGCCCTTGTCTCTAATTCTGACTGAATCCTGATCCAAAAACTATCCTGCTCCCCACAAGTGTTCCCAGTAACTTTCTGAAACATCCACTTACTAGGCTGACTGTCTTATCAATGCCTGCAGGTTCGGTCCGTGCGATGCCAGGACGCTGGGAAATGTCAGAGGTGAGAGAGAAGTTGACCATCGGAGCTTAGAGATGCGAGCAGATGGAGGACTTCTAAAGAAGCGGAATCTCAGTGAGCAGATTACCTTTAAAGGCTGGAACAATTCTAAATACCAAGAGTGTCATCGAAGGAGGTATCATCCAAGGGAAGTTCTGCCTGAAATGTTGTGGTCCATTGAAAGTGGGAACATGTCAATGCGGTAAATTTGAAAACATTTTGTGGGAGAAAATTGGGACATGTCTTTCAGAATAAAAGCTGGGTTTAGTTTTCTTTGATGTCTGGTGCCTAATCAACTCAAGAATGCCTGATCAAAAAGCAGCCTTCCATCTTGGTCAGGCTAGTCACAAATTGATGAAAAAAACACAATTTTCAAAATGGTGACCTTTCTGTTCATTTTATCTCCATAGCAACCATTTTATGTCTTTGTCGCCTAAGGATACCGAATGGATCCATGTAAGTTTTAGAAGAATCAGCAAAAGTAAACTTTTGGATTTCCTTAGCAACGCAGGTTTATAGCTAGCCACGCCCATATTTCTAATATATTCACATCAGTGACGTGCGATGAGGTTAATGGCTGGTGAGGCACTGACGTCATCAGTCAGATTTACAAACATATGAACCATACTGAGTAATTTATTCACCACTTGATTGACAACAGTTAACGTTTTTTGTTTAAAATATCATTTTAACATGTTTTTTTTTTCATATACAAACTGCAGCATAGAAGAAAGTACAAACCTTATTATCATATTACCTTTACTTATAAATAAAGTCCATACGCCGCTCCTTCTGAAGAAAATGATTTGCCGCTTGCTATCTCTTATTCTATTATTTTTTAGCGTCATAATCTCAGGGCTCACCGGCGCCCCCTAACATGAGGCACGAGAACTGCTGGCCTCACCCAGCGGCTTTTTTTGCCGGCGTTTAGCGCTCAGCACAAGAAACACGTCCCTAACATACATTTATTTATAAAAAAAAAACACTGTACATCATATACATCTGCTAAATTAAGTAAACTCAACTCATATAGTACAAGTGATTGAACCGACATACAGAGAGACAGCAGTACCGTCTGACTGCATAGGTATTGCGCAATCCAAGGTGAGGCTCAGCGGGCTGGTGCCTCATCGCACGTCGCTTCTTAGTATCTGAACGGCAAATGCGGAAATTCAGCGATTTTGAAAAGAAAAAACACCCAAAAATGGTACATTTAAATGGAAAATGACTGCAAAGCACAAATTACTGATTAAATATAATAAATGAATTTACTTTTTCTCTTTTCTTCCCATAATGACAGGTGAGGCACAGCCTCACCTGCCTCTCCTGACTGCACGTCACTGATTCATATCTGGTGTTATAGAATCTTGTTCGACTCTAGCCAGGGATCCATGCATAACATTTTTACATTATTCCGTTAATAAATGTGTGAGTATTGTGGGAAAACGTGAAAATCGTCAAACCTCAGATGTGTTTTGGTTTCGTTTGTGGATTTGGAAATACTTTTTTTGACTCCATAAGCGATTTTTCATTTTTTAAAAATATCGCTCACCATGATGTCACTAATTATTATAATTTTTTTTTTTGGCTTGGGTCGTGCACTATACCCAAAATTCATTTTCGCTGGGTCCTGAAAACTTTGGGAAGTTTTCAGGAATGTGGCCAAACCTCTGCTCGAAGGCGCAAAAACTTTTCCGTCTGTGAAAACGATCTGGTCCTTGCAGACAGTGTATGCTGCAGGCCATAATTAGTCAAAAATGCAACACTATGGGGAAAAAAAAGCTCCTTCTGTGCACAAAAAACAGGAGAAAATGTTAAACTAAGCACAACTTTCTCCGCCAAGGCCTGTGTAGGAGATAAGATTGATATTATCTGAGAGCAAAAACATAATTTAAGAGGATTGGTGGGTCAGTGACCAAATAACCGAGAATTGTAGCTGCAGTTTCTTTACTGTGTCTTTCAGCTGAGCAGTGATTGGCTAGAAAGGCCCAGGTGAACAAAAGCAACCAGGAAGTGAATTGGAAATATCCATGTGATCATGTGAGTTCTGAGATTATTTGAGGCTGTAAAAGTTAGAGGTTGAAGACCTCAGGAGCCTGAGGTTTTCAGTTTAAAAGTGATTTTTAATTTTCTGTTTAATGGCTGTGGTGGTGTGAACCGACTGACAGCAGACAATGATGAGGGTTGACCTCAGCTGGCCGCAGAGGGCATCAATCTGCCGAGGCTGACACAGGACAATGATGGAGGAGATTCCACTGCTCTGTCAGGGGGAAGCCGGTCTCACAGAGCATAGAAGATTCATTTACACTCAAGAGGAACCATTGTTCATCATTAATTTTCCAAGAAAGGATGACTTTTTTTCTCTAATAATTCAAATAGTGTATGTTTTATGAAAAACGTCCAAGAATGTTGGTTTCAACCATTTTTTTAAGTATTTTTATTGTCTTTTTTAGCATAGTTTTTAACAAACACAAACATTGCTCAGCACAACATTGGTCCAGAATCATGTAGACTTTTGCAAAAGTGTATTCCAAATTAAAGTTCCTTTTCATACCGATGCAGATAAAATAAATAAAACAAGTAGCAATAACAAAAACAAAGTTAGTCCACAATCACGTTGTTCAGTATGGAAGCAGTAGTGAGACTGATAAAGTGGAGATAGGGGGTCCACGTTTTCATGAAATCACTTTTAGTTGAGTGGAGCAGACAGGTCAAGTACTCCAGAGGAAAGAATTCAATGATAAGTCTATGCCAGTTTGCTTTAGATGGAGGTTTGTCACTGATCCATTTTTTTTACGTGCGGCATATGTTAGGATGTCATACAATCTGCCAGAAGTAGAGATAACTTTATTGTCCCTATAACCCAGAAGCAAAGAGACCAGATTCAGGCCCAGGGCTGTCCCAAATATTTTTTCCATGTCCTCCAAATTGTCTCTCCAATATGATAAGATTTTAGGGCAGAACCAGATACAGTGAGAATAAGTTCCCAGTGCTGATTTACATTTTAAACACATTGGTGATATTTGAGGGTTCATCTGATGTCTTCTGTTTGGAGAAATTTGCAGTCTGTGAATAATTTTATATTGTAAAAGCCTGGCATGATTACAAACAGATATTCGTTTTGTCTAGTTCCAAATAACATTCCATGTATCCTCATCAATAATCATACCCAAGTCGGCCAGCCATTTCTCTGCTGCTTCTAGTACAGTCAATGAATTGGTCTGATTCACAACATTATAAAAGCATGTGGTTATTTTTTTTTACCAGGATATTTGAGCAGTAGCTTCTCTAGTTGTGAGGGCGTAGCATCGGAGGCCAAGGTGGTTTTCTTAAATATAAAATCCCGGACTTGTAGGTATCTAAAGAAGTGACTGTTAAGGAGGTTATATTTGACATGGAGCTGTTCAAATGAAGACAAAGAATTTCCTGTAAACAAATGACACAAATTCTTGATCCCCTTTTGTGTCCAGATGTTGTGTCCTGCATCAATCATGCCCGACTGAAACTCAGAGTTGCCTTGTATAGAAGAAAGCATAGGAGTTATAAGAGACCTCCCCTCCAACCGCCTGGCCAAGAACCACGCTTTAACTGTGTTAGTGATTATAGGGTTGTTACAGCACAAATTTCTGACAGATTTAAGATTTTTACAGGACAAAAGGCCAGGAAGTGAGCAGTGAGTCTGTGATTTTTCGAGGCCTTACCAGACAGATGTGGGGTCGCCCCCCACCCATTCTGCCACAAATCTTAAAATAGATGACAACTGATAAAGTTTGAAGTTGGGTATATCTAGGCCTCCTTTGGAAATGGGAAGCTGTAATTTTGAAAGTTTAAGCCTTGGTTTCTTTTTACGCCATATGAATTCACTCAGCCAACCATTGAGTATTTGTTGGAAAACAATAATGGGATCATTTGTAAGGGATACATAAGCTTGCTAGCACATTCATCTTAATTATTGATACTCTACCAAGCAAGGAGAGGGGAAGTGGGTTCCATCTTTCAAGGTCCTTTCTAATAGTATAAAAAAGAGGTAAAGTTAGCCCTGAACAACTGATGAAACATGGGGGTGATCTGAACACCGAGGTATACAAATCCTGATAATGACCATGCAGCGGAAAGGGAATGTGTGAAGGAAATTGTTTTATTATTATCATTGTATAAATGTATTGGGTTAAATGTGTATGTTTAAATGTTAACTCAGATTGACCTTTTTACCTTTTCTGAAAACAGTTGTGTGTTTGTTCATCTGCTTCTCATCCCAATCCCAGTTAGGAAGAGGGGGTTTATGACAAACGGGTCATTATACGACACCCCCTAATGCATTTTTTCTCTTTGTCTTGAAATTGTGACCTCCCACTTGAAGTCTTAATAAAAGGAGCAGAGGCAGTCCTTGGAGAAGAGAAACGTGCTGGACGTTTTCCGTCACATTTGCTCCTCTCCCTCGTGCATGCGAAACTTGATTCTTGTTGTGGTCTGTTGTTTATAATTGTGTTTTTCTTTAATGTCTAGATGCATTTATCTGACATTCTTGTACCAGTGTATTAGTTCTACTTTTGAGTCTGCCCATTGGCATGGCTAAGGATTTGGAAATTTAATTTTGTAGCCCGAGAATGTCGAGAAATGCTGAATCATTTCAGTGAGTCTATAGAAGATGGGGGTTCTGTTACATACAATAAGATATCATCAGCATACAATGATATTTTATGTTGAGTTCCACCAGCAGAGACTCCCCGTATAATCAAGTCCTGCCTGATGGACTTAGCTATCGCCAAAGCAAACAGTGCAGGGCTGAGAGGACAACCCTGATGTGTCGAGCGATGCAATGAAAAACTGTCGGACCAACAGCCATTCGTGATAACTGAGGCCAAGGGGTTATGGTACAATAATTTAACCCATTGTATAAATGTTTCCCCTAGGTTACAATCAATTTTAACAGGAAAATTAAAGATCCACTCAAATGAAAATTTTTCATTTTTCTGATGTTTGGGGACATTGAAGATCAAAACTGCATTTTCAGTTTTTCTCTATACAAATGTGTGTACAGTATAGACCAAATGTTTGGACACACCTTCCCATTCATTTGAATGAGACGGTGTTTCCGGTGTCTGTACTGTAAATCAGGAACAGAAAAAAAAGCAGTATAAAAAATATCGTATTTGTGACATGTAAAACACGCTGCGCGGGCCACAGACCCCGTCCTAATAGGGAGCTGAAGATGAGGCGGGGTTTCTCTGCACCAGCTGTCCCACCTACAAGAAATTAATTTCTAAAAACTCCTACACTATGTCCTAGAAAACGACACATTCATTCATTTAATTAATTTTCTACCATTTTATCCCTTTCAGGGTCATGGGGCTGCCGGAGCCTATCCCGGCCACTTATGGGCGAAGGCAGGGGACACCCTGGACTGTCCGCCAGTCTTTTGCAGGGCCACAATCACACACCCATTCACTCTCACACTCACACCTAGGGACAATTTAGAGTTGCCAATTGACCTATGAAACATGTTTTTGGACGGTGGAAGGAAGCCGGAGAACCCGGAGAGAACCCACGCATACGCGGGGAGAACATGCCAACGACAGGTTTTTAGATATTGACCAAAAAAACAGCATCATCATAATTAAAAGACCACTTTGAAAATAGATCAAAAGTTGATCAGAGTGGGGGTGAGTGAGGCACCTGCCCTCGACTCCCACCCAAACCACACGTGTTGATCATGATGTTGATCATGTTTATCCGCATCTGTAAATGCAGCTCAGCTCCTAGCAGGAAGAGAAAAAGCTCACGTGTTGCATCAGGCCATTGTAGATCAAAGAGTGGAGATCTTTGGTGAATATGAAGATGGCTACAAGAAAAAGAAACAACGTCTGTCTTTGTGACGTTAGAAGGTGTTTTAGAACCTCTAAAGTCACTTTTCTTTTCCAAAAACAGCTTGAAGGTTGGGTCTGGGACTTGATTAAAAGGTAATAAGCGTATCATAGATCAGCTCCTGCCGCCTGTCCTCATGAGATGCAGCTGACCCCTGCTTGACTCTCGGCAGGAGCTTTTTCCACGCCATCGACTGTCCAGCCCAGAGATGTTCTTCTCTCTGCATCGATCTCTGCAGCTGCATCAGCCGGCGCGCGCAGCAGAATCCGTCTGTTCTTTGCTAAGTGTCCTGTGGAGGTTCATTTGGCATTCCTTCGATTTCTCTGCATCAATGTCTGGCTTCCTTTAATAGCCAGCAATTCTTTCAATCGGGTCTTCAATAACAAGAACTTCTCTTCTCCCTGTGGTCCTCGTGGTGTGATGACCAAACGAAGACTTAACTTGAGGAAAAGCAGACGACTGCTATCAATGAATCAAAAAAGTATATAAGATGAATTTGTTTTTGTCTGAAGAAGGTCTGCTGTGTTTTGAAACCATAAATGTGATTCTGTTTTTTTTTTTTACAAACTTACTTATACAGATTAAAAGGGTTTTTCATTTTAATTATCTTCTATTTGTTTTATTTTGATGAGCAAACGTCTAAATGATTTTCCTCCTGTGTCCTCTGATGGCGGGACAAAAAGATAAGAGTTTCTGTCATGATTACAGAACCCAGATGCTGGAACCCGGAAGAAAACACAGGAGCAAGCTGGTGTGGTGAGTAAGAGAAGATTTAATTGCCAGCACAGTTAAGGAGTGAGCAGTTTCTGTGTGGTCCACAACGAGAGACTGGATTTTGTGGCGTCACTGGTGGATCCCTCCGTAGGGCACCGTCGGTGGAGATCTGTGGAGTTGGATGATTGTCAGAGGCTCGTGGTGAGACCGGTGAAGCAGACTGAGTGAGGTTTCCAGATAAGGGCTGATTCAGGCGACCACCCGTGGTTTGGGATTTCCTGGAGACAGATAAGAAGATACATTAGGTGCAGGCCTGGAACATGGTAGCTTGACAAGAACTAGCCGTAAGACCAAAATGAGCACCATCAGGGGCAACGGACTGGCGATGCATACTGCTCCAGGAGCTCCTTAAGTAGGTAGGCGGTGATGAGTTGAGTGGTGGCAGCTGGGCTGAATCAGGGAACCAAGCAGAGAGGAGAGGAGGAGGAGTCTGACAGAGGCACCATGACATTATCAAACTATGTTGGATTCTATTTTTAGATTTATATACTGTAAACTTTTTTCTTGTAAACTTACAAGATATAAAATAGTAAATTTACAACTTTTTTCTCGTAATTTAAAGAGATTAAAGTGGAAGTGAGCATACAGTGCAGCAGCAGAGCAGACCGACTAAATTTAGTTGAACAGATGAGCTGAATGTTTTTTGCTTACGTTACAAATATTTGTAAGCTCATTTGTTTGATTTACTATTTAATAATGTTGTATTTATTGATGGGTGGCTTGCAGGATCTCTGCAGCCCATTGATGAAGCCATCAGTATCCCTGCAGCTTTTCCACTCCAATCCTTTTTTTCCTGCACCAAAGACAAGATCTCTAAGTCTGTGTGACATTTACGTCTGAGGAGGAGCACTTTATGGCATTTTCAACGTTCTTCTGCTAAAATAACAGACTATTATCATTCATCGTTGTTGTTTTATGTTGAAACGGGTCGTTTCATCTGTAGGAGAGGTGTATGCAACACTGATTTCCTTCCGCTTTTGTGTTGTGTGCATGACAGGTTCATGACGTAAGGTGACAAATGGACTTCTGGGTATGTGAATGAACAGGGAACCTTAATTTTCTTCTCCTTTTTCATTACAATGTTGATCAAATACCAGCTAAACTATCGGTTTTCCACCCACAAGCTCTTCCTGCATGGGCACTTTTATACAAACACAATTTCTCTCCCCATAAATGTTTTATTTGGAACAACAAATATATATTATACGAGAACAAATCTTTGTTTCTTTCCACATTGGTTAGAGAAAGAAACATTCTACTGGTGGGACAACTTTTTTGACACGAGTGGGTATTAATTAAGGTTTACTGAATTGAATTCTAAATACGATCTGGTTGTGACTCCTAAAGAGTATGCCATTGTGTTTGATGATGTTTCTAAAGAAATATGGTAAATGCTTAAAACAACTGTTAGGAATGAAGAAATGCCCTCTATGGATGCAACTGACACCACCACAAGAAAAATCTGTTTTACTCCTACCCACAAGAACAACAACAAAAAAGTACACGCCTTGTTTCAAAGGGATGTCATTTCTGTACCATGTACCAAAAACTACTGGAGACAGTTTGTTCCTGACAGTATTTGGAGGAAAGGCCTGAGTGTGACCCAAAAATGTATGATAAATAATAAAATGAAAGAAGGTTCTTTTAAAATAATTCACAAAATATACACCACCAATCAATTCATGCTAAGATACATCAAACAAATTGACCCTAACTGCACTGTACTATCTCTAAAAGCCTTCATCAGAAAGGTGTGTGTTTGCATGAAAGTTGTAAAAACTTGAATGTTTTTATGTAAAATGCATGTAATATGTATGCTCCCCTGTAACATTTGAAGTTTATTTTGTAAAATTGTGTTTTGTACTGTACTTCCGTTTTGTACAATAAAGTAAAAAAAAAAAACAGGGTAAAATAAAGTAGTGGTCCTCCACACCCAAAAGTGTCTCTGAGATCCTTATTTTACATATGAAACTCTGCTTTACCGACACTGAACAACAATAATTTGATTTCAGAATTTTCTTTGTTTTTGAAATAAAGCTTCACAAAACGCTCTACATGTTGAATGTTCGAGCACCGCTCAGATAAACGGACATCTTTGGTGTTTTTTCTCGTTAATTTATGACTTTTTTTCATTGTAATTTATGAGATTTTCAGTCGTAAACTGATTATTTTTTTCTCTCGTAAGTTTTAAATGATTTAAAAACACGTGAAAAAAAAGTAGTCTATGACTTTTAAAGTCATAAATATACAAATTTATTCAAGTAAATTTAGGACTTTAAAATTGTAATAAAAAAAAGTTGTTTTATGCATAAACTGGCTCTAAAACTATATTTCAGAACTGAGAATCTGCTGTTTTTTTTCTACCATAAACTTTACTTTTTAAAAATCTTTTTTTAGTTAAACTTTTTTTTTACATCTTATGCAATAAATAAATAAAAGTGAGTATTAAACGTGTGCGTGTTTTTTTGTACAGAACAGAATTACTATACAAAACAAAATTTTACAAAATAAACTTCAACTATGCCAGGGCAGCGTACATATTACATGTATTTTATACAAAAACATTCAAGGTTCTACAACTGTCATACAACATTACAGCTTTTTCTGATAAAGGCTTTTAGAGATGGTATTGAGATACATTTCAATTTGTTTGATTAATATGTGGAAAAATATAAGATGAAGAGAATTTGCACTTATGAATATAAAATTTGCCAAATATAATAATAGTAAGATTAATTATGTTATTTTCAATTTATTTTATTTGACTCCACATTTTTATTATGAAAGTCAAAAATTATATGTTCAAATTTCAGAGTGAAGTTGGGGTTGATATGTTTTTTTGATCAATTCTAAACATTTTTTCCAAAAAATTCTAATTTCTGTACACTTCCTCAAAAGATGGTTGATTTTTTCTGGTTGTGTTTTGCAAAAGGTACAGTTAGGGTAAATTGTTTTAATGGATCTTAGCATGACTTGATTGTGCGTGTGTGTTTGCACGTGCGTGTGTCACGAGATTGCGTGGTAACTTCCGGGGGAGGGTCCAGAGTGGAGTGGGCGTGTCTGCGTGAGGGAAACACTGGATCGCTCTCCCACGGCCACGCTGCAGAGGAGCAGCGCCTCCGACACGACCGCGATGTCCGCTCACCAGCGCACCGAGACCCACACGGAAGGCCGCGGACACGCGCGCCAGCCGCCTCACCCCCTCTAGGTCACCGTCTCCCTCCGCCGTTTCCTCCACATGCTTCCCGGAGATCTTTCCGGTTAGGCTGCTGGTCCGTCCCCGTCTTCTGCAGCTCCTCCTCCTGATCGCCGTGGTCCCGTCGCCGGGATGGAGAAGCCGCTCTGCGGTACCGGGACCCACAACAAACCCAACTCGTCGGAGCTCCGCGGGAGCTCCCGGAAGCCCGGCGGCCGCAGCGGGTCGCACAGCCCCGGCTCCGGGGCGGCGGGAGCGGGAGGCAGCCGGGGGAGCGCGCAGGGCAACAGCTCCGCTCTGCAGGCGCAGACGCAGCAGGCGCAGACGCCGCAGGCGCACCGGAGACAGCTGGAAGGAGTTCTGAGCAAATACACCAATCTGATCCAAGGCTGGCAGAACAGGTAAGATCTGCAGGGGGCACCTCCAGCTCTTCCGCCCCGCCAGTTTCACTATTACCACCACGTCACTCTAACGGGGAGGAAGAGGAGGGGGCAGGAACCAGGAAAATTCAGGCCTCAAGAAATCCACATTTTAACCCAAAAATTAGATTTATCTTTGTTTTTTTTTTGTAAATTCGAAAGTTGAGTTTGCTGTAACTGAGGGAATATTTAGGCTAAACGTTTCAACAGTCAAATTTGCCTTGAAGAATATTCTTTTTGTATGTACTTTATTTTCAATCTTCAGATTGTTTTCTCCACTTCCAGTAAGTTACAGAGTAACTGATGCAGGAAATCGTACTATTTCTTCAGGATCCGACTTCTTTGCTTAACGACATTCCTCCAAGTTATGAGGGTAAAGTCCTGGAGCAAATAGGACAAGAAGCTCCACCATCTGGAGGTTTTATTTCACCTGTAATGCAACATAATAGTGATAGGGATTCTTGGAGACGAGCCTATTTTAACATGGATCTGTGCTGCTTTTGTTTCTGGATTCATTGTCCGCTTAAAGAGAACTTTCTCTTTTAAAAAGTGACCCCTGGATGAATTCGTCTACATAAATTGGCAAATTCTTTTCCCCTTTCAGTTCATTTTATTTGGGATTACCGTAAATAATCATTATTAAAATGTTTTCATATAATTTGTCTAAATCAGTTTGACTAATCAGCTGCAGAAAACAACTACATTTAAGATTTCAAATGAAATGATCATCTTTAACCAAAAAAATAATTAGATTTTGCTGTTCAGGACTTAAACCACAAGCTTGTATGAGAAACCAGAAGCCTTTGTTTTTGCAGTTTGCTGCTCCATCCGTGAGCGGAGGACTTCCTGCAGATCAGCAGTGCACACTTTCCCAAAATCTGCTGTGCTTTTTTTTCCGGGGCTCTTTTCTCTGCAAACATAAATGGAATGGATGAGGAGAGTCTGGCTTCATTGTAGCAGTGCTGCAGAGCAGGAAGCCCAGGCTATATGGAAGTGTATGATCTGGGCTTGATGCCAGTACGTTTGACGGGGGGGTATAGAGAGGCGGGGTGGAGAGGAAGAGGCAAAAGCGAGGATGCACTGAACTGCATCCCGATGCTCCTCTACAGGAAAATAAAGTTTGTTTAGTAGAAATAAACAGGGTTTCTCACTATAATTTCTGTCAATTGTGTCTGAACTGGCATCTGTCTGGTATAACAGTGGTCCCCAACCTCCGGGCTGCGGACCGATCTGTGGGTCATTTGGTACCGGGCCGCACAGAAAAAATCAAATAACTTGCATGACTTCTGTTTAATTTATTTGGGAATCTGAAAGATGTTTTATTTTGAAAAATTGCCCGTTTCTCTGTTCCATCCGTCTATGTCACTCTTGACGCAGGCCAATTCGCTCGTCTCGGTCACGTGATAGGATACCGCTAAAATAAAACCCAGGAACTAGCAACATGAGTAAAAAACAAAAAAAATCAAAAAATCAATCCCCTTTGCCCGCTTTGGTCAACATAGGGTTGATCACGGGTGTTTCTTTTTGCCTACGGGTCCTTTCATCTGGCAGTTCTGTTGTTTCATCCTTAGTTATTTCTTCCTGTTGTGTTAACTTCTTTTTAGCACCATGAGTGTGGGAAGGGGAGAGGATGATGACACCTGTGCATGTACAATGTTTAGCGTGTCAAAATAAAGTGCAGAGTACGTCTTATCATGTGTCTCTGCCTTTATTGCAGTGTTGCTGCAGTGTGTACCGGTCTGTGAGAATTATGCCAGACATCAAACCGGTCCGTGGTTGTGGATGGTTGGGGACCGCTGTGATATAAGACTGAGGATGCAATTGCATTAAATTTAATTTAAAATGAATTCTTTTTTTGTTTTCATTTCAATTTCTATTAAAGTCATGATCCGGCTTACAAACTGGATGGGTTGATGCCCCTACGCTTCCTGTGAGACTCCACTTCAAAATAAAAGAACCCAGCAGAAATAAAGAAGCAGTTTGGTTCCAAAATATGTTATGAATATATTAATAATATTAATGAATCAATTTATGTAGCTTTATTTGTGTAGCACTCTACAGCTCCATCAGGGTCCCAAAGTGCTTTAGGATGATAGGAGAGACAAAAAGTTGATTTTAAAATTGACCAGATTAAGAACAAAGATGAAAAAACAACGGCATTAAATAACAAAAAGCAATATAACAATAAAACACGGATAAGAATGCAATAAAACGAGTAAAAGAAGATAAAATTTGGCTTTGATTGTAAATTATTGTAAATGTATTGTAAATTAAAGTATTTAAGGGATTTCTAAAAAGGTTTTAGTTGAGTCATTTTTTTACATTCAGACCTGAACTAATTGGATTCTACATGCAAATTTGTGTTTTTAACTGTTGTTGTGGCATTTTTCTGATGAAGATTTATAAAGAAAATTACGCTTAAAGTTGTATTTCGGTGTATTTCTTTATTTAAATCATTTTGAATCAGGAGCAATGAAAAATATTGTATTTGTGATGTGGAAAAATCGCTGGGAGGGGCCACAACCTCCCCATTCTGATGCATCCTCCTGTACACAAATAGATCCGTGCACGTCTGTGTTTTCTATCTCTGAGCTGGAATCTGCATGTTAAATTGGGGGTATGAGGGGCTGTGAGCTAACAGAGTGTAAACAGAGAGCTCTCAGAATCGGGGGGCGGGGTTGCTCTGCACTTCCTTACAGCAGGGGGGAGGGGTCACTCAATCATCAATACAATACCTTTTACTACGAACAATCAGGCATACTTGTTTTTCACATATTCATTGGGCTTTCTCAATTCTGCTGCATTAAAACACTTTTTTTCTTTAAATCCAGGCATTCCTCCTATCCACCTGTATTTCCTGCATTCCGAGTTGTCTTTTTTTTTTTTTAAACCTGTTCTCTCAGCTGTTTGTTGTGTTTCCCTCTAAAACAGAAAAGAAAGACACAGACGTTTGTTTCAGCGCTAACATGCAGGGAGTCACAGAAACCTCCTCTGTGTTGCACTGAGGAGATGCGCGTTGGCAGCACATCCTGCAGGTCTAGTAGGGCGGTAAACCCAGGTTGATGTGGATTGGGTTTCTTCCAGAACCTCTTATAAAAGCCTAATTCGGTTTGAATCTCTTTATGATGGAAGCCAGCGCTGGAGCCGATTAGGTTTAAAGGATTTTTCTAGATGAAACGTTTGTCTTCTTCATAATAAATTGAAAGAATTATTAAAAAAATGTTCTTTTTAATTTAAAAATGGTACCCTTTGAGCATTAAGGTCTTTAAAGTCATGTTAATCTGGACCCAATAGAGGAGTCGTCTTTGTTGCTGACTTGTTTACAGTTATTACAGCTGATTTCTGTAAACGCCCGCGGTGTTTAATTATAGAAACATTTGAAGGAGGCGCAGCTACGCTTTGGTGGAGCGCCGCTTCACGGCGATTAGCCTCGTCGCTCACGTTTGGGTATCCATGGAGGAAGGCGCCATGTGAATGTGTGTGTTGTTGTGGGCAGCAGACCTGAGTGAAGCTAATTCTGCCTCAGCATGGGCAGCCATGTTGTTGTGCTGCAGGTTTTTCTTGCTTAAGCGTGGATTTCATGAGGTTTTTTTTTTATGACTGTAGAGTTCATCACAGGATATGAGGCCGTGGTTAGCAGGGATGCTGCTGCGCTGATAAGCTGCCACCAGATTGCATAACTTCCATACAAGTTTACTTTAAACTTCATTAATTGAGAAATTTCCTGACCTAAATGTCGTGCAGAGCGGCGGTCAGAGTCCACAGCACTCGGAGAGAGTTTTTCCCCTCATCTCTGTGCCATCACGACACATTTACGCTGAATAATTTGCTCATTTCAGCCTGACCTACATTTCTGTTATGATCAATGTGAGCGACATTGTGTGAAGACGTCAGACCCAAAGATAAAGCTGTAAACGGCAGGTGACATGAACGTTTACTGTTTATATAGTCGACAGGTTTGATAAATCATTGTCTTGTAAGTCAATCATTTATGTACAAAGACAAATGAATTATTTTGTGGCATATTGATTTGGTTTTTGTGTGTTTTTTATGGCCTCTTAGGAGCATTTTGAGGTCAAATCTCCAGCATTGGTAGGTCAGAAATCTGTTTTTGAAGAGGCAGAGGATAATTTGCAGGTATCTGACAAGCGTTCCAGTGCAGGCTAAAAGCGCAGTGTAAAGACATAAATCAAACTAGGGTAAGGGTCCTATGACTGTTTACAATAAATGGTAGTCGTGACGGATACAGAAATACCCTAAAACAGTTATTATTTGTCTCTCCGTGTCAGTCCTAGAGCATCGCTTTGGAATATTTGGATGTCATGAACGTATCCAGGGAAAAGTTTCATAATAATGTTATTTAAATAGTTAAAAAAGTCACAGGAGTCCGTGGTAGTTTAGTGACGTGCGGTGAGGTTCACGGCTGGTGAGGCACTGATGTCATTAGTCAGATTTACAAACATATGAACGCTACAGGAAATCTTATTCACCATTTGATTCAACAACAGTTGAGGTGTTTAAAACTTCATTTTTGACATTCATTTTTGGCAGAGCGCCCTCTGCCTCGAGGCAGACGTACTGCGTGCCTCACCTAGTGTATTTCTGATGCGCATCTTTAACGCATCTTTTGTGACCTAAATAGGTCACAAACTGGCATCAATGTAATCAGACAGCTGGCGAGCAATAAGCAAATGAAGTAATTAAAAATAAAGCGTCTTTTATGATGATAGAAAGACCGAAACAGTAAAGTCCACATGTCAGCTACAGTTCAGTCAGTGTGTGCAATGCAGTCTGGGTGCAGGGGGGGCATGGCCAACTGGTGCTTCACCTGCCGCTGTCTAATTTAATTGAACAGGGAATCCGTAAATTGGCTACTTTTTCATCAAAGTCTATTCATCTTACAGGCATTTTCCTGTCATGTGCACACGATACGCGTCCCACGATTCAATGCATAGTTCGATATTGGACTGCAACACTGTTTCTTTTTTGTTTTTTGTTTTTTTAGAATATTACTTAAACTCTACCTGAATATTAATATTATGCCTATCATAGTACTAAAATGCACAGTGGAGCAGTGGTTAGCGCTCTTGTCTCACAGCAAGAAGGCCCCTGGTTCAAGTCCCAGCTGGGGGACCTAAAGCAGAACGTCAATAGGGGACCTTTCTCTGTGGAGTTTGCATGTTCTCCCCGTGTATGCGTGGGCTCTCTCTGGGGTCTCCGGCTTCCTCCCACCATTCAAAAACATGCTTTATAGGTCAATTGGCAACTCTAAATTGTCCCTAGGTATGAGTGTAAGTGTGCATGGGTGTATGATTGTGGCCCTGCGACAGACTGGCGACCTGTCCAGGGTGTCCCCTGCCTTCGCCCATAAGTGGCCGGGATAGGCTCCTGCAGTCCCGTGACCCCGAAAGGGATAAAACGGTAGAAAATGAAGGAATGAATTGTACTAAAATAGTAAAATTGATTCAACGCTAAACAGCGTTGAGGGCTGCCGTGGGCTAAGCTCTGGCTTCTCTGTCAGTTCCAATAAAAGTCCAAACTTCTGCCTAGCTGCAGAGTATTTCTTTCTTTCTTCTGCAGGTTTCCAACCCATACAGTCCAAACGATAATTAAATAAAATACTCCTTCAGTGACAAACGTCCAAATTCACACAAGCAACGCGGTCAACAAGTTATATGATCACCGCGGGCTCACCCCACTTCCTCATCTATTCATTGTGCGTCACCAGTGAGTAAATGAGCACCTTTCAAAATTTGTGTCACACACGCCCATGGTGACACACCCAAAACCTGGCTGATGACGCGGCGCTACACCTGTGCAACCTCCATTATGGCTCCTACATGTATTTCATATACAAGTTGCTTTTACCCAAGCAAATTCATAGTGCTTTTACTTTGGTAACTTCAAATATATAAAGGGAACAGTCAACACAATGGTACGTTCCATTTTCATGATGTCCCTTGAGTTGGTTGTATGAACCTCAAGGGAACTACAAGACACACCTTAAGATGCAGCCGCTCCTCTCTGCAACCCTCCAGGGACCCAGAGGACCCCGCAGCGCCTGGTCACATAAGTTCATGTGACTAAAGCGTTACAACAGTTGGATACTTTGCTCCCGAAAGAAAAAATGACCACAGCTTGAATCACAACAAGCTGTTGAGTCACTTTAACATAAAAAATCCAAATGAAAAATTATCACTCACTGTAAGCATCACCGGTATTTAGTTGAGTCACTATTTGATGTTTTATTTTTAAGATAAAGTTTCAGCGAGACCAGCATGTCTGAGCAAACACCACCCACTCACTTATTATAGCTAGGCTGATGTTTACCTCACTACTCTGTGACTCATCTACAACTTTCTTTGTTTATCTTTATTCACAGTCATTGCACGGATTTGTGTCACAGATATGACAGACTCTGGTCTTTCGGGAATGAAATGATCCGTCGGTTTAACTGGGTGGTTAAATGCCAGTGTGTGTCAACTGTTTCACTTCCGATACAACCCCAGCTTTTCACGACTCAAAGCTGGTCTCTAGGACGACGGAGGAGATAGACCGGATGAATTTTAAAAACTCTCTTGCAATAGAATTACAGCGAGTCTGTTGAGAGCTTATGATTCCTCTTCATTGTTACATTTGCGCTCCGTGTTAGCCCCTTGTATGTACTTCAAAGAGTATAAAACTTTTAAATCTCCTTTTCTCATACCTCTCCTTATAAAAAAGGCTTTGATCATTGCAGGATATGCAGGTCCTAAATCTGTGTCTGCCTAAGTAGAGTGGGGAATGCAGCAGGGGGATGAATCATCGCCTCGCGTTTGCACCGAGGGTGGTGCTTCTTTGATTAGAGCTGTGAGCTGAGGTGGTGCAGATCTGGTGGGTGCCTATTGCGGCAAAAAAGGAGAAGGAGTCTGGCTCTCCTTTGTCACTCTAGTAAGAATTTCTGAAATTATCAGCCGCGGTATTTATGAATGACAACTTTAGTCATCTTATTTTGTAGGCTTTCTACTGTTTTCATATGTTTTATTATAAGCTTTTAATTTGGCAGACTAAAATGAATGGAACTAAAATCATTATTTTTTTGGGGGGGGGGGCAGGATCCCTGAGGTTTGTTCAAAGGTGAGAACTTTCTCAAATAGGGTATCATCCAGAAGACTACATGGATTTTAGGAAAAAAGGTGGATTTGGGTCAGTAATTCCTGGAATGCACCTTTAACCCTTGTGCTATCCTATGGGGTCAAGATGACCATTGAAGTGTTCTCCCTACTATGACAAAGGTGGATAAAGGTGAAAAGGATTCCATGTAATCCATGGACACCAGTGAGGATCACAAATCATTGAAAAGGTTCAGCGCACTGTTTAGTGGGTCTAGATGGCCCAACTTCCAATGTTAAAGTGCCTAGGATAGCACAAGGGTTATGGACACTAGTTCTTAATGAGGAGCCTGATGAAAGGAGACTCAAAAACCCCTTATAATATTTTACACTGTCTGGGTCAGGGAAACAGGTAAACTGGTGCCACGATTTGCCAAGATTAATTTCTCCTAAAGTCCATCTTTGACGGCCTTGTCACACCGCCACTACGTACGTTACGTATGTTACGTATGTTATGTATTTCGTAAGTGTTTCTTGCGTTTGTAGATGTGTGCAGATGTCCGTCTAGGGTTTCGACTGACGGGTCTTTACGTAATACAAATTATGCAGTTTATGCATATTTTACATAGATTATACGCAAATATTGTGCAAATCTTACTCCATTATGTGTGATTTTTGCAAGATGCATATACAAATTTGCAGCTTTCCACAACCGTTCCACGTATTTCGACTTTTCACGCATGTTTCACCGATGTATAACTTTTATATGTGGTGCACATATCGCATTCGAATGGCTTAATCGACGCACAAATCACTAATGAATTGCATATAAACAGTGCAATAATCACGCATGGTTCATGTTCTACATTGATTTACGTGTTCTTTGCGTGGTTTATTCGTAATTCTTGGTGGTTTTAACGTGGTTCATTTATGTTGTGCCCCAGTCTTTTATTCAGAAGATTAAGTTAGATCAAGTTAAAAAATGAACAATATTTAATACATTTTCAATTCAACAGTGTAGGTTATACATAAAATTAGTTTACCATCAGTGCGGCAGACCAAACCAATGTCTCTCTTAAGGAACAGACATGGATTGGCCCAGCTTGATCCACATTTCTCCTTTTTGTTCTCTCAGTTGGCTAACTCCGCCCCTTAGGACATCTCGCTATGTAAATTGGTTGTCCATGTTTTTCAACCCCTGGCTGTATAATATATAACCGGACATGTTGGGTGTAACGTCAACAGTAGAAAATGCTTCAGATTCCAACCAAATGAAGTCAATTCAGTCGCCATTTTTCCACGATATGACCTTCGCCATGTTGGAAACAGATGTTCCTTTTTTGTTATGTTTAGATTTCATATACGGGGCTTTGTTTCAAATTTTTTTATTCCATAAAAGTGCTTTATAAATAAAGATCATGATGATGATGAAACACACTAATTTTAACACAACGTGTGTGTTTGACTCTGCCAACTTAAAAATATGCAAATGTATTCAGCGGGAATGCAACTATTCACTTTCTATATGATTTGGTTTAATGGTGTAACAATGCGGTTTTGTTTTTAAACCGAGAATGGTGGCATCACTGGTATTTCAGGCTTAGTCAGTTTGAACTCACTCACTGAGGTGAATTGCAGCAGGGTTTACTTTCAGGTACACCAAGGTTTCAGGCCGATCCAGGATTCCTTTTCTCTTCTTTTTATCTCCGGCACCACATTTGCAGCTTTGCTGTACCCCCCCCCCCCTCCCCCCAGTTGTTTTACTACTTATGGTATATCAATGAATTTAACTGCCAGTATTCAGAGTGGTTCGCTACCTTTTCCCACTCTAAAGCCGCTGTGAGCGTTTATAAAAGTTAACCGCCGCCAGAAAGATGCCAAAATCTGCTGATGTGTTTTTGTCTCTGTCTCATTCAGAATCTTCCTTGGATTTTATTTGTGGTCTCGCTGAAAATTTTTAAACACTTTAAAAACAATTTTATGATTCTAAAGTAATTTTACCACAAAGAATGAGATGTTATCTATGTACCTTTTTGCTTATAAAATTTGTCACAACTTTATGAAGTAGCTGAGTAATTTAAAAGGCAAGCAGACATGAATCTATGTATTTTGACAAAAGTGTTTTGAAGATGTGCATCACATATTCAGTTTTGTATTTGTGCGACAGCATCCTGTAGTTAAATAATCAGACTGATTGCCATGCAGCGCTAAAACCCCCTTCACATGAGTATTCCCATTTCTACAAGAAAGGCTAAAACTTTACTCTAAGCTGAGTTTTTGCAGTTCAGTTAATATGAAAAGTGCCCTGAAATGGGAGTCTAAATATCAAGCTCAAGGTTTGTTCTAGAGCTTTATCATGTTAAAGGTCTGCGCTGGCTAGAACTGCCTGGAGGGGTCAGCGGTAAAAGGCTTCATTTTGCTGACTGAACAACGGGGGCATTGGACTTCATGCACTGTATGTGTGGTGCCCTGTGCATGCAGTTTGTAAGTGGTGGGGGGAACAGTGGGTTGGATGTAAACTGATGCAGGCAGGTTGCTCCCTGCTTGGCTGTGTTTGACATAAATCAGCAGTTCTGCTGATGGAAGAAGGCAAGGCCGAGAGAGGGAATCAATTTTCAGACAGCAGTGTTCACAGAATCCTCTCAGGGAGCACAGGGAGGCTAAATGGGAACATGCCTCTCAGGAAGGAATAAAAAAAAAGGATATAATAGTTTGTCTGAATCACCCCATGCTGTAATGCTCGTATAAGAAATGATCAATTGGGAAAAATGTGATTTATCCAGAACTTCAGCACAGTTGCTCATTTATTCTGCTGGTAAAAAGCCTGGACTCTTATAATTCAGACTTATCATTTCGGCTGTTGGAGTGGATCAATCAAAAAACACAAAGCTGTGAGGATACAGTGGAAAATTATGCGTTTGCTTCCTGGAAGACCTCCATTCCAGATGGAATGCTTTGTGTTTTTATAAGACTTATGCACGCCAACACTGCAAGTGTGTGAAATGTACTGAATGTAAACACCTGTGAGACTAAGTGGGCTCGGGTTCTTCTGAGGTTTGTCCATCAAAATCAGGCAGTAAGACCGGATTCTAATAAATGGCAGCAGCTTGATTGGGAGTTTCAAAGGTGAAGTCACAATGTAATCTAAAATTGGAACAAAGTATACAGTTGGTCCTTTGGGCCTCTGAACTCTGAGATAAATAGACTCGCAATATTTTTCTTTCATTATATCATAAATTTTTTTCAGTGACCCACATCATGATGATGCTAATCGCTATCTTGAAGTAAATCGTCCAAAGTATCTGATTATGTTTTAAGTTGGTGGTCAAAAGTCTTACGTTCCAATATGACAGGTGACAGATGTTACTGTGGACGTTTATGTTTGTCTCAGTCCCAACTGTCCTTACGGGTGGATAGTACATCTATCGACGAAAAATGGTCAAACCTGTATGGGGCATGCAGGTGACCTGCATGAAAGGTCGTAGACCGCTTGGTGAACCCGTGGAGCTAAAATGTTCATGCGCATTCTTCTCTACTGGCGTGCAGGTGGCAACAGGTTGGAGTGAACACACACAAGATGTCTTGCATTCACGTGTTGCTACTCAAGTCAGTTTTTGTGTATGTACTAAAACACAGGAAAAAAGTTAAATCAGAGGAACTTTGACCAATCGTGGACTCAGATTTGATAGTGACGTTTGGCTAGCATCCTTTTCAAAACACAGAACTGTTTAAAAATTGATTATGGAGGATAAATTAATAATTGCAGTTTGTGCCTGGCTGGAATTCTGTAACATCAAGTCTTTAATATATCGGAATAGAGCTATGGAAAAAAAGCCTGGAGCAAGATTCACCAGATTTGCACCACTTTGATATTTGGCACCAACCGTCTTCCAACTGTGAGTATATGCGCTAGTATTGGTTAGCATGAGTCCAGTGTGAACATCTTTTACTAATAGCGCATTCAAGAATGCCAGTTTTGCATGTTCTTGAACACGTATCACATTTCCAGTGTGAATGTAGCATAAGGGGGAAGCAGATGAGATGTAGGTACGTTGTACGGATTTTTTAAATTTTGATCCCCCTCCAAATCCTGTGGACTATGCAAGTGGCCCTTGAGCGCTGTTCCCTTGATAAGTGTGCGACCCATGCAACCTGACTGTTGGTAATTAGACAAGTGGCTGTACAGCTCAGTTGATGTAAAAACTGAAAGCTGATGCGCTGTGGCGACTAGGACTGGGATAAGGGTAAAACAACAGAGTGTAGTTTCCAAAGGTCTCTTATGTATCACTTGCACACCCGTCCTGGTGAGTTGTCATACGAGCCTTATGGGGACACTCTTTACTATGCAGCCACTTCTCTCTACGACCCTCCACAGACCTGGACAACCCAAAACCCGCAGCACTAATGTGGTTTGACTGCTGTTTGGGTGCATGTGACTGAGGCTCAAGTTTCTTCTCTCAATTATCGCTGCTTCCTTAATTTCTTACTCTTCCTCACCCACCAAAGGTTTATGAAAAATATCCAAGAAGTGTCACGAGTAAACAACATAATGAAATCATAAAAGGGAACGATGATGACGATAATGCAAATGGCGCGTATTCTATGTCCCTCCTTGGTGTCTTTTTCTCCAGTCCATTACTCTCTCTTACTTGCTTGTGTCTCCTTCTCTCTTTTTCTCTGATGCAGGTACTTTCTGGTAGATTCTGAGCTGGGTCAGCTGCAGTATTTCATCAATGAGCAAGGCAAGAGCCAGAAGCCTCGAGGATCCTTGCCGCTGATTGGAGCCTCAGTAACTGCCAGCGATGAGGCTCCACACATGTTCATTGTAAACTCTGTGAATGGGGAACTTTACAAACTCAGAGGTATGACTCCAAACTGGTCTCCACTTCCCAAATATAGAAAACAAAACTCTTGACCATGCATGTGTGTGCATATGAGTGTGCATGTTATTATGTACTTGTGGGGACTGCTTCTTGGGGTTAGCATTAATTTTAAGGACGTTTGTCCTAATGAGGACATTGGAGGTTGTCTTCATGGTTTTAGGGTTTTCTTTCCCATTTACTTAAAGTGGACTTTTCCAAAACTGTGGAAGCTGATAAAATGTTTTTTTTTTGTTTGCTTTTACACACATTTGTTGACAGTGCACTAAACCATGTGGAAAGGCTACACAGTCACAATAGGTGCTTGTTTGTCAATGGTGTTGCCCAAAACAAACATATATCTGGAAGAGAGAAAAAATTAAGAGAAAAATCACTATCCAGTGGTCTTGTGATTACATGACATTATGCACACACGGTCCACCTTTTAACCAATTTGCACTTCTTAGACTTTGCTTTATGGTGTCCTTTTTCTGTTTAGAAGAACCATAAAACTCTTTAGTCTGTTGGATAGTCTGTTTGCAAACATACTTTTGCTGAACCTCCCAACATGTGTTCAAGCAACCATTTTCAATGATAGGTCTTTGTAAATGCACGTTAATGCGTGTTTCTGGCTTTTGCGTTCAAATGTCTCACAGTCACGCGTCGCTACGCAAGTTTTTAAGTCGGGTTTCTGGGCTCTATGTACAAAACACGCAACCATGTTAAATCCATAGAACTTTAATCAATGAGAGACTCTGCTTTGGTAGTCCCGTTTGGATGGCATCACGGAGGTACCCACTGTTTAAAGGGGATCATGAAGAAGAAATTAATAATTACGGTTTGTGCCCAGCCGGATTTATGACACCAAGTATTTCAGATATTGGAATAGAGCTGTGAAAGAAAAAACCTGGAGCAAGATTCATATTTACACCAAACCTCTTCCAATTGAAGGTACATGTGCTACTGTCAGGAAGCGAGATTCCAGTGTAAACACCGTATCATAATGTTGCATAATGGAAATATCCCTTCGTGAAGTACCCTGAAGGTCGTAACTTTCATAGGTTGTGCAGAAGACTAAAGAGCAGAGGGAAAAAGTCAAGATGGCAGCAAAAAAAAACCTCACGAATACGGGGCTCCAACAGTGTTCGCCACTTTATAGATAATGACCATCAACCTTACACGGGTGGCAGTGGCTCAGGTGGTTGAGCAGGTTGTCCAATGATCGAGGGGTCGGCGGCTTGATCCCCGCTTCCCCAGTCAACTGCCGTTGTGTCTTTGGGCAAAACACCTCACAATCTCTGCTTCCAGTGTTGCTCCACTGGTGTGTGAATGGGCATGAATGTGGGTTGGTCAAAGGGGTCCTCAGCGCGACCTGGCAGCAATACCTGTTTCATCACCAAGTATGAATGAGGAGTGAATGAATAATGGACACAATGTAAGTGCTTTGAATATGTGGAAAAGCGCAGATAAATCCAATCCATTAATATTTTTATTATTATAAAGCCTGGTTGGACGGCCACTGCCTTCAAATATACATAAATAAAACAGGAACTGCACAACCCCTGTGTCACAACCACCAAAAGAAATAAACGACCTTGGGAGTATTTCAGGCAGGCATCTCAACCGTGCGTTTATCTGGTTACTCCTCCCTGTGGGCGGTTCAGCCCAATTAACTCACCTGTTCAGCATCCTACTTAAGTTCCTCAGATATCACATTCGAATGGCTTAATCGACGCACAAATCACTAATGAATTGCATATAAACAGTGCAATAATCACGCACGGTTCATGTTCTACATTGATTTATGTGTTCTTTGCGTGGTTTATTCGTAATTCTTCCGTGGTTTTAACGTGGTTCATTTATGTTGTGCCCCAGTCTTTTATTCAGAAGATTAAGTTAGATCAAGTTAAAAAATGAACAATATTTAATACATTTTCAATTCAACAGTGTAGGTTATACATAAAATTAGTTTACCATCAGTGCGGCAGACCAAACCAATGTCTCTCTTAAGGAACAGACATGGATTGGCCCAGCTTGATCCACATTTCTCCTTTTTGTTCTCTCAGTTGGCTAACTCCGCCCCTTAGGACATCTCGCTATGTAAATTGGTTGTCCATGTCTTTCAACCCCTGGCTGTATAATATATAACCGGACATGTTGGGTGTAACGTCAACAGTAGAAAATGCTTCAGATTCCAACCAAATTAAGTCAATTCAGTCGCCATTTTTCCACGATATGACCTTCGCCATGTTGGAAACAGATGTTCCTTTTTTGTTATGTTTAGATTTCATATACGGGGCTTTGTTTCAAATTTTTTTATTCCGTAAAAGTGCTTTATAAATAAAGATCATGATGATGATGAAATACAATAATTTTAACACGTGTGTGTTTGACTCTGTCAACTTAAAAATATGCAAATGTATTCAGCAGGAATGCAACTATTCACTTTCTATATGATTTGGTTTAATGGAGTAACAATGCGGTTTCGTTTTTAAACCGAGAATGGTGGCATCACTGGTATTTCAGGCGTAGTCAGTTTGAACTCACTCACTGAAGTGAATTGCAGCAGGGTTTACTTTCAGGTACACCAAGGTTTCAGGCCGATCCGGGTTTGTTTGGTTTGCATTGGGGTGAATCCTAGAGGTGCTTTGTGTTGTTAACAACACTGGAAATTTCGGCGTCTGCATTTTCCTTTTTGTTAGTAAATTGTTACTAACTGGTTACTCCTCCCTGTGGGGGGTTCAGCCCAATTAACTCACCTGTTCAGCGTCCTACTTAAGTTCCAGGAGTGTGCGGTCCAATTCCTCTTCATCCATTTCTATGAGCTCTGCGTTTGTCGCCCCCCACCCTCCTCCCTGACTTCTACCTGTGAGCTCCGTTAGGGGTAGTTTAATACCCAAAGTTTTCTATGGAGATCTTTGTTTTATGAATCTGAACGGAGCCTTATGGCAAAAAGAAAATAAATATGGAAATAAATCTTTCTTTATTGCATGAGTTGTCTGACTGAAAGGAGGTTCAGCAGAAGCAAACTGAGTGAGAGCTACAGTCCACTGAGACAAATTGATGACCTTATTAAAGGACACCTCATAGTCCCAATACAACCACTCCACCCGCCTTGACCATTACAAGTTCCTTTTTTTTTTAACCCTCCAACCACCTTCTATGAAATGAGACAAACCAGTTTACTTTCTTTGCTGCTACTAATTTACTACAAATTTCCTGAATCATTCAATGATCTGTTGAAGTGACCTAAGGGCAAACCAAAGAACAGTTGGGCTGTGCTCTGCTGCTCACAGGATGGAGCATTTCCATTTCCAGCTCATAAGTAGGATGGGCCCATCATTAGGGAAGGTAGTGACATGGAACAGATGTCTTCCCAGGCAAGCAAACCCTGAGATGAGTGCGGTTCAGAAATATCAAACTATCCAGTTCCCAAAATAAATTCTGGCTCTGCAGCAAAATTAAAGCATAAAAAAACTTCAAGTTACCCAAACAGTGGGAGACAAAGTGGCTCACATGTGTGCAACAGGCTGTAATTAAGACTGCCTGCTATGCACTCATCTAGTATTGGTTGCTATAGGAACCCTTAAAGTGTGTCTTTGGATGGTAAAAGGCCAACTTTATGAAGTTTTTTTTTCAGCGTGTTTGGATTTATAATTCTCTTTCTATTCAAGATTCCCTGTCTCGTGTATGGGGACGTCAGAGTCCTTGTTTTGTTGCTGAGGAAAGATGAACTTGAATTTTTGTTCCAGAACACACGCAAATAAATGAATCTCTTTAATTGATGCAGCATCTGTCAGACAATGAGCTGCTAAAGACTTTTTCTGTACTCTCTGAAGGATTTTGACAGGCTCATTAGGATGTCAGACACGGTCGCACACAACATGCAAATGTTATAAGATTTTAAATCTGAGAGGATTCTTGGTTCGTGTGACAGTTCCGCTTCATTTTAGAGTAGTACAGAGTCTTCTGTCACAGTTTATTACCTTTCCCTGAGAGGTTATTTGAGGTGAGTTGACTCACCACTTTTTTTCTAATTTAAAAATCTTTGTTGCCCAAATTGATTTCCTTGAATTTGCCTTTATAAATTGTGGTAAAATCCATATTGCTATGCATTCTCAAATGAAAAACAGTAAAAATGATAAGTAAAAAAAAAAACATGCTAATTCATAGCTAAGTGTACAATTTGATGTTTTTTTTTTAAAGTAAAAAAAAAACAAGTTGATTAAGAAAATCAACAGAGAGATGCTGGAATATTGGAATTGGTTTATTTTAAGCAATTAAAATAAAATAAAATTGTATTGTATTGAATTGTACTGTACATCTATTCATAGATATATTAAATTTCATTAAGATAATTAGTCACAAAAAAGAAAAAGTAAAAATTTTATGGAAAAAACATGATTGCACCTGTATAGTACATCTTTATTATAATGTACATTCCTCGCCAAAAACAACCCCAAAGGGGTATTTTGATCCATTCACGCTTCTCTAAGCATTCCTCTAAAAATCTGCTCTCTGAGCACCAGTCCCTCTCAATCCATGAAAACGCGTGGATCTCCACATTGTGATGTCACAATGTGAGGACCAGCCTCTTCCAGGAAGTGTCTGCACTGCCAGCACTGCCACCAGGCTGACAGACACACCCACTTTTTCAGTGGAGCTAGCAGTAATCAATGAGGGCTAGGGTTAGGGAGGGGGGGCTCAGATAATATGGCCAGGGAGGGGGGGGTTGTAGGGGGTAGGGTTATGGGGGGTGGCTGTGGGTGCGTGGCTATCTCTGGGTTGCTCAGGTCGCGTGCCGTGGCTGGCTCACGGACACGGGAGACCGGTCGGGTGGTGGGTGGCTCTTGGGTTCTGGGGCCCTGGCTTCGTCCTTGGCCCTTGTCTCGCCGTCCGGCGCCCGGCGGCCCCCATGGCTGCCGCCTGGTACGGCTAAGCGCTCCTGTCCTGTGGCCTTGGGGCCGGACACCGGGTTCGCTTATGCCTCTGGGCGTTGTGGGGGCCCCTGTAGGGGGGCCTTCTCTGCGCCTAGCTGGTCGGGTGGGCGGTCCCCGCCTACCCCCCTCCCGGGCTGCCTGGGTCCAGTGCTGGGGGGAACCCTGGCCTTGGGGGGCCTCTCCTCCCCTTTCCTGGTCTGGCTGCTCTGGCTGGGTATGATCTGGTTCCCCACAACACAAGGTTCACTTCGGCAGCATGCATGTATCTCCACCCCCACGTGCACGTGCACACTGCCACACTGCTCCCTGTCTGCTTCATCCCTCCTTCTAACCTACAGTGTATTGATGGACAGATATTTTCCACTCATTTTCTTGTCAGAATTTTACCCATGATGGAATATTTGTCTTTCCAGCAGATCTGGTATAATTGTTACATCTTAAAAGAATAACTGATCCAAATCAGTGCTTGTACCCCCCCCTTTTTTTCACCTTTCTTCCTTTTACTCTCTTCCACCACCCTCTTCCTCCCCACACACACTAAATCTAACAAATAAAGAAATAAATAATACAACAAAAAGGGGTTAATTGAAATTTACACTCTGGCTTCTGAAGTTCTATAACCTCTTTTTGTGATAGTAAAACCTGTCCAACACAAAAGGCCTGCAGCTCTAATCTGTTTGCTAAGTTGTTGGACAGAACAAGTGAAAAAAAAAAAAAATAAATGAGGGCTGTTGACATTGGTGGGGGGCCTGGTTATGACCAGACGTCAATCTGGTGATCCCGCCCTCCGTGGGTCCAAATGGGGAGACGGCATTGATGCTACACAAAAGTCATCATGGTGTTGATATCACTACAGCGACTCCGAGACCTGCGTCTTGACAAGATGCTGAGAAGAATACGAAGAAGACAGAACATTGTGCTTTCTGCACAAAACGTGCACAAGAAGGGCAAAGAAGAAGTTGTTGGAAGAGGCCATGGTTGCAGCGCACAGAACTGCAGAACAGCCCGCCTTTTTTATACCCCTGGGCGGTTGGCGGATGGCGGCACTTGACATGGACGACTGCCTACCGGAGACATTTACCCATCGCCAGTTAGAGCTGCTGCCGCCCAACGTGCCACCAACCTGTGGCCGCCCAGCTGTCGCATCATCCCCGCCTGGCTGACTGATGCCCATATGTCCACTTAAACTACCCTCTGATTGTCTAATTTTATCATTTCTGAAGCTCTTTGCGCAGGTTCACTATGACCTGTCACTCACAGCATGCCCAAAGAAAAAACGTGAAGGAACATTTTTTCTTTACAGGCTCAACCTTGATATTTCTTGTGGGCCACCTGCATTCCCCATATAGTTTTGACCATTTTTCTACCCTGTGTTCACCCCTAAGGGCAGTTTAGACTAAGGCCTGACCTTGACCCTGAAAGATGTTTGAGATAAATAGGAATAAAGATTGTGGACTGGGATGTCTCATCTGGAACTATTTCCAACCTCCTATGAACAGACACAAGTTTCCACAGAAACATAGTCAAATCTTGTGGAGTGGAAATCTGTAAAGGAGGATAATCACCATACTGAAATAGGACATATCAAACATCATTTAAAATCATAATAATTCTGTGTTGGGAGCCACTATAGGATGAAATTGTCATGTAATTAAAGCGTTTTTTTCCTTATGTCTTAATAAAGGAAGTCTGTAAATTTAGACCATAATAATTTCCGATAGTTTAACCACCTCTGCTAATAGGCTAAGATTGGCTCATAAGAAAATGATGTCAATAATCTCCTAAAACAAATAAAAAAATGATCTTTAATCCATAATAATGAGTTGCTGTTTTCTTAAGAGCGATTATGGGGTTTGTGTTTAGTGTAATTGAGTTGTTTTGGTGAGCTGGTTGCTGTAATTGCAGAGCATCCTATCCAGCTTTTGTACTTCCTTTCACTTGAAGTGTTTGTTTAAAGGATCCAACCCATAAAGCCTTGCAGCATGTTCATTAAATCTAACTGCTTGTTCAGGCATTAATCCTCAGACTCGCCATCATCATAACCAATATCATGATGCTGTAATTAAAACAGCTGTAATGAAACCCTGGTGTCCTAATTGACTGGAAGGAGGTTTCTGTTTTGCAGCTTCGTTAAACCCTCGTTTATCAGTTTTTTAGCGTTTTCGATTGACACTTGAGGAACACGGTAGTACCAGTGTGGGGACCAAGGGCTGGACAGAGCATTATTTTTTTATATCTGCTCCTGATTCCCCAATGATTTGAATAAAGGAATATTCAGAAATGCAATTTAAGCTTACCTTTCTTTATTAATGTCCTCCATTATTAGAAAAATGCTACAAGAATATGTTAAAAACACCATTTTCATCAAAGTGGGTCTTTAAATTTAGCAGCTTTTTCTGCTTTTGGGCTTTTATCATCTGTTCCTACCAGAGAAGCATGGCCAATCAGAAGCATGTGCATCATTTGTATTTCCAATTGAGCAGGTGTGCATTAGCATAGCTGCACGCTCTCCTCAGACAGAAGCATAATGATCTGTAATCACTGCTGAGTTTGATGCACACGGACACAATCTGAGAGCTCCTCTCAGTGTAGAGGATGTCTTCAGATGTTGACAGCAAAGCAGGACGGTGGAGATCTGTGCAGAGAGTCCGGAGCTCAGGTGTTTCTGTGTTCGCTTCCCATTCCCCAGGGATGGGGGGGGGGGGTTCTTGGCTGTGCAGCCCTCCCCAGGGAAGGAAACCATATCAGGTTGTGTGATTGCATGAGCTTCATTTTCCTGAAGTGGCCTTTTCACTTAAAGAGGCCCTTTGTAGAGTTTCTGGACACTGTGGTAGATGCCGTCAGGGTTGAGCGATTAAAAGCTACATCGAAAAGGTCTTTATTTTGAAAAGCCTTCTGTTAGCACGTCTTGAAAGTTTGCTTTTATTTTGGAAGAACAAGATTTCAATGCAGTTTCATCTGTCATGTGTGTCTTCGGAGCTGGACACAGGGACAACAGTGTGAGCGGAGATCTAACAGTCCTTAACCCTCGTCCTTATCCACCAATCCCACTTACCCATCTGCCCCCTCCCTTTTTGCTGCTGTTTACCTGTGCAGGTGTTTAATCAGTGTGGAGTCACTTCCTCCAGCTAACTCGCTGGATTCTGCGTGCTGCAGCTGGGAAGCTTTGATTTATTACACATCCGTTAAAAACAGTTTTTGTTAAGTAGATGGAAAGGTGTCCAAAACTTAATGCAAGCATTTAAATTTACGTGCAGAAAAAGATGCACCTGTTTCCGATCCACAAAGCTTCTCACTCATTGAAAAACCAAACACTGGTTTTATTTTAAAGTTTGAATTTATAAATGGAACAGGAAGAAATCTTTTCCAAATATCAAATCAAATTAAACTTGATTTAAAAAGCACTTTTTATACACAAAGTGCTTCTTTAAATTATGCATTTTTTTTTATAAAGTTATAAAATTCGCATCATGCTGAGGTCAGCAGATCTCCACCCCACTGAAATTCTTTGAAGGGAGTTGAATGTCTGTGTTGCCCAGAGAAAGCCCCAAAACCCAAAACAGCACTGCTGTAGAGGAGATCTGCATGGAGGACTGGGCCAAAACACCAGCAACAGTTTGTAAAAAACCTTGTGAAGACTTACAGAAAACGTTTGCTGTCAATGCCAAAAAGGATATGTAATAAAGATCGTGTTGAACTTTTGTTATTGACCAAATAATTTTTTCCCATCATAATTTACCAATAAATTCTTTAAGGATTAGACTGTTATTTCATGGATCTTTTTTTCTCATTTTGTCTCTCATAGTTGAGATATACCTATGATGAAACTTACAGGCCTCTTTCATCTTTTTAAGTTTAAGACTGTTTTCCTAAGACTTCTGCAAGCTGCAGCACTGCCAGCTTCTCTCAGCTGAGACAGTCCAGGGATGTTCGGTTATGTCGTTCGTTCTCGTTCAGACTGAGTCTTTCTGTGACTGACAGCAGTTTAGATGAAAATCATGTTTCTGGCAAATCTGTAGAGAGATCTTTGGTGTAATGAGGTCATTCATGCAGGAGTCTGCTGCAGCTCGTGGGCTAAATGTTTGCTCACTTTGACAGTTAAGATTGCATTCATTCAGTAGAAACATAAACTGAATAATTGCTATTGTTTGTCTGTTTGATTGAATCATTTCACTGTTTCTCAATCATTCAGGCATAAAACAGGCTCTGCTGTTGGATTCATATAACCAAACAACGGCCCTAGAATCAAATTGCACCTTCAGGCGTTTTCCTTCAGGCAAACTGTCCCCCCCCACGTTCCTGTTTTTCCGTTAAATGTCGGAAAAGCCCAAAGCTCACAGTTTATGCCCGACTTCTCAAATGTCAAGCTCCATAGCATTTGTCTCACTTCATTTCCTTTCTGTGCTGCGTTTGCTGAATTTCCGGCTTTTTGGTAAAACGTTTCTCAATCTTCTCTGGTCTCTTCATTACTTTTCTGCATTTTTGCTATAATTTCTTGGATCTTCCATGATGTTGAGACAACTGTGTTGTAATATTTGGCTATATAAATAAAATTGAGTTAAATGGAAGGATGTTTAGGGGAAACTACGCTACCTGCACAATTGTGCTGCATTCAAGCGTAGTGGGAAAAAGGTTTTTCCTCTTTAAATGCAGTGCATGATTAGAAGATCTTTTAATGTTTAAAATATGTGCAGAAACATTTCTGGAAATTACTAAATCATGAGGAACACAGATTTTGTATTATTTACATTTAGACTTTGTTAAATATATGTGAATTAATTGCTTAGGGCCATTGCTCATCTGGAAAGGAAGGATGGGTCATTTTCTACATTTTTTATGCTCCTATTTGCAAAACAAACAAAAGCAAATATGTTGAAGATTCTTTATCACCAAATCTGTCTAGAAATAATTAAACGCAAGTTTATTCATACGACACGTGTTCAAAGATAAAACATTAAAAATAAAAATTAAAGACAGATTTAAGAAAAAAAATGACGTCACTGAAACTTACAGTAAACATTTGCATATAAACGAATCAAATGTAGCTAAGAACAGGCGGGTCTTTAACCTGGATTTAAATAAACGGTTTCATCCGATCAAAGGGTTTCTGGAAGTCTTTTCCAGATCTGTGCAGCATAGAAGCTAAATGCAGCTTTTGGATGTTTGATTTAGACTCTAGGAAGTGACTAAAAAAGGAAATAATTTTGCAGCTGTGTTTTGTGTCGCAGCTGTTTAAATATAATAATTCTTTAGACTCTAGGAAGTGACTAAAAAAGGAAATTTATCATAATTTTGCAGCTGTGTTTTGTGTCACAGCTTTTTAAATATAATTGAAATATTCCTGTGAGCCCAGCCTAGATCTGCTATTAAAATGAAAATGTATATCAAAAACCAAATTCATGAAATAACTAAGGGCATGAATGAGGGCAAAGGGTTGATTCAATCAATAAACCTTTATTTATGTTGTGATGTGACATTTTGCTTCCTTTTCTCACATATTAGTCATATTTTATAGGATATTTTTTTAAAATATGAATATCACTCAGAAATAGCGCAAATAAAGAGGATCTGCTGTTTGTAAATTAACATTTTAATATTTAAGATAAAAACATTTTTCCAACTTTTCCTGGACCTATTTAGAAAAAACAACAACTTTTTATTTAGTACTTTTCTGGTATGTTACAAATGTAAAGTTGCAGAAGATGAATTGGTGGAATTTAGTCAGGGCCCTGCACCTGCATACCAGACCCAGACCATCACACTTCCACCTCTGTGTTTGCCTGCTGTTATAAAGTTTATATTAGTTTGAATCCATATATAAAGGAATGCACAGCCTCAAAACATTTCATTATTTTGTATTTTCTGTCCCAAGAATGTTTGTTCGAAGATCTCAGAGATGATCCAGATATTTGAGACCTTTTGAATTGCAGGATTTCTTCTACTTAAATAAATTACAAACAAAATTACAAAAATTTTATGATCTAGTACAGTATTGTACAGCTCAAATATTATTTATGGCAGAAAACAATGTATTACCGATGAATATCCAAAGGTTATTTATTAAAAGAGAGGAAAAATACAATTTTAGGGAAAATAAATTTCTCATACATAAAGCACGTACAAATAAAAATAGCGAATGATATTTGCATTTCCTTCCCCCTAGGGCAGTAGGTAATTAACTCACCTGTTCAGCATCCAATTTAAGTCCAGGTGTGCAGCCGTTCATTCTCTTTCTTACCGCAGCGCCGCATTCGTCGCCCCACCCTCCTCCCCGGCTTCCACCTGTGGGCTCCGTTCGGGGTTTTTACCCTAAAGTTTATGGAAATTATCTCATGGAATTGTATGGAGCCTTATGCCAATCAAAGTTTGTGAATGCCAACTAAGATGTAAATTAAATATGTGAAAATAAATGTATTCTACTGCAAGAGTTTTGTCTGACTGAAAAAAGATTTTGTGGTTCAATTTGTGGAGTGAAGTTGTGGAACCGAACCAGTAAATGCTTGAAACTATGTCCAAACATAAAATAGTTTTTGTGTAAATACAGAAATATGATCGTTGATAAACATGTACAAATACAAAACAATACAGAACATCAGTATTTGTAAATCTGCATACTTTTGAAATAAGATTTTGTTGTTCATTTGTGTGTTTTGGGAAATAAGAATTACATGCGCAGCTGTAACCGAATCTACACTTGGGTAGGGCACTGGACTTGATGGTGGGTGTACTGGGTTTAGTTAGGAAAGTAAGGACTTAAGGTAAAGGGGGTGAGAGTTTATAAGACTTTTCTTCTTCTCACTCCCTTTTGGACTTGTGTTGTTTATATAATTTTGTCTAATATAATTTTGTCTTGCCTTGTTTTATATAATTTTCTTGTTTTATATAACTTTGTCTTGTTTTGTTTTATTTTGTTAGTCTACACTTGTTTTCACTTGTCCAAAAAGGTTACTACTACTACAACTACTACTTCTGCTAAATCCATTTTTGTCTTTTTTTGTTGGATCATGAACTCAGATCTGATCTCAGTCATGCGGGGCCCTTTCCATGTTGACCCCCTGGATCAGTTGTTCCTGAAGTCTCTTTGGTCTGATGAAGACTTGTGGAAAGTTCCTCCACTCGTCTCCATTTTCTCCACTTGTAGAAAATGATTCAATGAAATCCCAAAGACCTAAAACTGTAAGAAGTCTCCTCTTTGTACAAAAATTGTCAGTTTGAACTGTCATTATATTTTTGCTATGCTAGAATAAATGAGATGATGTTAGTCCCTTAAAATATGGAACAAATATGGAAGAAAAAATGTTTCATCTTTTTTCTGATGAAAGCTGGCAGCATTCCTCTCCTGAAAATCAGCATTTTCTCTGCTGGTTTGCTTGTTGTTCCGTTGGAGCCTCATTGACAGCAGTGTTTGCCGCCTCACTGCCAACAGCAAAACCACAAGCAGCTGCTTCCGGAGCTGCTCACAATGAGCCGAAACGAGAGCTGGAGTCTTGGATTTTTTGCCAAATTGTAGGCTTTCAGTTGCAAAAGTATGTGAAGAACAATAGGAGCTGCATGGTGGTGTAGCAGTGAGAAGGCTCTGGTTCAAAATCTTTTCTGTGTGGAGTTTGCATGTTCTCCTTATCCATGCGTGAGTTTTCTTCAGGTTTACTCCAACAGTCCAAAGACATGCTTTATAGGTTGATTGATGATCTAAATTTTCCATAGGTGTTAATGTGAGTGACAGTGTGGCCCCGCAGCAGACTGGCGACCTGTCCACGGTGTACCCCCGCCTTCGCCCAACAGTTTTTTTGTTTATCTGTTTTTAAATGCTTTTATGTATGTAAAGCCTTTTGTGTTTCATGGGAATGACCGGCACCAAACAAGTTGCTGGGATAGGCTCCAGCAACCCCGTGACACTGAGAGGGAATCGGCAAGTTCAATGGAGGCTTTAGGTTGGCATCCGTCATTTGATCCAAATGTGTTCACATATTCGGTACAGACAGTTCCAATTTCTTTTAAAGCACTTGATTTTGAATCCACAACTATTGTAATTAACCACAAAAAATTGTTGAATTTAAGTTAATTTTGTTAAAAAAAAAAAGCAACTGGCTATGCAGCATAAGTATTATTAAACTTAATGGTATCAAAGTTGGGCTTTTATTTTAATTTTATCTTTATATATTTTGGATCAGTGTTATCCTAGAATGAATGTTACTGGAAGTAAACTGAGAAGCATCTGTGAACCTATTGATGTGATGTTTTAAAAAAGAAACATTATTTTTTATTTTGATTTTTGTTTTTGTTTTTTTCCTGGGCTGCACGGTGGCGCAGTGGTTAGCGCTCTTGCCTCACAGCAAGAAGGCTTTCCACGACCGGTTCAAGTCCCAGCTGGGGGACATGAAAAACACAACATCAATGGGGGACGTTTCTGTGTGGAGTTTGCATGTTCTCCCCATGCATGTGTGGGTTTTCTCCGGGATCTCTGGCTTCCTCCCACCGTCTAAAACATGCTTCATAGGTTAATTGGCAACTCTAAATTGTCCCTAAGTGTGAGAGTGAATGGGTGTGTGATTGTGGACACTCCACCCTGTGAAAGACTGGCGACCAGTCCAGGGCATCCCCTGCCTTCGCCCACAAGTGGCAGGCTCTGGTAGCCCCGTGACCCCAAAAAAGGACGAAACGGAAGAGAAAATGAATGAATGAATTAACATATTTTTCCATTTTCTGTCCTGCACATGAACCAGTGGACTTGTCCCTGTTTTTTCTGTCTCTACCATCTTGAAGGTGTAATGAAAGTAAAAGGTCAGAAGGTTACAGACAAATGAGTCAAGCTGATGTTGTTGAACAAAAATAAAACAATTCCTCCAAGCAGATTTTTAAACAAAAGCTTTTTTATAAGAAATGTTTTTTGGACTATGTCTGTACCAAGAATGTCAAATGTTAATATGTCACCAACAAACGTCCCTCAGTGTGAACCCACATGAATATTATCTCCAGTGTTCCATCTCTCCGTATCGATGTTCATTAATGTTCATTCGTTCTCTGTCTGTGTGTGATTGCAGCTGCTGATGCCAAAGAGCAACAGTTCTGGATCAATCACCTTCAAGCATGTGCCAGACGCTACTCTGACAGCAGTGCCACGGTAAAAAGAAAACGTTTGCTTTAAAATTTATGGAATTTCTGCTACTAAACCCAACATTTCAGGAAAATATGACAGTAGTTGCTGCTTTACTTCAAGATGCAATTTTCTCAATAATTGCTAAGCTTTTCGTGTCTGTGGGAGCTTATTTTTTTCCCAGCAGTCAGTTTCAGATATTAGCTTCATGGATTAATGCGTGTTCATGTATAGCGTTGGGTGTAGTATTGGCTTTAAAGGACATATTTGCGTGTGTGTGTGTGTGTGTGCGCCGTCTGCATTTGCCGGGTTCTGCTCACATTTGCCTTATCCAGTAAAGGGCGAGAGCTCTTATAGAGTTTCTTCTGGAGCGCCGCCGCTGCTGGTGAAGTCGTAGGTGCGTTGATGCAAGAAATTACCCAACGTTTGCTCATGTTGCAAACTTTTTGCATCAAATTTAGAAAAGTTCTACCACATGTTTACCTTTTAGATGTGGACTTGGGCGTATTTTACACAGATTTTTAGTAAAATAAAAATAATTTCTTTAGTGGCATTTTGGTGCTATTGGTTTTTTATTTGAATCAGTAGATTGAACTAAACCCAGTTGTGGAATCTGGTACTAAAGTGATTTTTGGCCATATGGTGACATTAGGTTACATTACAGATAATTAAATGCTGTTTGCAGGTTTTTAATCATAATCATAAATTTATCTCTATAGCATTAAACTTCACTTTGGTTATAAAATGTTTAAACTCAGTACATTTAATCCTCTGTACGCTTCTCAAGTCTTTCTCTGTTTAATATTAGCGATTTTGGGAGACGCCCATGCTACATTTAGGCCTAAACTGATTGGACAGGATCACACATCATGTCATTATGGCTGGGTTTTTTAATGTTTTTCTGGTAAACTGTTCAAAATCCCACTCCGGTCATCTTTTGATCCATTTTCAATGTGTTCCTAGTGGTCTTTTAATCAGGATTATGCCGTTTTCAGCACAAAATAAGAAGAGAAAAATATTTTCTAGGACATACTTTTATTAGATATTCGCCTCTGAGATGTGTGAAAAGTGACCCCGCCCCCACTCTCCATCACCCATCTATTTACACACTCTCCCACTAGCTTACAGCCCCTCACCACCCCTGGTGTAACAAAAATGGCGAGTAATATTGGAGCTGTCCAGCTCGGACGAAAAAACAGACGTTCATGGATCTATTTGTATGCAAATAAATGTATCCAGGGCTCCAGACTAACTTTTTTCACTAGGAGCACAGTGGCCCCTAACTGAAAATTTTAGGGGCACAACCAGAAAATTTAGGGGCGCATACCGTAAACCAACATGCAAACCAAATCTACTAATTTCCACTGTATTACTAATAAATACTTTAATAATAGATGCAAAAATGACAATGTGCTGTTTCAAATTGTGTCACATTTTATTCTGCACTTTTGAAGATGCAACAACAAGGTAAACTGACAAAAGCATCGCTGTCATGACAGTACAAATAAGTAAAGAAAACAGATGGAAATTTATCTTTGTGACACCAAATATGTGCAGCCAAGATGCACAATAAGCGTGTTTGAGATCACCCAGGTGAACTCAACGCTGCGCAGATCGCCTGGTGTGTGAGACATATTTTTGTTTTTGCTCCAACATCAACTGTCAATCATCACAAAAATATCGCGAGAAAGGGGCAAACCTACCCGGACACAGCTGGAAACTGAACTGACTGAAAGCTGCCCAACAGACTACAAAACAATGCATTATGGGACATGTGTCCTGATGGTTTTTGTAGTTGAGTGATCAATTAAAATAATTTAAAATACCAATTGATTAAAAAAAGGCTACATACATTACAAAACATTGAATTAATCATATAATATATAATAACACAGATCACACAAAGGGGGAGAGGAATATTAAAACTAAATTTAATGTTAAGGACAACTCCAACTTAACCTTCCTTCGGTTCTGTGTGACCCAGAGAAAAGCTCAGGACGGACTGCATGTATTTAGAAAATTACGAGCGAATAGATACGTTCTAAAAAGGAAAGTAAGGAACTCCTGGGGGCTGTCAGGTGTCCTGCTTTCAAGCCCTGTCATTGTCCCGCCCCTAAGAGTCATATACCCCAGTGGTCCCCAACCTTTTTGTCACCGTGGACCGGTACAACGCAAGGCACGTTTACCGCGGACCGGTACAGATTTAATGTAGTTTAATTTAATTTTGGACCGGGGATGGTATTTTCTCTTTAGTAATGATAATAACAATAATAATTATAATTTTCCCCTTGTCAAAGCAACTTTCTAAAGAAGTTTGTTTTTTGCTCATTTTGGTTGTTTGGGTTTAATTTTAGTGGGGTTTATCACCTGATGTTTGGTGTCGCGACTTTGACGTGTGTTAAGTGTGACAGATGTAACAAAGTGAATCCGGTCACTTTTCAAAATAAAACGTTTTTGTCGGAAAAAAAAAACAATAAAATGGAAATTATTTTTTCTTTCTGTGCGTCCCGATGCAAAAATTCCCCGCGGCCTGGAACCGCTCCGCGGCCCGGTGCCAAGTGTCCCGCGGCCCAGTATCGGTCCGCGGCCCGGTGGTTGGGGACTACTGATTTACCCCACTGTGATTGGTTGGTCAGCTCCGTGCACGACAATGAAAAAGTGTCATTCATTAAAACTGACGGGCTGCAGTAACATTAAACTTTCATATTAAGGCGGGGGCCGCAAAATATCATCTTGGAGACCGCAAATAGCCCGCGGGCCGCGAGTTTGAGACCCCTGCTGTAGTTCTATCACTGGTACACTAGCCGCAGGTTGGAAGAATGAATCAATAGTTCACTTACTCATAGCTCAGACGCACATATCAGGTTGTGATGATATTTGTCTCCGTTTCCTTCCCACAGATGTTTACGCGCGCTCGATTGTCTCTAGGCCCCTCCCCCTCCACGCATTTTAGCCACTCACAGTGGCTTTCCCTATTCTTCTCACACGCAGTGGCCGCCTCACGACGGTCATATCACCGAGTGTTCTCGCGTTTCATGAGTATGTGCGCGATGTGTGTCTGCCTGCGTGCGTGTCGCTCCGGTCACATTGATTATTTGATTGATCATTTGACGTGCCCCTTCCACGTTTATGTAAAAAAAAAAAAATACTTATGGTGGGGGAGCAATTTACTGGTCGCGCATGTGCGACTGGATGTAAATCAGTCTCACACCTCAGATTTTGGTCGGCAAAATGAGACCATTTGGTCGCAGTCTGGAGCCTTGGTATCAGAATGGAGTGGAGCAGGCAGCTTGTGGTTCGCCCAGCGTATTGGTTTTTCTATGACAGAAATTAAATCATTTTCAAGCTGCATGTTTCGTCTGCTCCTGATTCATAACGATTCAAAGAAAAAAAAATAGTCAGAAATGCAATTTTGATCTTAACTGTCTTTATAAATGTCCTCCGTCATCAGAAAAATACCACAAGAACACGTTCAAAAACAGTTTTCATCAGAATGAGTCTTTAAGGGTTTCAAACGCAACTTAAGTCATAGAAAACTCATAAGGAAGAAAAAGCTGCAAGGTAATAAACGTCAGCTGCTTTAAATAAACTATTCCAGCTTTGTAAACTCTATAAGCGATATAATAAAAACCAGTCGGGCCACTGCAGAACCTCAGAAAATGCAAAATCATCTTAGTTATACATACTAATATAAGCTCCCGTTATATAGTGACATGTTTGTTTTGTTCAAACTGTTTAATACAAGCAGAATCCCAATCAAATCATAACAAACATACATTTGAAGCTTGAGACTAAATTTGCTGTAAATTTTACAGTGGGATCCTCAAAAAAACTGAAATTATGTGTCTATAGATGATCATGAATAGCAGCTAGCCTTCTAGTGGTCTGTTATGGTTTCCATCCCTTATTATGAGACTTCCGCTGCCGTGCTGTGTTGATGCCTGCGTGTTTGATTCCAGGTGAGGAAGCTGAAAGGCTCAGATGAACACCTGTGTGTGGACAGAGCTGGAGGAGGGCAGGAATTGACGGTAAGGGGACTGAACTCTCACTTTCATGCTGATGAATCTTCTGCTCTCGACCCAAACGCGAGTCTTTCAAACAATGAAACACCACGTTCTCATTAAGACGCCTTATTACCGGCTCGGTTAATCCTCCTGCAGCTCTTCAACACCTCAGACGGCTTCACAGCTGCAGCTGAGGTAAGGAGCAATAACTCAGCTCAACCATGTAGAGAAAAGCAATAACGGAGAGTGTGAGAATTGAATAAAAAAAGAGGAGGTCTTATTTTGCCTTCGCTCTGCCCGTATGAGATGGGTGGCTGTTTTTGTTCTTGTTCTGCGACTGCGGCGCCTTTCCAGGCCTACATCTGTCATTACCGCTGCAGCTGCTGAGGACTCATCCTGACTCGAGCTGCAGTGTCTGGCAGGAAGATTGTTATCGCAGCTCCTCTGCTGAGGAGGCAGCCGGCACCGGGGGCTCAGATACATCACCGATAACGGCTCAGTTTGGCTAAATGTGTTTGCCCTTAAAAGGACAACGACTCTTGTTCCGCTCTTAGACGGATACTTTTTTTTACACTTTGGATTGATTTAAATATGATTCCAGTTTGAGTTTAATTTACAGTCAAACGTTGGAGTGAGATCCTCAAAGAACTAAAAGTATGTGTCTACAGACGATCATGACTAACAGCTAGCCTTCTGTGAGGAAAAATGGTCAAACCTGTACGTGGTAGGCAGGTAGACTCGGATTAAAAATCAATATTGTAGACTGCCCGGTTACCCCATAGAGAAAAAATGTCTGTGTACTATTTTTCTACGGAAATGCTGCAGGCGACAGGTCAGGGGTGGCGAACAAATTGACATCAAGAGCCGAATGTTTTCACTGTGAGAGTCAAAGAGCCACACCACACCCTGACCTGCCAAACGTACACACACAAACACGCAATTAAACCCGTATTATTTTCCACAACACACTCCTCTCCCTACAACAGAACAGCAAGTATTGTACTTGTGTTTATTTCAAGGAAAGTGTCCACCCTCAATACACACATCAATGCAGCTAAACCAGAGTTAACACAGAGACTACCCTGGAGGTCAGAGACCCCCTCCACACACACACTCTCCCTCTTTATCTCACTCTTTTCTCTGACACACATAAAAACTCAGTGACGGGCGGTGAGGTTGATGCTGGAGAGCCACTGACTTCTCTGAAGTTCATCCATCCATCCATTTCACCGTTCATCCATCAGTATTTACTGGTAATTATTTGTCTCTCAACATTCCTCTTTCAATGACCCTTACACCAACAAATACACAAACATCTTCTGGTGTCTGAGTGATTCATATTCACAATAAACACATTAAATACATTACATGTCAGTTGTGTGCAACTTAAATTAATTTTGACCTTCATTAGAACATCTTGCTCTTATATGTTTTTAAATTTAAAATAGAATGACTGACATTTGAATCAAAAGCAAATAATTTATTATATATTAACACATTGCCATGAGTCAGTTCATATTTAGGAGTAGTAATCCAATAAGTACTAAATTATAATTTAACTGGCTGCGTTATTCACGTCCCCCTCATTCCTGCTCACACTCATTCAGCCAAACGGCATGCACCTTAAGTCAGCTAACAGCTACCTGGCTGATGGTTTTACACTGAAAATCCCCCACTTCCCATGACTCTTAGGGGCTGAAGGCGGGGCTAAGCCCCAGGCCAGTCGTAGCCTCTCTGATCAGCTCCTTTCCGTGAGTGTCGGTCAGAACGGACCTGATGTCTGTTCTCCACATTATAACAGGGCCTTCTTTCACAGAGATTTCTGCTCATTTATCTCTGGTTCTCTCGCTGCCTCATCAGTGACCAGCGGGGATCTCATCAGTCAGTCTCTGCATTAAAGGATCCATGAGAAAAGTGATCTGCGGTCGTTTTTGTTCAGCAGCATCGTCACGTTCTGCGCTTTATTCATTCTGATTGCAACTTCTGCTGTGAGAGAAAAAGAAGGAACGTGGGACACAGATTGTTGTTTTGAATGTGGACTTAGAAAAGCTTCAACTTGTTAATAAAGGAGACAATTTGTGTCAGATGATCAGGAAGAGTTTTTAATTTTCTCCGGGATACGTGTCGTTCTTTTCTGCCATGAACTATTTTACTGCTTCTAGAAGCTCATAATGAGAAACATCGTGACTTTTCATTCTGTTCAGTAAAAAGTAAGAATCTTCCCGTTCTTCCAGAAACGTCCTGTGTTTATCTTATACTCTGAATTTCACCATTGTGACCATGAGGGTAACAGTCTGCACGCACATCAAATCTTTATCTATGTGTTCCGACTTTGGGCGTAACCCGCGCAAATGATTGGCGGTCACGTATGTGTCAAGAGCAGCATCGAACACACACACACACACACTGTCAAATTACTTTTATTATTAATTATTATTTATTTTTAATACCCTCTGATGGTTTGAGTGTGGTTTAAGAGGGAAAAAATATGAAATGAGGCAAAGTATATAGAAAATATGATGAGACGCAAAGAGCCGCACGCTCATTGGCCAAGAGCCACATGCGGCTCGCGAGCCTCGTGTTCGCCACTCCTGTCATAGGAACACTCATAAACATGTAAGGGTAATTAACCATTGTGCTATCTTGTAGGGTCGAAATGACCCCACCCTTACATTGACGTCTTCTCCCTACCATGACAAAGGTGGTTAAAGGTGAATAGGATTTCATGTAATCCATGGACGCCAGTGAAGATCACTTATCATTGAAGAAAAAAGGTTCAGCGCACTGTCTAGTGGGTCTAGATGACCCCACTCCCAACATTAAAGTGCCAAAATGCGAAAAGAGCCTTTTAGTGCTGTTCATATAAGTGTGCGTTCCTGGCTGTTAGAAATGAGGAAGCAATTGGAGTTTAGCTTGTGTGGACATCCCATTAGCATCCTACAGGCTCTTGCGTATCACCTGCCCAACATTTGTGCACGGCCAAGAAGGAGCCAGTACTCGCACATTACTAACAACTAGAGTCTGGCGTTATCACATCGGTGATGACGGCATCACTCGCATGTCATAAGTGCGTGTAACTTCCATTAGCCTTACGAAAACTTTATGACACACTTATTGCACGACAAGGGACGTTCCATTTTCATGGCATTGCTTGAGGTGGCCGTACAAGTCTCAACAAAACTGCGAGACCCTTTGAAATACTGCTGCACCTCTCTACAACCCAAAAACCCGCAGCTACCGTACAGGGTTGGACCCTTTTGCATGACTAAGGCTTTAGGTTATGTAGGGATCAAGGAGTTTTTTTCTTTTTCTATCTTTAATTTAGCCTCCTGTACTAGTTTAGCTATGACCTAAATGTTCTTTAGTTGGTCCTTCCAGGCGTAAACTTTCTCTGATAAAAGAAGCAGCTTTGGGACAAACTGAGTTTTGTTACTAAAAGTCGTGTCACCCAGCCGGTACGTACATTTTGCTAATTTTCCACGTATGAAATTTCAGTCTTGCATGTGATGCATGCGTGATATACGTAATTCATAAGTGTTTCTTGCGTTTGTCCTTCGTCGATGTGGGCAGATGTCTGTCGAGGGTTTCGGCCGTCGGGTCTTTACGTGAATTCAGTTTTCATCTGTTCAAAATTTTTGGTCAGTTGAGAATTGCGCAGTTTATGCGTATTTTATGTAGTTTGTATGCAATTATTACATAAATCGTTCACAACTGTGCATGATTTTTGCTAGATGCATATGCAGATTTGTGGCTTTCCACGACCGCTCTAACAGACTTTTTACGCATGTACCACTGATTTATAACTTTTATATCGCATATACGGCACACATATCACGTTCAAATTATGTCATTGAAGTACCAAGCACTAATGAATTGCATGTAAACAGCGCAATAATCACACACAGTTCATGTTCTATTTTGATTTCCGCGTTCTTTACGTGTTTATTTGTACTTCTTCTGTGGTTTTAACACAGAAGAACACAACTTTTCTCACTTTTTCCATGTATATTCATGTATGATCAACTTTCATCTGTGCAATATGCGCAAAATGTACGTAGTGGCTGTGTGACACGGCCTTAAAGCTCTCATCTATGCACGGTATCAAACACACAAGAGAAACATTGGAGAATCCTCTCATACCATGAAAATTAACTTCATTCTACATTGCTTCATGCTACAAATTTTCTTTGGGAACTACCATTAAAATCCTCGAGAAGTTTTTCACTACAGCTTCTGTGAAGGGCATGGTCTGTTCTCTTTGATAGTTAGATTTCATGGTTGAAAACTGTCTTCTATCAAGTTGTAGTCTATTTCTTCTTCCTTTGTCTGCATTATTACAGTGTTTGTGATTGGGGGGGCCAACAATTCCGTAGACGATTAAGGAAAAGGGTTGCTCATTACCCCCACAGGGACTCTTACTCTGCGTTTATTGCCATTGCAAAGCAGTTTACTTTTTCTACCATTCTAAGGTGTTCTGTTCTTTTCTTTCTCCATACTCTTGATACTCTTTCACAGTCTTTTATTTTAGCTTGCTGCCAGTTTGCAACCAATTGGTTAAACATAAGTATATGCTGTTGTTTTGTCATTTTCTCTGGTGCTGTTGTCAAGGAAACCAGCACATCTCTGCAGGCAGGGCCACAGAAAACACGAGTCGTTCAGTCCGGAATGTGGACATTAACCATTTCTATTAGGAATTAATGATTCATAAAAGAGGGCTAAAGGAAGTGCTGATTGAAGCAATGTTGGAGCAATGTTCACTCATTTGTCAGGAGGCACAACGAGGAGAACTAATTAAAGGAGCACCAGTCAAATCTGCTGAAAAGGTGGAAATGGAGCCAGAAATGGTACAGTACTAAAAACATCTATACATCCTTTAAATTAAATGCCCATGGAACATAAAAAACCCCAAAAAGTTCATACTTTGAATATTAGTAATGGAAAATACCTGCACACACTAGCAACATGTGTGTGCACTGTGGAAATGCATACGCAGTTTGGGAAAGATCGCAAATGATTGTGAATTTTTATGTGTGAACTTTCTTAATAAACCACATTTTTTGAACTTTTACTCTTTGTGTACATCTAACTAACTTGTCTTCCTATTTTCTTTTTTTACTCCCGGTATGTTACCATGGTAACTGTCTCGCTGTTTCAGTACCTGATGTTACGTTCACACCGGTCACGTGACACACTAGCGTGTTGTTGAACACGTATTAAGTAGGGATGAGCCTATAGTATCGGTATGACACTGGCGCCCATAAATCCCTCATCTCTAGTATTTAGCAAATGGTGTTCACACTGGATAAACAGGGGTGGGGCTTCTTCTTCTTCTTTTTTTTCCCTATTGTTTATTAGTGCCACCTACAGTAGGAAGAGGCTTGGTGTGAAATGTTGAAGCGGTGGAAATCTGGTGAATCTGTTCCAGGCTCTTTCTTTCACAGCTCCATTCCGATATATAAAAGACTTGGTGTCATTTACATCCGGCATGATACATCAGCAATTATTTATTTCTCCTTCATGATCAATTTTCAAACAGTTGACACTTGCGCGAGTTAATATCCCCACCGACTTCGATTTCTTAACTTGACTATAGGCATTAGGAGACTTTGATTAGGTGAATGCTTGAACTAATATAACTTACTTATGGATTATTTTAATTTATCCAACTGTTTGTTGTTTTAGCTCAGCCCATTCTGTGTGTGTTTGGTTTTATATTGATTTCTAAATAAGTGACAATAAAATATCATTAAGAAAAAGGAACGCCATTTGTACGTCACTACTTAATCCAAGTCCCTGATTGGTCAGAGGTCAACTGGTTTCAACTTTCAACAGTCAATGGATGCTCGTTTTGTTTGAAGAGCCTGAAAACGGTCAAAGAAACTTGTGTAGTGACACATAAACGCTAAAGTTGTGAATGCCGACGCCCGGAATGCTCATTAGCGCATGCCTGCATAGACTTTTCATTGGAAAGGCTTGCTTGATAGCCAACTACTGCTGGGACCTAAAACCCAAGATAATAGTCTGCTATCTGTGTATTTAAGTAAACTTAAGGTTAGGTTTACTTTGCAAATATTTCTTCTCTGTGGAATCCATCCTGATGAGGTGGTGTCAGTTCAAGCACCAAAGCAGAAATGTTTCTGAATTTTGAACAGACTTAACAGAAGGTGTGTCAGTCCATGAACATCCTGTGATTCATGAAGAACCATCTGACACTGAGAATGAAAAACTTTCAAGAACTTTCCGTCTGGATTGAGATGTTTGGTTCCAAGGTTTCCTGCAGACCGTCTTCAGAAGATCCCAGAAGAGTTAGAACCTTCAACCAGAGGTTACAGAAAGAAGTCATGGATGTGACCAAGTGACTTAAGACCTATTGTATCTCCATCAGAGTGCACCTTAACAGACGTCAACCTCCCCAAATTTAATTGCATTCAGAATTGTTCCATTGATACAGTGATAACTTGAATTATTGAAGGGATCAGAACTTTGCTTAAATTCATTGCAAAAGCCAGGAATGACCTCAAATTGACCTTAATGACTTAAAAAAATGCATTTAGCTAAAAATAAGTATTTTATATAAATTCCCAGGGAACTTAAATCAATGATTTCTGAAAATTTCCCAGTTTTTCTGCATCATTGAGGAATTTTGTCATCATATTGTCTTCATAACTCCAATATTTTCTGGACTTTCTTATTTCTGGACTTATTTCCATTCTCTGTCCTCTTTTAGTTCATATTGTCTCTTAAACCAATAACTGAGAGCATGCCTCAAACTCATGTCAAAGTGTCTGCTGTGGCTTGGATCCATTGAGGTGTTTTTGGGTGTTCAGGGTCAGCCAGACTGCACAGTTAGACAATATCAGGCTGATTATCTCCCTAATAATTTGAACAGAGAGATTAATCCTTGGTTGTTTGGTTGTAAAATTCAAATTTGAACAGCAATAGTATGTACGGGTCTGTGGAGGGTCATAGATAGGAGTGGCCACATTTTAAGGGGAGCGCAGGTGTGTCTTGCATTTCCCTTGAGGCTCGTACGACCATTTCAAGGGACGTCACGAAAATGGAACGTACCATTGTTGTGCCCGTGGTATCGTGGAGTATTGGTAAGTCTAATGAAAGTTACATGCACTTATGACATACGGGTGATGCTGTTGTATGGTGTCCTCATGCCACACTCTAGTCGTTAGTGTGGTGGCTGGTCGTTGGTAAGGTGCATTAGCATTAGTGTGTGTTCTGTACAGTGTTTTTAAATCGCATTTTTTTACATCCTCTGTGCAACAAAGTTTTTAGACTTACTTTTACTGATATTTAGGAAAAGGATATTTAAGGTGACTCACTGCCATAGACATAGTGTGTTAGAACTGAATATTGTTAACTACCAAACTTTCTGTCTGGCTGGTTGAGTGTTTCTGCTGATGGATGTGCAGTCTTCCCCGCCTCCACCCCCAGAGCTTCATCCACTTACAGTCCCTCTGACAGCCGGGAGCTTCAATTTGAAACTCTCTTAACAAGCAAAACCCTCAGGGGCCGCAGAGAAAACATATTTTTTGTTTCAGCTTCGCTCAAAGTCTTTTGTTTTTCTTAATAGCGGTAAAATCTGAGGGAAAGGTTTGGTTTAATGAAATATTATGGCCTTGCGAGTTAAATTCCTTCTCCTGTTCTGCTTCCTTTTCTCATCCTTCTTTCCATTTTCTAGTCATTTTTAATGCCTGTTGGAAGTTTTAGTACAAATTTCCCCTAAACAAAGGCGTCCCTCATCGTCGTCCTCGCAGCTTACCAGGTCACTTTGCACAAAAGCGGCGCTCTATGTCTTTTGTGAACCAATTATTTTCTGTAAAACGACACAACAGCTGTTTTTTTGTTTTAGTTTCCAACTAATAGGAGGATCCAAAATCCTCTCGAAGCGTTTACTCTCTGAGAGGTTGGGTTGAATCCTGCAGCAGCCTTCCTAAACAGAAGGCTGACTGCCCCCCTCCCTCCTCGGTTTCATTCACTGAAGGCCAGGAAAGACGGATGAGACATGAGATATGACTCTGTGACTCTGAAGAACAGAGGTCAGGTGACTGGGGGGGCGGGGCCGTCATAAAGAATCAAATAGGACCTCGGGGCAAAAAGCAGTTTGTGTTGCAGAAAACAAAAATACAAATTGGAATGAGTCCATTTCAAACTAGGGTTGGGCGATGTTCCTTAAATTGGCAGTTGACGATGTTTGCAGTAAACCATCGGTATGGACGATGGCATTGTCAGGGGGGGTAATTTTTTGTTATTATATAATTATTATTCGTTATTTTACTTTATTACTTTATTTATTTTATTTCCCAAATAATGACTCATCTGCGATGACCCAGTATAAACTGAGGGAAGTGACTAAAAAAATTAAAAAATAAACAAATGGAAAAGAAGTGGTCCGCTCCTGCACTTGATTGACCGGTGGAGCAGCGACCGCGTCTCTGACTGAGCAGACGGACTTACAGCTTTGTGTTTGAGGGGAAGGGAGAATGTTTTGTTACATGTGGGAGGCTTAGGACTGTGACCCGTTCCGCCGCTCTACGTGAACGAGCTACCGAATTTAGGTGAACCAGGTGTCCCGGTAAAAGTGTGTGTCGAGGCAGAGCGCCAGCACACACACAGCGGCTTTGGGGCGGTGTGTGTGTGCTTCAAAGCAGAAATGTCACTCAGTCCTTAGAAACCGTTCAAACAATCACGTGGATTTGTGTTTCCAGTCATGTCCTGACTAAATAAAGGCTGATGTTACTCCCACATATTTATGTGCAGCCAGGATGCAGATTGCAGCGTTTCCCGCATGGATTTATGTTCATCAAAGCTAATGTTGTTAGCCCGTGTTAGCATAATGCTAACCCTGGTTTCTTTCCGGCTCCGTTCTTCAACAGAAAAAGCACTGACCACACGGATTAAAATTAAAATGATGAGCGAACAGGCGCTTCATAATTACCGTAACATAAAAGCACGTTTAGGAGATCATCTTGTATGTTACCGAGCTGACATATCTATGTATGTAGCCGCTCGGCGGAACTCATTTTCTCTTCCGGTTTTTAAAACACTACTGCGCATGTGCGAATGATTTATTCCGACCGAAAGTGTGACCCATGGGAACGTTTTTTATAATCTGAAAAAGTTTTTCTGGGCCCATGTACACGGTTGGATTCTAATCCGACCAATGATCCGATCAAGATATTTTGTTCATGTAACCGCGGCTTATGGTGTCGGCTCGCAGCGTGGCGGGGGCGTGGCATCACGATGGTGTCTCTCCATCGTCAGTCACCCATCATCGTCCATCGGCACAACCCTATTTCAAACAATCAAAACAAAAAAGAAAAAAAATATTCATAGATTTATTTAACCTAATTAAGATATTTTGTTATAAATTAATTGGAAAAATAATTGAAAAAAAGAGACAGCAATGCACGAATACAAAAATATGCACATAAATATCTATATATTGATATATTTATCTACTTACACCTGCAAGTGATGTGAATATAGGTACACTTAGACATATTTGCACTTATACATACAGAACACAGCAGATTAGATGCATTAAATATTCATCGAATGATCATTGAATGGAATTTGTTTAATTCAAACAAAATCAATAAAGAATACAGCAAATAAGTGAAACAATGATTAGAAGCAAACCATACTTGTTTAGAAGATCTTGGATTCATAAAATTTCACTTTAACTATTTCACTTATTTGTGGTGGGGAAAAAGGGTTTGGTTTAGGGGTTAGAGTTAAATGTTTTTTTTTATTTAAAAGTTGATTCCTGCTTAGGTTATTTGACTAAAAATGAGAAAAATTAAATTTAAAAATTATTAATATTACCGTAATTCTTTCTATCCATTCCTATTTGATTGAATGGTAAATTTAATCAACATTTATTTAATTAAGCTCAATCCTTCTATATCATATTAGTGATGTCCCGCTGTTTTCTGCACACAAACTCCTCTTCTTTCTTGTTTTCTATAGCAAATAACGTGGAAAACCGTCTCCTTTTACTATACAGCTCAACAGCCATGCTTTCTATAATCTGCATTTATTTAATAGTGTTTCTATAAATAAATGCAGCTGTGCGTTACAGCAGACCTTTTTAAATCCACCCTGAGAGCAGAATAACTGCTAAAGCGTCACTCTGTGTCCCTGATGGCTGACTCGCAGTCCCAGCTGCACATCTGCATCTCTGATCCCCTCCATTCACGGCTGGACGGCCACATGTGTCCAAGACGTCGGGAAAGTCTGGCAGAGGTTTTTCCCGGTTTGTGAGAGCTCTAAGTTCTGTTTGAGGTCAAAAACTGATGAGCAATCGGACAAGAAATGATGAAATGATGATTGATTTTATCATTGATAAATGATTTCAGCACCAAGAAGCAGAAGATGAGTTTTAAATCTTGAGTAACGGATGCTACGAGTGCAGGTTTTTAGCATTTGCAGATGTGTTTCATGTCCAATAAAGGGATCAAAGAGAACACAATTATTGCATCAAACCAGCAGATTAATAAATGTTTGAGCTTTTATTATTTTAACATTTTTAACACAAATCATTTGCCTCCAGAGAATAGTTCATGTCTGGCTGCTATTTTTACCTCGTTGCCCCAAATTCCCTCTCAGCCACATTTCTCTTTTCCTGTCCTCCTTGTGTTTTTGCGTTTCATCTTTTCTGGTTTTTGCTTCAGTTTAATTTTATCATTGGATTTATTCTAATTATTTCTAATTTTAATTGTAGCCGCTTCCATTGCATAGAGTATCCAAATACTCGGAAATTAGTGATCTGTTCCCCAAAAATTGAGCACAAAATTTTGTGACATCCAAGATCGCTGATTTACGATCTTTATAAATATAGAAAAGTAAAAATATGCTTCAAGCATTGTAATTATTGCTCTAAAATTGCATTTTTCGTATATAAACCGAATGTGCTCCTGTCACAGGAAGGAAATACGCTTTCAAAGTAAAGTGTCGGTGAAAGTTCTAATTTTTTAAGTCTAGACAGACTGAAGTTCAGTCTAGCGGTTCTAAAATCTGCTTTTGTTTTAAAAATAGTTGACAGTTTGAATTAAAAAAAATGTAATGAATAGAAAATTAAAAAACAGTCTGGTGATAAAATCTGATCAATTCTGTGACGTCATGCGAGTTTCTGCTAGCATGATGGAGAATCTAAGTCTTTAAAGGTTTGGGAGCAAACTCCAGGCCTCGAGGGGGCGGTCACCTGCTAGTTTTCCAGAAAATCCAGCCTGTTTTGCTGCTGATGACCTGGATCAGCACAGCAGCAGACCTTCCTACCTACCTGCTTCAAAGGCAGGTTGGTTGGAAAACATGTGGCCCTCAAGGCCTGGATTCTGACACCCCTGGTTTAGATGAAAGGACTGTGAGTGTTTTCTAGTTGTTCTGCTTCTGTTCAGGTGTTGCTTCGTCTTCGTTTACTTTCTTCTCTCAACGATGAACTGGAACTGAAGTCAAATAAACTTTGAGGATGGAAAAACCGTGGAGAACATTTCAGGATTTGTTGTTAAATGATCTAAAACGACAGTGATTTTTACATTTTGTTTACTGCTGAAGTTAACCAGGAAGTTGATGGAAAAACCTTTCAAGTGTGACATTGTTTAAACTACTTTCTTTAAAAAAATCTTTGTGTTTTAATCTGTTATGATTCTGATCTCCTGTTTAAAATAAAGGTAGAAATGATTAAATACATATTTTTTAATTTAATTTAACAAAAATACATACATATAGCAGCCATTCAAACATATTATAATATTCTTTCTTTATTGATCCCACGTTGGGGGATATTCATTTGCTACAGCAGGTCAGTGCAAAAAAAAAACAGCAATGTGCAAAAAGAATGAAAGGGTGTTTAAAATGTTCAAAAATACAAAGGTAATTAATAATAAGGTATTAAGGTATTAATAAGGTAATAAAGGTAACATTTTACAAGAAGAAGAATCTACAACTGTATACACTCTTACGATTTAACGTATGTTATGCATCATAATGATAATAATAATAATAATAAATATAAAAGTTTGAGTTTTTGATCTTGATCCATGAATCGGATCGCCAGCTAAGTAACGATCCACAGCCATCCATTTTCTTGACCCGCTTATATCCCTTACAGGGTGACAGGGCCGCCTGTCCCAGCGGCTATTGGGCGAAGGCGGGGTACGACCTAGAGAGTTCGCCAGTCTGTCGCAGGGGGCACACTCACTACACACACACACACACCTAGGGTCACTTTAGATTTACCAATCAACCTATGAAGTATGTTTTTGGAAGAAAGCAGGAGCGCCTGGAGAAAAAAAGCAAACTCCACAGTCGGGATTGGCACCAGGGCCTTCTCGTTGTCAGGCGAGAGCGCTAACCACTGCGCTCGAGCATAATGAGCATCAAATAAAGAAACATTTCTGCTCGTGCTGGTCGAGTCTCTTCCTTTGTGTGTACTCCATTAGAAACTGACTTCCTTCTGGAGCTGATGTAGCATGAAACACAAAGCTCATATTTGACGTCCTCCAGCGCTCACTCTTCCGTTCCCATCCTCCCTTCTTCAGGGCTCCTCGTCCTCTGGCCGGACCCGTAGTTTTTCCCTCCTCCCCCACCTAACTCCATCTTCATCCCCAAGTTCCCAGAGGCACCCCGGCCACGCAGCCTCCCCCAGCAACATCGTCACCATAACCCACCACAAATCCCCGGCTGCAGCTCGGCGGGCAAAGATTCAATATCCAGGACGGCTGCTGGAGGTGAAGGAGGTGGGTAATTTATGGATTTTTTATTTAAATCCCTATTGGTAGAGGTTGACTAAAAGACCTACCAGTGTATTTTTATTTGTTTTTTTATGAAAAAAGGGAAAAGGAGGTAGCTTTCTCGTTCTATGTTTGAGCACAGAGGAAGCGCTTTGACTGAAATTTGGTCAGACTACTAACTGGTGCTGGTCGCTTAAGCCTTAGTCCCATGATGCACCCATATGGGGGGTTAATCCGTACGCCCGCTATAGGTTTTTAGGACGTCTGGGTCCATGGAGGGTTGTAGAGAGGAGCAGCTGCACCTTAAAGGGAGCACAGGTGTGTCTTGCATTCGCTTGAGCTTCGTACGGCCCCCTCAAGCGAGGTGGTGAAAATGTAACCATTGCTGTGCGTTTGGTAAGTGTATCATTACGTATTCGTTTGGCTGATAGTAGTTACACGTAGAGCTATGACGGTGTCGGATTTTTGATTCACCGCGGTGATGAACCACCAGGGGGCGCGGTTAAATGAAAAAATAACTCAAAAATCCCCCGGCGGCTGCATTAGAAATAAATACAATTACAACGTACTATTCCTTATTAACAAATAACAGTAACAACTAACTGCTACCTATCTGACTAATGAACTAACTATGTAGGTGTTGTAGATTGACTGTGTGTGTGAGCGCGGAGCGTCTTGCTTAGGACTAGGAGGAAGAAGCGCAGACGTGTGTTGGGGGTGCGTGTTGATTCTTCTGCTCTCTAGCTGCATGTGAGGCTTCACCTGTGCTCTCTGGTACAGACATCTTCTCAGAATATTATCTATTGTCCAGTAATAAACAAGACTGCAGACACGCCTTTGTTTATACAAACACGTAACTTTGCGATGCACAAAATAGCTCCCAAACAAAAAAATGTAGCGATATTCATGGAAATCTAACAGCGCGTTCATGTTTGGTGTTACAGAGTGATTGAGAACAGTAATATACCCCCCCCCCCCCAACACAAAATCCTGCGGTGGGCGGCCGTGTCGCGCACTCAAGAACGCATGCAGCTTGTAATGGGAGTGAATATTTAGAACGCAGTAAATTTGTCGTATTTCCTCGCAGGACAGAAACTCCGTTTGTAGAATGAGGATGTGTGTGTGTTTCTGAAACAGCACGTGTTTGTGCGTAAGTAGAGTGCGCACGTGCCGCGTGCTTCTCTAAGACAGTGTTTTTCAACCAGTGTACCGCGGCACACTAGTGTGCCGTGGGAGATGGTCAAGTGTGCCGTGGGAAATTGCCCTCATTAACTGATCTAACAACATTTCCCATCTCCAGGAAATCAGCTCTTTGTTCATCCAAACAGTGAGTAGTTAGGAATATAAAAGATCATGAAATTATTTTTTCTTTGTGTTTATTTGATTCTATTAAATACTTTTTGATAAGAATGAAGATACAGCGATTTAGCTGCAGCTATTCCTGTTAGCTATACCAGTGCCGCCCCTTTAACTGTCTCCACCAATCATTCTTGAAGGCTGAATCACATGTCATCAGTCTGACCAATCAGAAGTGGTTAAAGTCTTCACTTCCTTGTTTAGATTTAACTCAAAAAGTCTCTCAGTTCTAACAAAAATACCAGCTAAAGCTCGTCTTTAGCGGTGTAGCTTTCCACAGAATCCGGTGTCAGACCGTGGAACAAGAGAACAAAACCATGAAGCTCAGAGAAGCTGGTCTTTCTGCGGTCGGCGGATATAGGGCACTACATCTCCCATGATGCATTGGGTTAGAACGACTGTCGCACAATGAGCTTCTCCTCTTAACGTCTTTAAACAAGGAACACACATCAAACAGTTTTTGAATCTTTTAACTTAACTTTTAATACAACTTTTAGAAAAAACAGCTGCAACTTCCAGCTTTTTCTGCCACAATTATCATGAAAATGCCAGTGAGATTCCGGAGGGCGGGGGGGGGGGGCGGCTGTCGATCAATACAGACTGAGTTTTTTCTTTTTTTTTTTTTTTTTGGACACTGGTGTGCCGCGGGATTTTTGTCAAGGCTAAAGTGTGCCGTGGCTCAAAAAAGGTTGAAAAACACTGCTCTAAGAGACAGTGACAGCCGTGCGCGCTCGCAGGCGGGTGCGACTAGGAGAGGAGAAGACTGATAAAAGGTTTCCCATAGAACCCCTTGAAGTCTGAACACAGGACTAGCAGAGAAAGTAAATTATCAGCAAAGATGAATGTGTTTCATGTGCTTATTGTAGTTCCAATCACGCACCATATGCAAAACTTTCAATTAAAAAAAAAACGTTAAAAAAAAAAGTGCGGTGATGCGGTTATCGTCACAGCCCTAGTTACACGCACTGACCACGTACGGGTGATGCTGTCGTATGGTGTCCTTACGCCGCACTCGAGTCCTTGGGAAAGTGGACAAAATGGGTCATTACCTCGGTAACATACAAGATGATCTCCTAAACGTGCTTTTATGTTACGGTTATTATGAACACAAAAACACAAAGCTGTAAGTTGTCTGCTCAGTCAGAGACGCGGTCGCTCGCTCCACCGGTCCACCTGACTAATCAAGTGCAGGAGGAGCGGAACACTTCTTTTCCATTTTGTTTATTTTTTATTTTTTTAAAGTCACTTCCCTCAGTTTATACTCATCGCAGATGAGTCATTATTTGGGAAATAAAATAAATAAAGTAATAAAGTAAAATAACGAATAATAATTATATAATAACGCACTCCCCCCGACAATACCATCGTCCATCCCGATGGTTTACTGCAAACATCGTCAACTGCCAATTTAAGGAACATCGTCCAACCCTACTTGATACTTCATGTAGGTCACCTGCGTGTCCTGTACAGGTTTGACCATTTTTCACCCGCAGACGGCCCGTATCCACCTGTAATGAACTAAGGCTTTAGATACCCCTTCTTCTTCTTCTTCTTCTTCTTCTTCTTCTTCTTCTTCTTCAAGCGTTTTTTGATCCTGCTTAGTGCTCATTTTCTGCAACGCTGCCTTCAAATGTGCAAAGGTTGTAAATACAACAAAGGATAGTTTGGTCTAAACAGTGCAGTGGGAAAGCAGAGCATACAAGAAAAACAAAGTGAAAATTGCTGGGAGTAAAGCCTCAGTTGAATCAAGTCCACCTTGATCGTAACCTATAAAGATTGCTGGATGTTTTTATATCATTGTGAGGACGGAGCTTTCCAAGCTGCTACCTTGTGTGCGAATATTTGTTGGTAAGGAAACTTTAGGCTCAATTTTTCACAGTTTATTCACACTGTTAATCGTTAGAGTTGAGAAATGGTTGTTAGGGTTGTTTTTTTTTTTTTTAGGTGTGAGATGCAGTGACGTGCGGTGAGGTTGATGGCTGGTGAGGCACTGACTCCTCTGGAGTCCGATTTACAATGAAAGAACTAAATATTTCACCATTTATCCAACAGCAGCTAACAGCTTATAAAATACACACAAGGAAATATTTTTCCTATAGAGAATATTTCTTTTATAGATGGATAGAACACTCTTCTTGTGTATACATTATTCATATGTACTGGGGCAGCCGTGGTGCAGCGGTAGGGCGGTCGACCCATAATCGTAAGATTGCAGGTTCGATTCCCGCTTTGCACGCCCATGAGTGGAAGTGTCCTTGGACAAGACACTAAACTCCACCTTGCCTCTGGTGGGAGGTTGGCGCCAGTGTTCGGCAGCGTGTGAAAGTGTGTGTGACTGGGTGAGTGTGTGTGTGACTGTGTGAGTGTGTGTGTGACTGGGTGAATTGGACTGAGACTGTAAAGCGCTTTGGGCCTTCGGAAGGGGGTAGGAGGTGCTATAGAAGTATACACCATTTTACTGTAAACAAATTAAAGTATACAGATGTGTTCAGCACACATTTAATTTTGACCCTCAGTAGTACCCTTTGTAGTATTTTACCAACTTCAAATTCTGGTGTTTTAATCAGCTATCCAATTTTAAAATGTAAAATGTAAAAAATGTAAAACGTAAAAATGATCATAAAAATATGATCTCTATGATCTGTTGGAAAAGTCTTCCTTATTTTCCTTTATTTTATATGAGTTTCTCCCTCTCAATGGTGAAAGACGTCCGTACTCCGTTTCTACTGGCACGTCTGCCCCCTGCTGGTGAGGCATGCCTCACCTGAAGCCCTTTCTGCGGGCCTACAGCAGTGTTTTCAGTGCACATCTCTGTTGTATAAAAGCTCATCATGAAATAAATAAGTCTTTCTGAAAAACAGCAAGGTGAAATAAAAACAAAGCTACTTTGGAAAATATTGATTTTGAAACCTGAGGTTCTGAAAAAAACCCTCATAGAATTATAATGCTGTTTTAAAAAAATGCACAGGTTTTTAAAGCAAAATGAAATATAATTAATAATATAATGGCTAATTTAAAATCTGTGTGCAGGTTTTTTTTTTTACAATTTCATAATCTTTTTATTTATTTATGAGAGATTTATTGGTTGATTATGTGGTAGGACAAGGTCACATTTATTTATTTAATTATGAACAGTTTGGGACTCCATACTGTTGAGCCCGGCAGTCAGCAGTCAGACATGAGGCACAGCGCTTCAGAGCCTCACCTGGAGTTTCCGCTCTGTCTGTGATTGCGCAACACTCAAATTTGGCGATTTGAACCTCAGAAACTGTGGGAAACGGGTTGAGTTGACTTAAAATGTATATTTAACACAGATCAGTGGAAAATAATATTTACTTAATTTTTCCCCTTTTCTATTTTATCACGATAATGACAGGTGAGACTGTGCCTCACTTGCCTCACCTGACCGCACGTCACTGGTGAGGTGTGAGGTTACAAACCCTCACAGTTGAATGAGAAGGGTAAGTGTGTCATAAGGATCAGCTCTGGGAAAACGTACCCCATCAAAGTAAAAGCACGCCATGTCAAGTCTTTATATTCCAAAGGATCTTCTTATATTTTACAATTGACTTGTTTGCATCTTCAGACCCAGAAGTTCAAATAAACTGAAACGTCTGGAGAGTTTTAGCCTGAAGTCTTCATCAGTTTTCTGCAGGTATCTCTCGTTCTTACCTATTTCCTCATTTGCTGCATTCCCAACCAGCCGTCACTCTTCTGCTTATCTTTCAGGACAAGATTGTTTTTCCTTTATAGCCTGTCAATTGCTGTGATTAATTGCAAAAAAAAAAGTTCATTTAAATTTGCTTTTTACCAAAGAGAAATGACAGACTTGTTATAGAAACCAGGTTTATATGGCATGCCTAATTATTTTTTTTTCTCTCACAAAGTGAAATTGAAGTTTTCTTGTAAAATTGTGAAAGCAAGACAATCTGGAGGAACAGGAAACGCAGGAAAGGGAAGGCGATGAGGTTTCTGAGTGAAACAAAGCAACACAAAAATATAATCATGTGATGGTCTCTAAAACATGTCAAGATGTGTGCACCTGCCCTTCACAATCAAACCAAAAAAAGGCCTTTTAGTTTCATCGTTGCTGCCCTTTGTGCTGTTGCATTGCATCATTATAAAAGCCAATGCCATTATTCATGATGATGATCTCAGCTAAACATTGTGTCCTTCCCGAATCCTTCCAGCGGGTTTTACATCCAATCAGATTCAAGGCTGACGGACTGAATGAATGTCTTTTAAAATTCAGATTTAAGCATAAATTTGCATTCTGGGGTTTTTTTTTTTTCACATCAAAGACGAGCGTTCTGCTCTTGTGTGACCTCCAAGTGGGGTTGAGCATAAAATGGATGAAAAGCCATTTTGCAATTTAATTCCACCATTAAATGCAATCAGCAATGCTTTTAGCCTATGCAAAAATGAACTATTGTGTGTGGCAAACCCTTGGGTTCTAAAAACTAATGGCTTTGGGTTTTGACAATCAAAATTTAATCTAAAGGAAGATTTTTCTGCATGAGATTGTCTGAATCCTTTTGTCTCCCTGTTATTGAATACATGTAAAACTACTGTCAAATGGGATTACACAAGTATTCTTTGTGCATAAAGGAGAGTTAAAGACCTGCTTGGACTAGCATGCTCAAAGGCACATTGGGAGGAAGAGAACTGGATATTGATGAGTTCAAACACCCGTAAGATGAACCAAGCCTTAGAAAAAACAAAAGCTACCATTAATAAAACAACTCTTGAACTCGATCAAAGTTTTTTGTTGCATCATGGAGTGCCAAGAAGGATAAATAACTAGGTCATACATAAAAAAGGGTTTAACCATTTTCTATGTATGACATCACACTCACTGGGGTTTCAACCAAATGAAGTCAATTCAGTCGCCATTTTTTCACGATTTGGACGTGGCCATGTTGGAGCCAGACATCATCAGCAGGCAGCAGTTGGACTGAGTTGCTCTGAGTTTTTTTGATGACCACTCTCACCAATCAGTGTGAGCGTGTTGGAAGGCCACACCCCTACCACTGGAAAGCAACGGACATGGGGGCCAGCAGGCTCCACCTACTTTTATTCAGGCATCTGATTGGTCAGTTTATAACCTGAGTAAAAAATGATTTAAAAAAAGAAATAAATGGTTCGTCTGACCAATAGAATAACTGAGTTATAGCAAATTATTTCTCTATAGAGGTCTGTGGGATTTTGGCTTTTTGGGACCAGCAGGTACTTCCTGTTCGGAACGCCATGGGGGGAGGAATCAATCAGTCCAGTTCTCATGTACAATCAATGGTTAATACTAATTTTAAGGCCTCCTTTTGTCCAAGAGCACCAATGCAGAGAGGTGACCAGTAAAATCTGGATATATTATGTTGTTGGCATCATTTCTGCTTGGAAATGTTATGAACTAAGATGAAAGAAATCTTTTGTTTGTCTATTTTTGATTTAACTGCAGACTTTTGAGTTGTTTAGTTTGAAGTGTACATTGTCTTCTCTTTTAAAATCAGGAAACAAAATTCATTTTCATGTGGTTTGAGAAGATTTAGAGAAACTTTTCTTTTCACAAACTAATGCATACAGCTATGATTTTATGAAGTTTGTTTTTTTAAATTAGGATTGCAGATTACTGTCACCTACAGTAGTTGATCATTCAAGACCAAGGACTTCTGCCAAGCATCCTTGGTTCTTATCTGATATCGATGCCTAAAAGAGCTCTGGAGGCTGTAAAAACGTATTAAAAATGCTCTGATTAATTGGCAGATTCATTATGAATAACTGTCAGCTTTTTTTTGAACCACTACAAAAACATCAGATGATGAAATATGGTTGAAAACAAGTTAAAGAGATCATTTGTCAAGAACTGTGTTAATGTTCATTCGTCTATCTCAGTGAAACGGCTTATTCATCTCATCTATTAACCTTCAACTCTTCTCTGCTAACACGCTTTTACATTCGTGCTGATGGGTTATGTTATATATGTGGCTTTTTCCTCATACTTTTGATCTAATCACTAGACTGTTTGGTTCACTTTTGTTTATGTTTTCTGATCTAAATCACATTTTTTCCATTACTTTCTGATCCAAAGTCTTTTTTTAGACTTCTATTTTTAAAAACGTCTCTGAAATATTTGCCAGGATGAGGACAGTCCAGCATATTCCTTTTCCTTTTTGTTTTCCTTACAAATGATTCTTTTAGAATTACCACAAAATTACAATATTTTTACTCCTATTACTTTCTTCTAAATGCATTTCTCTAAAAAAAAGAAAAACACACACTGTCTTAAACCCTCAGATTTGTCATCCCTAGTGGTAACGTGCGGTACTGCACCTGGCTCATATATTTGTTTTGGAAAGCACCAATCCAGAAGTCAGTTTCCTCCTTGATGCTGCTGCAAGCCTGCAAGGGGAGGCCAAAGACTCTTTCTTTTTTTTCTTTTTTTTTTTAATTCAGAATTTTTTATAGATTTTTTAAATTACATTACTTTCCTTTGTGTTTATAGTTGATGGTATTCTTGTTAGGGTTTGGGCCACATGTGGGATAAAACCCCAGAACCCTATCCACAAAGACGCTTTGTTTAAAACCTGCAGATGAACTCCAGAGAAGAAAGGAAGCTTTATCAGCCTGATAACCTGCACAGTAACCTGACCCCCGCGGCAGGATTTAAACCCTCACCCATTTGCCATGAAGTGGAACACAGAACAGGCTCAGTAAACTATAGATTCATTTGGATATTTTCTCCCAAAGTTCTATCCCGACGGTCTTCCTTATGTGCTGAGGACTGATGTGAATGAGTTGAACTGCTTCTTCAGACCTCCTGTTCCGAGACGCCGGCCCGCCCCGCCAAAAGCACCTCCTCTGAATGACTCACTCTGCGTTTGTGTGTGTGTGTGTGTGTGGAGTATTTCTCAAGCGCTGCCTCGTCTTATGAACCGCAGACGGTCCGAGTAAATAAAGAGCAGATGGTGTGATCATCAAGCACAACAAACGGCGCTCTGGGGCTGGAGTCGTCTCTGCAGACAGAACCAGGCCTGCTCTGGCGTGTGATTCATCCTCGCCTCACAAGGTCTGGGCTGCTGCTTCCTGTGACCTGATTCTAATCTGACATCTCCTGTGTGTTTCTTCCCACCCCTCGCCTCTTTTGTCTCATTTGCAGCTTTTCTTCCTCTGAGCCAATAAACTTCCTCGATGGCTTTGCCACCAACTGATTTAATAAAGAAGCCCGTTGGCATTGATTTACAGTTCAGACATGCATCAGATTTGTGCTCTATTATATTGTGATTATGTGTCGGATGTTTTTAAACCAGTTTGCTGCTCATAACTGAGGAGCTGAACATGCAGAGGTAATCCTTCAGGAAGATCTTTCCTTAAAAGAAAATCCCAAACTTCTTTGAAGATATTTTGCTGCAAAGGGAGCTTTATTCGTCACTGGCTCTGCTGTTTACTGACTGTCAGCTGTACATTTTATTCTGAAAAGCAAAACAAAAATAAAAACAGAAAAAGTTGGTTTTAAATTGCTGTTTTCTGCCTGCACAGAGTCAGATGACACAATTGTATCTCTTTTATAAAGAACACATTAAAGTAATAGACATTCTTTGTGTTTAGTTGATCATAAAACGTCTCTGGATTGTCGTTAAACCCTGTAAAAAATTTTTAATAATTAAAGCCGTAAGCGGTGAGCCACTTTTTACCCATCCCCACTGGCTGAGTGGCTGCTTACCCCCCACATCTGCCTCTAGCAGTCTGGTCAGAGCTGCATGTGATAAATTCATTAAAAAAAATTACTTTTTTCAAAATGGCGGTTTTTCTGTTGGTTTTATCTCCATAGCAACCATTGTATTTTTTGGTCACCTGGAGGTGACGAACAGGTCGATGTCATTTTTAGAAGAATTGGCAAAAGTAGATTTTTTGATTTCCTTGGCAACGTAGGTTTTTTGTTAACCACGGCCACGTTCCTAATATATTGATATCAAATGTCATATCATTTGTTCAGCTAGAGCCAACGAATTATGTATTTAATTATCACAATATTCTAGTGAAAAATTGCAAGCAACAGGGGAGCGCTACTTTTCCTCGCTTGTCACACTAATTCCTTTTTAAAGTCTATCCAGCTTTAAAACCAACAAGTTTTGCTCAAGTAGCTTCAAATGGTGCTCAAGAGTTAGGAGAGGATAGATCAAAATCTCTGGGTGGAGTTTAAAATTGGTAAAAGCTACTTTAGAGGATTTTTTTTTTAATCGATGATGGTGGCCTCTTCCCGAGGTCAAAGGTCAGTGAAACTTTGGTCGTGGTTGTTGGCTTAACCTGGTGGCATATGTGTGTAATTTTGTGAGGATTGCTCAAACAAAAGTTTCCTTTTCCCATATTGTGAGTGAGTGTGAAAATTACCACATTTCATTTCATCGAATTTATAAAATTCCTTTGGATTTCCCTGTTTTGGTTACTTATGTGGATTTTGCAGCAGAGGTCATTTTAACCTTGATGTGGTAACATAGTAGAAATAGTCATAAATGTCACTTTCTGAGTGGAGGTCTGATCACTGAAGTCCTGAAGTCTTCTGGTCGCTGTCAGCCTCCATCTGTTTGTCACCCCGGCTCCCGTCTGAATGCGAGGCGGCGGGAGTCCGACCACATGAGCTCCTCGCCTCGGCCGGCCTGTCACAGCCGTCTTGATGAGAGCTTGTCAAACGCCGCCGCAGCAGCAGCAGAGCTGGGTCACTGGGGTCAGGTTATTTCTGGAAACATGACGGTCGTTGGTTTCACAGAGGAATAGTGAGGTGTGAAGAGCAGCCATACTGTAAACATAGCTGTTCCACTGAAAGATGCTTGAATTTCCCTCTTGACTGCCTTAAGGTATAAAACTTGTACCTATTTTTAAATCTTTATGGTATATTTGCTTCATTTGAATCATTCTGTTCTTTATTGTTTTTGTAATTAAGTGTAAAAATTTGTGTTTTTTTTATCACTTTTTATGATCACCATAAAATCCAGCTTTTTAAAGCATTTTTAAGGCAAATTTTTTTTATTTTTGCAAAAAAATCTGTGGATTCTCTTCTATGCTGATGATCAATCCTCATGTCTGCGTCCATCTCTTTTCTGTAAATGGAGCATCAAGTCTTCAGAGGGTTTCAGCAGCTTTAAAACATAATTAGGTGGAAGTAATTAGAAGATATAAATGTTCAAGGACACTTTTACTACAAACTCCGCCCCCTTGGCATTCCAAACAGGAAGTGGCTCAGAGAAGCCAAAATCTCATAGACCTCTATAGAGAAATAAACAGCTATCGGTCAGAAGAACCATTTTAGCTGTGAAACCTTGTCCTTGATAATCCTCATTTTTATTTCATGATAATTTTTCTGTAGTTCAAGTTTTTCAAGTTATAAACTGACCAATCAGATGGCTCGATTCAAAGTGGGTGGAGCCTGCTCTACCCCATGCCCCACATTTAAAACGATTGATTGACAGGTTTTATGTGGCCAGCTTTTGAGTGGTAGAGGTGTGGCCTTCCAACACAGCTCACTCCTGAGTGGCGTGAGTGGTTTCCATAGAAACGATGACTCAGGACTACATGTGGCTCAAACATGACGATCTTGAAAAAAATGGCGACTGAATTGACTTTATACGGTTAGATCTGGAAGTAAAGCATAGCATTCTATAGGTTAAGAAAAGAAAAGAAGCTGTTTTTGTCTTGATGAGTGCAGCCGCTTTCCTGGCAGCCCGTGTTGCTGATGCGGGGATGTTCAGCTGCTGGTTGTTTGTGAAGCCGTCGGATATGAACGAACGCTGCGTTTCCAGGCTTCTGTTCATTAGCTTATCAGGCCTCCTCACATTTAAACGGATCTTCTGTCTGAGTCCGTCACACTTCAGTAACTCTCAAACGCAGTTGGGTTTTTGGAAGTCTGAAGAGGAGCTTTTCTGATATGAAGAGTCTGTTCTTGTCTGTGCATGTTTGTGTGTGTGTGTGTGTGTGTTTGTGTGTGTGTGTGTGTGTGTGTGTGTGTGTGTGTGTGTTCTCTCAGGATTAAGGTGTAAATCAGGTTTTGCCTGCAGTCAACACTGAAGTGATGCCAGCAGAATTAAGGCTCGCCACAGTACAGCCTCATAGGAGAATCTGTTATTTTTAGGAAGTTTTATACTGAAAAAATGTCATTTGCGCAAAAGTCAAACCGCAGAAAGAACATCAGAAAAGTCTCGTCTTACTTGTGTCCCACAGCCGTTCTGGACTGAAGGACCAGATTGTTTTTGCAATTCTTCATTCTCACTGCACCTTTGAGCGAAAGTTTCACCTCCGCCACACTCAAAAACTTACCAAAATTTGCACCTAGTACCCGGTAAAAATGAGTTTTAAGGGAACAACCCCCTTCCTAAAAAAAACCGATGACATCACAGTGGAGGAAACTTTCAAAACATGAATGGGGAAAAAATCTCTTGACAAGAAAAGAAATTCAAAATTTACGAATGAAACCAGAACACATGTGTGAGGGATATCAAAAGGAATGTCTAAAGTTATTATGGGATGGCCACAGGACCTAAGGCTTGGCATCAATTTTTTGGCAAAGTGAGAAATTTGACGATTTTTCACACTTTTGCACAAAATGGGAAAACAAAACTTAGTTCTTTTATAAATTTGACATTAACGCCACCAAATTAAATAAGTTTATTTTTGTTCATATCGACATTTGTGTTTTTTTTCACAAGGGAGTTTCTTCACTTTTTAAAGTTTAATATTCTGTACATTTCAGGTATAAATTTGGACACTTGCTGTTTTCAATGGTGCAGAATCATTTTTGCTTTTTCATGCAAACTATTACTGAGTGGTGGATTGACATCGAGTTCTTAATTGGTTTCTAATGTCGACTAACAAGCTCCACGGAGAAAATACTCGGTTTAAACAAACTAAACCCAAAGATGTTGGTATTTATCAGCCATTCATTCTGATGGTTTCAGTCTGATGTCAACTATTCCATAAAACATAAATTGTAAGGCGGTTTTATGAACCTAATGGAGAAAAGTCATTGTCTATTCTACAGATAATTGCCCCTCTTTATACAGATTCATAAAATCTAAATTTATCAAGAATTATTTAGGAAATAAGGCGCTGGAAGGTAGAGTAAAAGAGATAAACCAGTGGAATTGTTATGAATATAGTAGAATAATTTGTGTTTTATTAACTTTCAGTCTCGATTAAGATCAGATGATTTAAAAAAAAAAAAAGAAAAAAAAAAAAAGGGACCAGATTTGATTAGAAGGAGACCAGTTTTCTGTCTTGTGTTGTAAAATATTCATTCCTAAAGATTCCCAGATGAGCCTGAAAGCACTTTTGTGTTGTGAGAAAATAAATTTACATTTATATTGGCCCCCCAAACAATTCATTATCACCTTTAAAAGTGGACCCAAACTCACTGGAAGGTAAAGGTGCAGCTCTTCTTTCTTTTAAGCAGCCAAATGAATGTTGTTGGGATTGGACGACAAACTTGCCGTTGAGTATGGATCTGCAATTCAGGGGTCAGCAGAGAAAATGCTCAATAGGCTTAAATGAACCTTTTTTTTTGCCTTTTACTTATGTAAATGAGATGGAAACTCTTACCATGTTCAAATATCAGCGTTTCTCAAATGTTCTAATTTCTGTTCCCAAATAGCTATAAATATTAATGAGCAGGTAATAACGCTAAGTTTCTTACTGCTGTTTACTTTAACCCAGACTTTTAAATGAATGTTGATCTGAAATAAAATAGTGCATTGAAGCTTTGTTTGGCCGTGTGGGTCGGTTGCACACAACTCTTTTGTGGCAAAGCTTTTTGCGCTTTTTCAAAGTCATCAAACACAAAAGTGAATTCTGAATAGGAAGTAAAATGTTTTTTTATGTGTGAAAAGATCAAATGTACAAGGCAATTCGCAGAGATACAACTGTTGGTTTGGTTTTATGTCAGGGATAGAAAGAGGCTAAAATAGGACTTTCATTAGAGGAAAGGCCGCGGCAGAAGGCTTGGTGCCTCTGCATATTTTCTAGTATTTATAAGAATAGGGATTAGATCATCTGTTGGTCACATGATCAATGGGTTGTTTGTCTTTTTGTGTATATGGTTAGAGATTAGAGATTCCGCAGTGTAGACATCTATGGGAGACGTCAGAGAGGATCCGTCCGATCCGTTGACTGACTATTTCTTTTTAGTTTTGAATTTTGATTGACGGTTTCTGTTTGTTTTGATTTTTTTTTTTAAAGCTACTTTTAGCGACAAAAAACAAATAAGAAGACAATAAAAAAGCATGGATATATCAAATCTACTGTTTACGGTCAGTAGGGAGCCAGTACTCACAGTCTACTACTGACTGGAGTTTGGTGTAAGGACGCTGTACGACGGCGTCATAAGTGCGTGCAGCTTCCATAGCCTTACAAATACTTCATAAATACTTACCACACGCACAACAATGGTACGTTCCATTTTCAGGACGTCCCTTGAGGTGGCTGTACAAGCCTCAAGCAAACTGCAAAACACACCTGCGCTCCTCTCTATGACCCTATGACCCTCCACGGACAACCCAAAAACCTGCAGCACCTGTACGGACCTGTACAGGGTGCAGGGGACTAAGGCTGGCAGGGGGAACTGTTTGTAGATTGATTCCCTTCGTCCCTCTTCTTTTTAGGTGATGTCCCAAGCGGAAGGCCAACAGAAGAACCTGGTTCAGTCCATTGACTCTCTCCCCACCAAAGGCCCGCTCTCCTGTCTGGACCAGGACCTGCTCCTACTCAAAGCCACATCGGCCGCCACTCTCAGCTGCCTGGGAGAGTGCCTGAACATCCTCCAACGGACTCAGAGCAGCAGCGAGGGGCCCCGGGCCTCTCAGCACAACCATGGAGCCCGCCCCGGTGAGTCTGCCCTGGGACCAGTGCCCCCAGAAACCCCCTCATCCACCCTGTCTGTCCACTTCCCTCCACCAGAGTCCAGCCCCAGCAGCAAGGCCCAGCTGGTGCCACTCAGCTGGGGCTCTTGTTCTTGCCTGACGGGTCCCACCAACCTTTGTGGGAAATGTTGTTGATTTCGTCTTACGTTTTGGTGTCTCGTCATGTTTGTTCCTCTGTGTTTCTTCCTGTGATGGAACTATGCTCCCCTGAACCCCCCCTCCCTCTAAAGTTTGCCAAAAGAAAACCACACTGGTGCCTCAAATGTTAAACCGCCGCCATGTCTGTGCCAGGTCCAATAAAGTTCTTCTGATTGAAACCAAGTCAGCCTGAGGGAGCTTCTGTTGGTCCAACGCCGTTACGTTGATCAAGAAGCACTTCCTAAAGGTGGAGAGGTTCAGAGCAGAGGAAATCCATCTGTTGTTGTTGAGAAACAACGGAATTTTGTCCAGAAAACATGAAGGTTTTTGTTGCAAAAAAAAAAATCAAGTTGAATTCCTGCAACAGTCCCATACAATCCATTCCTGGAGTCCTTAAGATTCAGTTTGTGCAACATTTCGGAAGATTGGTGGATAAAAAAAAAACAAAACAAAAAAACAAACTTCATCCTAGACTTTTTGGATTCTCGTAGAAATTTCTGCAAATTAAAATCTGCGGAGTTCTGGCGGTTATGAATAATCCTCTTAACTTCATGATTTGCCATCCAACATTCTGTCTCATCACTTTTACCAAGCGAAGGAAATAAGGAACAGAGTGCAAGATTGAAAATTCCAGAGAGAAATTTAAAATCTCCTTTTTCACACGTAAAGCCAAATCTCGAAAGAAGAACTCATCCAAAAATCCAAAGTACATTTACACAAAATCTCTTTTTCAACAGAAAATAACCATTAAAGGTGAACTAATAAACACTTAAAGATGAGCACATTTATAGAACAGTTTCTACAACAAGAAGTCAAAACATTCTAAATTCTATGTACGGAGCTATAATTCACTTTAAACTAAAACATGTTTTAATGTGAAGTTTGGTTTTTCTTCAGCCTCATCTTCTTTTTAGTGTCTTTATTTTCAAACTCTTCTTCTGGAGGCCTTCTTGCTCGGATGTGCTCTCCTTCATCAAGATGTTTGTGGGGCGTCTTCTTTTTACGAGGGCGGGGGTTCGATGTCCAGCCTCACCGTTTGGTCTTCTTCCTTTGCGGCAGCCGTCGGCCCGCCCGGCAGGGACCGGCACGGATCCCCGGGCCGCAAGTACAAACCTTTTTCCTTCCGCTGCCTGGCTGGCGAGTCCTGCGGGGGTGCGGCCGCTCTCCGATCACGGCATGTACCCTCCCCACCGGAATGAGGAGTTTCTCATTGCACACGTGAGCCGCGCGGCGGATGGCTGGCTGAACGCTCCCACGGGAACGCTGTGCATGGGCCGGAGGGACTCTTTGGGGGAGAGCCTCGCATGAGGTTGTGCTGAGTTTTTGCTGGCACGGTGGTCCCTCCAGTTTTGTCAAAAGAGGTTTTGGAAAGGAGAGACCTGCCAGTCACAAACCAGACAGCAGATGATCGATCTGCCGACGTCACTGAGGATCTTTGATGACGCTTAACCTTCTCCGGATCCATTTTCCTTCTTTCACAAGCCTAGAGCCCCACTTTTCTCCTTTGCAGAGCAGAAAAATAGGGCTTTCCTTTAAGGATCTGACAATCCGTAAAGGAAAATGTTCTGTCCAGGCGAGTCTCTTTTGCAGCCTAAAAAAAAAAAAAAAAAATTTCAATCCCCACTCCTCGTTGCTGAGATTAAAGTAAAAAGCTGCAAAAGTCGGAGGTGATGTGCACATATGGAGAAGCTGCTGGTAAAACGCTGCATGACTGTTTGCATCTCCACGGTTTGATCTGAAGGCGGCCGTTTGATTCCCCTGCATGCCCACAAATGTCTTTCACGGCGCCGTTAAGAAACCGCCTCCTGCTGCGACCTTCTCTGGGCGGGAGTCTCTGCAGACGCCGCGCTCACACTTTCTGCGCACCTCATCACTCAAACTGTCGGCTGACCTGCCGGAGGCCTGCCGGACTCAGCCGAGACCCGCCGGCACACCGACCTGTCAGCACAGTTTGCTTGGTGCTAATGCATTTCAAAGATCAACCTGTGCTGCATCCGACTTCACGGGGTTTGAGTTTGGAGTGAGATGAGAAGGAGCTCTGAAACCAGATCTTCAGCTCATTCTGAAACCAGATTTGTCTGAAAATGATTGGAAACTGAGCCGCTTCACCTTGGATGCTTTCCTCGACGTCCTTACCACAGAACCACCAGAGGTCAAAGGTCAATTCTAAAAATTAAAAAAAAAAAACTGCAGAGCCAGAAAAAAAAGCATCTTTTCTAGTAACCAGATGAATGATATGAATGCAAAACTAAAAACAACAGCACAGCAAACAAACAATGTAGTTTGTGTTTTCTGTTAATATATCTTTTTTTCCATATTTTATGTTTTGTCTCGAGTTGCCAGGTCCTAAGGTTTCTGTTGCATGTTTGGTTTAAAGATCCACTCTGATGAAAATGGTTCATTAGGGAATTTTCCTGATAATGGAGGACATATAGAAAGAAAATTAAGCTCAAAATGACATTTCTGAGTATTTTTTATCCAAATCATGGTGAATCAGGAGCAGACAAAAAAATGCTGTTTGAAAAAGATCATATTTGTAACGTAGAAAAGAGAAAAGCTCCACAAGCTCCCTGCTCCGCCCCATTTTTGTTGCATCAGTGATGTTGGGTTGGGGGTGGAAGGGGCTGTAAGCTAGCAGGAGAGCGTGTAAGCAGAGAAGAGAAGAAGAGGGGGCGGGGCTACTCAACAGCCCTGCCCACAAATTAGAGGCAAATTTCTAATGAACCCCTACCGCTCTGAAGAAACTATGTCCTAGAAAACCCCACAGGTTTTTAAAATGTTGGCTAAAAACAGATTCAAATACAAGTTTTGAAAGTAGATCAAAAGATGATCGGAGTGGGACTTGAATTTTTTTTAACTGTTGCTAACAAGTTAAGCCTTTGTTTCCAGCTGCTTCCTAAACATTTCTAGTTTTACTTTAAGTATTATGGGATGTTGTAGTTCAAGAATTGACTCAGAAAGCCGTAAAGCTGCTAGGCAGCGGACGGCGTCTCTCCTGAAATCTGACAGGAATCCACTGCAGCATTTTCACTACCGGAAAAAATCAAATAAAACATCCGATTGGTTCTTTTCTGCTCTTTAGGGCATTAGGAGACTTTGATTTTAAAAAAAAAGTCTTTCGACAGAATAAACTTGTGAAGCAGAATAGAAATAATAAAACTCGACCTTTATCTCACACCCTGCTGCTCTCAGACTCCTGTTCTCCAGGATCTTTTATCAGTTTGAAATCTGGATTTCTCCATCGTCTGGAAAAGCTCTCGGGCTCTGATGTTGCCTTGTTGTTTTCAGATGGTGCTCCTGTGTGGACTGTACCAAAGTCGCCCTCCGGGGAGCAGCTGAAGAACGGAGGTCTGACTCCTCTAAGGTCAGCCGAGCTCTCGCCGGCCCTCAGGAAAAGGAGTCTGTCTCATGGTGCTGAGGTGAGAAACTCTGCGTCGGCGTCCATCATGTCTTTCTGCGGTGCAGCCTTATTTCGGCGCGTCTCTTCACAGCATCTTCATCTACCACAAAGACGTCTAAGCATAAGAGACGTTCCACGAACAGCTACAAAGGTCTTGTTGACTGTTTCCTGGGCTTTCTGCAGCTGCTTCTGTCACAAATCTGACAGCCAGAAACCGGCCAGAAGAAAAAGAAAATCTGGAGCAACTGAGGAAAAAACCGCCAGGCAAATCCACCGACACGTTGAAACACGGCAATCATGCCACCAAATGATGGCGGAATCCTATGTTTTTTATACTGTGGAAAGCTGCGTACCTAAAAATAAACCAAAATTAAAAAAAAAAAAAAAATGTTTTATGACGGCGACTTTTCTGCAGTTTTAGAGTTCAGAAACATAATCTGCCTTATTTGTGACAGAAGTAGATGTATTGCTTGATGGTTGGTTATGGATGGTTAGTTTTATAAATATATATTGAATCAATTATAGTACTTAAATCTTTTTTTTTTTTTTTTATTACATTTAAATCATTCTTTCAAATTCTGATACGTGATGCGATGTGTTGTCATGGTAACGGCTGAAGAACCCGCATCGTCTGCTCTGCCGCAGTGAAGGAAATTGGTCCATATGATCCAAAGCATCGTTTCAGACGGGAAGGTTCAACCTCTCAGTCCACACTGAGTTTCCTAGATCCACTGAAAACTCTGATCATTACACGTGAATCGACAAACAATTTCTTTCATTCATTAATAGAAAACCTTATCTCTAAACACGTGAGCGAGGCAGACGACAAACTATTCAAACTAAAGGCGACATTGATGGTAAAACGTGACGTCATCATAGAGACATCTGAAGGACAGATGTCTTCTGCTGTGAGAAAATGTGGAATAACGTCTGTCCACCTATGTCAGAACATTCAGGCTATGTGCCTGGAACTCCTATTTTAGGTGTTTATTATCAGTTTTTCATGGACACCTTGCAGCCACTCAGAATCAAGTATTCCCCCCCGATCATGTGTGGTTTAAGTTAGCATCACATCAGTAATACGTTCACTTCCTGTCAAATCTTAAGGTCAAGTTTTCTCAAACAGGAAAACTTCAGTCCAGTCTGTTTTTATTTGCTTTTTAATTATCTGGGTATTTGATGCTACTTGGAAAGTGTGGCCCTTTTTGGCCACCGTAGCTGCACTTAGATTGTGTCTGCATTCCTTCAAGGCTCTCTAACCCTAGAAGACAATATATATTGCAGTACTACCCAGTGTCCTGAAATGTTTGACGCATTTCGGTCACATGATCAATACATTTTTTGTTTTTAGAACGGCAAATATGACGTCACTTGTTCGCTAAAGTAAAAAATACTAAATACAAACACTTATGAAGTCTATTTAATGAATCCAGTGTTCTGATGAGAAAAACTTGGATCCGTTAGAAAGAAAAAATTACGCACTTTTTTTTTCAAATGACAAATCTTTCAAATGCAATGCATTATGGTCTATATTTACCAATCGAGGATTTTGGAATTGTAGACTCAATAAGTGCAGCTACAAATGAGCTTGTGTAAATGTTCACATCAACCCCATCCATGTAAATATTTACTTATTATTTAATAAACTTAATAATTACTTAATTAACTGCATTTTACAGCTTTTAAATGAAATGAAAACAACAAATTTAGTTTAGTTTAAATCAGTTATCACAATTTTTTTTATAACTCACTAAAATTTGTCTTAAATAAAGATGGTCAGAAAACAGGATTTTTGGAGAAATGTGAGATTTTCTGTCTATTTTTTTTTTTTTTTACCATAAATCTCCTATTTTTTCCAGGAACTGTCAATAAATGTTTTAGTTCAGAGAAATTTCAAACTCGCGACGCGTTTCTGACTCCGTTCATCTTCCTCCTCGCCGTTCTGCAGCAGCTGTAAAAGTTTGAACTGAGCTGCTGTCAGAAAAGTGGGTCACGGAGGATGGAGGCGGAGCTGATCCTGGGAGGGGGGGCGGGGCCTTGTGGTTGAAGTCACAAAGCTAAAACGATGCGGTCCCTTCATTCTCGTTCCCTGATGTAAGGAAAAAGCTTCACGGTGTCTGTACTTGTTGCTGGGAGGAAGCAGCTGCTGAGTGTTTTTTTTCTCCCGTTTCCATGGAAACGTGTTCATTCGGGCTGACTGAGAAGATTCCCATGGATGCTTGTTTGTTCAGCTGAAGTGCTCCGTTTTCAGAATGACTTTCTGTAGAGGCTGCTATAAATCGTGAACCTTTATGGAACTCGGAGGCTGCAAACTTCAGAAAAAATCTTTATAAAGACAAAAAGTTTTTCTCTTATAAGAAGTGAAAAAATCTGCCAATAGCAGGAGTAGAATTTGTTTTGGTTAAATTTCTTAAAATAAATAGTTTAAATAAAATAAATAGATTTCCTGCTCATTTAGGACCAAACTGCATCTTCAACTTTGCTATAAACTACCATATTTAGATCTATTGCTCTGATTATTAGAAATAATTTGTCTTAAAATAGGTGTGGAGTGCTAAAAAAAAAAAAAAAATGCTTTTCATTTTATCCCAAAAATATTCTATCTTAAGCTCTTTTCAAAACTCCGACTATCCTTCTTTCTTAAGATGAGAACATTACAGTTTTCCAGATAAAGTTGTCAAAATTATCTGTAAATTCTGATTTTAAAAAGCTGTTTCATTAAAATATTTTACTTAAAAATAAGATGTTTTTACGAAGCTGACAGGTTTTTGTTGCATTAATTAGAAATGACACAACTCTAGCCCTCCAAAGCTGTTCTTGTTGCTGGATACTGCAGAGAAGACGTTTTTGTGAAACGTCCCGGCGTTATTGTTGTTGGACTTGATCCTTCATGAGGATGAGGAGGCTTGTCTTGTGGTGACGGGACGGAAAAAAAACTCTTCAGTGTCGTTAAAATGTAGTTTTTTTCTGCCTTCCTAAGCCGTCATTTGTTTGCATTTTTGTTGAGGGACGTTGTTTCTACGGGAGATGACCTCAGCTTTCTTCATCAGGATGACATTAAAGAGGTTTCACCAGCAGCGACCCTCTGCAGATGGTGGAAGTTTGCCATCTAGTGGTGGAAGGCTGCACTGCAGACATAAGATGGTTCTTGAATTTGGACCTTTTATGCTCTAAAAACATAAATTAAAAAAAATTAGAGGAAGAACAGTGATGCTGCTGCTGTAAACTCCCTTCCTACATAATCTTGTTTGCTTTGCAGTCGAGCTTTTATTCTGAAGAGCAGCCTTGAAAGTGAGGAGGAGGAGAGCGCTTTACCCCAGAGAAATAAAGGTTGTCTGAATTATGTAGCACCGCCGTGGCGTTTGATATTCAGTCCAAATATGCAGCGAGCGGGGGTGGAGGTGGGGTCCAGGGCCTGTGCGTGACTTTGGGAAAATGTGGAGGGAATTGCTGCAGCCTGCAGAAAACCGGGGACGTGTTTTTTGGCATTTGCTGGAGAACATCCGGCGCCTGGTGTTTTATTACCGTTTGGCATCGCTGCTGCTTTTCTGCACCAATGAAAAAGTAAGCAAAACAAAAAAGGAACACCCTTCAAGTTCTGTTGAAGGACAGTTTTTGGGCGGTGACACTTTTCTGGATTCAATCAGGAAGCAGAAATGTGGAAAACTCTGCCGGTTGCTGAAATACAGACAAGGAAATGTGCTGTTCTTGACGTGCACTGATGCCATGGGGCTGTTCACTCCTAATGAAGTGCTAACAGGGTGCAGCAGCAGCAGCAGCAGCAGCAGCAGCAGCAGCAGCGTTTCTTGTCAGAAGCGTGTCAGGCAAATGAGTCATGAGCGTCGGCTCGCATTCAGGAAAAGATGAAGCCATAACTCAATCTGCTCCGTGATGCATTCTTTATTGAAGCTCAGCTTGACTTCCATTGAATCCGACACTTTCCTGTAGGAAGCGACTCTCTGAAGACGCTCGCTTTATTTAGTTCCAGAAGCATCTTAACTGTAGAGATGATGCAACTCCTGCAGGGACACAAATCCCTTCCTCTGCACAAAAGGCAGCGTCTTTAATAACTTTTGCAAGTTTTTTTCTAAGGATTTTGTTCACCTTTTGTTTAAAAGTTCAAGCAAATATTGTTTTCTGTTGATTCGTCTGTAGTTATTACAGTATATTGAATACAGAAACTACAGCTGCGTGTGGTGGTGTACGGCTCCGCCCTCACTATCTGAGTGGCTCCCCTTTTCTCCACTCTGGTCAGAGCTACACGTAACAAGTTCATTTAAATTAAAATGTTGGTTTTATCTCCATAGCAACCATTTTATTTTTCGGTCGCCTGGGGGTGACGAACAGGTCGATGTAACTTTCAGAAGAATCGGCAAAAGTAAAAAAAATTTATTTCCTTGGCAACAGAGGATTTTTAGTTTTCTACGCCCACATTCTTAATATATTCATATCATATGTCATATTGTTTTGTTCATCTTGTGCCAATGATTCATGTATTAAATTTTCTCAATATTCCAGTAAAAAATGTGCGAGCAACGGGGGGGGGCAATTTTTTTAGTTTGTCACGCTAACGACATTCAAAATTATCAAACTTTATTGCCAACATTTTCTTCCAGGTTTGGTTTTCCATTGGTTTCCCAATGTTGCTCCAGGAAAGGATAGATCAAAATCCCTAGGAGGGGTTTAAATTTGCAGAAGGTGATTTGTTTGGAAAAATTTAAAGATGGCCGCCTCCTCCTGAGGTCAAAGTTCGTTTCAGCGGGTGGGAGGTGCTTGTGAGTTTTGGTGAGCTTTTGAAGTTTGAAGCGGGGGGGATTTGACTAGTAACAAAAAAAAAGAAGTAATTTCAATTGAACTGAACTTAAATTGAAACAAACCTTATTTATAAAATGCTTTTTATACAATGGAAAAGTCCTTTACAGGCTTAGCAATTAAAACATAACTTGACACATAATAGTTCTAACTTGCATCCAATAAGATCAGCAGTGAGAGTTTACATTAAGGAATAGAAACTGTCAGGTGGAGCTTTAATAGAGGCGACTATTGTTGTAATATTGGGCTCTATAAATAAAATTGAACAGAATTTGCTCCTTTTAGCTAAATTTCTGGAGCAAATCCAGATGAAGATGAAGTTCAAACATTTCCATCCCAAAGATCAACAACCAAAAAGCAAATCTGAAAAAACAAAACATTCGATTTGTATCCAAACCCGTTTTCCTGTCGGTTTGAGGTTCAAGAGAAAATAATCATAGATTAAGAAGAACGCATTTGTTTAAAAAAACAGAATCTTAATTTAATCCATATCCTCAATTTAGCATCTTTTTTGGTGGGATGTGGGGGGCATTGCCTGATAGTCATCGTTTGTCCAATTCCCTCATGAAAACAAAAGTTTCCATTTGTCCTAAGCTCTGGTCCAGAGAGTGACGTTGGGATTTTAGGGCAAAAAAAGGTTGGAATTCTGCAGAGAAATGTGAGATTCATCAGACAGAAGCACCGAGCATAAACAGCAGCCGGTCGGCTCTGCACGAGCGAAGGATGGAGGCGATGGTGTTTCCCTGAGGAAGCCTGACTCGAGCTGGGGAGGGGACGGAAAAGGGATTGGTGGGAGGGATGACTGGAGGAGCGTCACAGGGACTTCCCTCAGCCTCCTTTTCCCCCCTCCCACCTTTTCAGAGTGGGTGGTGTGCAGCAGCAGAAAACAGCAGCTCCACTTCTTCTCTGTGAAAACACCCAGGACTAGTTTGGAGGCGAAACGGGGACTTTTATGGGGACGGACGGATTCCTGCTGACTCTTCCCGTGCAGAGCTTCTCCTCCTTCCTGGATTTTACACTTGGATTCACCAAATTCCCTTTCCTGCTTTTTGGAGATGAGATCCAGCTCCATGCAGGTCAAGGCTGGAGCTCCTCAGCAGTGCAGTGTGAGTGTTTTGATTGGGTTCTCCTCCATCTCCGCATCTGTTTTGGGTGGAACCAACGCCTGGAGGAGGGGTGTGTGTGTGTGTGGGGGGGGGGGTGCCGTTCCAAAACGGGAAACCGTTTTGATGTTCATTAATTATGGAAGCAGACCGATCCGACAGAGCTCGCGGCCCAAAACCCTCCAGGATGTTAGGATGGCAAAAAGCTGCATGAAGGCCCTGAAACAAACGCACAAATTCTCCCGGTGAAACGTTTTCTGTTTGGCCGTAGAGACGAGAACCATCTCCGTCTCTTTTTGGGACATTTTTCATTAAAGCCTCATTTTTGTCACCTCTACAGCCTGTGGTGGAGCTCCTAACCGTTTCTGCTGTTCCTGCAAACGGTGACGCAAAACTGAAGACAAAGTGGGCTCACAGAATGGGATTTCCTGTAATTAGTGCAACTAGAAGCTTGTTTTGGCAGGAAAACACGGCCAGTTATTGAAGTGGCCCCATGGAAAAAAATGCAACTGGAATTACTAATTATAGGAACTATAAGTCTAAAAGTGAAAGAATAGTAGCAATCAACCTGTTTCATCTTTTTTTTTATCATCAAAGTCCCACAGATGTTTCATTAATGAACACAAACAATTTAGGATTGTGGCAGAACAGAGAAATGTTAGAACAAAAACTTGTAAAAATGACCAAATATTAAAATTACTTCAATCAAAATCTGTGTATTTGAAAGTTCTGCAGTCGGGCTACAAATGATGCGTTGATGCTAGGTCTGAATGTTGAGCCCAAACCATCATTCTCCCCCCGCTGTGCTTTTACCAGTAAGTTATTGTGTTGGAACTCTTCTGAATTGATTTGGGATGTTTCTCATTCAGATGGATCTGAATTAGACTGCAGGTTAACTGAGGCTTGTAGAGTCTGAGATGCTTGTTTATTCACTCAAAACCCAAAACCTTCTCTCCTCTAAAATCTTAACTCGTGTCTTTTGTTTCCTGGATCTTTATTTCAAAGCCCAGAATCTCCCAAATAATGAAACATATTTTAATTTAAATGTCATTTTCTTTATTGCTGAACAAGTTAGAACATATTTGGGGTTTCACATGAAATATTTGCTTTATTTTTCAGTAAACTGTGTGACCCTTCAGAAGCCTTAAAAACCTAGAATTCCTCAAATAATTAAGGGTGTCATTTAATTTTATCATTTTATTTTATGATCATTTAGATTATTACTGAAGAAATAATGACACATTTGTATATTTTGCTTTGTTTTTGGTAAAATATCTCCCAGTGTTTGAAAGAACCCTTTAGATTGATGATTCTCACTTATATCGACCATAAATGGACTGTAATTAAATGAAGAGGCTAACTGGGGCTTGTAGCATCTGAGATGCAGCGGTTGAAGGTTCAACATCTTGTCTGAAGCCATAGCTGATGACACCAAAGTTCTCCAAACAATTAAACCTAATTTGATTCAAGGATGATTTTCCATATTACTGAAAGAATGAGCAGATACTCTGTGTTTTAGATGATATATTTTGCTTTATTTTTCAGACGAATATGAATCAGAGTAACAACATTTTGTTTTTTTTTACTAAAGCAAGTTTGAAAATGACTCCTAATCTTTTGTTTATTTTATATTTAAACGCACAAACTCAGCTTTTAGTAAACATTTGGAGTATTTTCCGCATCCAGACGCCTCTTTAGGGCGTCCAGTCGTACATTTGAACATCAGAAAACGAAACAAATGACGTTTTTTTTCCCCTGCGGTCGTGTCCTGCTGCTGTCAGGAGCCTCTTTAATTAGTGAGAAGCGCTGAAGTCGGAGCACTCCTCCTCCTCCCTCTTTCATTTCTAAATATATCCCTCTGCTGCTCCTCCTGGGAGTCCTGGGCTTTCCAGCGAGCTCCGTCCCATGTGTCTCTTGCTCGGGATGTTTTTGGGGCCGAGTGTGCTCCTGTGTGAGTGTGTGGAGCGGCCGGCATGCACGCACGCACGCACGGGATGAAATATTCAGGTGACAAGCAGATGCTGCTCTTCTGAACCTCCTTCCTGTTTCTGCCCGGATGCTCCTCTAACCCAGATTATAATCTGAGGCTGCTGTGGGATTGAAGCAGGTTTTCATGAGGGTCGCATGCACCAGTGTGGCTGCAGGAGGGCTCAGATAAATGCAGAAGGCTCCGCAGCACTTTGTGCATCAGAAATCCGCCTCTTTTCTTGTTTTTTTTCCTCCTTCCTGCAGACATCAGAGGCATCAGATGTTCTTGAACCTCTAACGGATTTCTTTACAGTTGAACCAAAAAAAAAAAACACAAAGAAAAGACAAAAGGTCAACGGTTTTTGTTCTGCAGCGCAGATTTAGAAGAGTTCATGCTCCTCTAATTATGTAGTTTGCTCCTGAATTTGCCTTTGAGCAAGGCACATGACCCCTGCTGCTTTGGTGATCGGATGTTTTAAAGTACTAAACCTGGAAGCTCTGACTGGATGGCGCCGCTGCTGCTGCCGCTGCCGCCGCTGCCGCCGCTGCCGCCGCTGCCGCCGCTGCCGCCGCTGCCGCGTGGAGGAGCAAACGTCAGCTTTCATCAGATTCAACATCTAGAAAGAAGGGAAACATTCTTATTCCAGCTGCCAATTTTCTTAAAATAAGCAAAAGGGGTAAAAAAAAAAAAAAAAAATCTAAGAATGATTACTTTAAGAAAAAAATTCTAGACACGTTTTCTTAAACTAAAATTATTTTATTTTGAAAAGCTCTCTTGATCAGAAAATAAGAGATTTTTTCTTGAAACAAGAGACTTTTTATCTTTTTAACCCTTGTGCTATCCTATGACCCCCACCCTCACATTGACGTGTTATTCCTACAATAACAAAGGTGGATAAAGGTGGAGAGGATTTCATGTAATCCATTGAACCAGTGAAGATCACAAATCATTCAAGAAAAAAGGTTCAGTGCACTGTCCAGTGGGTCTAGATGACCCAACTCCCAATGTTGACATACCTAGGATAGCACGAGTTAATACATGTATTTTGTGTTTTTCCTTCTTCTCGTTGACTTGACCCGAGGAAAACCTCCGGGTCGTGTTTGGATGAAGGCAGAACTGTTCTGGTGTTTGTCTCCGTAGCGCCGCTCAGGGCTGGAGGACCACAGCCCCGCCGAGGAGGTGACGGACACGGAGGACAACGAGGAGGAGGATCTGGGCGTCCTGGACGACCAGCGCAGCGTCATCCTCCACCTGCTCTCCCAGCTCAAACTGGGCATGGACCTCACACGCGTAAGGCCCCCAAGCCCCGCCCCCTTCGTGACCATCCAGCTGGTGCCCACGCCGTGTACCGCCTTTCTTTCGTAGGTGGTGTTGCCCACCTTCATTCTGGAGAAGCGATCCCTGCTGGAGATGTACGCCAACTTCATGGCCCACCCCGACATGTTCCTGTCCATCACCATGGGGGCCACGGCGGAGGACCGGATCGTGCGCTTCGTGGAGTACTACCTGACGGCGTTCCACGAGGGCCGGAAGGGCGCTGTGGCCAAGAAGCCCTACAACCCCATCCTGGGGGAGACCTTCCACTGCTCCTGGGACGTTCCTCGGGACAAAGTCAGGCCCCTGGCCCGGTCGAACCAGGGGTCGGCTCGGGAGCCCCCCAGGGGCCCGAACAACTCCCAGCAGGGCGAAGACCCACAGGGGGGCTGCTACAGGGTCCGATTTGTTGCAGAGCAGGTGTCCCACCACCCACCCGTGTCGGGGTTTTACTGCGAGTGTCGGGAGAGGAGGATGTGCGTCAACGCTCACGTGTGGACCAAGAGCAAGTTCATGGGCATGTCCATAGGCGTGTCCATGGTGGGGGAAGGTGGGGGCCTCACTTTTCCCGCCGTTCCTGTCAAAATACGATTTTTTATCTTCTATATATTACATTTACTCAACATTAGGATGATGTCAAATCAAATTTACTGCCACTACTTTCTTCCAAATAATCCTAAGATTTTCCCTTAAATTCTGAAAAATTGGTTCGACTTTTCTGGAGACGGATCTGAAGCTGCTGACTAAACCGAGACTCAGAGTTGTGTATAAATGTCGGAATCACATGAACATCACACACACTCATTCGTTTTCCAGTCTTTAACATATAACTTGAATAAAAATGTTCCCGTTTATTGTAATATTAAATATTAGCCAGAATTGCTGCATTTACAGACATCTCTGATTAGATTTCAAATACTTAAATCCAACCAAATCCAGTATAAATGTCCTGAATCTCCACGGTGTGATTCATGTTTAGACTTCTTCAGGTCTGAGTCTTGCTTGCAGCTCGTCTCTCTTAAAAGCTGCAGGTCTTTGTTCTGAAGCCGACTCCTGTCGCTCTGCGGCGGCGGTGGCGGCGGCGCCATCAAGCCGCTCTGCAGTCAGAAGCTTGCTCTCGGTGATCAGGTGGAGCAGAGGCTGCCAGACCGTCTTCATTCCAAAGCTTTAGACTCTGTTGCTTCAGCAGATCCTTCATTTCAGTTTGAGTTTGAAAAAAAGTCAGTTTTATTTTAGAGGTTTTGTTTGACCAAATCTTTTAAAAACGTTCATCAGATTTGACCCTCACTGCCTCTCTCTGACTCCGCCCCTCCAGGTGTCCTGTACCTCCTGGAGCACGATGAGGAGTATGTCTTCACGCTGCCCTCCGCTTACGCCCGCTCCATCCTCACTGTGCCGTGGGTGGAGCTGGGGGGCAAAGTGTCCATCAACTGCGCGAAGAGCGGCTACTCCGCCACGGTGACGTTTCACACCAAGCCTTTCTACGGAGGAAAGGTGCACAGGTGAGCGCATTTTAGCTCCGCCTCCTCCTCTGTGACACTGAGCAAAATGTACAGAGGAAAACTCTGACGTTTTTCAGGATTTAAACTTTGTTTCCTTAAAGAAATGAGCTGAATGTCATTTAGTCACAAATACACACAAACAGAATTTTAAAGGTACACTTGTAATATAAACTCAACTTCCATCAAATACACGTAAATGTGAAGAGAAATACCATCCATTACTTGTTTTTATTTTCCCCTGGAAATTAACAATTAAATAAAGCAGTCTTTTTTGTTTGAAAAACTGAATGACGCACAGATTCATACGATTGGCTGATAGCGAACACGCCTGGTTGGCTGATGAACTTGATTGACGGATTCATTAGCCAATGAGGACATTTGTTGACCTGACACGTTAGAAGAATCTCAATATTCACCACAACTATTCTCATTAATAGATATTCACAAATAAATCTCTGTATTTGTGCATTTACGAATCTCTGAGGCGATTTGTAAATGCACATTCTGTAAATCTGTGAGTTTATAGTACAAGTGTACCTCAAAATTATGTTTGTGGAACCGTTTGTGTATTTGTAAAACACTTCATGTGGATTTGTAAATATATATTACATGTTTGTTTGCATTTCTGATTATCGACTTATTTAACTTAATAAAAAACTAGTCTGGAAGTTAAAGATTCTGGGAATTTGTTGCGCGTTTCCGACGCTCAAGGCGCTCAGTGTGCATCACTCTGGGCTGCTGATCACAGCTTCAGTTCTGATTCACTTGACGAATGTCTGGAGGAGGCGGGTATCAGGCAACCGCCGTGGATGGTGATGCCGTCGTGAAGCTGAAATGAAGCAGAAGCTTCGCCAGAGTTCATCCCAGATCGATTTAGGGGCAACTTTTACTGTCGTAGCCAGAAAAATAAAAGCTTCCACAGAGGTTATTGTACTACAAACAGTATATAATGTTACGAAAAAGCCCTTTTTAGAAGGGTTAGAAGGTTTTTAGAAGGCTTTGAGACACATTTTAGTTTACAAAGTGTTGTTCTTAACCCTTGTGCTATCCTACGGGGTCAAGATGACCATTGACGTGTTCTCCCTACCATGACAAAGGTGGATAAAGGTGGAGAGGATTTCATGGAATCCATGGACACCAGTGAAGATCACAAATCATCGAAGAAAAAAGGTTCAGCGCTCTGTCTAGTGGGTCTAGATGACCCCACTCCCAATGTTAAAGTGCCTAGGATAGCACAAGGTCTAAGGTGAGAAGTGGAGGTGTTCCAGTGGTGATTCGTGTTCTCTGCGTTTTCGTGCAGGGTCACCGCCGAGGTCAAACACAACCCGACCAGCACCATCGTGTGCAAAGCCCAGGGCGAGTGGAACGGCACGCTGGAGTTCACCTACAGCAGCGGAGAAACCAAAATCATCGACACGTCGAAACTCCCGGTCACCAAGAAGAAGCTCCGGGCTCTGGAGCAGCAGGGCAGGACGGAGTCCAGGTGACTGCGAACTCCAGCGCGGATCCGTTGGGTGGACGTGCCGTACGTGAACCGGGGCTTCTCCTCTTCCGCAGGCGGCTGTGGCAGCATGTGACGAAGGCCCTGAAGGAGGGGAACATGGACAAGGCCACGGAGCACAAACACCGGCTGGAGGAGAACCAGAGAGGCGAGGAGAGGCAGAGGGCGGCCGACAACCGACCCTGGACCCCCAAACACTTTACAAAGGAGGTAAAGCCACGCCCACCTCTGCATTCAACACAAACAACTAATTCATATATTCTTCTTTTTATATCCCTCACACTGTTTATTTGCCAGGAGTTTAAAACATTTATTTCCTGAGTTTGACCAGAAGCTTAAAGATTTTTTTAGATTCTCATCACAGATTGGTTTGGTTCTTATGTCACGGATCTTCCATCACCTTTAAAGATCCGCTTATGGACCAAGACGACCCAAATGAAGTTAAAATTAATTCACTTTTTCTTCGTTTTTGAGTTCTCTAGGGCTCAACTAAAATCTGACACTGAAATTCTTCTGCTGATGTTTCAAGTTCAGCAATAAATGTAAAAACCCAAGTTCTCCTCTGGTCCGGTCTCAGTTCTGGTTCTGCTAATGTTGCATGTAAAGGCAGTAATTTAAGTAGCACCGACCTAAATCCACAACTGAACGGCATTACTCTGATTTTTATCAAGTTAAAGTGCATTTTTGGGGCGTTCCACAGGGCTGTGATCTGGGCCCACTTTTATTATCCTGATGTTTTGTGGTGGAATAATTCAGGAATGGGCTGCGAGGTGGTGCAGTGGTTAGCGCTCTTGATTCACAGCAAAAAGGCCCTGGTTTGAATCCCGCCTGGGACATTTCTGTGTGGAGTTCGCATGTTCTCCTTGTGCATGTGTGGGTTGCCTCCCATGGTCTAAAAACATGCATCATAGGTTCATTGGTGTCTTGGGCTATCCTATGACCCCCACCCCTACATTGACGTGTAATCCCCACCATGACAAAGGTGGAAAGATTTCATGTAATCCATGGACACCAGTGAAGATCACAAATCATTGAAGAATAAAGGTTCAGCGCACTGTCTAGTGGGTCTAGATGACCCAACTCCCAATGTTAATGTGCTTAGGATGGCACAAGGCTTACATTGCCCTCAGGTGTGCATATGTGGTCCTGCAACAGACTGGTGACCTGTTCAGGGTGTGCCCCTCGGTATCTGAGATGATCTGAGATCACCCCCCAAAACTCTTGTGAATCGGGGTCGATTTTAAACGTCCGTCTTTCTCTGCAGGGAGACGGGTGGATCTACAACAGACCTCTGTGGAAATCACCCTGACGACGAACAAAAATCCCACCTTCACGTGTCCCAACAGACACACAACCATCCAAACGAGGTGCCAAAGGGATCCACACGTCCTCACTGACAAACTTCTGGAGTTACGGGACTAAAATGTGTTTTTTTTTTTTATTTAAATAGAAGCCCGTCGTTCTCCGGAGTGGAATATTTGTATTTTTCACTTTGCTAAGGCCTTCTTTGGCACACTTGGGTTTGTCAAACATCGGCCGTTTTTAGTTTTTGCCTTTAGAGCAGATCAGTACGACACCACACTGTAGCCGTTTATCAAGCACTTTTATTCTAGAGAGAAATTAACTATTTTATACTGGAACTGTGGCTTTTAGCGACTCAGAGCTTTACAGGAAAAACATCAAATATTCTACTTTCATTCCTGTCAGTATATATATTATTACACAGTATATTAGAAAAAAAAGGAAGGTCCTGATTGTTGAGTCTGCACTATGAATGTATTTAGGCATATTTTGAGTCCTGTTTGGCGTTACCTGTCGGAGTGAATGCGGCCAAAACACATCTCCATTTCTACCTCTCTCTCTCTCCACATCAACGTGAGCTTTTATTTTGAAAAGTGTTTAGAATCGCTCCTGTCTTCCTGTTTTTCTAAACTCCCCCCCCCCTGCCTGGACGCTCGTGGAGTCGGAGGAGCTTCTGAGGATCTTTGTGGCCCAAAAGTCTTAAACTCAAAGCTCGACGGACGACGTTTAAGGGAACCGGGAAGCAGCTCGGACAGAAAGATCTGGATGATTGTGAATAATAAAGACCTTCTACTGTTTTTGATTTGTGACTGCGGTGAAGGGTTAGAAGATCTGCTGTGTTTGGGGTTTGAAGCTCGGTTTGTTTGGCTTCCAGTGTCACAGGACGGCTGGGAAATGTTCCAGCAGAACGTGACGTGACGATGGCGCTCCCTGAAACAAAGTCCAACACTGCCACCTGGTGGCAAAAGGGCCAATAAGGACACCAGACAGGCTTTTGTCAAAGTTTATATTTAAAGATGGCCAAACAGAATGTAAACATGGAGGGTTAGCACAAGGGGGGTGCGGTGGGGGCTACATCCAACAAAAACCCGGACAGACTCGAGCTCAGCACATGAGGCGGCGATTTCAAAGTAAAGGATGGAGAAACTGAAGAGGCCAACAAACTGTACATCACATTTAAGGCTTCGTCTGAACTCCGTCCTCCAGAGATGAACAGGCGCTCAAAACAAACAAACACTTTGAGGCGTGGCGGCGGGAAAAAAACAAACAACAAAAACAGGTCAGAGCTTCAATGATACCAAAGAAAAGCTGGAGGGTGATGATAGAACGGCTGCTAAAACCTGAACAGAACCCCCCCCCTGAAAGTTTTCAGGCAGAGCCGCCCGCACCCCAACGCCACACATGGAGGCCTTTAGCTCCGCCCACGTCAACCACCTTCACCTGTCAAAGGAACCGGAATAGAGTAAAAACGTCATGACCCCCTCCTAAAGGGATTTTATCCACAAACATCCTCTTAGTTTGACTAAAAAAAAAAAAATCAAAGGGCAACAAGTTTGGGTCTAAATTTAGGAAACGACTTTAAAAAACCCCAAAGCATTTACATTCCTAAATATTCCGGTTTAGTTGGGTTTTTATACAGCAGAAGACTCGTTTAGGGATTTTTAAGGTGTTTTTCTGTCATTTAAAGGAAAAAATAATTATTATTTACATTTCTGGGTTTTTCCAGCAATCTTAAAAGAAAGGAATTTTAAAATTTTGCTTTATTTTGTCTCAATTTGAAAAAAAATTAAATAAAAAAAATCTTGATGCAGAATATTTTCTTTTTTTTTTTTTTTAAAGAAACATTTAACTGTGTTAAACTTCAGTTCAGTTGTAACTTAAAGTAAAGTTTTATTGTCGTTTGAGCTGACAATAGGTCTGACAATAGGAGCTGGGAGGTCAGGGGCTCCTCCCTGTGTGGGTGGGTGGGAGGGTGGGCGGGGCTCCTCCTGCTCCACTTCCTACTTCCTGCCGTGAAAATCTCATTTCCCCTCCACAAATCGAAAGCCTCCAAAGGAGCGAAAGAAAGGACTGCCGATCAAAAGAAAAGCTTCGGATGTAAACAGTCACAAGTTAGGTTTAGGTGATCATGACCAGAGATGAGGCACTAAGCGTTGCTCAAACTAGAGAGCTCCCCCTGCAGGGAGGGAGGACTAATTATTTACACACAGTTGATGTTTCCGTCTTAAAACCTTAGCAGCAGAAATATACAATCTATGCAAAATCTGTCCCAAAAAATAAAAATAAAAAAGGAGGGGTGTAAAAATTCACATTCAGATGCATTCTGTCAACAAAATCTCAAAAACCGTCCTCTGTGCTGAATTATTGCATTCACTGATCTATTTACCGTCATTCAAATAAAAAAAAAAAAAATCAAGAACTGCATATTTAAAAGTCACCACAAAGATCCAATATATTACCATCATGTTAGATTTTCTTTATAGAACATATTTACAAAATAGGCCAATTTCTTTCTCACATGCTTTGCCCACAAAAACGGATCAGAACGGCGGGCAAACACCAGGAGACGATGAGAAAAAGAGCTAAAATGACAGACGGACACCCCCCCACCCACACCGGTCTCTGGAACGAAGCCCCCCCCCACCCCCCGTCAGCTCACATGTGCCGTGGAGCGAGGTCGATGGCTCTTTGGTGCAAATCCTCCTCCTCCTCTTCGTCGCTCGTACCACCTTCACCCGACCCCTGGTCTGATAATTAATAAACCACAAAAATGTAAATCAACGCTGAACCACACAGAGCAGCCCTATGCCTCACATTCAAGTAAAAAACAAAAACAAAAAGAAAGAAAGGGGAGAAAAAAGCCAGACAGACGTCTTCAGGATAAAACGGACAATCCTGGAGCGAGCCAGATCCCACACGTCCTCGACACGCGTTGGCGCTCGAACGAGAAACGCTCAACGTGGAGTTCTTCATCGCTCGTCGGAGGTTCCTGGTTGTCCGTTCGAGTGCATCACTGGTGGGTTTTGGGGGCTCTCTTGCCCTTCTTCAGGACCAGCTTGTTCCTGATCTGCCCTCGCTTCCTCTTGGCGGTCTGCTCAGAGAAACGGGGGGGGTCAGACACGGAACGGGAACGACAGCGACTCCAACACCACAGTTCAGCTCAGCTCCAGGTCTGTACGCCGACTTTTATGACGAGCAGCCGTTACTTTGACTGAAAACGGACTTTCTCCAGTTCTTTCTTCCTTACTGGACCTTTGACCAAACAAGCCCCCCCCCCCCCGCCCCAAACTCAAAAACACACCCACATAGTGAAAGGTTCACTCACTCCTATTCATTTTTGGGGGAAAAAACTGCAAACCCAACTTTCAAAACCCGCTCATTTATTCATAAATGGTTAACTAGACTATTCATCTAATAAAATAACAGATCACAGTATATGTAAAACATATTTTTCTATCACTGAAATGTGAAACCTGACAGACATAATCTGATTTTTTAGGTTTTTGTAGTAGTTTTTTCATAAAAATGAGGGAAAAATGTACTTTGCAGTGCAGTAATCTGTGTTTGTGTCCATTTTAATCTCAGTTTATTCTATTTAATTCATGAGCTGTAACTTCTGAAGGCTTTCTATCGTAAATGTGTGATTTTTTTTAAAGTCAAGTGTTTCCTTGGTTGCTCAGACGTTATATTAGAGCAAGAGGCTCCCACTTCTGTGCGTTTTTATTCTAAACTGTATTTTACAAACAAGAAGATCCAAAAAGAGACAAATTAAAGAGTAGAATAAAAAAATAATCTCCAGACTAATTGGATTTGTTCTTGATGGAACATTTGTAACAAAATAAATATGGTTGGAGTGGGACGCTAAACTTTTAGGGAGACTCCTCCCACACCGGGTTACTTCCCAAACGAAGAATTGAGCCCCTGGGAAGCGGGCCGTTCTCCGGTACCTTTTTGGAGGTGTACTTCTGCCGGGGCGTGACGCTGCGGAGCTTGTGGTCCAGCGGCTCCCGGTTGTCCAGATCCTTCACCTTGTAAATGCGAACCAGCCAGTGCTCCGAGGTGAAGGCCTCCTCCAGGTGCTTGAACTTTATGTCCTTGTTGCCGATCTCGGCGTTGCGCGTCCGGTCGAAGCCGGGGGGCGTCCTGAAGTCCAGCTTTAGGAGAGGAAGAGGAGAAGATCTGACTCACAGTGAAGGTCCTGAGGGGGCGGATCCACGAGGATTTCATAACAAAACAGAAGGTTTGAACGTCCAGCAGGAAGTGGTCTTCAGAACAAAGACGGAGGATTTACAGCATGAAGAAAGACCAGGAGATGAAATGACTTGAGCTGTTTTAAGTCTACTTGTTTGTTTGGGTTTCCTCACATCTCAACACATCATGAAGGATGAAGGAACAGGACAAGAGGTGACCGATTCCAAAAAAGCTGAGATTGATTTAGATATTTCACAATTTATGTTTCTTCCAGCTCTGTTTTAAAAAATTCAATTATCACACCAAGATGGTTTATTTCTGACTCTTTGAATTTCCTCACCACCATAATCATAAATGTCTTATTAGTGGGGAATCGTTCCACTTCCACACGTTTGTTTAGATTTAATCCTAACTTATTCAGATTTTGTCAAAAACCGCAAACAAAATAGTTTTCAACCGACCGGAAACGTCCCAAATATTACAGAATAATTAATAACAGGCCGCAGAACCAAACTTTGAAGAGCAGCTAACTTTCTTGGCCTTCCTTTTGATTTATTTCAACATACTGCTCTTTGTTATGCAGCCGAGCTACGACCAGTTCTCTCTCTTTTTTTTTTTTTCCCCAATTGGAGACGTAATTGCTTCTACAAATTCAAAGTCTGTTCTCCAAAGTGTCAAATCTTCCCTCACGCTCCATCTCCAGTTCATTTTTATCTGCTCTACACTCTAGACTCATCGTCTCCTTATCTCAGCTCCTCCCTGGGATCTCCTCCCCGCTGACCTGAATGAATAATCCACACGCAGCCGTGTAATCTTTGATTCTCTCAGAACAGCTGTGAACGCCTGGCAGCCCGGAGTCAGTCGTCTGCTACCTGCAGCAGGAAGCCGCAGCACGTTCAAAAACCGCCGCCAGTCCGTCGCAGACCGCCAGCAAGCTCCGCTTTGGAAGCAGCTGCGCTTCATTCCTGCTTTCACTGCGGCAAAAAAAAGCATTTTCCTGCAGGGCTCCTGGAGTCTCTCACCTGCATTTCTCCAAATCGATAGTAGGACATCTTGTACATGAGGCAGTTGAGCAGAGTCGGTGACCCGGCCTTGTCCACCCTGAACTCCCCCTGAGGAGTGAAGTAATCGCTCTCCTGCAGGAGAAAAGCCCGGTCAGAGATGCAGCAGGAGAGTCAAGAGAGAAACAGCACGGAGCCCGTTTACAGCCGACCGATCTGCAGCAGAACCGCAGCAAATACAGACGTTTAGGTGGAAAACAATCCTGAAAGAAAAGTATTGATTACAACAGAGTATTTGGGCTTTGATAAAAACAACATAAATACATTTATGAGAGTAAAGGTCGTAAAGGTGTCAGAATAATCATAAAATAAGAAAAGAATTGGAATTTGATAAGAATAAAGTCGTAAAATTATGAGTAATGCGGAAGTAACCACTTACAAAACGCTCAATATTTCTTGTAATTCAATACATAATTATCAAATATTATTGTTTTTGGTTCATATTTTTCTTAGTAAACAGAAGTTTGCCTGTTAAATGCATGACTTTGATCTAGTAAATTCTAAACTTGTGAAATTATAACGTTATTTTTATAAAATAGCGCAGTAGTTCCATCAAATGACCGCCTGCGGTTTGAAAGCGGAACACGGCGAGCCGCTGCACCAGAGAGCCGCTGCTGCCGCCGCACTCACCCGGATTTCTTTGGGATGCTCGCCCTCCGCTATCCTCACCATCCACAGGAATTTGTTTATGTCGTCTCCGGAGTAACCGATGACGCCCCCGAAGATGATCAGCACGTAGTCCACGTCCAGTGACTGCATGATTCTGTACGCCGCGCTCTCATTGGACGACATGGCCTTTCCCACCTGGACACAGCAGACAGATTCTCGGTACCTGTTGGTACTGAACAAACCCATCTTCTGGAAGCCCAAAAGGCTCTTTCTTTCTTTCAGATTACAGTGTGTTGATGTAGTTTTTAGAGCCTAAAACATATAGAAAACATCCAACAATGCACTTCTCTGTGCATTTATAAAAACAACAGGGACAGAAAAAGAAACCTAGAACTGGTACCAGCGCTATGTGGCTGTTGTTCCACGTGTTATTGTCCACCAGGGTGGTCCGGTTGGCCATCCCGGCTATTTGGTAGCCGTAGTCCCACCATGACATGACGCGGGCGTGCTCGTCCGTGTTCTGCCTCAGCCAGTAATAGGCCTCCCTGAAGTCGTCGAGGATGTTCCTGGTCCTGACAAAGAACAAAAGGTTGGAGAGTTTCAGGTACAACAAGCGTCTCTTGAAGAAACGTGATCAGAGTTCATCCAGACGGATCCGTCTGTGTAGTCACGGATACAATATCTCCATGTGATGCTAACACTTCCATATCTTCTGCACTGCCTTTTCATGGATTGGGAATGAATAAAATGTCAATGCGAGAGATGGTCTGCAGCCGTTTCCTGTAGCCTGGAAATGATGTTTATCTCCGTTTTCTCCTCCTCCTCCTCATGAAATAAACATGTGCTCGCATCAACCCGCCGCCCCGCACTCAGACGGAAGAAGAGGATAATCCTCACCCGTCGTGGTTGTAGGACGCCAGCACCACGCTGGGGCTGGAGTAGGCGTTGCTGGTGACCCAGGTGCAGTGGACGGCGAACATCATCAGCAGCATCAGCATGAGCATGGTGACGATGGACTTGATGTTCGGGCCCAGGCCCTCCTCGGCTTTCTCCTGCTCCGACACGTGTTTGCGCACCTTGCCGGCCTGCAGGGGGGGACAAACGCCGTTACAGGAAGACGGATTATTGAGTAGGCAGAGTTCTGCATCTTCAGTTTCTGCTTAAAGCGTGCAAAAGATGCATCGGAGAGATGGGTTGAGATGATCACAGCAGCAGCAGCAGGTTGAGCTCTGGTGGTTGGGACGTTTGCACGACACCAGCAGCTTCTCCTCCTGATGTGTAGAGAATCAGATCTGATAACATCTGCCGCTTTATCTCTGATCAAACGCTATTCAACCAACGCAAGAAGTAGGTCAGGAAAATACACCTCCAGATATTTAGAGACTTAAAAAAGGCTGTGATGCTTGATTGGACAAGTCTGCCGCCTCTTTGCTCAAAGGATAGACTGAAAACTTCTGAGATGTCATCAAAGATGCAGACAAAAAGATGCAGAAACGAGAGACCCTCCCTCATAAAAATGTTTTTATTTACAAGAGTTTTGTGCACAGGCGGCTAAAGTGCTTATTTTCTTCAGTTAAATGCGGGTCTTCATGGAAAGACAAGCGTCTTCTGAACATCCAGGAAAGCAGAGTTTCACGGACAGATGGGATTGGCAGCGCCAAAAACTCGCCAAACTGTTGCAGCTGAGTCACTGTTGAATCTCAGTTCAGAAAAAGTGTTTTGAGTGAGGAGGGAAAGCGGCAAACACAACACGCCACCGGAGCTGCGACACATGCAGGTGGGCTGTCGACGGCTTCAAGCTCTGCATGTTTGCATTTTATCTAATGGACAAAATTAATAAAATATTTTATACAGAAATAAGCAGCAACAGTTACAAATCCGCCCAACCCTGATCCTTTGTGTCCTTCAGATCCTGCTCACTCAGGAGGAGTTTCTGATTATCTACACCTGATCCAGGTAAACACATGAGTGACAGACCTGGTGATGCAGACCTGGTGATGCAGACCTGATGATGCAGACCTGGTGTTTACATTGAATCTAATCTTTATTTCTTAGGCTTTTTCTTCAAAATAAGCTCATAAAAGCGATCAGTGAAAAAAAAAAAAACTACTTTGATGTTTCTATTTTTACATTCATTTAAAAAAGTTCAAAGTCCAAAAAGGACTCAATTAATTTTGGATTTCAAATGTGAAAAACGAGATTTAAAGCTGAAATAAAGCAAAACTATAATGAAACATGACAAAGTTATGCAGGATCGAATATTTTTTTTATTTTTTATGTGAGACCACAGACACATTAATAACTGCTTCTATTCCCCCCCCAGAATCAGTTTTTTTAAGGAGTTTTTTTCTTACCATGATGATGCCCGGTTTCCTTTAGTTCAGTTTAAAATGTTCCTATTGAATTCTATGTATTCACGATCCTTTAGATTTTATGTTTACTTTACAATCACCGCCACAAAGCTCATGGAGACGACTGTTGTTGTGATTTTGAACTATAGAAATAACATTGAATTGAAATGAATAATGAGGTTTAATATCCTAAGTCCTGGGGTCAGCTCCCCCCCCACACCCCCACTCTGCAGGTCACATGACGACCTGTTTGGAATGAACCTCGGAGCTTCACGGTGAGCAGCTTTCAGGGCCAACCGCCATGTTTTTGAACATACGTCAACAGATTCTGCTTCATCTATCGAGACAGAAGATTGACGACTTGATCATGAAAACAATACAAATATGATTTAAATGAGACTTTCAGGTCCATTTCTCACCGCCTACAAGCCTGAAAAAGTGACTCTCTCACTGAAGTCTGATTTGTGTTTATATTTTTGCTGCTATTATGTTAAATATTAACAAGCTATTGTTTTATTAGCAAAAATAAAACAGAGAAAATGGCTTTTTTTTTTCTCCAAGTACGAAACAGTTCAGGTTCACATGACTTTCTTTCTAAATAAGACATCTCCATGCAAATGTGTTGGGAGTGCAATGTCACTTATTTAACAGTTTGTGGTGCTTTCTCAGCCAGAAATGTGTACATCTAGTTAATTAAAAATTCAATCAGAGCTAATTAAGTGAATTTCGCTGGAATGTTGTGACCATTAGTCACATTTAAAACCCTTGAATTTTTGTCTATAACAGAAAAATCTGCCTTAAGTATGAATTCTGGTTGTGTTTACTGACCTCCTGTTCATTTTCTCTGGTAAAAGACGCTCAAAACTCTGTTTTAGTGCAGCTACAAAGCAGCACCGCTTGATGGGTTGTTGGAGCATCATGGGTAATGTAGTCAGGAGGGATGCGTAGAGCGCTTCAACCGTTTGTAAATGAGTGGAATAAGGTTTGACTTCTGCGACTGTTTAGTCTCACTTCACGTGCGGTTTAATCTGAAAAATATGTTCCTTCTTAAAGAAAAACTAAATGTTTATAACTGTAACCGCAGAACCAGAAGGGACGGGTTCAAGTGGCTGCAGACGCTTCACACCACGGCCAGAACCGCTTTTTAAAGAAGCAGGAGAACTATATAATAAGAACACTAACTGGTGCAGGAGTTCATTTAGAAAATGGCAAAAATTCGAAAGGAACAGTAAAGAGAAAAAGCCTGAAGCAGAGTTTTGGCAAACCTAAACCCTGACATAAAAGCTGCAGAAAGCAATGACCCACAGAGTTTAAGACTTTTGTTTTTTAACCACGTTTGAGTGTCCAAAATATGTGAAGACTTGAAAGTTTTGGATTAAAATTATAACACTAATAATATATTAATGACAATAATACCAGTAAATAAGAAGCATCGTTCAATTAATATTTTAAGCATATTTGCCAGGTAATGCCAGGAATAACCAGGTAATTTCCTCTTTGTGGGATCAATAAATTACTAGTCATTGCTAAATATATGGATCTAAAAGAAAAATCTAAAAGAAAAATCCAAATAGCAGCAGAAATTATTTGAGAAAAAGAAAGAAAATTAGTAAAAAACAAAAAAAAAAGAAAATGATCAAAACTTTCCAGGTTTTAAAAGGATAAATTCAGATTTGAACATTCGTTTTTTGAATTTGCACAGAAGTCAAACCGATCTGAAAAGGATTTAAGAAATGGAAACTAAACTAGAACTTTCATGGACGGACTTCCTGCAGAGATCAGAGGAAGTGGTGCGTTTCTCTAGCAGCCTTGCCTTATCGTAGAGATTCCCAGAATTCCTCTTGTCGTCCTCGTCGCTGCTGTCCTCAGCGGGGGGCTTCTCCCTCTTGGTGTCGTCTCCCATGTAGTGCTCGAACACGCTGGAGAAAGCCACCGCCGACAGCATGCACACCACCGGGGTCAGCGTCAGCATCAGCCGCACCATCACACCGGCGAAGTAGACGGCGCTGATGGCGTACAGCGCCACTGGAAGGCAGAGGGGGCGGGAGGGGAGGCACAAAGGAAAAGGTCAGCGGAGGACGACGGCTAACAGAACCTCAGGCAGGACGCTAGTTGCTGCTCGACCTTGGAAAGTGCCGACTCGGCTCCACAGGTGCAGAGCTAATCGATGTCTTTAACAAGCTCATTAAAACCTGAATGCAGAGCCTGTGTTTAAAGCTGCGAGCGTCCTTCATCTCTTCCTCTTCCTCCTCCTTTGACCTTTCAGGTTTCTCCACTAAACTGCAAAACTCACTTTTTCCAGTTCAAACAGGATTTCCATCACGACGCCCTGAAATGTTCATTCAGATTTCTTTCCCTAATCAATTCTGTTCGATAATTCAAAGATAATCTTTTGTTAATAAGATTACATTGAAAAAATAGCATTTTTGCTTCATGCATTGAATCATTTATTATTTTAATTTCAAAGTAAATATCAATCTTTCTGAGCAAAACAATAAATTCAAAGCTTTTATTAGTTTGTTTAAGTTTTGTGACTGTTTTGTTTATGTTGAATTTCATCCCTTTAAAAAGACAACTTCTGAGCGCCATGGTTACCAATATGATTTATGTATTTATCTTTTTGTTTGTTGGTTTAGTTGGTTATTTGTTGTGGGCACTGTTAGCTTTATTTTGAGCTGCCGTGACCAGAATAAATTAAAAATCAATTAAATATCAATTACTACTGTTTTTTTATATTCACATGCTATCGTTACCTTTTTACAATTGTGTTATACACTTACTTGTTTACATTTTGATTTTGTTGTTCATTTTGATTTTAGGAAGAAAAATGTATCCAGAGATAAACGGATAACATTTAGCTTGTTGGTGCATTTCCAAAGCTGCTTTGAAAACCAATAAATAAAATAAAATAAAATAAAATAAAAATAAAATCAGCAACCATCCACTAAAGGTTCTGGTGTTAAAGACTATAATTTGGTAAACATGAAAATGAGAATAATAAATAAACATTCACCATAACTAAAACTGGGAACGCTTGAAAAACATTAGAAGCTGATCCGAATGAGACTTTAAACATTTAAATCAAACTATCATTCCTTCAAAAATGTAAAAAATAAAAGATTTTGCAATGAAACCACATTAAAAAAAATGGCAAAAGTTTTGAGTTACATAACTATATCAAGTGTATTTTAGCAGGAACAGTCAATTTCTGACGTATGATGAAAATAAAACATGAAACTTTCCATGAACAATAAACGCTTTTGTCAAATAAACCACTGCAGCCCAGAGAATGAACAGCTGTCCCTCAGTGCTTCTATAAGCAGCAGACATGAAAAAGTCCAAAGTTAGCAGGAAACTTTTTCAAACTTTCAAAACAAAAGCAGCAGACAATCACTTTCCTTTTTATATCTAAATAAAACATTCTTTGGTTAAATAAGTCCCTGAAACATGCCCACTTTGTGAAAAATGGAATGACTGCATCTTAAAATAATGTCCCAGCTGTGATTTGGGCTTAAACTACAATGTTTGCTTGTACCTTTCTGCCGTTTTAGATATAAAATCTGATCACTTGAGCTGAACTGAAACATTTCTTGGAGTGGAAATGTCTCGTGAAGCAAACAGACAGCAGGCTGAAACCTGGATCCTCTTTTTTTTGGTGCCCTCCGCTCATTATTTGTGGTTTTCTTTGTTTTTTGCTCCCATTGATAGATGAAATGTGTGAGAGGGTTCCTACCGAACACGCGCTCGTCGTTGATGTTCTTGATGCAGAACCAGAGGCCTGCTGGGAAAGTGCAGACCAGGATGTGGAGGTCAAAGAAGAAGGAGACCCACGTGGTCGGCTGGTGCTCCGAGACGGAGGCGATGATGGGGATGTGGATCTTTGCATAGCTGTGCAGAAAGGAGGCTGCAATTAACATCCTGCAGTCGGGGAACGCTGCTAAACTAAACATTTGACAGTGGAAGAACACACACACAAACTCGTTCTGGGCTATGATTGGGTGTCTAAAGAGACTTTGTGGGAAATGAGCTCTCCCTTTTGCTTAGATCAGCAAAGCTGAACTGGACTGGGTTGGGGGAGGCAGGTAACATCATACAGCATGCAAAAAGCATTAGGAGAACACAGGGCCCGTTATTTAACAAGGAGGTTTGGTCCTCTGGGAGGCTGCAGGCTGCAGAACAGGAGTGTGAAGGTCAGCAGAGCTTACCCGGTGTCCCAGAGAGAATAGAAACGTCCACTCCACGGAGCGATGTACCCTGCAGACAGAGGAGGGCATCATCACCACAACCGTTCCCCCCCATCATCCTTCAAAAGCCTTTTTAAAGCCTCATGTTCTGTACGTTACCTCAGAAAGGCCTCTGTATGGATGGAATGCAGTTGCTTTTATGGAAAACTAGCAAACAGTGCGGCTTTGCATAAACAATATCTGAGCTGCACAGCAGCAGAAGTGAGAAAAAGCCTCAGAAAAACAACACGTCTGTGCAGCACACCGTCCGTTTGAACAGAAAGATCACAAATACAGCCGCCGGGAGTTTTTCTGATTAGACGTCTCGATATGAATCGTCAAGGAGACGCTTGAAGAATGTACTTCCACTGCAAACACCGACCTTAAGGTTTAAAGAAGGCACCTAAACGGAAACCAGGTGAAATCAGGAAACGGGATTCATGTCACAGATTTGATCTTTTATGGATGATTTTTAATGAACTTGTTTAGAAAAGTAACTGAAACCGCTTTAGCTGCAAACAAAGCAGCATGAGGCGCCTCACGTGTCGCCTTTTGGGACACGCTCAACATACAGCTCTGTCGAGTTGGTACAGGTAAAAGGAGGGAATCTGAGGCCTTCTGGGAAGTTAGCCTCCTCTTTATTGTTGGTTCTTTACACCTTTGAAGCCAAACAAGAAAAAAAAACTGGATGCCTTCTGAGAGTCTGAGCTTCGTAAAACCACACTTTTCAGTAAAGGCTTCCCTCCCTGAACATTTGAAGATGTTGCCACGATAAATTTAAATATTTGTAAGAAAAGAAGAACCATAAACTGCTTTAACGCCTTCCGTCCTGCACCGTGGCCACAAAACATCTAAATGTTGGAGAAAAAACAGGGAATTTCTCATTTTGTAAAAAGAAGAGCTTCTCCTGGAAGTGTTGCTGCCCCCCAAAGAACCGCAGTGACTGGACGTTTCTGGAGCTACAAACCTGTGTATGTGAGATAAATCACTGTGAGGAAGACGACGCAGGCTGCAAGAGAGACGCCGAGGAAGAAGAGCGTCTGGAACTCCTGGCGGGTCAGCCTGTCTTTCAGGTAATGCAAGAAGGCGTAGGCTTGGAGAAGAGCAAACACACCTGTGGAAAAAACACAGATTGGAGAAACTTCAAAACTGTTTGAAGGCTGCAGCCTCCCACGGGGTTTGGAGGAATCCTCCCCCCAGGACGTCCCTGCGACATGAAACACCGCAGGACGACGACGTCAAACGCTTGGGACAGATTGGTGTAATTAAGTCCCTCTTCTCAGCCCCGTTGGTCACATTTCTTTTCTTCGTGTCTCAGCTGTCACTTTTCAGGGCTATTCTCTCACTCGTCTGTCAAAAACGATGTAAAGGGGAGAACAGAGAGGCAGCCGTTCGCCACCATTTTCCATCACCACCCATGCCTTCTCCATCCTCTCCTCCGGGAGGCGAGCGGTGCCTGCAGAGGGTCTCCAGCCTCTCCAAGGTCAAGTCCCCGGCTGTCTGCTGGAGAGCCGCTGTGGTGCTAACACGCTTGTCAATCCACGCCACCGCCTTCCTGCCGGAGGGGCCGACATCTCAGCGGACCCGACAGGTTTGTGGTTTCGTCACCGTCTTCGCGCGTCCCACAGAGCTAACGGCAGATGTTAGGAGCAGCTGTTGCAGTGATGATATTTCAAACTCCTGCGTTCTGTGGGACAGGCTAACAAAAGCTTCTTCGTCTGGGAGGAATTCTGGAAGATTCCCTAAAGCCTGTGAGGAATCTGTCTTCAGACAGACTTGGAAATGGGGACGCGTAGCAGAGGGTACCCCTACAAACTGACACAACAGATACGGGGCTCTAGGGTTCGACATGGTTGCATCGGTGCGCCCAGCCGTTCTTTGGGGGGTGGGGGTGGGGGGTGGGGAGCATAATCTCTGCGACTCTGGAAGTCTCACGTTTGTATGTGTGCAGGTGTTTTTGTTTATGAGGATGTGCATCTGACACCTTCAGTTTGAGGGGCGTTGGCATTCTTTGAACACTCATTCTGGCTTCAAGGTGAAACTAAAGTTTAGTTAGCCAATCAAAGGAGCATCTCCAAAAACCTGGAAAACCACTGTCTGTATATGAGAACTGGGCTGAGTGACTCCTCCCCCCTGGCGTTTTAACAGGAAGTGGCTCCAAGAAGCCAAAAGACTTCTATAGAGAAATAAAACGCTGTAACTCAGTCATTCTATTGTTCAGAATAAACATTTTTAATCGGATACCTTTTTTTCATGATTTTTTTCTGTAATTTGGAGTTTCTAACCTCAATAACTTGAACTACATAAAAAGTATCATTATAAAAAAAAAGGGTATATAACTTCTCTATAGAAGTCTCTGGGATTTTGGAGCCACTTCCTGTTTGGACCCCCAGGGGCTTAGGGGTCACTCAGTCCAGTTCTCATATTCAGTCAATGGTAATGATGTAGAAAGCACAGAAACAAAGCATTTGCTGCTAAAGAGGCTTTAATCAACTTAGTATAGATGATTAATTTATATGTAGAAGCGACAGAGCGAATCATTTCTCATTAAATGTTGGGCGGGGCAATTAACTACTGGAGTACCCCATCAGTAAACAATGACATCAGTTTCTTTAGTAGTTTATTGACCAAAAAAAACCCATTTAATTCTTGACATGATTATTAAAGAGAAAAACAGTCACCGATGCAGCTTTGGGTATGTTTTTACACCTTCTCCTGAAAATGAACCACCAGAACCTCAAGCAGCACGTAGATCTATTCTGCTCACGGAGGCAGCAATTCTCGTTAGAAAGAACAGAAAGAAATGAGCTGATGACCCTCGTTTTTCTGCAACAACTCCTCAAACCAGCAGACGGTAAATAAGTCCATTATTAAAGCTTTGGAGAAGAAGCTGCTTCGTTTTCTCCACTCTGAGTGACATTTATAAATCGTTTTACAAGCAGAACAAGCAGAAAATACACTTAGTACGGCGAGAGGGCGGGGCTTACCGGCAGCAGCCATGTGTTCGCTGGTCCTGATTGGCTGGAAGCCAACAAACGGAACCTGCATGGACAGTATGAGGCCCACGATGTAGAAAGTGCTGTAAGCTGTGGAGAAACAGAAGAGAGGAGTCAGTGAAACCGATGCGTCTCCTGCTTTCACTCTAAATGAAAGAAATCCACCTGGATAGTTTAAAGTGGATTGGTTTAACTGCAGTACCTCTGAGCGCATTCATCTAATGTCATTTCCACAGAAAAGTGGAGTTTGGCACACGGAGGCCTGGAGTCTGACGAAGATGTTGAGAGGGGGGCGACTCCCACCTCAGTGGCTCGGGGACCCGAGCGGCAGACAGCGGCTTAATTAAGATTTCATACTCATCCCAAAGACAGTGCCCTGCTTTTGAAGTAGTTTCGAGCGCCCCCAGCAATCTCCTCCACACATCTGCTGTTGACTCAAGACAGTGAGGGAATTCTGTGAGGCACTTTCCTAAAGCAGATATTTGTGTGATCCTCCTTTTCCCGCCGAAGACGCCTTACTGTGAATGGAGCAGCTGGGATACGAGGCCGGAAGGGAAGGCGGCGAGCAGAACAGGTGCTCTAATGCCTTTTCTGTCAGAATAAGGGCATACATTCATTTTTCCATCTTCTCATTTGCCATCAAAAGGTGCATGAAGTCCCTGAACGATTCATAGGCTGCACATATCCCAGAGAAAGAGCGAGAGTGGAGGGAAACTTTCCGCCTCGCGTCGGCGTCATCAAGTAGAACTTCAATTTTCAAGAGCTCTATTTGAGATAAGGCAACGATGTGTCAACGCCCTCTTACTCTGAAGAGTCCACGATGCATTTCAAGTATCACTTGTACTCGTGAATAATAATACTTGATGTGTGATCTCGACCCCGACAGGGGAGCCAATCCAACGACAGATGTGTGGTGAGGAATCGCAACACGAAGAACAAAACGGAAAGGTAAAGCCGTAGTCCCAACTGCCCTTAGGGGGTGGGTGCAAGCATGTCTGCAGGCAAAACAAAAATAAAAGGCAAATCTGGACGGGGCATGAAGGGGATCTGCATGACATATCAAGTAGACTGCTTGGTGAGCCTATAGAGAGAAAATATTTATGCGACAGGTTGCAGCGAACATTTGTACAAACAAGGGTAAAGCAGGTCAGATGCAGATGTGTCCTACATATTTTTTTTCTTTGCCTCAACCAAATCCTGCAGACCATACAAGGAGGGTGTTAGTGCATCTGAAGGGGCGAGTGTGCACTCCAAGCGAAGACCGACTATTAGGACATTAGAGTGCAGCTTGCGTGGATGTCCTACAGGTGTCTTACGGTCATGTAGAGGGTGAACACTGATTTACAGAAGTTTAATTGAAGCATTTTCCCGGTTCAACGGCCACTTTACGACTTTGTAACGCAGTGCACCCTGGACATGTTTTTTTTTTTAGACTAAACTCACATCACGTAAAAAATAAATAAATAAATAAATAAAGATGACCAATTTCTCAGATCTTTTTTAAGGACTTATTTTAGTTTAATAAAAAAAATGGAGGACCTTTTAAGGATCTGTGGCCAGCCTGTATGTGCAGCATTCACATACGTTCAGTAAGGAGCCAGTACTCACATCTTACTAACAACTAGAGGGTGTGGCGTAAAGACGCCGGACGACAGCATCACCTGTAGGTCATAAGTGTGTGCAACCTCCTTTGGGGTTGGGAATACTTTACTACACACCTACCACATACACAACAATGGTACGTTCCATTTTCATGACTTGAGGTGGCTGAACGAGCTTTAAAGGAACTGCAAGACACCCCTGCGCTCCTCTCTAGGACCCTCCACGGACCCGGACAACCCCAAAACCTGCAGCTCCCCCAAAACGGGTGCACGTGACTGAGGGTTTAAGGAGAATCCGGCAGCAGGTGACTGCGTTTGATGTTTAGTGATGCGTGGAAGTCTGCCAGGCCGATGATGAGATGTTTGTTGTCAGGAATGAGCACGAGCGCGACTGAGCACTGCAGCTTGATTCAGGGTCAAACGCTCGGGCAATTGCGTTTGAAAATGCACAAAGAGCAGCGTACGCCGCAAACACGTCCTCGCTCCACAGGGAGAATCCACAGACAAGGCCAGACTCCACTTCAGATACTGTATTCCAGGTGTTTCAAACAGCAGGTCAAAGCGTTGAAGTGGAGTGTGTGCGGCTTACCGATGTAGACCCTCCTGCTGTAGCGTTGCATCAGCAGCAGCACAAAGACATGCAGAGGAATGAGGTTGATGATGAAGACGTATCCTCCCCATGCTGAAACCTGGAAAACACATCAGCAGGTAAACTGAAAGAGCTCAAAATAACACATTCTTTACACATGCTCAATGATTTAGTTGAGGAATCAGAGTCAGAGCAGTCCCACTTAAATCCCATAAACGGCGTGAGTCAAACAGGAAAAAAAGTCTGTTAATGGACTGACAGCATCCCATCATTCCTGACTGTTCCCTGCATCAGAACCTGGAATCACCAGTTAATCAGCTGTGATTGGAGCAGTGGTGGGTGATGGTGACAAAAGTTGGGCAGTTGGAGATAAACAAGTCCAACATACAAGCACAGAGTGTCTCAGTACAACAGCTGAGTTTAATCTAAAACAAAAAGGATACAAAGAAAACAGAAAAACAACCTTTTACATGACAGTATTTCCTAAAGAAATGCATTAAAAAAGGAAATTCTATTGTGGTCTTTGGTAAACATGGAATCAGAGTCTTCAACCACGTTAAAACCAATCCTACCTTCTCACATTTTTGAGTTTCATAATGTAAATCCCTCTCTTTGGAGTCCAAAGGGACCAGAATCCATCTGGGTTCTACTCATAAACAGCTCAGCGGCCTGTACTCATACCGATTTCCAAACAGCTTAAAGGTCAAAGTTTGATTTGACACACTTTAGTAGTCATTAGTAACACTAAATTTATGGAGACAGTTGTTCTCACCTACCAGAAGCTGCTTTGCAAATTTATGCAGCGACCAACTCGAATGTTTCACACAAGAAGATAATGAAGATGCAGAAACGGTGGATTCATGTTTATTATTATATTTAGAAAGTACCACTTTTACGACAGTTCTGTCATTTTATCTTGATTTATTTATCCACCATTAAAAGTTGGACGCGGCTAAAGTTGGCGTCCGGTTGTTAGCGTCCACTTTGACGTTAAAGGGAAAATCTTCATCAAACCAACTGCAAACATTTGACAGAGAATGAAGAATCCAATAAACTTAATTGTTAAAGGGACATTTATTAATTAGCCAGGCATCTGTTAAGAAACTTTAGCCCAAAAAACGTTCCTGTAAAAAATAAAAAATAAAAAAACACAATGAATCAGGATTTATGTAAAAATAAAATATGAAAGATGATCTGAGTTGAGTTGTTAAAAAAAAAGAATCTGTAATGTTGCTTTTATTAAATTATGTAAAAATCAGAATCAACAACTTTGTTTCATTAATTATTTGTCATCTGTAAAAATAAATAAATAAACAACTTTTTACATTTTTAGATTAATAATTACATTGTCTTAAGTGTTTATTTATTATACTCTACAACATTTGCGAAGATGGCAAAATAGCGATGTCAGAAGTCAGAATTATTAGTCATTGATTTTTCAGGAACCGATTGTGAATGTCCAAGTATCTGAATACTTGTTACATCCCAGATGCCGATACAGAAAAGTTACAAGAGTAATACAGAGTGGTCTATTTAAAACCACTTTTACAAACTTTATTTCTCTAATCATGACTTTTTTTTTTGGTAAGACTCACAATAAATAAAAATGCTTCATGCTCTTTAAGCAGAAGGCATGGATATTTTATTAGAAACTTGTAAATCAAGAATTAATGTTAGTCTCCATTAGGGCTGCACGATATAGGCAAAACTTGCGATATGCGATATTAGAGATTAAAATTGCAAAAACGATATAATTTGCGGTATATAAACAAATAGCAAAATAACCAGAAACATCATTCTAATTTCATTGCAACAATTTAAAAATTATACTCCAAATGACCCTCGTCGCCATAGGTGACTAACATAATAGCCTCCATCTGATTGGTCAACAACATGAAGGCGCCCATCCGATTGGTCAAATGCTTAAAGGGATTTACAGTACTGGATTTATTGGACTCCTCAAGCTGCCATAAGATGGTTCTAACACATTTAAAGTTTACGATTTATTGCAATTTTCGGCATTTTTTGCGATATGCATATTGCAGAGCTGGATATTGCGATAACGATAAATTTAAGGTATATTGTGCAGGCCTAGACTCCATACAATTTATTCTGGTCTCAAATTCACTAAAAAAATTTGTAAAAGTCTAAATTTAGCAGGTCAAAGAAGTAAAAACAATAAAATTTTGGTCCTCAAAGCAAGAAAAATAAAGTTCATGATACATTATCGTGTCCTGTGCTTTAGTACTAAAAAGCTCACATTTAAATGCAATTTTAAGTTGTGTTGGTCTGTAACTTGTGCTGTTTCAAGCCAATCAAGATCCATTTTCAACCTTTGGCAGAACCAGATGTGCATAATTGAGTTTGGGAATGATGCACCTGCAATTAAACCATCAAACTTCAAATGTCATCTCTGGCATCAAACAGTGCAGTGGAAGACAATAATTGCTTTCGTATTAATTAGTCAGCCAGAAAAAAAAAAAAACATTGCAAAAAAGTCACATGTGAGCATCACAGAAAGGAAAATGATCCCAAAAATCTCCTCCCACAGCCGGAGCAGTTGGTCAACACGCTTTACCGCCTCTTCGCAACTGAACAATAAAAGCTGATGAATGTAGAATCAATAAAAAAAAGACATTCATACTTTACATGCTCAACGTTAAATGTGAGCTGCGACAATAACTCTAAAAGACACAATAAAAGTAGATCTAAAGTCTGATCAGTGTCACTGCAGAGAATGTGAGAGCTCCTAAAACTGCATTTAACGATCACTGAAGACGGTTTAATACTTTCTGCTGGTCTATAAGAACAAATGAAAAGGACTGTGTATGAGAACCGTCCGCACTCGCCGTTTTAACAGGAAGTACCAAGGAGCCAAAATCCCATAGACTTCTATACAGAAATAAACAGCTGTTATTCAGTCACTCTATTGGTCAGAAGAACCATTCTGGCTCTGATACATTTTTGCATTTGGCTGGTCCCCACATCCAAGGTTCAGAACATCTTCATGTAGCCCTGCTTTCAAGTGGTAGGGATGTGGCCTCCCAACATCTCACCCCTGACTGACGGGAGCGGTTGGAATGCACCAAATATTCAGCAACTGAATATTGCAAAAGCAATAGAAAAAAGCCAAATTCAGCCTTCGGTGGGAGCGAGTTAAAGTAAGGCCAAATGGTGGCGTGACACAAAGACGCAATCAAAGGTTGGGTAATCAACATACATCGATGAATGTGCACCTTTTTTTTTTTAATGAAAGCAGTGTGGAGATATTTTAAAGTGATTGAAAGCGACAATAGAACTGCAGTTTGCAGGGAATGAACCGCCAAAACACCTCTGAAAATTATTCTAGGCTATTTATGCCATATTTAAAAATGAGGAAAAATCCGGATTTGTTATTCTATTAAAACAACATCCTAACTATTCAGTATTCGGCCAAGCATTTTAACTTTTATCCGTTTTTTTTCCACAAATGTTCATTTTGATGGATCTATTATATGAACTTCAACTTAACCCGACCTGGACCAATCACTGCTTACCTCCTCCCACATGGCGGTGTCTGCATTTGGAAAATGTCAACTGAACAGACTGTTTGGATGGAGCCGGACGTTAACTATTTTCCATTGACGGCATCAAACTCATCTGCTAAAGTGCTCATGTACCGTCAAATACAGACAAGAAGCAGACAGAGTAACAGTAACTCGTCCAAAGAACTCCTAGGCACCGGCTTTATCTGATAAAAAGCTATTCGTGTCCCAATCTGACTCCATTTTTTTCTATTGAAAAAATTGTTCACAGAGGTCTGTTCATGATGATTTGGCCGTTTTTAGCAAAAATCAAATACCTGTGTCGTTTTTAAGACATATTGTCATCAGAGCTGCAAGAGCTCATTACAAATTTGCTTTTGGGTTGTGGCTGGCGCAGAAGTTAGCTTAACTTATTTCCCAGCATGCCTTTAATTACACTCTCTCCCAATAGCGACAAGCGCCTCACAAGCCCAAGCTAACATTAGTGTAGCAGAAAAAAAAAAAAAAGCTAGCAATATCGGAGCTATCCAGCCGCACAGTTCAGAGCCAGATTCCAGCGCAAACGTGGAAAATAAAAACGTACATGGATCTATTTGTCTGCAAGTGGAGGCTTTAGAACTGTAGCAGAGAAAGCGGGGCTTCAGCCCGCCCATGGCAGTAGCTAAGTCATAAATCAGAGCTTTTTCAAACATCCAAATTTCATCTCCTGATCCATTATTCATGTTTCCCATTCTGAAAAAAAAATGCTACAAGAACATGTTGAACTTTGAAGGCTGATAAGCTAGAATTTTCTATCTAACTGATTATAAAGAGTATTATTTGTAGAGTAAATGAAAATGTCAACATATGATCCTTGCTGGGCAGGTATTCTTCAGGATTCAATTTGCTTGCTTTCAATGTTGACTTAAGAGCGGCTAACCAGGAATCTGTTGCAGACAAACAGTAATGGAATTAAACCTGTAACTGTGCAAACACACAATGAAAGGAACCAGCAACAGTGTCTGTTGTTCTATGTCAATAAGAGTCAGGAAAGCAAAGAAATCAAACCCACGTTTTCGACGTTTCACATCAGACCAAAACCAACTGCAACTCGCAGAAATGATTCAATCAGTGACGTGAAAAACGCTCAATAAGACCGTTTCCCCCCTTAATTTACACCAGAGAAGCTCAGAAAAACATGATATGAGAAACACTAAGGAAAACATGTCAGATTAGGAACCACTAACAAATATTTGTCCCTGAAACATATCGAGCTGCCAAGAAAAATCCACCCTTTCCAATCGTCCTGCTTTCACCACTATGTGTACAGAAACCCATCTCGGTTTATCGATACGCGACAAACAAAAACGCAGCAGACGGATGAAACGCATGTCTTTCCTCGCTTTAACCTTTCATTCTGCAACATTCAAAAGCCTGCTGAAAAATGCTAAGTTACGAAGGAAATAAAACGACATGTTAGCAGATCAAGTCCATAAAAAACTATCAGATTGTAGGTGCTGCTTCTGAACAAAAATCCAGTTTTTTTTGTTGTATAAAAGAATTTGCTTCCATGCGACTCATCAGAGTCAATTAGCTTCAATTTCATTTTAGCAGTGTAACATTTTACAATATTTGGGAACAAATCATGACATTTTAGCATTTCTACAGCAGCAGTGATGTGGCCCTGCAGTGGGGGGGGGGCTTTGCTAATCGGAGCTGGAGAGCCCTGCTGAGGGCGGAAAAAGCCAGTTTTGCGTTTATGCTTCAAACCGCAAGTCTGTGTTTCAGTAGCAGAGTAACAGCAGACAACAGGAAGCAGAAACCGATCTGAGCAATGACCGTTTGCTCGTATTAACCTCTACAGAGCTTATCTGATAACCATGGAGGAACTGCAACGAAAACATGCGTGACAGAGGGGGTTTGAGCGTGTGTGCGGAAAAACATGGCTTTTTGGCTCCTTGATACTTAAAACTTGAAGTTGTCCATCTTTCCATCTTCTTCCACTCATCCGGGACCGGGTCTAAGCAAAGATGCCCAGACTTCCCTTTCGCAGGCCTCTTCCTCCAGCTCCTCTGGGGGGAACCCGAGGTGTTCCCAGGCCAGCCTAGAGACATAGTCTCTCCAGCGTGTCCTGGGTCTTCCCCGGGGCCTCTGGCCAGTGGGACATACCCAAAACACCTCCCCAGGAAGGCATCCGAACTAGTTGCCTCAACTGGCTCCCCTCAAGCTCTCTCCAGGTGACCGAGCTTCTCTCCCCCCATCTCTAGGGGAGCACCCAGCCACCCTACGGCGGTAGCTCATTTCAGTCGCTTGTATTCAGGACCTTGTTCTTCTGGTCATGACCCAGACCTCATGACCACAGGCGAGTACTGGAACGAAGATCGATCGGTAAATGGAGAGCTTTGCTTTCTAGCTCAACTCTCTTCCCCTTTTTGGTGTGAAACTTTTTATTCACCTTTCATAGCAGCAATGACTTTAAGCCTTAATCAGAAGTTAAATTGAAATAAAAATCTTCACCTATGCTTTCAGAATTTTGATCATCCGTGTTTGTTCCCCTGCATAATAAAGAGGAGCCCATCACTTAGGGCAGTAATGTGAGGATAATCCAGAATTAAGTTGCTCCTCATTCTGCTGATAGTACCACAAAACCGCAGTGTACATATAACCTGCGGTGAAATAGTTATGCTACACTGGTTGGCTCATTTTATGACAATTCATTTAGCAGACAGCTTCGTGACTGACATCCTGTTCCCCAGAGTCGCGCCGACAGTCTGAATTTTAGCTCAGCTAAGTGGAATTTTTTAAGCAACGAACCAAATCTGCGTCTGTTCAGAATACTGATGGATGGAGCTTCAGACACCAACTTTAGTTGAGTTCAGAGAGGTGGAGCACAGATGCATCAGCTGTGCAAACAGGCCAAATCATATCCATGCGTTTTAAGCGTTTAAACACTGACATTTATATCGTTGACTAACCCCCAACGTTGATGTCTTTTAAATGAATCTGCAGATTTCAAAGTGCCGAAACCACTTTGGATCCACTGGTCTTTGTTTGTGAGACAGAACTGTGGAATGATGCACCAATGATGCACCAAATCACCACAGTCTTTCATGCATCGATGATGCAACTGCAGCTCGCTGGTTTATCAAAGGGTGCATCAAATGTGGAAAACAAATATGACACACTTGGATGTGCAACAGCCAAGAGGCTGACTTCTAAACTGAAGCTTTTATGAAGTAACCGGAGCCAGATCAGTTCATCAAGTAAATGCTGGGTGTAAAGAAGCCTCCATTCACTCCAACGGAAAAGGATCCAACATACTCCAGTCTGCTCCCAGAGATGAAAAAAAAAAGAGTTTACTGTGCGTCCATTTTCTATTTTGTTTTACTTTAAAATTCAGTCTCTACATAAATGATATTGTCAATGCTTCTAAATAAAATGCATCTTCTACATGAAACAGTGGTTTGTATGTAACTAAATTAAAGTGTGAAAAATCTTAGTATTTTGCAATATAGAAATAAATATGAAAATTTAATTTGAAATTAATAGTATTTCTATTAAAGAAGTAACAGAACTTAAATTTGAGGTTTTGTTATTGTTGATCTTTCCTGGAAATCTCATGTTCAAACAAAATAGCAAAAGTAATTGCTATCCTATGTCAAATTAAAGGGTCGTTTAATATCAATGCATTATATTCATTCATATAACTCGGATTCTTTTGTGCCCGATCCATTGTATAGAAATTTGGGTGAACACAAACAAATCGCCTTTTTATTTTACAAAAAAAGAAAAAGAAAAACAGGACATCAACTATGGGGACCCATTCACGTCATCTTTTTTCTACTTTATTAAAAATTTCAGATAAAGTTAAATGTAAAATTTTTAAATAAAGTGCATTATGTTTACCTTATAATAAAAAAAAAAAATAAAATAAAATAAATAAATAAATAAAAATTTAAGAAACCTCATTTTAGAAATAAAATTAAAGAAAGATGCGTTTCAATTCAAGGTATCGCATCATGGAATGATCTTCAATCACTAATCAAAGAGGCTACATGGTTATTTAGTCTATAATAAAAGGCACTGGTGGGCACCGTGGCACAGAAACTGGTTGAGGGGTGCAGAGAAAGAGGCTGGAAAACCTTCTATGAGCCTGCAGAAGTTGGCTGTAGAGGCTTTGCGGGACGTTCCCTTTGTAAAGTCCTCTGCCGATTAGGAATCACAGGGGTGGAGAGGGCCATTAAATCCGTGAGCGACGCCGCAGAGAAGGCTATGAGGTGGTTGTGGATTAAGAGGGCTGATCTGTGGACTGCTACTGGGACGCAAGTCGGGGTCTGATCAACCCCGGCTAGGAAGCCTGGGTGAGGGTGTATGATGTTGTGAGACCCGAAACACCCGATGACCTCAGGATACATCACTGAGGATGCGTCCCAGTGCATCCATGAGATGTTTTATGCATAAGATAATGAAAATCTTTTGTTGGTGTTTCCCATCTTTTTTTGCTCATTGTTTTGAGACGAGGGGGAAAATATACCACTGGCTTTATCATTTCATTAAAAGGTGCAGAAATAAGTTTTCTTATTGAAAAAAAGAAAACAAGTGTCAAGTTGTCTTGGTAATTGTTTTGGTGCAATACAATAAATAGATTTAAAAAAAAAAAATCAGATATGGGCGGGGTATGTCCACAGCTTTCGGGGGCCGTACAACAGGAATTTTCAAATGTCTGGTTTAATTGGTTTGATTTGCCATTTTCAGGTTTGGTAAAATTAAAAAACAAACAAACTCAGAGGTCCCAAGACTGCACACCTTGTTTATCCCTTTTCCAGTTAAGAGCGTGTGGCACCATGTTCTTATCCGTCATTAATGTGGAATAAATGAATGAAGCAGATCTCCATCACCCAGTCAAAGCAGGACTTTTGACACGAGAACGATTTAAACCTAAATTTCCCTTCAATCTGACATCATCCCTTCTGCTCCATCCTGGTGAGTTCAGAGGTACGCAGCCACAGAAAGGTTCCTGTGGCGTCCGTTAAAGAGCACGAAGCTGCTCTGATCCTCGGCTTCATTTCTCTGCCCTCTCTTTTAATGATTCAGCTAATATTCTTTTTATGTTTTCAAATTAGCTGAACAAAACTGTCACGTTTAATTTTACCATCAAAGCAAACGCTGCCTTGACTGTATCCTGATTAAACCCACAGAATAAAGCAGCAGCTTGGGGTAGATTAAGCTACCAGAACAAGCAACACAGAGTTAAAGAATAAAAAAATCAAAGAGGGTTGTTGGGGCCATCAAGCTGTTTTTTTCGGCTCTTTTTGCCAAAAGGAAGAGTGAATGTTTATAATGCAGCCGGCTACAGGAGAGATGGGAAGACTTTATGACGATAAACTGTCCTGTTCCGTTTTTAACCTCTCACATTTGAGCACCTCTCCACATCTTCATCTCCATTCGGTTTGGATTTCCAACATCTTTCATCCAATCTTCCCGCTATAATCTGCCGTCCCCTCTGCGGTGTGATCGATGAAGCTGGATCCCAGTAATCTGTTCCGCTTGGCATCCGTCTCGTACCCGGCCAAAGAGATTTAGCCGGAATGAAGATTTTTGCAGGCGCTCGTGCTCCCCAACACGAATGCAAACAATCTGCGGTTCAGGCAGCGTGCCCAGGCGGTCCTTTCATCTTTTTCCTGTCAGAATGCTTCCTAATAAATATGCAGAATAGAGCGGCTAAATGTTCCAAACGACGTCTTTGCTTTTCCACCTCACAGACTGTCGTACAGATAATAAGCAGCACTTCACCAACGATGTCCTCGGGTTTTCTGTCGGGTCCGATCGCCTTGATGGGTTTTTGTACCAATCAGACTGGAAAGCTTCTTAAAGCTTCTTACACCTTAAAACTCCTTAAGCTCGTTTCTTCGTCTCTGAGCGTAAACTGTTCTTACCATGTAGAAATAGGAAAGACAGCAGCCGATGGTCCAGAACACGGAGCCCGTCTTCACCGATTTTACCTGGAAAAAAGAGAAAATGCATTACCATAATGAAAGGTTTAAAGCAACTTAGGGGCTACACAAACTTTTAGCCCCAGACAAAGTGAGAAATACAGTTTTCCCTTCAATTTAAGCTCAAACTGCTTAACAGAGTTCACTTTTGTTTTCCATTTTTATTGACTTTGTGAACTTTTTGAGAAAACATGCGCACACAGTCTAATGACCTCAAAACAGCGGGCTGCTGTGACGGAACAATGCCGCGTTGGGCTAACGAGCCCCCTTCTTCGAGCTCCCTGCAGCTAATAAAGCAGGTGAGCAAGTTAACATTTGAAAACACGGTTAGAGACAAACACGCAGAATGGAAGACGAGTCTCCGATTGACCTTTTAAATGATCCATCTCGCCATAAGAGAGATTGCTTGTTTGAGATGTTGACAAGTGGCGTGATTGGAAACGGCTGAGAAAAAAGGGAATGAAATCTGCTGGATGGAGGTGGTCCTACCCCAAATTACCTGTCACAAACAGACGTCTGAATCCATCTGCTTCACGATTGTGCTTTCTGCATGTTCTCAACACCAGGATACCTCTTCAAAACATTTCTATTCTACAGGTTTATTACTCAGGTAAGCAAAAAAGCAGGAATTGATGGCTTCCAACCAGTAAACACAGGATTTTCAGGAAAATGAATCCTCATTCATGCGTTTTTCTATTCAGACAGGCAGAAAGTTCAAAATGCCAGGCTTGTCATTTATTCGGTGCCAGGCACACGTTACTCATGTCTCTGCATTGAACAACAATAGGTTCTCCTGCATGGTCCTTCTGTGCTGAGTGAATGCCTCATCTATTGACTGCACACATCTTCATTACTGCACTGGCAGCTGGCAGAGCCCAGCACCCTGCTGCTGCACTGAGATGCATCGCATTCAGAGTGCAGCAGAAAACCAACTTTATCCAACAGTGGGATCTTATGTCGCAGTAAGGAACATGAGCAAAGATGCAACGCATGAAGTACATCTGATATCCTACACCACTACAAAGGTGTTAGTCACAACCGCCCTTGGCGGCTGAAAAATGGGCAAAACAACAAAGATGGCCCCCAGAAAATATCAGGGTCATATACCTATCAGCAAGCCTGTGGGGTAAAACTGTTCATGCAACACGTAAGGATAAGTTAAGCGGAAGTAGAAGAGATGAAGAGACGTAAAGATTGTAAAAATCTTCAACTCCTAAGAATTCTGTGAACTGCACCCGTTGGTGCTGTTCATCTGATAAGCGCACTAGCTGTGTGCAGAGTAACGGTTAGGAAAGAGGAAATTCAGCAGCGTGTAGTGTGTGAACACTTGCATATCACGTGCACGCTCCATGCATGCAGCATTTGTGTGCAGTGGCCAGGACTCGCACCTCAATAACGACTAGAATGCATCCAGGGGTTGACATAGCCCAGAAATTTGCACTGGCCCACAGGGACCAGTAGTTTTTGAAAGTTACTGGCCCTGCCTGAAAGTTATTGGCCCGACACCGCGCACAGCTGGACCTGCCGTTCCGCAGGTGCTTGCAACTTTAGGGGGGTCCACGGGCATGCCCCCCCGGAAAATGTTAATATGGTGCAATTTGGTGCATTCTGGTGACATCTAGCACTTATTTATACACTTTTCAATGACTGAAAATAGAGAATATCAAACTTAAATCTGCTCTGGTCTGTTTCAGATTTTCTGAAGAGAGCACTGCAGTGTAGTAGGTAACACTAGTTAAGAGGTTTTCATGCTGCTTCTAATCACTGCTATTTCACATTTGTTCCTAATCAATAGTTAAGTTTTATTTACTTTTTTTGCTCTGACTGCCTAAAGGTTCTGCTTTTTGTTACCGTTGCAAAGTTACATTTACTTTTTAGTTACTTTAGTTAATTAAATTAAATAATTGAAAAATTAAATAAAAATAAATTACTGAGATCATTCAGCTAACTAGAACACTGCTTACAGTGTTGTAAAGAAAAACAAAATGAAGTACTTTGACATTATACTGCATTAGAGTCTGAGATTCAGGTATTTGGAGTTGCCTTTGATTCTTTGACATTCAGCTTAAAGCTCAGTACATACAGTTTCATCTTCAATGCATTCATTAAATATCTTGCTGTCCATACTACTAATTCCACCCATTACTCCATCTAACATATTCCTATCTATTCCTGCCATGTCTTCCACATCTCTGACATGATTAGGTCTCTCTTCAGTGACGGTGTCGGATTTTTGATCAAATGCAATAATAACCCACTGGCTAGTGGCTTCATTGTTGCTGTTTAACATTGTTTTGTATTGAATTGTTACATTCAATAAAGTTTGAAAAAAAAAGTAGGAGCGCGTGCCGCGTGGTGCTCGGCAGTGAAAGCCGCGCGCAGCAGGCGGGCGAGAAGGAGAAGTGATAAAAGGTTTCCCATAGAAACCCTTGAAGTCTGAACACAGGGCTAGCAGAAAAAGTAAATTATGAAGACGAGGTAAATCTACACATTTTCGCAAAATATACTTTATTGAAAAAGGTGAAAAATATATTAACCGTTAGATATTTTAGTGGCCCGAGCGGACAAGTGAAAAATAAAGTCTTGTGGTCCGTACTGCTCGAGAAACAGGACCGGGCCAGCGGACAAATGGCTATGTCGAGCCCTGTGCATCACAAAGGCACCGTACGACAGCTTCACTCATGCGTCATAAGAGCTTGCCACTTCCATTAGCCGTATCAATACTTCACAATACACTTACCACACTCACTACAATGGTACGTTCCATTTCCATGACGTTCCCTTGAGGTGGTCGTACGACCTACAAGAACTACAAGACACACCTGCGCTCCCCTTAAGATACAGACAACCCAAAAAGCCAGAGCACCTGCACGGGTCAATACCCCATAGTAGTGCATGAACCTAAGGCTTGAATATTATAGAGGCAATATAAATAGAAATGACATCCTCATATACATTATTATTTTTCAGAGTTGTCTTTTTAAGCCTGTTAAACCTTTGAAGCATCAAGTGGAAGCATCAGAATGAAGAGGAACAGGGAGCTTGTGGGCAGCCATAGTAACTTGTACGTCACGCTGCTGCTGATTCAAAGCGATCTGAATGAAGAAATACTCAGAAATACAATTCTAGGATTCATTTTTTTTATACATGTCCTCCATCATGAGAGAAATGATACAAAAAGCAGTTAAAAACACTATTTTCAATTGAGTTGGGCTTTAAGACTTTCCGATATCCAAAATTAGCTCAACAAACTTGACGAATCAGATTAAATTACAAGAAATAATTCCGCAATTTTTGAGTAGTAGGACCCCGAAGACCCGCAGCACCATAATAGCGGTATCTATCAGTTAGGAGGTAGTTAATGCTAGACCCCCACCCCACCCCCCATCCTCACAAGCTGCTTTCTTCACAGAATTCACACTGTGGTGCTATTCCAACCAATTACATATGAGCCGCAAGACAGAGTGGAAGTCCTGTAGCAACAACGCAGTGCAGGAGTTCCAGCGAAGGAGGAGAAGCTAAGCAATGGCTAAGCTCCCCCCAACACCCTGTTTCAGAGGATTTAATTATAGATTATGGGAGGAATCGTGTGCGTTTGCCAGTGTTTGCATGTGGAAGTATGTTAGGCTGGAACACAAATAAAGTGAGTGGAGTTGAATGGGTTTATTAGCAGCTACAATGGAGGAGTCAGATAATGAAGATTGGATTGAGTCGTCCTAGAACTGCTGCCATGTGGAGGAGAAGACGAGGGATAAAGAGAGGGGAGGACAGTGAGAGGAAGGGGGGGGGGGGGCGCGATAGGGAGATGTTAGAAGAAAATAAAGCGGGAGAAAAGGCAAGGAAGGAAATATCAGTAGGTAGAGGATGGCTGGAACAAAGAAGGACAAGACAAGGAGGAGGGAAAAAAGTCACAAAGACAAATGTAGGTAAATGAGATGGATAATGGGAAGCAGCGACTCTAAGAACGCTTTTCTGGAGTCTAGCTAAGCAGAACGGGTTAGTGAAGGGGATTACTTTTGATTTATTTACTTTGGATAGATGTCACTTGAGGAGTTAATGGCTGCAATGAGAAACACCTTCTTCATTCACAGACTTATTGATGTCCAAACCAGACGTGATGCCTGTGTAAGCAGCTTATAAACAAGTCCTGAACAAAGGAGAACACAGGCTGAGGGGTCCTTAACCCTTAAGAACCCAGACCCACTTTTTTTTCCTTAAAAATACAATTATGTGTATTTGACCACAAGCCCAGTAGACCACAGAATCCACTTCTGATATTTTTGTGATGTCACTAGGGGTTCTTATGGGTCAACGTCAACATTTTAAATGTATCTTACATTTTTAAATGATTTACAGAGGGTTAGGTTAAGGGTTTCTCAAAACAGACATAAAAGCTCCAGGGGAACCAGTAGATATGTCCGTAGAGTCATTCACTTTGATCTTAAACCTCATAAATAAAATCATAGCTTTCAGATATGTTTCATAAATGCTTTAAACAGGTGTATAAAATCCAATGTAAAACTGTTTTTGGTGTTTTAATGGAGGACATTCAAAATCTAAGTTCTGCTCAAAATGTAATTTCTGAGTGGTTTTTTTTTTCCATTCAATTTTTTGTGAATCCGGAGCAGCCGAAAAAATGCCGTTTGAAAAATATCACATTTGTGACACAGAAAATACGCTGGGCGGGGCAAGAGCCCCCCTCTTGCAGACAAATAGATCCGTGAAGTTTTCCTCGTCTGAACTGGAATCTGGATCTAAACTGTACGGCTGGATAGTTCTTCTTTTGCTCGCCATTGAAGTTACACCTCCAATGTTGCCTTGGAGTTGTGACGGGCTGTGAGCTAGCACGAAGCCCCATAAACAGAGAGCTCTCAGCAATGGGGGGGTGGAGTTTGCTCTTGGCCAACAGTGTTGCTCACAACTCAGAGGTGAATTTCTGATGAACTCCTGCCACTCTGCAGAAACCAAGTCCTAGAAAACGACATGTTTTTTTAGATTTGGGCATAATGACAATTAGAAGACCACTGAGAACACTATGAAAACAGATCACAAGATGATCGGAATTGAACTTCATAGAGAAGATTCAGATTCAAAGATTCAAAGGGTTTTTTGTGATATGCGCAGTAAGAAACGGGTTTCCCTCTACAATGGAATTCTTACTTGGCTGTCTGTTTTGAATGCCAAGGTTAGGTGAAATAAAATAAAATAAATATAGGAGTAGGATAGGCCTGCACAATGTACCGCATATTTATCGTTATCGCAATAACAAGCTGTGCAATATGCATATCACAAAAGACAGCAAAAACTGCAATAAATGGTTACCTTAAATGTGCTAAAACAACCTCATGGCAACTTGAAGCATTTAACGAATAAAATAAATCCCTTATTGACCAACCCCTTTCAGGTTGTTGACCAATCAGATGGAGCTTTTATGTTAGATGTTCGCCTCCTGTTGAAGTGAAATGGGAATGATGTTTTTGGTTATTTTGCTCTTTGTTTATGTACCGCAAATTATATCGTTATCGCAATAGTAATCACCAATTTTGCATATCGTGAGTTTTCCTTATATCGTGCAGCCCTAGAGTAGGATATATACAGTAGGCCTGGGCGATAAATCGATCAAATGAATTAATTCGAATTTTTTGTTACGGGCGATTCAAAAATAACTAAATCGAGTTTTTATGTGGCGCATTTTTGGACCCACAGAGCTTACGTAGCGTTAGTTTCACACGGCACGCGACAAACAACACACGAAACAGCGCGCGACAGCATGGCTACCGGTGAGAGTGGGCAGTTTGTTCCCAAGAAAGAAATGAACTCATCTGTTGTGAGGAACTGGTGTGGCTTTACTGTCACAGACGTGGAGGAAGAGACCCCCCCCCCCCCCCCCCCCCCCCCACGCTGCAACATTTACCTAAAGGAGCCCATCGGAGTCAAAGGCTCTCACGCGCTCAGTCTACTTACACATGCACGCGCCCTAACACACACGCGACCTGACACACATACTCATTCTACAACGCCTGTATAGTTAGTTCATTAGTTAGATAGTTATTTTTTACTGTTATTTGTTAATAAAGAATACTGCGCTGTAATTATTACTTGTATATTCATTTGCGACGTGGCCACCGTAGGATTTTGTTTTCGGAGGAGGCGGGCGGAGGGGGGGGGTTGGTAACCGCGACTCCTGCTGCTTCATCATCAAGACGGGGTTTATTGATTTATTTAAAACTTTAGACCCAGATATGAGCTGTATTGTTAACTTTTTAGAAAATGCTGCTACTCTCAAGGTGAATGTTTGTCTCATTTTAGTCTAGACTATAAAGTGTGACTTAAAACACAGCTGGGACTTGAAGTAAGTAAGTAACCCTTTCATTTTGGACAAGTGAAAACAAGAGTAAAATAACAAAATAAGAAAAAAACAAGACAAAAATTATATAAAACCAATAAAAAATTATATAAAACACGACAAAATTATATAAACACAAGTCTAAAAGGGAGTGAGAGGAAGAAAAATTTTATACTTAACTTTGATTCCAAGAGTGTGTTTATTTATTTATTATTCATACCAGAAATGGGGGTTACATTTGTCTTGCACTTGATTAAATAAAAGCAACATTTGCTTTAAGTTGTCTGCCGTTTGTACTTATTGCTTTCCTTAAGTAGGGGGAAGAAAAAAAAAAAAAAAAAAAAAAAAAAAAAAAAAAAATCGGGAAAAAAATCGGAAATTGAATTAAAAAAAATAAAATCGGACATTTTATTTTTAGGCCATATCGCCCAGCCCTAATATGCAGGTAACTGAAAACTCACAGATAACAAATAAAATATAACTATGCCAAAAAAAATGTTGTGCAAATTCAAAATGTGCAAGAACAATCATAATAAACAATGAGGATGTGCAAGGTGCAGTCTGTTGATGCTCACTTAGGATGTCGTCAAAAGTTTTCAGGCATAAACTTGTTCAAACCTCATCTGTGTGTTAAACTGTAGAGACTGCTCTGTGGTAACGCACGCACGGAAGACCTAAAGAACGAAAGCAAGCAGATCCATTAGCATTTAAGGCCGCTGAGTCACTGCAAACACAAAGTAAGCAGTGTTTGATGGGGGGGCTTCAGGTTTTAGACACACACAGACTCCTCCACACTGAGCGGTTGATCACTGTGGAGGTTAGTGAGGCCAATAGGGTTCAAAGACAGGCCATAACACTGCAGACAACACAGAAACTCATACTGCACCAACGCTCCCCATGACGGTGGATAACAAACCTTTGCAAGCCAGAGTACAACAAACCCCCCACCGTGCAGTAAACAGTGAGCGGAAGCAGGAGATGTCTGAATCACCTCTACCTGAAACCCTAACCCTGAAACCAAGTGAGGGCGCCGCAGGAACACCAACTGCACACACCGTGCAGTTGTAAAATGGGGAGGGGGGGGGTCACTTGGTTAGCATTGCGCTTGCGCAGTTGTGAGGTTTGCTCACTTAGTTCCTGAAAACAGTCACTCAGTTAAGTTTGCGCTCGTTCAATTAATGGCAGCCATGAAACGCCATAGGGCATGCCTGAAGAGATCTTGGAATGATATAAATGGCTTGAAAAGGGGGGGGGGTAAAGGGGTGGAGTTGCTCCGTGCCAAAGGGTCCCGCCCACAACTCAGAGGTGAATTTCTAATGAGCTCCTGCCACTCTGCAGAAACTAGATCCTAGAAAACAACATTTTTGATTTAGGCAAAAAACAGGAGACCACTTGGAAAAAAGATCAGAAGATGGTCAGAGAGGAACTGTGTTCTGTTCTTTATTGTCCAGAGACGTTCAGAAACCCTACCATCTTTTATAAAAATAACTTTCATAGGAGCCTCATTTTCTTTCTTAATGTTTGTTTTCCATCAACCAACTCGTCCAGCCATAAAACATCCACACATTAATGCTGATGAGCAATGTTGTAGTACATCTGTACTATGGTGCAGCACCTGCAGACTCTTCTCAGTCCTGAGTAATAAACTGGGAGCACTTACCTCAGAGCACCGCTAGAATAAAACCATCATTTACTGACGAGTATATTTTATATTTAGGTTTAAATGGGGCTAGCCAATAATTTCTTTTAACAACCAAACTGGCACAATCTAACATTTAAGAGCTAAAAGATATTATAAAAAACAAAAAGTGTGTAAAAAAGTTTGGTGTCGTTAAATTTGCTCCTTTGGAGTGAGTGAACTCAGTGAGTTCCGTTAAACAAATCAATAAAGTTCATCAAACTGCACAAACATTTAGTGAAAAAGTTGTTCAATAGACCTTAGACTTCAATTGCTGCAAACTGAGCCCATATAATGAACCGTCCACCACCATGCTTGGCATTTACGACTTGCTGGTTCTGACAACGCCTGAGTGTTGGTCACCCGGCTTCCTGACAAGTTCCCCTGCAGCAGAGTTCCTCTTGCTCAAATGCAAACGAAAGCATTCGCGTTCTCCTTGAAGAGAAAGGTTTAGTTTCTGATGATCTTTGTGGGTAAAACCACATTCTAAAAACATTTTTCTTTTTTCTGAGAAAAGCAACGTGGCTACACGTCTGCAGAGAGATAGACAAATGTCGAAAACTATCATTTTCAACTGAATTTCTAAAGAACTTGAACATGCAACGCTCTGCTAGGATGGAATATCTTCTGAAGGTCAACTTCAGCATCAAGGGAACGAGGCTTAGTGAGAACACCGGAAAGCTCCGTTTGAGTTTACAGACAGACGCACGTAGGACACATTCTCAGTAAAGTGTCTGTAGTGTTAAGACAGCTGCTGTGAGCAGCACAGACTGCAGTAAAGTATGTGTTTTAGCTTCTGCACACATTCAATCGCCAAACAAATGTTTTTTTATGACGTAAAAAATATGCAAACTACAGCACAAAAATGACAAAAACAAAGATATACAGAATAGTTGTCAAACTGAGAGGCAGCTGTCACTAAGTGGGACGAGGAGCAATCTGCCCGGAAGGTTCAATTCCCAGGATCCAGTCTACCAAGAAGAATAGCCCCAGTAAAGAATCTTTAAGTTACGTCATATAAAGTTACTACTTAATACTTTTAAAATGTGACTTCAATTTTAAACACTTTCCTGCCGAGCTCTTAAAGGCCACCCCACCACAAGTTTGCATTTTCTGTGCAGCACACAGCAGATATAGAGGCCCAGTGTGCATTTCAAGTTAGCAAATGAATAATTCAACAACAGAAGTAAGTCAGTCAGGAACCTAGGGCTAGCTTACAAGGTACACGATGTCTGCGATCTGCAAAGCTCATCAGGAAACCACAGGAGATCATCTGAATACACAGAAGAGTCTAAAAATCTAACTGTTTACAGAATAGGAATATTAGTTTCATTACCGAAAATATGTTCTAACATGACAGGGCTGTGCCAAAATACTGATTTCCATTCAAAAGATGAAAACTATGATTCGGCACAAAAATTCCTTTGTTCAAGTATCACAAATAACTACAGAAAAATGCTTTTCAAACATAACTAGTGATTAAGATAAAACACTTAATCACTAGTTATGTTTGAGAGAAAAAAAAGATGTCCGTTAGAAAAATTAGGAATTCTTAAGTAACCCTTTGGAATCTTCATTTAATCTACTTTTGGATTTACTTCCATGTCATTTAAATTTGAAAGACTACTTGCTTACCTGTTCTCATTTTTATCCTCAACCTCCCCTTTGGGACATTAACTTTGTTCATTGCGTTGTTTATTTTATGTATTCACACACTAAAAAAAAAAAAAAAAAATTCATAGAAGAGAAAATTCCAGCAGAAAAAAAAGGTTATTTAAAAGGCTTACTATCACGAAAAATCAAAATTTTCATTATAATAATGTATATTATATTACATAACATGATATTATATATTATCATTATTACATGTATTATAATGTTAATTCCTCTGTATATTTTGATCCATTCACGCATTTCTTAGCATCCCTTTTAAGGGTGTGTATCAGCAAGAGTCTGGTTATATGATACATACGATACGATACGATACGATATCGTAATACATCTATAGCGTCACGTTCTCATTTGGAGCCCACTACAAAGCACCACAATCTGTGTTTTTATTTGATACTTACAACAACGTGGCAGAGTTTCGGTTCCGTACTCATCCCACGCAAAAACTAAATAGTACATGTATCAAAAGAACAAAAGCTGTGAAGCTGACTGAACATTTAGATTCTCGAAGGCCTTGTTTTGGAGCGGTGTAGAGCTGCTCAAAGAGGCTCAGTTTGCAGTTCTGTGGAAAACACGAATCAGTAGCTTAAGGACGCGCAGAAATAACTAAATATCGTCTTGACAGTATTTGCCATTGATACAAGTATCGCCAAATGAAATATCACAACATAAATTGCCGAATCGATTTTTCATGACACCCTTAATTCCTTTAAAACCCTGCTTTTAAGCACCAGGCCCTCCCAGTCTACGAAAGCTAGTGGGTTCTCACATTGTGATGTCACAAAGTGAGGAACATCCCGTAGTGGTGATCGGCTAAACGCTTTCATTTTCTATACACAATATGGACATCCATCTTTGCAAAAGTCTGGATGTTGTTTGTTTTCGTGGGTGAAACGGATGCGAAGGCGGAGTCTCAGAGATCAAGTTGTCTTACTTCCGGGGAGAAAAAAGAACTGTGAAAATGACTCATCTCATTATAAAAAAAAAATCTTTCTTCAGTGTGCCAAAGGTAGACCTGCACAATAAATCGCAAATGTTTTGTTATAGTGATATCAAGCTGTGAAATACGCATATCGCATTGTTGCCGGATAAGTTTTAAGAAATAAATTTAAATGAAAAGATTGACAGATTACAAAGAAGAGATAAATTCCATTCCATTCCATAAACTCCATTACAAATAAACCTAACCCAGCTCCTTCCTGCTATATAGTCAGAGGAAGTGTCTGGTGTACTTACCCAAAGGTAGTAAGTAAATTGCAGAGCAAAGATGGCAATTCCCTCGTTGTCAAAAGAACCCGCTACAGAGCGTGAGATGTATCCCGGGACAATGGCAATAAAGCAGGCTGCCAGCAGCCCTGCACCCTGGTTCCACAGCTCCCGTGTCAGCAGGAAGGTGGAGATGGCTGTCAATCCACTGAAGACCGGAGCAAGAAACACACACACATCCCGAATGTGGACGGTGATGTGGAGGAAGTTCAGCATATAGTGGATCAGGCCGGCTGTCACCATTAGCCCGGGGTAGACCTGAAACGGAGACAACAAAGATTAAACTTTGAACCCTCAATGAAAGAGTCTTAATTATTTCCAATATTTACAGCAGTCATTAAAAAAAATCCTTAACCTGTCAAGAGGTTGACATTGATTATGTTGCGGGTCATTTTGTCCCGTTCTGTTAAAATTCCCTATAAACCTTCAAAAAATTGTTTAAACCAACAACCACTTTATTTTGGATCATATACACATTTAGAAAAGAGGTATAACAGTACATTTTATTTCCTCCTCCAGGTAGCTTTCCAGTATACATTTGCATAGTCTAAGTGCAGCTAGATTACAGGGTATGTACTGTCTGAAAAGACACCATCCACTAAAAGACGCTCATCTACAGTAACATGTGGACCAATGATTATACAACAAAAGTAGAACTTTAACCCACTTGTCCAGCCGCAAACCTTCTGGAGCTCATTTTTGCCGTGTTGGTCAAGGGGATGACATGAGACAAGCGACAAGAAAAAAAACCCTGAAAGACCCTCCTCCCCTTACACCTGGGTTTCTGGCAGAAAATGTAAAAATTTGCAGTATATGTAGGTTTAGCTGCAAAAGGGACATACACACACGCATACACAATGTTGAATGTAATCCGTATGCAACTGACTGTACTTTAAGGTACTGTAATCTTTGATGTTGATTGAAAGGACCTCAAAGAGACATTTATTTGGAACTCGTAGAGCTACTTATGCAAATAAAAATGTCCAGTTTAAATTTACCCCAAAGAATCTAGATTTTACAAGCTAGTTGAAAACCCCAAATGGGGAAAAGTCATAACATTTTATGAAGAAAAAAAAGATTAACCAGTACTTGGGTCAATACAAATACCGAAATGGGTTACATTGATTTAGGGGGTTAATAACCCCAAAAATCTGTATGACACACCTGTGTTTTACCTACTTCACCTCTATTTACCCTTATGTGTTGTAACAGTGTTTGCTACAACCCATTGCCCGTAGAAAAAGGAATATGAACATTTTCTCTCTACAGGCTCATTGAGCATTCTCGGACCCTTATACTTCCACATGTAAACCCCATGCATACAAGGTTTCCCAATTTTTTGCCTGCACACAGCCCGTATCCACCTGTAAGTGCAGCTGTGACTGTGATAGTGACAGTCATACTGATGGTGCTACAACAGACCACCAAGAGCAACGAGCCTCGTCTTGTCCAAGGACACTTGGACACAATGGGCAGATAAGACGCTGACCGCTCTAGTCCTGCACCACAGCTTCTGCTGCAGTCTTTGGGTTTTATCTCTAAAATTTAAACCTTGCAGGTGTGAAGTGCGTTAGATTCAGCAACTTCAGAGCTTATTTATACACTCACATTATATCAATAATAGATTCTGCTGCACTCTTCGGGAGAGCTTTTTCCTTCCACGACTGCAGCTTGTATGCAGGAAGCTTTTAGGATCTCTTTAACCAGCACAACACAGCAGATCCTGCCCTCCTCACTGCTGATTACAGTAACCAGGTGCTTCCAGGTTCATGACCTAAAAACCCCTAAAATTGTAAATAGTAACACAAAAAAAGGAGGGATTTTGCTTTCTTCCCCAAAAAAGACAAAAAAAAACAAAACAAACAGACTCTCATTTAAATCTTCTAAAAATTACTCCAACAAATACTCCCTCAAAGTCCATTTGGGTCAAAGGAGGCCAACACATTCCATCACTGCTGTTGTGCAGAGCGGGAATAAACAAAGGACCAAATGAGTTTCTCTCTGTCTATTATTTAGATCGGTGCATCTGTGAGAGCAGCCAAGTCTCTGATGAGTTGTACTCAGTGTGGCAAATCAGCAGATCTAATATGTTCATTCTCCACAGTCTAATTAGGCAGCAACTCAAATTTATTGAGCCGTGTGATTTTTAAAAAGTCTAAAAATTTTTGGCCGGTTAAGAATTATGCAGCTTACGTGCATTTTAGGTAGTTTGCAAGATGCATACGCAAATTGTCATTTTCCACGTCTGTTCTTCTATGCCTAACAGACATTTCACCACCGATTTATAGCTTTACTATCGTGTAGATGTTGCACATATCACGTTCAAATTATGTAATTCACGCACGAATCACGGTTCATATTCTATGTTTCTCTACATGTTCTTTGCGTAGTTTATTTGTATTTCTTCTGTTTTTTTAATGTGGCTCATTCATGATACATCTGTGAAACTTTCATGTAAAAATCACAACTTCGTTCACTTTTGCCACATATATTTTACGTATGACCAATTTTCATCCATGCAATATATACGTGGTGGTTGTGTAACACGGCCTTTATGTTCCAAGTTTCTGTTGTTTTGATTACCACCTGCCATTTAGGCCAGTGCAATAATATACAACATTCAGGCTATGCGGCTGGACCTTTTTTTATTTATGTTCATTACCCTTTTTTTTTCTTTTTTTGTTTTGTTTACAGACACCCTGCAGCCAATCAGAATCGAGTGTTCACCCAGACTGTGGTATAATATCGGATATTACATAGTAGGGCTGCACGATATGAGGAAAACTTGTGATGTGCAATATTAGTAATCAATATTATAATGAGGATATAACTTGCGATTCATGAGCAAATAGCAAAACAACCAAAACCATAAATTCCATTTTACTGAAGCAGTTGAATTTAAATTAGAGTCAACATAACTTTAATTATACTCCACAGGACCTTAATCTACATAGGAGGCGGGCATAAAAGGGCTCCAATCGATTGGTCAAATGCATGAATGGATTTATGTGATTAGTTAAATACTTCAAGCTGCCATAAGATTGTTTCAACACATTTAAGGTGACCATTTATTGCAATTTTCACTGACTTTTGCGATATGGACATTGCAAAGCTTGATATTGCGATAACGATACATTTGCGATGTATTGTGCAGGCCTATTACATAGTTTAAATGTTTAAGCTTTTATGTCAACCAACACACTGCGATGACACCACTGTTTGTTTAACAACCTTAGGCAAACATTAAAAGGGGAGATTATGCGTCGCGTAAATCAACATTAGAGGCGCACTATCAAATTTTATTTAATTAAAAAGAAATATTCTATAAAATGCTATGACTTATATCCACCTCACAGCACAAGAACAGCCTTCAACTCCAAAATATTGAGCTCCTCAGAAGAATTTTGATTCTTAACAGTTTAGTGAATTGAACTGGGTTTGAGGCCTCATGGTCATGGTCTCATTTATTTAAGAAGAAACATTAAATTGGGGTCGGAAGAAATATTTTGGGGATGTTTAAGCTTAGAGGAAGAAAAAAAAAAAAGTTCAACAAGTGAGAAATCCTTAAGGTATATTCACTGCTGCTGCAGTCCAGACACCGCTTCCTACAAACACAGGTCTGTGTTTTCTTCATGGGATGAGACCAATTTTGTTTTGGTCCTTCAGAAATGTGCAAAAGGCCAAAAACAGTGGGGAAGAGTCATTTAGTAGAATAATCTGAGGGTTAGATTAAAAATAAATACATATTGTAGATAATTTATGTCCAGTACAATAAAGTTACATTGTTTCTTCATTATTCCAGTAATACAAATGGATAAGTCTATCAAATATGCACAGTTGTTGTTTAGCAGAGAAATCTTAATGTATCTGCTTGTTGTTCTGTTTTTATGAAAAGGTGTGATGGCCAGAGTTTGGAAGGCCGGCTTCAAAGCTCAATTAAAAGCCCTTTTCTTTACCTTTTTGGAGCTAAACTATGGCTAATGTGCCAACACACCATATGTTTGCATTACAAACAGGTTTCTGCTGTCAGTGTACAAAATATTTGTATTGATCTAGTGGTTATTTTACTGCATACGGGTTACATTCAACATTGTGTATGCATGTGTGTATGTCCCTTTTGCAGCTAAACCTACATATACTGCAATTTTTTGCATAGATTTGCATCTTTAAAAAGAAATTAGCATGTATAGCACAGCCAACAGAATGACCCTTTCACCTGATTTCACAGTGTTTGAAAGCTGCAAAAGGTTAAAAGGCCATTCACCATCTGGAAAACCAACCTTTCTAAATCCTTTTGTGGGGGTTCTATAGATTCAGACTATAAGCCTTTTTGGAGTAATAGTGGATTACATAATGGTAACAGTAAATTACATTACGCATAAACAGGAACAGAGCTATTTTCAAGATGAAGGCAAGCTTCTAATTCACTTAAAAATCTTGTTCACCTACAGTAATTAGACATCTGTAAAAGGTACGTTATCAGTGCAATTTTAATAAACTACAGTACAAAAAGATTATCTGAAGTTTTAAAATGTAACTGAACATTGTTTGAACTTTATTAAACTTAGACAAAAATCTAAGTTTAAGCATATTTTCGGTTGCACACTACAAGGCTAAGTAATTTTTAGGCGTCGAATAAAATGAGGTCACAACAAAATTCTGATTTACAGAGAATCATAAAATAAATATTTTTCAGGGCTCTCCACGCCTTGTACATCTATTAGGTTGAGCTGAAAAGCGCAGAGCCAAAACCTGTTCAGCTGATCAGCTGCATTACACTGGAGAAACAAAAACAAAGAACAAATGAAAACATATCTGCGTGCATCCTTCCTCCAGCTCCGGCTTTTCTTTGGCTGTTTTGGAAATGATAAACAATGAAGAAATGTTTACTCACCGTGCCACCAACAATCCTGCCTAAGGGGTACCAGGCTCTCTCATCAAACCAGTTGAGGAACTCATAGAAGCCATTACTGGCGAGATGGTGTGTTGATCTGTAGTTGAACCTGCAGTAACAATAAGGGATGATCAGCAGCAGCTAGGTACAAAGCAATAAAACAACCACAAACACAGAACGTGCATCCTCACAGCGAGCCAACGCATAAACCAAAAACTAATCTCAAGGAAATAATAGAATAATTTATTTGCAAATTTCCTGAGGGAGCCGTGGATGCATAAACTGCTGCACCTTTGCCCTCAGAGGAGACAACATTTAACAATGTTAGAATTGAGAATGTGTTAACTTCTCTCAGGTCTGCTGTACATTTAAAAAATAATAATGAAAGGCTTCTGGCTACTCGTCACAAACACATTTTGCTTATCACACAAATAACTTTGGCTTCAACCCCTGATAGCAGCAGAAAAAAGCTTTGGAACAGAGACAAACCTAAGAATAAATGCATGGAATCTAACTGCAAACAGCCTTCTATTCAAACTGGCAGTGGTAAGCCGATTGGGTTGGATCATTTTCAAACAGCAGAATCAAAGAACTGACACCGCTAAGCAGGCTGCTGCCAAAGAGAACAGAGCGAGTGTCCAGCAGAATCTCGGAGGAGGCAACTTCCCCCCACAGCCAAACCAAGTGGCAAGGGGCTCACAAGCTTCACGTAAACGTGATCCATGTCAATATGCCCATGACTGGAAGCAATGTAGAGCAGTTTGCTAAAGGACATGTCATGTACTAGAGCATTAAGCTAATTCAGTACAACTAATAAGCTGCAGCACACCAGAGAAATAACTCAACTCATTTCCCAACAAGTAAAGCAACATCAGCAGCTAAAGAAGCAAGGTCAAAGATGGCATTGGTTAGTCTTTACTGTGTTTTACCAGGTTGAAGTGAAAATTATTAGATACATTGTGCCCAATGGAAGGTCAATGAGCTCCCTAGTCCTTCTAGTGTGCTCAATCTTCTAAATGGTCATGATATCAATTACACAATGTAGAGTAATGTAAGGTTTTGCATAAAAGTGCAAAATGCTTTACTTCATGACAAAATCTTCTGAATGTGTAAACATGTCACTACTGTATGTAAAGAGCTAGGGATCCACGCAAAGCTGCTTTCATCACTTAAGAATCTGTTAGACATAGGTTAATTGTGTAAACGGCTGAAGGGTTACAGTAAAGAACCAATACTGTAAAGCAGGGGTGTCCAATTCCAGGCCTCAAGGGCCGGTGTCCTATATGTTTTCTAATCAACCTGCTGTTGAAGCTCCTTATTGGCTAAACACACCTGATCCAGGTAATCAGCAGCAGAAGAGGCAGGGTTTCTGGAAAACCAGCAGGTTCCCAGCGCTTGAGGCCTGGATTTGGACACCCCTGCTGTAAAGTATCAATACTAGAGCTAAAGGTTTGGTGTCAAAGGGGTAACAACTCTTTACCACCAGAGAGTGTAGGCGACACCTAAGTAACTCATTCTTTGACCAACCATATCAGACTGTTCATGCAATCAACACCGATTGCATAAAGTTACTGTAGGCAAAAGAATGTCAACACTTTAGCTAAGGTATTAAAGGGTTAACTCACTCGTCACTGCTATTGGCAAAATGATGTGTTTTAGTCAAAATAAAGCCTTTTGACGTTCTGTATTAAAATTAAAACCCTCCTGTGGTTCATGTTTGATGCCAAATATCAAACTTGAATTTCCTCATTGGCATTACTCATTAAATGGATCATAAAGTTGTTCTAAATGAAATTCTCAATGCCTTAGGACAAAGAAAAAGATCAGTGCCTCTTAACGTGATCTCGAAAAAGCTATTAGGAAGCTGACAGAAGTGCCTCTCCTTGGATTTCCTGAGGCAATCACATTAGTCAACTGGAGATTTGAACCTGGGCACACAGGCAGGAACAAATATCCCATTCAGCTGGAGCACGAGATTCTCACAAGCCGACAGACAAAGCCTGAGCTTTCGTTCCAGTTTTGGTCAAATTCACTTTCAAGCTTTCAAGCTATAAATAATTGAGCCATACCTATATAAATGTTGCACATTCGGATGGTGGATCTTCCCTTCTCCCCGCTCTGAGAGAAAAATTGAAAGACTGAACTACTTTTTCCTCTTTAGTGGTAAGACGCATATTTTATTAAGGTCCTGCTCACATGACAGATATTTATAAAAGAAAAGCTAAAACTGGGATGGAATAGACAAACAGTTCCCTTTCTACCTAATCTTTATTTCAACAAACTCACAGCACCCAAGAAAGATGTGATTGATATTAAGGGAAAACGTCTGCCATGTCAGCCTGACAGCACTTTCTTAGATACATTGAATCACAAGTGGCTATAATGCAGGTAAAGCTAGCCAGGTGTGAGCCTTCTCCCACAGACTGGCTCTGAATACAGATGGAGCTCGCCCAGCGCTTCAGCCTCAATACTCTGCAGCCGTCAAATCAGAAAGACAAAAGCAAATTCAAAGCCAGAAGACACCAGGCGAAATCCCACAAAACCTTTTCCCTGTGAGCTTCAGGGCAGCTCAACTTCACATTTTATTTCTGCCTCTGTTGCTATGATGGGATGGATATTGTAGCTCTCCCACATGCTTTCGCAATTTAACGCATAGCTGCCTATATGGTCTCAGGGCCACAAAAGCCCACGATGCTTAGATGTGCAGCTGAATCCTCTGAGCCCCAGAATTTCAGCTGTGAGACAGGAAGCACACAAAACCACAAACATGCACACCTATGGACTTGCGCCTTTGAGGAAGACAGGAAATAAAGACCTCAGTCAGCACTCCATGTAGGTCAGTGGCACAGACCAGCAGTGACTTCATACTCTAGAACTCTGTTCAGCAGATTTTCTACATAGATTTTGTAGTCCTTATTTAACCCTTTAACACCAGAGCTGTCCCCTCAGTGTTGAAGCTCTTTAAAATGCTGCAACCCTGCAACCGTTTACGCAATTATCGCAATTCCAAGTGATTCTAAAGCTGAGAAAGGCAGCTTTGTGCTGATATGCCATCATTGACAGTAAACAAGAACTGGACTGAGTGACTCCTCCCCCCTGGCGCTTCAAACAAGAACCTACTGGTCCAAAAAACGCCAAAATCCCACACACTTCTCTAGAGCAGTGTTTTTCAACCTTTTTTGAGCCACGGTACACTTGAACCTTGACAAAAATCCCGCGGCACACCAGCATCCCAAAAAATAGATAAATAAAAAAAAAGAACAAGCTCATAGTCTGTATTGATCTACAGCCCCTCTGTAATCTCACATGCATTTTTGTGATAATTGTTGCAGAAAAAGCTGGAAGCTGCAGCTGTTTTTTTCTAAAAGATGTAATAAAAATTAAGTCAAAAGATTCAAAAACTGTTTGATGTGTGTTCGTTGTTTTAAGACGTTAAGAGGAGAGACTCATTGTCCGCTATAACAGTCACTTTAATGCATCATGGGAGATGTAGTGCCGATAATCCGGTGACCGCGGAAAGACCCGCATCTTTGAGCTCCATGGTTTTGTTCACTTGTTCCACAGTTTGATAACAGATTCTGTTGAAAGCTACACCGCTAAAGACGAGCTTTAGCTGGTATTTTTCTTAGAACAGAGACTTTTTTGCGTTAAATCGAAACAAGGAAGTGAAGACTTCAACCACTTCTGATTGGTCAGACTGATGACATATGATTAAGCCTTCAAGAATGATTGGTGGAGACAGTTAAAGGGGCGGGACTTTTCCTTACACCGTTAAAGCTGCAGCTATAACTGTACCGCAGGGGACCGTCATTCTTATTAAAGTGTCTTTAATAGAATCATATAAACACAAAGAAAAAATATTTTTATGATATTTCATATTCTTAACTTCTCAGTGTTTTATCAGGGCCTGTTTGGATGAACAAAGAGCTGATTTCCTGGAGATGGTAAATATTTCTAGATGATCAGTTAATGAGGGCAATTTCTCACGGCACACTTGACCATCTCCCACGGCACACTAGTGTGCCGCGGCACACTGGTTGAAAAACACTGCTCTAGAGAAACAGCTGTTAGTCATTCTATTGGTCAGAACAACTATTCTTGCTCTGATAGTTTTTTTTTAAACATGTTCTTTTTTTATTCAAGTTATAACCTGACCAATCAGATGCCTCAATAAAAGTAGGTGGAGCCAACGTCCAACATATGAAACGTTAGATTCTCTCAAGCTCTCTTACAAGTGGTAGGGGTGTGGCCTTCCAACAAGCTCACTACTGACTGCTGAGAGGGATTGCCATAAAAAAAAAAGTCTACTAAGACCGAGTCCCAATCACTGCTTACTGACAATATGTGATTCCAACATGGCGATGTCTGCAATGCGGTAAAATGACGACTGCATTGTCTTCATTTCTGAATGGTAAATGGTAAATGGCGTATACTTATATAGCGCTTTCTACCCTCTTACGAAGGCCCAAAGCGCTTTACAGTCACAGACCCATCCACCCATGCACACACACATTCACACACACATTCACACACTGGTGGCGGCTCCGCTGCCGAACACTGGCGCCAACCTCCCACCAGAGGCAAGGTGGGGTTCAGTGTCTTGCCCAAGGACACTTCGACACATGGGCGTGCAAGGCGGGAATCGAACCTGCATTGTCTTCATTTCTGAAGTAGATCATCATCTAGTTGTGACGTCACATTCAGTCCAGTTATTTTATATAGGCAATCTATGCAAACCTTTATAGTAGTGTTGTGTTTACACAATCAACAATAATCACCTGGTTTTGATGCCGAAGCAGCTGATTTACTTTACAGCTGACTTGTTGCACTAGCATAGACAAAGTGTTGCGCTTTAATAGCATATAGTGTTGCCCCAAGGTTGTGTTGCATACTGGCGCAAAGCCACTTTTCTCCGCGTCTGAATTAGTTGGAATTACATTGTTTATGTGACAGGTTGAAGAGTTATGGTAATTCAAAGAGTGTAGGTTATTTTGCCATTAAAGAGTTATGGTATAAATTTCTCTTTTTCTTTCAAATACTTAATCGTTTGTTTTATTCTATATGTCTGAATAGAATTTTCTTAATGTGTGTCATTAACTGATAAGCCACGTCAGAGCAAACTAAATGAAAAACATGTGGCTGGTACCTAAAATAAAGGCTCCACAAAATTCAAATAGCTAAGAGATCTAAGAGACTAGAATTTTCTTTTTAAATCATAAAGTTGCAGCTTTAAAAACCCAAACAAGTTATTATTGCTTGATAGATTTTCATAGCTGATGCACAATAACACGGTGCTATTAGAAAAACTCATTTACGTTGTCCCAGTAAGTGAACTCTTGTCACGACACAAGGTTAATCATATTTAAAAAGCACATGAGCAGACTCAAAGCTTAGGTGCTTTTGTGTGTGTGTGTGTGTGTGTGTGTGTGTGTGTGTGTGTGTGTGTGTTAACTCTGCTGAATTTCTTTGTTGTTAGATTATTTTTAAAAAAGGTACATTTAAATCAGAACTTTTCCAAATTATTGTTATGGAAAGAAGTAAAAATGAAAAATTCCTATTTTCAGAGGAAGCTCACCCAAGATTAACCAAAGGACCCTCAAGGGTTGAAGCTAAAGCTTTTATTTTTATCACGTTACAAGTTTTACTTTATAGTTTTACTAAACTGCAACCATCAAGATTTACAGAGGTTTTCACTCAAGGTAATACATTTACAAAAAATAATGTTTATAGCTGAAAAAGAATCTCACACAAATATGGTTTGTGTGTTCAAACTACACAAATATGGCACAAAGGCACAACAGCAGGTGAACACGAGACAACAGTATTATCAGACAGCCAACCATTTGAACTATAGGTGTAACTGGCAAAACACTTTGATTTCCAGTCCTAATCTCACTGTTCAAGTCTAATGAATCAAATATTATGTTTTATTTAAATATGTATTTATTTAATAAATTGCATATTTTGGCCATGAGATGACAAAACTAAAACAGGGCGTAATTAAAGAAAATGTAAACTCTTGCACTACAAAGTTTTTATGCTAAAATATTACAAGAAACCTCTTTAAAAGAAGGTCACTTTGTAGATTAATTTTAAATATTGTCACAGTTTATGTATATTAGTTTTGTAAATCCATTTTTCAAACCCAGAATAACCTGCCTTGTTAAACAACGGTACTGTATCTAGAACTGATTTATTTGGATAAATGTATAAAAAAATTCTAAAAACTGACACTAAAATACTAATCGTCTTAAGATTCATTCACTTTGGTTGTATTCAAAATAATATAGCAAACACAAACAAAGCAGCTGTAATGCAGCATTGCTTGTTTTCTATGCTACATCTAGACTCTGACAGGATGTTTTGTCCCCTAAAGCCTTTTCTTTGTCTTGGTGCTGTTTCACATTTGCATCATTGCTGCCTACCATTATAAAAAAGAAGAAGCCAAGCTTGCAGCTTGTGTGTGTTTTTGTTGAGGTTGTGCATTTGTTTGTGTGTACATCACTTGGAATGAGTTAGGGTTAAGACAGTTCTCTGACAGGCAGCTGACACATGAAAGGGCATTTAGGCATCTTGGTTATCTTTCCATGCAGAGGATTTCATCTGCACCTCAGTAAAACACACTGAATAAAGATTCAATGCTTTGTTTGCCTAAAATAATGATCAGTCTCAAACCATGACATTTTTTGTCAAAAAAAAAAAAAAAAAAAGAAGAGACGTGAGCAGACAGAGAGAACAGCACCATGTTGACAATCAAAGCGGCTTTGGTTGTTGTTTTTTGACAAGGATAAACAGAAATCGCTAAAAGTTTGTGCTGCAGTAATGATTAATGATGTAGCAGTGATTAACTATGACACGCTTTTATTGTAAACTGCAGTACAGCGTTTCCTTGCCATTTATGTATTACAGTCTTACTTTATCGCATATTTTTTGCAATGCATTTTCTTTTACAGCACATTGTGTCAATCAGCTTCATCTGTAGCCTATCTCCTGTACTTAAGATGTTTTAACTTGCAAAACAAACAAATTCTCTGTTGCCATCAGCCCTTTGTTTTCATTCTGTAATACTGGACAATTAACTATAGGAGTTTAAACAAGTAAGAAAAGTGTGAAAATGTTCACGTCTGTCTGAGAAAAGTGGATAAAGTGTTTTACAGCTGTAAAACATCTAGAAATATTGTAAAAAAAAATAAAGAAGACTACTTTGCAGACTATGTCTACTGCAAGCCACTTGTAGAACGAGGGAAAACTATAAAAGACTTGCACGTGAATGAAATAAACATCCAAAATAAAAGCAAATATTGAATTAATACTACTTCAAACTTATTAGGCAAACTATTTCATGCTTACCAAAATATTAGTTTTTAAACTTAATTAGCATATAATGCAGTAGCCCCCCCCCCCATATTCGTGGGGGTTAGGGACCAGAGACGCCAGCGAATACGGAGAAGCCCCACCTCCACGCCACTGTGGCTGAAGACTGTTTGTCACTGACACTCGTCAAAAACTCTTAAACGTTTCTGATGCATTTCCGAGAAGTGGAACACTTTTTAAAGAACATTGCAATATGACTCAGAGTTTGTTTGTTTTTTTTCATTATTATTCAGAGCAATTGGCTGTACTTTATAACACCTTCATCAGTTAAGTGCGAGAGGGACTCTTCTTCAGAAGGAGCCAGTTTCATCCATCATTTATTCATCTGAATGATATTTATTCTCCACGATCATCTTCCTCAGCGTATCAAGATATTTTTCGGCCTCTTCTTAGTCAGCTGATGCCATTTCTCTACTCTGGTTGGTAGAGATTCAGGAACAGGTGGAACCAGCTTTTGCTCTCTTTGAAATATTCTTTAGTATCCGGCGAGGAAGCCGATAGGCCGGCGTGCTCTTCATCTCCAATCACCATCTCAGAAATTCCCACAATACCTCCTTTGGACACAAAAGTCTCATACAAGCATCTTGAGTTGCCTGAGTTTTTGAAATGGACTGGAGGAGTCATGTGACGGAAGAAGAAAAAAAAAAAAATCAGTGAATATTCAAAACCGTGAATAATGACACATGAATAGGTGGGGGAGAACTGTATGGTCTTTATGCTAACGATTGTCCTAAATTCAACATCCCCATGTCTGATCATCTTGAGACATAAACTGGTTTCACTTCTTCATTTCCAATTTAAATGTTGGGTTTTAATACATATCAGCATGTCCTTCTATACAGCTAATCTCACATGGATTTAAGAAACATGGATTTATTTAAAAGATGGAAACAAGATTTTTATAGTTTTAAATGTTTCCGTTACCTGGAGCTCATATAAAGTCAAAAGGATGAGTCCATATACATTATGAATACTCATTTTAGCAGCTTGAATTCTTGAAATAATCTTTTTAAACAATGGCCCACATTGACAGGCTATTAGAAATGGAGAGCTTCACCTTTCAACTACACCCTCTACATGAACATATGCCATTGAAGTATCAGTGTGGCTGTGGGCGGTGTCCCATTTCTCCTTTAGACTATCCAGAAATACAGGAAAATGCTGATTTTGACCCCCAAAAAGGACTTGTGTTAGGACTAGGACCTCACACCTGGCCATAGGAGCTCCTGGAGGTCTCCATAATCTCCCCGTCCACAAAGATCCAAAAGTAGAGGAACTAAAATGAGGTTAAACCCAAGTTAGACATTTTAAGTCTAAAAAAAGAGCAGTGCCATTTTTTAAACCTGGTTTTAACTCGTGGTTTCATAATGAAATCAATTCTATTTACTGATTCAGCTGCGTTTTCTGACAAGCCGATTACATCTTCCAGAAATAGACCTTTAACAAAAATCCCACTAAACCTTTTCTACATATCTTTGTCATGTTTTTGACTGCACATCATATCTTATTTCAGACCAACAAAGACCAATGAAAGTGCATCCATAACAGTCAAGTCCCATTCTTTTCAGCTGCTCACAAGCTGCAGCTAAACATCTAGACAAATGAGAAGAAGAACCTGAACAGAAAAGGTTTAATCTGCAGAGGCTTTTGGGACCTCAGAGGGCCGTGAAAGTCCAAAATGCATTTCAACAGGATGGCTTTGAACACAGACCATTTCACACTTTAGGGGTCCTTGCATTCAGATAAAGACGACTACAAAGAAAACAGGAGCCAAACAAAGCTGTGCTGCAGTGTGATACAGGCCTCGAGGGCCAGTGTCCTACATCCAACCAAACAACCAACCATTGAAACTTCTAATTGGCTAAACACACCTGATCCATGCAATCAACAGCAAATAAGGCAGGGTTTCTGGAAAACCAGCAGGACACCGGCCCTCAAGGCCTGGATTTGGGGACCCCTGACCTAAAACATTCCTGGTCGATCAAGACCGCTACATCTTGTTCAGATTTCTGTGAAACTACACCATGAGCAATATCAGAAATGCAACAAAAGCAGGTTAAGACCATTGGCTGTATTTCAGAATTGGAGCAAGTGGTCCAATCCAAATTCATCCCCTACCCCTCTGGCTCCTCCCTATTGCTCCAACTGTAGGGGTATTTGAATCAGTAGTGATGTCTGAAAGTGTTCTTTATTTATTAATTTTAAGTAGGAGCAACAGTGACTTAGAGCTGGCTATCCCTGCGCCGGTAGGGTGCTCCACGTCATGCTATGGCATGGAGGACAAATGCATTTCTTTACATAGGTGCGCTTTGAAGCACAGAAGTTTACATTTAAATTTAAGTAACCTATGTGTATTGTCCATCTCTCTACCCTTGGAGGGATAAATGTAGATGTAGGGAGAAGCCCTAGGGGTAAGGAAGCAATTGGATTTGGCCAGTGTGATGTCACCCGTAGAAAATGGCTTCAACCAAATGAAGTCCATCAGTTGACTTTTTTTGCAATACGGATGTCGTCACGTTTGGAGTCAGACATCGTCAGTAAGCGGTGATTGGTCAGTCAGTCTGAGTCATCGCCTCTATTGTAACCACTCTTACCAATCAGGAGTAAGCTTGTTGGAAGACCACACCCCAATTAGGCTACACAAAATCTCTCAAACATTTTGAACGTTGGATGTGGGGGCCAGCAGGCTCCACCTACTTTTATTGAGGCATCTGATGGGCCAGTTTATAACTTTAAAGAATAACCTTAAAAAGTATCAGAGCCAGAATGGTTCTTCTGACCAATAGAATGACTGTTTATTTCTCTATATAAGTCTATGGGATTTTTCTTTATTGGGTCTCTAATCAAATGTTTTCCTTTACAAAACAAATATTTTTTATCCCTCATAAATGTTCAAGAAATGAATTAGATAAGATGATGAAACCCTCCAAACTAACAGCTAAAATATTCTCATCCTTTCAAAGCAGTTTACTCTTTTGGGTCATTAATTAAAAGGTAGCAGATTTTTAACAGACTTACAGGAATAGTTCAGCAGTAAGTGCACCTTATACCAACAGAGAGCAGGACCAAAGGTCAACTCTCAAAGGGCCAAATCGAGATTATCTGCACTTACAAAACTGCAAACTGACCTGCAAGGAATCTATCAATGACAAAACCATTAAGTAACTGTGCTCTCTCTGTTCAATAACACCACAAGTAAGAGGCCAGCTGCTGTACAATTAACTATATCCAGGTGGGTGAGTATTGATCCACTCTTGTGAAGAGATAAGAAATCTGCTTCCAAACAGCTTTGGGTTTTTGAACCACAGCTTTTATTCAGCTGAGTGTATGTAAATGTAAGACATTTAAAACAAAGGGTTTAAGCGTCAAAACCTAAATTAGTTGTTACATGTCCGTCTCATTCATGCCTGAAAATACTTATGCATCTCTTTAAGTGAGCTGCACAACTTTGCTCCCCACCTACTAGATTTTCAAGTCCTGAACACAATCCAGTGTAACTAACATGAAACAGCTATCATCAGGAACAGAGACCAGGATTTTAAAGCAATCTGATGTGCAGCCCCCAAAATATCACAAAGACGGTTTCTACAGGATGGATGGATAAATCCTCATCTGCAACATCTTATTAAAACCAAACAGCAGGTGAATGAGAAATCATTGGAGGACAAATAACAGATTTAAGACATTTTACATCATGTCACATCACAAAACGGCCTCAAAAGCTCTACTGACTATGTTGGCTTGACAAGCGATACACGAAATTTGATTGGACCCGATGTTTCTATGACAGCTGATGCATGAATACCAGATTAAAAATTGGAAGCTTAAGTTGGTGCTCTTGATCTAGAGATCAAGAGTACCAACCTCCATATTCAATGATTAGAAAGAAGAGCCTGCGATGAAACTACACGTGTGTAGATACGAAATGTAGGCAAGCTCGTCATTTTCCAACACTTTGTACAATTTCTAGTTCAAAGTTAACCAAACCTCAAGAATCATAGGTTCATTCTAGAAAGCAACTTTATCAGTTTCCATCAAACATTGTCATAATTAAAGTAATCTGACGGTAGGGCTCTAAGCTCTTTTGCACATATTTCTAAAAACAACAGGCGTGTTTTTACTGCTCTAATATCTTTTTTGCACAATATAGTGACTGATTTGAATCTCATCGTGCATACAGTCGGTGAGAATAAAGGGATTTCAAAACCTCTCAAACAAAACAAATGACAAAATCTCTCAGATTTAACAATTCTTTTATAACTTTTAAAACAGAGTATATCTGAGTGACAAATTAAAAAAAAAAAACTAAAACTTGACCAAAAAAATTGCTAAACAGCATTTTGGAGATAAGAGCCAACTCTAACGTTGAGTGACAGCAGAGCTTCCTGCAGCAGCACTCAATCGCTGTCAGAGAGACATCAAATGACTCCGAATTTGCAGATTTTCCTTGTGCCCACGTCCTCACAGTAGAGGATAAGGCACTCGGTCGCATTCTTGAAGTCTGACAGCCTTCACCATCCACCATTCCAGAGACCCAGACGTGGAACTGCTGCCTCCATCTTCTGTTAAAGGTTCAGGTGCACAACTATACTTTTTCCATTTTCAAAGCGAGGTCTTTAAATCGCGAATATGCGGTTTTTACCCAAACTCAAAAGCCTGTGTCATTTTTAGGACATTATCTAGGGCTGAGTATCACCAAGAATTTCCAGAATCGAATCAATAGTTGCATGCTCTTATGACATACGCGTGACGCTGTTGTGTGGTGTCCCTACGCCACACTCTAGTTTTTAATAAACCATTAATCACAACGACCCTTACGGCTAGATGTGGGCTGCCTGTGGGGGAATAATCTGTACGACACGCCAGGGACATGTTGCTCCCAGAAAAACATCTGCATAGACATTTTCGTTCAGCCGGATCACCGCTGGTCCACGACCTCGATGTTTCATTCATGGTATCCCATACAAGTTTGCCCCCATCCACCCATTCTTCATTCTGCTCACCCAATTCCACTGCATTTCATTCACAGCTCTTCTCGTGAGTTTTGATGGGAATCATGCATTATTATTATTACGGTCTTTTTTAGTGGTACATTTTTGTCTGGAATAGGCTGGCTAAGAGCGTGTTCTGTAAGTGTTAGCTCTAATTTATCTCTTTTTGAGTTGACTTCACTTTGGCTAAAGGTAAGTAAATCGGGTCCTGCATGTGGTCTCACATGAAACTGATTATTTTCTCATGCACAAAGCAATTTTATGCACCCAATCTTCTTAAATTATGAGTTTTGAGCTTTGATTCAACCCGTATTTACAAGAAAAAACACCCCCACGCAAACAAATACTTTAATGCGCTCCAATCAACTGCTACAAAAAAAAAAAAAAGGTCTAGGGTAAATTATTTACATATTTTACCGTATTTGTTTTCTCTATGCTTTGACAATAACCTCTTTTACTCATAAAAGCTATTTCTTTTTATGAATAAAATAATACAATAATCAGATCCAATACTTTGGTGAATTAGGTCACTTTTGAACTTTTTGGAATGAAGCCTAATTTTGAACAAATAAATACTAGAAGCATTAACTTGTTATAAAGACTTTTCTAAAACAGCTTCTTAGTACAATCTTGATCCTAATTTCTTCCCAAGATGCTGCAAATGCAATAAACCCAATTACAAACAGCTGGATTTGGGAATTTTTCAAGTGTCTCTAAAATGAATGATTCAAAGAAAATGAAAGATTTGTAGTATCAGACAGTTTAATAGGTAGGAGGGAGATAAGATATGAAGTTCCCCAAAGCACAAAGTCCCTGAATCTCAAACAGCAGCCAGTGAATCAAAGGAAGCAGATGAAAGGCACACCAATTCCACATTTAACCAAGGATTCCATCGGGATAGAAACTTCTCTTTTATTAAAATCCACCATTTTCACCAACCAAAAATAGGGAAGGCGCTGGCAGCCAGGCAGAAACAGCAGGGAGCAGCAAATTCCAGAGACTGGGTGCAATTACCGGCACAGAAAGAGCACTGCTGTCATAACGAGGGGCTAATCAGCTGGATATCATAACGGCAAACACTGTGGACAAACATCAGCAGCAGTTTAAGGCCTAATCAGCACTGGCCAGTGTTTCTATTGAGAGCATTCTCAAATAAAAAATGAGTTAAATAGCCATGGTAATTAAAAAAAAAGAAAAAGGTGTGTCTTGCAGTTCTCTTAAGGCTCATACGACCACCTAAAGGGACATCATGAATATGGAACGTACCATAGTCGAGTGTGTGGTAATCATGAGGTGTTCGTAAGGCTTATGGAAGTTACACGCACTCATGAGGTACGGGTGGTGTACGATGTCCTTACACTAGTGTTTTTCAACCAGTGTACCGCAGCACACGGCCCTCATTAACTGATCTAAAAACAATTCCCATCTCCAGGAAATCAGCTCTTTGTTCATCCAAACAGGCCCTGATAAAACACTGAGTAGTTATGAATATAAAAGATCATAAAAAAACTTCTTTCTTTGTGCTTATTTGATTCTATTAAAGACATTTTGATAAGAATGACGGTACCGCGATTTAGCTGCAACTAAAGCAGTTTGCGGCAAAGTCCCACCCCTTTAACTGTCTCCGCCAATCATTCTTGAAGGCCTAATCACAGGTCATCAGTCTGACCAATCAGAAGTGGTTAAAGTCTTCACTTCCTTGTTCAGATTCTGCTCATAAAGTCTCTCAGTTCTAGCAAAAATACCAGCTAAAGCTCGTCTTTAGCGGTGTAGCTCTCCACAGAATCCGGGGTCAGACCGTGGAACAAGTGAACATAACCATGAAGCTCAGAGATGCTAGTCTTTCTGCCCTTTTGTGGCAGTTTTCACACTACATCTCCCATGATGCATTGAGTTAAAGCAACAGCGCCTCAGTGCACAATGAGTCGTCCTTGTTAAACGTCGTGAAACCACAACGAAGACACATCAAACAGTTTTAACATTTTCTAACTTAACTTTTATTTCATCTTTTAGAAAAAACAGCTGCAACTTCCTGCTTTTTCTGCCACAATTATAAAAATGCATGTGAGATTGCGGGGGTGGGGGGTGGGGGGGGGTCTGGCCGTCAATACAGACAATAGCCGCGGTTACATGGGCAAAATATCTTGATCGGATCAATGGTCGGGTTAAAATTCCCCTGTGCACATGGGCACAGAAAACCTTTTTCCGATTAGAACAAGCGTTCCCATGGGTCATACTTTCAGTCGGAATAAATCATTTGGGCATGCGCAGTACTGTTGAAAAACCCGGAAGGAAAATGAGTCCCGTTGTAAACAAACCTTTGCTGTCACAGACATTTATGCAGTAGCTCAATAATATACGAGACGATCTTCCAAACATGCTTTTATTAATGTTATGAATAGGGCTGGGCGATATGGCCTAAAAATAAAATCTCCGATTTTATTTTTTTTAATTCGATTTCCGATTTTTTCCCGATTTTTTTCCCCTACTTAAGGAAAGCAATAAGTACAAACGGCAGACAACTTAAAGCAAATGTTGCTTTTATTTAATCAAATGCAAGACAAATGTAACCCCCATTTCTGGGATGAATAATAAATAAATAGTTGTTATTCTACTCTTGTTTTCACTTGTCCAAAATGAAAAGGTTACTTACTTCAAGTCCCAGCTGTGTTTTCAGTCACACTTTATAGTCTAGACTAAAATGAGACAAACATTCACCTTGAGAGTAGCAGCATTTTCTAAAAAGTTATCAATACAGCTCATATCTTGGTCTAAAGTTTGTGACAAAGCCACATAAGTGTATCATGTTTTCTGTATTTTACACCCTATGAGGTGAAGAGGTCCTATGTTTACCTTTTATTTTAGTGTATGTGTTTAATTTGGGTATTTGTGTACCGGGGATGCCGCTGACGTCACTCCTCACAGCTGATGCGATCAGCTGGGGTGCGTTAACACACGGCATGGCTTCCGGGTTAAAAAGGGACAGACAATGTGGGCAGGAGGCCTAAGGAGAGTGAAAACTCTGACGAGACGGAAAGGGAGACTACGAGGGCCCTTCCAAGGAGCAAGAACGCACGGAATACCCCGGAAACCGACCATCGGGAGTTACAGAGGAGGATCTGACGTGGACCTTTCAAAATACTGCCGCGGGGATTATTATTAATTTCTTTTGGGGATGGACGTGGCTGGAAAGTGACCGAGAGCAAACGGAGACTCCCTGACGTTAACCCGAAGGACGGGGTGAGATCATTTCAGTTTTTCTTTTTCTTTTGACTTTGGGAGGAATTTTTAAGTTGGAGCGCTTACGCGCGTACAGATGGAAGTCGCTAGACGGACAATAGGGAATCATTGTAAACACGGGCACGTACCTATAATGTAATCGGGTGCGCGATTTATGGAGTGTGATTGGGTTCAATGAAATTATGATGGTTAAAGAACATTTGTTGATTTAAGTGGATGTTTTTTTTGTTCATGTGTGTTCCATAGTCAACCCACGACAGATATATTAAGACTCTAAATGAACTGTAGAGTGTTACATATGGTGGCCAGTATGGGGATTTAATTTATCCTTTTTGTAATTTGTTTTCAAGTGTGTGTGTGGGGTGATCATTTACGTATATATTACTTCTAAGAATTCTAGTAAAGAAGTTACTGAGACACAAAGCAGCAGAAATGGCTGAGGCTGAAACAGAGTTAGATTTCACCGCGGGGCCATTTGTTACCCGCAGACGAACTTCAGATGGAGAATTATCATCATTATTAAGTACCTTATACCTGCATAACAGTGAGGATGAAGGGTCGGTACAGGGGGATAATGGGGATGCTGTGAATGATGCTGCTGAGGTTATAGTAGAAGCTCCAGTTGCTGAGACAGAAGAAGCTCATACACAAGAACAAAACTGTCAAACTGAGAATGACAATCTAGCTCAGGAAATGGCAGCACTTAAAGATCATGTGAAGGAATTAGAGGAAACTTTCAGAGCATCTGTCACAAGCTCTCTTAACCGCGAAAGTAATTTCAGGGAGTATGTGGACATTAGCTTTGCTAAGCTAGAAAAAACTTTAACGTCCAGCATAGAAAAACTTGAGAAGGATGTGGTGAACTGTTTATTGCGAAGAGATGAGAAATGGCAGAACCAACTAAAGAAACTTAGGACTGTTAGTACCCCTCTACCTCGGCAAACAGTAGCCATATCCACCGAAACAGATTACACTGTAACACCCACACCCCGTCATTCACACCAAATAAGTCAGTCTGGTGCAACCTCCTTTTACTCCAAACCTCCTGTTCGGTTGGATTTTCCCACGTTCGGTGGTCCGCAGACCTCGGATGCGCTGAATTTCATTGAACAGTGTGAAAACTATCTTGACCTTAGACCCTTATCAAATCACGAACTGTTAGGAGCCCTGTCCGCGGTCCTGAAGGGACCCGCTTTAAGCTGGTGGAAAGCCACTAAACCTGTTGTGCAGGATTGGTTGACATTCAAGGAGGCTTTTTTATCCGCTTTCCTGCCAACTGATTATTTAAGTGAAGGGGAAGAGCAATTAAGAACAACTGTGCAGAGGCCGGAGCAGTGTTTACGTGACTTTGCCTATGACTATAGGGCTTTGTGTCTGAAGTGGAAACGAGACATGACAGAGGAAGAGATAGTTCGACGGATACTTAATAACATCAACCCCAAGGTGGCCGGCTGTTTGCGTGGGACCGTTTCATCGGTAGCCCAGCTGGTAAAAGTAGGTTCAATGGTGGAGAAGGACTGTTCAGGAGCTAAAGAGTACTGGCAGAAGGTGCATGCTGGAGCTGATAGACAACCCAAAAGACAAACTGACCGGAAAATGATGCCAAAGGGAGCAATAGGGGTCACAGTGGGAAAACAGAACCCACAGAAAGGTTGTGAGCCTAAACTTTTAATGATCCCAATCACCATACGGGGGGTGAAAGTTGAGGCTGTAGTGGACACTGGGAGCACGTTTACATTGATGAGGAATGGTTTATGGAGAGAATTAGCTCGGAACGAGGAAAGCATTCAACCTGCTGAAAGACAATGGTTTGTCATGGCGGATGGAACAGTGCATCAAGCCCTTGGTAAAAAGACCATTTGTCTAGAAGGACAAGGGGGACAGTGGCCATTGTCTGTCCATATAATGGAAGATGTACACCTTGCCTTTCCTTTAATCCTGGGTTTGGATTTTCTTTCAAGATCCGGTGCCATTCTCAACTTGGCTAAGAATTCATACGGCTTAAGATCTGACCAAGGTTATGTGTATCATGAGTTCGGTTTGCCAATACAAGTGCGGTCCAGAGATCACTACTCAGCCAACCCCTCTTTGCCATCAGTTCAGCTTTACTATGCTATTCAACCCGGAAAACTTCCTCCATGTTGGGCAGCCACCACCACACCTGACCCAGTGACCTATGACACAGATTTTCCTGAGTTGCTGAAAACCCTGATTGATGATTGGCCTACAGTCACATCAGGAGTTTTAGGGAAGACCAATGTAGAAAAACACACTATTTTCTTAAAGGATGATGTACCAGTCAGAAGTAGAGCTTACAGAGTTTCTCCTTTAAAGAAGAAGGTGATCGAGGAACATGTAGAAAAAATGCTGCGAGAAAACATCATAGAGCCCTCGCAGTCGGCCTGGTCATCTCCTGTAGTCCTAGTGAACAAGCCTGATGGATCCTACCGGTTTTGTGTGGATTACAGGAAGATCAATGCCAAGACCCTGCCTGACGCATATCCTATGCCACTTGTTCATGACATCTTGGAGTCACTGGAAGGCGCCTCCTGGTTTAGCTCCTTAGACCTCCAGGCAGGTTATTGGCAGGTAGAGATGAATGACAGTAGTAAACCAGTCACTGCTTTTACAACACACCTGGGCCTTTTCCAATTCAAATGCATGCCTTTCGGATTGCGGAACGCAGCAGCAACATTTCAACGGCTGATGGAGAAAGTTTTAGGACAGTTGAGAGGACGGATATGTTTTGTATACATTGACGACATCATTGTGTATTCAAAGACAAAAGCAGACCATCAGAGAGATTTGGCCACTGTATTTCAAAAGCTGCAGGCTGCCAATCTTAATTTAAATATGAAGAAGTGCCATTTTTTCAAAAGGCAGTTGAGGTTTCTGGGTCACCTTGTGTCCGAGAAAGGTGTGGAGATTGACCCAGACAAGACCCAAGCAGTAACCAATTTCCCTGCTCCCAAAGACCTAAAATCCCTCCAACGATTCTTAGGCTTAGTTGGATGGTACCACAAGTTCATACCTCACTTTGCAGATATAGCCGCTCCTTTGCATAATTTAAAGAAAAAAGGGGTTGAGTGGAGATGGACTGAGGAATGCCAGGTCAGAATGGATATGTTGAAAAAAGCTTTACAAAGCCCTCCTGTATTAATTCAACCTAACCCAATGCTTCCTTTCCAAGTTCACACAGATGCTAGTGAGGTGGGTCTTGGAGCAGTTCTGACCCAAGAAACAGAAAAAGGTGAGGGAGTCATCGCTTATGCTTCCCGACTGCTTAATGGGCCAGAAAAGAACTATTCCACCACAGAGAAGGAGTGTTTGGCTGTAGTTTGGGCAGTGGAGAAATGGCGACACTACCTAGAAGGACAGGAGTTTCTCATATATACAGACCATGCAGCATTATCATGGGCATTCAATTGTCCAAAGTCATCTTCCCGGTTGACGCGCTGGACCTTACGTTTACAGCAGTTCAACTTTAAAGTGCTCTACAGGAAGGGATGTCTCAATCAGGTTCCTGATGCCTTATCAAGGGTATGGGAACCAGAGGTGGGAACCAGAGGTTATAACAACTTACTACAGACCGGTGAACATTATGAAAACAAGTCTGCTCCGTGCTTAAAGATCACAAGGAAGAGTTCCACCGATTTACCCACAACCTTAGCAGAGATAGCCGAGGCCCAGGCTAAGGACTCAACAGTGAATGACCTATGTCAGTCTCAGTTAGTGAACCCTCCTGCCGACCGGATCAGTTTTATTAAACATCAAGGGGTCGTGTATCGACGGGTTCCTCTGGGAGATCAAGGAACAAAATTCCAGTTAGTGGTTCCTAAGTTGCTAATCTCAGACTTCCTAAAGTATTTTCACGATAACCCTCTAGGAGGACATCTGGGACAACTAAAAACATTGCTGCGGGTCTTGGAGGTAGCATGGTGGCCTAATGTGCGTAAAGATGTATGGGAGCATACAAAAAACTGTGAGGTGTGTCAAAGAACCAAAGCGGATAACCGAAAACCATCAGGTTTATTACAAAACACCTCTGTGTCTCTGCCGGGAGAGATGTTGGGAATTGATATCATGGGACCTTTCCCAAGAAGCAAAAAGTCAAACACCGTTCTTCTAGTGGTTGTTGACTATTACACAAAATGGGTGGAAATGTTTCCCCTCAAAGATGGCAAAACACCCCGGGTTGTAAGAGTCCTACGGGAAGAAATATTTACGCGTTGGGGGGTACTAAAATACTTGGTGTCGGACAGGGGTCCTCAATTTACCAGTCATCTGTTGAACGAACTCTGTAACAACTGGGGAGGCATACAGAAATTAACCACCAGCTACCATCCTCAAACTAATCTGACAGAACGTTTCAACCGAACCATAAAGACCATGATTTCCTCCTTTATCGGCCAGCAACACAACACCTGGGACCAATGGATCCCTGAGTTCCGCTTTGCCATAAATACAGCTCAACAGGAAACAACAGGGAAAACCCCTGCAGAGTTAGCCTTAGGACGAAACATACTTGGCCCACTGCAGAGGTTAATTCAAAAACCTCCATCACCTGAACAGTTGGGGTCGTACAACCTGGTAGAGCGGCAACGTAAAATGGCAGAGGAGGTCAAACGGAGAGTGGGGTTGCATCAGGCTAGACAAGCTAGGTACTATAACCAACGGAGGAAAGATGCGCACTTTCTTCCGGGTAACCTAGTCTGGGTCCGAACACATCCACTTTCCAAAGCCACTGATAAGTTCACAGCAAAGCTTGCGCCTAGATGGGAAGGGCCAGCAAAAGTACTACAAAGATTAGGACCTGTTAATTATAGGGTTGGTTGGGGTGACCCACAGAAGGAAGATACCGTCCATGTGGTTAATTTAAAAACCTATCATGGGTTAAGTCCTTAGAAGCCTTCGGCTGGAGGGGGGGACTATGTGACAAAGCCACATAAGTGTATCATGTTTTCTGTATTTTACACCCTATGAGGTGAAGAGGTCCTATGTTTACCTTTTATTTTAGTGTATGTGTTTAATTTGGGTATTTGTGTACCGGGGATGCCGCTGACGTCACTCCTCACAGCTGATGCGATCAGCTGGGGTGCGTTAACACACGGCATGGCTTCCGGGTTAAAAAGGGACAGACAATGTGGGCAGGAGGCCTAAGGAGAGTGAAAACTCTGACGAGACGGAAAGGGAGACTACGAGGGCCCTTCCAAGGAGCAAGAACGCACGGAATACCCCGGAAACCGACCATCGGGAGTTACAGAGGAGGATCTGACGTGGACCTTTCAAAATACTGCCGCGGGGATTATTATTAATTTCTTTTGGGGATGGACGTGGCTGGAAAGTGACCGAGAGCAAACGGAGACTCCCTGACGTTAACCCGAAGGACGGGGTGAGATCATTTCAGTTTTTCTTTTTCTTTTGACTTTGGGAGGAATTTTTAAGTTGGAGCGCTTACGCGCGTACAGATGGAAGTCGCTAGACGGACAATAGGGAATCATTGTAAACACGGGCACGTACCTATAATGTAATCGGGTGCGCGATTTATGGAGTGTGATTGGGTTCAATGAAATTATGATGGTTAAAGAACATTTGTTGATTTAAGTGGATGTTTTTTTTGTTCATGTGTGTTCCATAGTCAACCCACGACAGATATATTAAGACTCTAAATGAACTGTAGAGTGTTACAAGTTTTAAATAAATTAATAAACCCCGTCTTGATGAAGCAGCAGGAGTCGCGGTTACCCCCCCCCCCCCCCCGTCCTCTCCCGAAACAAAATCCTACGGTGGCCGCGTCGCAAATGAATATACAAGTAATAATTACAGTGCAGTATTCTTTATTAACAAATAACAGTAAAAAAAATAACTATCTAACTAATGAACTAACTATACAGGCGTTGTAGAATGAGTATGTGTGTCAGGTCGCGTGTGTGTTAGGGCGCGTGCATGTGTAAGTAGACTGAGCGCGTGCCACGCGACCGCGCGTGAGAGCCTTTGACTCCGATGAGCTCCTTTAGGTAAATGTGGCAGCGTGGAGACTCTTCCTCCACGTCTGTGACAGTAAAGCCACACCATTTCCACACAACAGATGAGTTCATTTCTTTCTTAGGAACAAACTGCCCACTCTCACCGGTAGTCGTGCTGTCGCGTGCCGTGTGAAACTAACGCTACGGAAGCTCTGAGGAGCCAAAAATGCGCCACATAAAAACTCGATTTAGTAATTTTTGAAATCGCCCGTAACAAAAAATTCGAATTAATTCATTTGATCGATTTATCGCCCAGGCCTAGTTATGAATATTATGAAGCATCTATTCGCTCATCGTTTTATATTTAATCCGTGTGGTCGGTGCTTTTTGTGCAAGAACGGAGCTTGAAGCCAGGGTTAGGAGAGGCTATAAACACGGGCTAACAACATTAGCTTGGCTGCACGTAAATGTTTGGGAATAACATCAGCCTTTATTTTGTCGGGGCACAACTGGAAACACAAATCCGTGTGATTGTTTGGACAGTTTCTAAGGACTGAGCGACATTTCTGCTTTGAAGCTCACACACACCGACCCAAATGTGTGAGCTGACGGGCCGAGCTCTGCTCGGTTTTTGTGAGTCCTGCAGCCGCTAACCCAGAGCGGCGGGTCGGCTCACAGTCCGAATTCTCACACATAACAACACAACAAAACGCACACGTAACAAAGCACCCCCCCCCCTCCAACACATTAATAAATCCTGCTGCTCTGCTCAGAGAGGTTCACTCGGTCCACTGGCACCGGAGCCCGAACGCAGAGCTCAGGTGCCGGGTCCAGACCTCAGTGGGCACGAAGCGCTCCTCCCCAGCAGCCCCTTCGTGAGGGGTATAAGAGAGGCAGAGAGCCAGCGGGGCGAGAGCGGAGCGGTGCTTTTCAGGGGGCCGCCGCAGAGCAGCTGATTGGTCCTGTATGAGCTCCAAAGCTTTCTCTCAACGAAACACCGTCTATGAATGACGTAAACCAGAGCACAAGTGACACACGAACGGAATGACCGTTTACATGTACCACGATCGGATAAAGGACCGGTATAACCCACCTATCTCGATCGGAAAGAAAGTTTGATCCGAACGAGTCTGACCGGGGCAGACTATTCCGAACGGCGCGTTTACATGACGCATTTTCTTTCCGATCAGGCATTCTTTCCAATTACTTTTGCCCATGTAAACGCGGCTAATGAGTTTCTGCTTTTTTTTTTTTTTTTTTTGGATGATTGTGTGCTGCGGGATTTTTGTCAAGGTTAAAGTGTGCTGTGGCTCAAAAAAGGTTGAAAAACACTGCCTTACACCACACTAGTCATTAGTCAGGTGTAAGGGCTGTAGGGTTGGGCGATGTCCCTTAAATTGGCCGTTGATGATGTTTGCTGCGTATTTTTTGCATTTTTTATTTTTTTGCATCTTATATAACTGCTATTCGTTATTTTGCTTTTTTCATTTTATTTCCCAACTAATGACTAATCCGCGATGACCCAGTATAAGCTGAGGGAAGTGACTTCAACAAAAATGTAACAAACAAAATAGAAAAGAAGTGGTCCGCTCCTGCACTTAACTAGCGAAGTGGACCGGCGGAGTGAGGACTTACAGCTTTGTGTTTGATGGGGGGGGGGGGTGTTACGTGAGCGGTATGTGTGGGAGATTTAGGACTGCGATCCGTCCCGCAGCTCTAGGGGTACGAGCTACCGAACTCAGAACCGGGTCTAAAAGTGAGTGTCTGAGCACAGCTCGGATCGTCAGCACACACAGCGGTTTGAGCTTCAAAGCAGAAATGTCGCTCAGTCCTTAGAAAACATTCAAACAATGACGTGGATTTGTGTTTCCAGTCGTCTCCCGATTTAATAAAGGTGGATGTTATTCTTACATGTTTAACGTGCAGCCAGCATGCAGCGCCACCCAAAGCTAATGTTGTTAGCCTGTGTTAGCATACTGCTAATCCTGGCTTCGTTCAGAAAAAGCACTGACCACACGGATTAAAATTCAAATGATGAGCGAACAGGTGTTTCATAATAACCGTAACATTATTAAAAGCACATTTAGAAGATCGTCTCGTATATTACCGAGCTGACATGTCAATGAATATAGCCGCTCTGCGCTGTTTAACGTAGTTTTGTATTGAATCGTTACATTCAATAAAGTTTGAAAAAAAAAAAGCCGCTCGGCGGAATTTATATCCTTCCGGTTTTCAAACCCTACTGCGCATGTGCGAATGATTTATTCCGACGGAAAGTGTGACCTTAGTAACGTTTTTATATTCTGAAAACATTTTTTCTGGGCCCATGTACACTGTTGGATTCTAATCCGACCATTGATCCCATCAAGACCATTGCCACCATCGTGATGTCAGTCACCCATCACGATGGACGATATCACAACCCTAGAGGGCTGGCTCCTTACTGACCACACAAATTCAACAGATGATGTACACGTGATAAGCAAGTGTAAAGGACGCCCACACAAACTACACTGTCTAATTTCCTCATTTCTAACAGGCTGCACAAATGGAAAAAAAATATGTACGATACACCTGCATCTTGCCTACGTCACTCTTACATGTTGTATGTATAAGTGTTGACTAGGACCTGTCACTTGCAGCAAGTCCATAGAAAAAAAATGTGCATAAACATTTTCTCTCTACGGGTTCACCAAGCTGTATACGATCTTGATATATTACACATGCCGACTGCGTGCCTCAAAAGTTTGCCCATTATTTACCCACAGACAGCCCGTATCTACCCCTAATTACGTCACTATTTCTCTTCAACAATGTTTTCACTAGGGCTGCACGATATGAGGAAAATTCTTAATTTGCAATAATAGTGATTGATATTGCGATGACGATATAACTTGCGATATATGAACAAATAGCAAAACAATTAAATACAACATTCCATTTCACTGCAACAGTTTAAGTTAAATAAGAGTCCACATAACTTACATTACATCCAAATGACCCTCGTCTACATAGGAGGCGAACATCTAGCATGAAAGAGCTCCATTCAGTCGTTCAAAGATATAAAGGAGTCCATCCGGTTGGTCAAATGCATAAAGAGATTTATTTGATTTAGGCCTGCACAATTAATCGCAAATTTATAGTTATCGCAATTTCAAGCTGTGCAATACGCATATCGCAAAAGTCGTCGAAAATCGCAATAAATGGTAAACCTTAAATGTGCTAAAACAATCTTATGGCAACTTGAACTACTTAATGAATTGAATAAATCCCTTTATGCATTTGACCAACCAGATGGAGCCCTTCACGTTGTTGACCAATCGGATGGAGCTCTTATGTTAGATGTTGCCCTCCTAATTAGACGAGGGGCATTTGGAGAATAATTTAAGGTATTTTGACTCTTATTTAAATCAAACTTTTGCTGTGAATTGGAAATCTTTTTGTTGTTTTTGCTATTTGTTCATTTATCGCAAGTTATATTGTCATCGCAATATCACATATCGCTAGTTTTGCTCATATCGTGCAGCCCTAATTTGATTAGTTAAATACTTCAAGCTGCCATAAGATTGTTTTAGCACATTTAAGGTTATCATTTATTGTCATTTTTTGCGATATACGTATTGCACTGCTTGATATCACCATAATGATAAATTTTCGATTTATTGTGCAGGCCTAGTAAACACATTTCCACTTTAACATGCCTCTGTAAAGTTAAATGCTAAAGATTTAATATATTTAAAGGAAAGAAGAAACCCCAAAAGAGATCATATATTTGCTGGTTAAGTGTGTTTAAAAAAGGCCCAAAAAAAAGCGTAATAATACCAATTTCAGGCAATTAGAACTGTAAAACAAACAAACGACTCCCTCGGACAAAGCAATATTAATCCATGTATGAGTGTTACAGTTGCTCTGTGATCTGTTGAACAACTTATCACATAAAGGCGGCAAGACATTTATGCCTCAATGGTTTGAAATTCAGAGCAAGGCACTCAGTAACATCCAAGTCAGGGAAATAGAAGGCTATGTTCATTACCCCCATCTGCAAACTCAACAATCATAAAGACGGCATGCCTGCACCCTAACAAGTTATTGTTGCCCCAAAGCTGCCGTTCCTGCATTAACCGGCATGCAACCGTGGTTCCAAAATCCTTTGGGGTCAAAATCTGCTGTAAGGGTTGAATAATTATACAGCGTTCTCAGTACCACTGCGGTCCCTTCATCATTATTTCCTACCACATGGCTGCATCTGCTCTTTTATATTTTACGGCTATGAGATAATGGGAAACAACAGAGGATACAGCCCTGTTCTCCCCTTTGTTCTTTTTTTCCTGCAGTGGTGACACAGCAATGTTTCACTTTTCCACAAGGGAGTCTTTGATTGGGTTAAATTCCAAAACTCCTAGTCTGTTTAGTGAATAGAAAGCATAGAAAGACAAAGTCCAGAACGCAGCTAGTGAGAATAGAGCCCCAGTTTAAATGACTTTATGTAACAAAAATCAGTCGTCTCCTTGAAAAGTATATCAATAAAAACTGGTGATCCACCATTAAATTAACAACAAGTATCCACTGCAGCAGTAATACCCAGTAGATCTGCAACAACACCCACCCTATTCGTTTAAACGCCTATCAAGACAAAAAGTGGATTTCACACTCTAGGATCCATGCGCCAAAGAAGACAAGCCAGATATGGCGAAAATAATGAACCCCCATTGTGTTCTTATACTACAATTGAAATTCAAGCCAGGCAATTTAGGCTACACCTTTAAACAAGGATGAGTTTTGTTCCTCCAGGTTTACACAACAAGGGCTCTTAATGTTTCCACGGTAACCCAACTAACCCACCTCTCAGCATGTGGCGCCCACTAAAACAGCTGCATGACCCACTTTGGACTCACCACAATGGAAGAGCTGACACATTAAGAACAGCTACAGGGCCTGGGAAGTCAAAATAATCCCATATCTATGCAAATGAAAGAAACTTGTTCCCAATCGCAAATCAATTCTGTCCGTGAATCTGTAAGGCTGCAGCAGCTGCTCAGGTTATGACAGTCATTTAAAAACAGACTTCTTGGTCTGCTGCAACACGCCTTAATTGGGTGGGATATCATACTTTCCGCGTGAACTCCGAGGGAGCAGCAGTTTTATCCCCGCTATTCCCTAATCTGACTTTGTAACTCTAAGAAATTAAGAACAGCAAGATAACACATCGGCACGAAAGGCACTGCGATAGCATCTTGGTAGAAAACTGGGCTTCGGGCAAAGAGAATACATAAAAGGCAACAATGGGCTCATCCTGCATGTAAACTCTGTACTCTCCCTTCATACCCATACATGTGGAGAGGTGAAGAAAGTGAAGGCTTCTAGTCGTCTAAGAAGCAAATCTCCAAATCCTTGCCAGAGGCAGATACAGATCCAGCACCCCTTGTGAACTGGGAGATGCAGTACATTGAACTCACAGCCAAATTCAGCTTTTGTTTAACAGGCCACATCAAATGGGACAAAGCCTTTGGTGGGAGTGCTGTAATGGTGTTAGAATTCTGCCTCTACCTCTAGCAACGAAAGGGGGGGGGGGGGTCTATAGGCTGTTTGTGTGGGAGTGTAAGATGAATAAAGGGCTGTTAAAAACTCCCACAGTACGAGATTAGTTATTACACCTCAGACGAGGAATGCAAAAAAGCAAATTTACATTCTTATTTCCTAAGTAAATAAAGGTGCTGATGCAAACAGTACAGCTAATGGTACGATCTGCACATTTTGCACATCTCCAGTTAGTCAGGGATCATCTTTTCATGGGAATACCTTCCTTTTATCAAAGCTAAATAAGTAAAACTCTGTGCCTTCATGCAAGGTTTAAAACTCACTGAAACTCACATGCAGTCCAACAGATCAAAATGTTCCTTACAGCGATCCTTCCATAACCTAATATTCTCTGAGAAATACACAAGGTGTGAAAGAAAACAGACGGGAGAACTGAATACCAACCAGATTGTTACAGACAGAGTACCATGTCACATTCAGTCAATCTGCCTCTAATCTACCAGAATAGAAAACGTAAAGATAGTGTAAGCCTGCAGACGCCCATCGAAGACTATGTTGTGGTTCCCACCAGCTTAGCTCAAACTGCTTATTTCTTTTTAGCACTGTGCACCCACTTCTGACACCAACTCACTGGCATTTAAACAGACATCTCCACTGTCCAATTGTTGACAAGTGGGATGTACAGATGGGCCATTGTATATTGAAAAAACACTTAAATATAACTTTTTTTTTCTCAGTTACTGAAAAGGGTGTTGTCTGCAGATTTTGGTATGAACTTAAAGTACGGTCAGTAAAAAAAGAAAAAGTAGGCAGTCTACATTTGAACTATATCCAGGTACTATAGATGTCATCACTACTGTTTACAAGTCATTGAGCAACTAAATAAAGTTTGAGCTCCGCTTCAGAAGTGTTACAACAAATGCAAAAGCGACCGCCTGTCCATAAAAACATTTGGTTTAAATTCTCCTACCATATTCACCTGAGCAGATGACAAATCTCTATAAGGTAACATAAAAAATAAAGAGAATTCCACGAAATATATTCTTTAAATAAAAAAAAATATTTTTGTTACAAAATTGTGAAGGCCCAACTATTGGAAATGTTAAAATCTGCATTTGTCAACTCACCTAAAGATAATCATCAAGATCTGACTAATATATGTACACTTTGTTCCTTCAACCTAATGTGAAACAAAATCAGTTTAAATTTCATAAAAGTTTTGATGCACGCTTTTTTTTTTGAAAGTCAAAGTCAGGCAACACGTTTTTGATATATCTTTCTTTAAAAAAAAAAAAAAAAAAAACTAGTGGCTGTGATGTTTAGCTTTGAAGACTCTGGGTTGAGATGAAACTCAGGAGTGAAAAAGACCATCACAGGCTTATGCTTACTTTGTAGTCTTTGATTCCCAATGTCAAAGAAAAGTAGCGTTTAAGGCAATAGCTGTCACAAAAATAATGCAAAAATGGTTAAAAAAAACAAACAAAACTGCTGAAGTGAAACCAATTAAATGTAGACATAAAAGGAATCTACTTCACAGATAAAGTCCCATTTCTTTGAAAACAAGAGTAAAAGAGAGACATTCAAACAAACATGTTTAGCAAAACTGTTCACTAAAATAACAAGTAAAAAAGCTTTGAAATCTTTTGCCATCACAAGAGTTCCTTAGGGTTCAACAAAAAAGTAAATAAGGAGAGGAAATCGTCTATAATTTTGGAGGTGTTGGAAAAAGACGTAGGTTGGCAAAAGCCAGCTTTAACTGAAAAACTGTAAGAGAGAATTGCCATTCAAGTTGTAACACAGCATTTATGTATTTTTCTCTAAACCTTGGGGTTTGCTTTTGCCAGTTTGGAAACCTTTGTTACACAAGTATAAACACTAAATGGCGTACGCTTTTATAGTAGTTTTCTACCTTGATTTAAGGCCTTCAAGTGTTTCGCATACAGTCTCATTCACCCACGTTCATGGCGCCAACCTGTAGCCACCAGTATCAATGAGGGGTCTTCCCCAAGGACACTTTTGACAAGTGGGTGTGCAAGGCAGGAACCGAACCTGCGATCAACTCAGAGGTCTACCGCTCTACCTTTACACCACAGCTGCTCAAAGTAGGGAAGTACAGAGTACAAAATGAGAAACAATAAAAAGAAATGGTGTGAGAATCCAGATGGTATCGCTTTGCCCAACACAACTGAATTTTGAGGTAAAAGCACTTTTATTACCTACAAGGGAATTTTTACGTTTTAGTAACCAGTTCACAGAGATTCTTTATTTATTGCCAGTAATTGTATCCATGGAAAGAAACCAGTGTCATGTGTCGCTGTTTTTCAATTGTCTAATCCATTGAAAATTTAGATCTCATGAACAGGCTTATGGCCTTTTTTCATTAAAGTGTAAACCACCTTTATGGCGCACAAATAAGCTGGGAATATTGTTGTTTTTTAATAACTACTTTTTGTAAATAATTGAAATTGAGTGTCAGTTTCTGCAGGTCTCTTGTGCAGATCAAGTTGATACCTGCCAACCGATGTGTTGCTTCTGTCATTTCCAGAGTTAGTCTTGGTTTTGTTGGTTAAAACTGCCTCTTGCCTGCAATCACGACCACAACTTTTCCACCAACGTCAGCAACATAAAGAGTAGTACATTAGTAACTTACGTGCCAAGTTATTTCTGGAAATATTATAAACAGTCATTCAAAGGGCTGAGAAGAAGCACAAAGTGACGTAGAGAAGGACAGAATGGTCTTTCTTGCAATTGTTCCCGCCTGCGATGGCTACAAAGAGATCAAGCACGAGTCTGCTTTCAATCCTCAAGTACAAGACACAGGTTTCCTTTCCCTGTGGGGTTTTCATAAGATATAAGATTAAAATAGAAATCAGGGTCATATATGTAGACAATGATCCTGCACTTTGGTCAAGTAAATTGAACACCAATACATTTTAAAAAGTCATGTTCTTATTGGTAAAAAAAAAAAAAATCTTTCATTTATTCATTATTTAAACAATGTAATAAGTAAATATTCCAGATCTTCTCAAAGTTTTTCTACAGTTCTATTTTCTGATCTCATCCGTCTTTTGCAGTTCTGTGCATTTTTAGCTGAACTATGAGAACGCCGCTGTGATGTGACAGCCGCATGACTGTCTCAGCAGCCAGCCATAGATTGACGATCTATTAAAGCTGTCACCATGTCCAGTCTGCCCTCCATTAGTCCACCTGTCATCTTTTTAATTCCCTCCCCTCAGGACTCCTTTCGCCACTCATCCTCTACACCACACCTTCATTCACCTGCAGCAACGGACAAAACGAAGGATGGCCGTGTTCTTGTTTCTCTACAATCAGTTGTGTACATTAAAAACAAAAGCCAGGCCCCGGATCGTGACAATCTGAAATGCTACATCCAGATGAGCTTCAAGGGAGCTACCCTGATCAAAGAATTTGCCTTCAAACAGATACATCGGCATCTCTGTATCAAATAAACTGTAAGTAGTTTAGAGCTAAAGACTTATCACATTGGTGTTTTGATTCAAAAAGACAGATCCAGAAATGTAAATAAAACCATATTGTCTCTGTGATATGCCTAAAGTCAAAGAGTGATGGCAAAAAAGTTTTATTAATACAATAACTACAGGTATGTAAAAATGTGACATTTAGTTCAGGAATCAAACCCTAAAGTTCTAATATACAAGTTTCCCTTTAAACTGAGACCACTGAACTACATGCCCCACAAATCTATCCTAGCCAAACTACAGCTCACATGATTTCCTGACAACCTTAACCCTTCTTACATCGGAGCTTTAGCTACAGTGCTGACATTCTTTGAACTACCGTAAGTCTTCAACTATTTCCAGTCATCTCAAACCTAGTAATTGCTGATTGGCTGGATTGAGAGAGAGTTTCATTTTTGACTGAACACACCTGATCCAGCTGGCCAATAACTGGTTCAAAACCATTCTTTCGGGCTAGAGCTCCAGCATTCAAGGGCTAAAGTGTTTATCCAGTCATGAAGGAAATCAGCAAAAGAAACACTGACCATGTCTTCAGAGACTATACCAACAGATCTGTAAATCTGAAAGAATACACTCACAAGAGGAAATTCTAAAGAAATTTTCACGCAAGTCGAAGTTTTTTGGAGAAAAAAGGTTAAAAAAATATTTCAATGAATGACATTCAAAATAATAGTGATCTAAATAAAGAATTCTACAAAAATTATAGTTTTAGATTTTCTTCTTAATCTATAGGAGATGCTAAACCAACCATTCCTGACAAATCGAAGTTAAAGCTTCATAGTATACTGTACCAACAATTACATCTCGCGTTACTGTAGAGAAACTCTGGCTTCCTATTTTTCTGACACTAATACAGGATAATTTACCAAGCCTTACTAATACTAAAGAAATAGAAAAACAAGAAGAGCTTTTGCAGAATGGGTCAGAAATGGGTTAAAAAATGTTCAGCCTCTTGACTGATTACTTAAGCAGTTGATCTCGTTAAATGGGTCTTCTGTAAGAAGTCTAACCACTACAGACAACATATAGTCCAACCACGGGCAGACAAAATAACACAGCTAACCTTTCTCTTTTAATAACTCCGTAAAGAACATATTACACATGAACAGAAGAATACCATAGTAGCTTTCAGAACAATGAACTACCTTGAGCTTTGTCACTACAACCTCTCTGAGATTAAATGTCTGGCAGGCGTTCATTTATTTCTTCACTCCTCTTCCTCACTCCTCTATTTGCAGGTGCACTTGGCCATAGAGATGTATGCCGACTTCTGTCAGTAAGAGGACAGGGATGTTTTAGCACCGAATTCCCAACACCACCAGGAGGGCAGTGAGGACTAGTTTAAAAAAAACACTAAAAGAGGCCAACAAGCAGTCAGGAGGAGTCAAATGCAGAGACTGTCTCTGCAAAAATGACTGCAGAAGCCATTAAGTCAATACTGCTTCCTGCAAATGCATCATTTTGCCCATTACTCTCAAATTTATTTAGTGTTTGCCAGGAACTCTTATGATATATTGACAAGTTCTGAGAACTCTTTCCCAAAAAACAAAAAACAAATACAAGATGTCTAAAATGTCTATTAGAAGCTTATAGCCTCGCATGAAAATTACACTGTGATCCTGAATTCCTGCTACAGGAAAACAACAAGGAGAACATTTGCATAGGCAGTAAAATTACTGTCTGCTACTACAGCCTTTCTGGAGAAAGCGTGGTGCTCCTGCCTTTATCAGGGTGAATGTGTTCTGCAGACTGGATGGTCATGGACCAACAAACACATCAAAACGCCCATGACAACAGCAAACAAACAACTATACAAAAGCTGCAACAGCCAAACAAGCGAGCACTCATTGTCTTCTCTGCAAGACGGAACTGATACTCTCCACAGCACTTTCTATATTTAAGCACCAATAGCTGGATTTCTGCCATTATACGTGTTTTTGAATCTGGGGCAATCTGAAGATCTGCTCCTGAAGTTGATATAAGACGAGCTTGCAAGTCATGGAAAAAAATATATGTACTCCCAGTGTTGACAAAGTTAGCTGAACACCGGTAATATAATTGCTGTCGACAGCACAAGAGATTTCTACTGCGGCAAAGTCACAGAACAGGATGGGCCCCAAACACAGAAGTTAGTTTGAATGGTACTTCCTGCAGAGCTCACACTTTGAAACCTCAGGGGAGAAGGAAATCAAATCCCAACTGTCACATATGCTCAACAGAGAGCTCTGGCAAGAGTCAAACTCCAACAGATACTATCACAAAAACACAAAAATAACCCGTTCAAGTACTCTCTGCAACACTGAACGTATTTTGAGACATTTTAGGTGTAATGCCAACCTACAAACAAACAAAAAAGCCTTTGGATCACCACTTTTACATTATCTGTAGCCTAAGGGACGGCCCCCATTATTCTCTGCAACACTGGGTGTCAGAAGAGAGCACAACAAAGGCTTACAGTGAACTAGGTGTCATTTACATACATTTAAAACAACATTCCAGATGTTCGACAATGTCAAGCACTGAAATACTTTAAAAAAAACTGAATGCAGTTTCAGTACTGGCATCATGAAACGAAATGTGCGTTGCAGGTGTACCCAGAGAAAACGTTGAAATATTATATGAACCAGGTGAGGCTTTTTAAAAAGTGGATGCCGATTTTCTGGAGCATTTTAGATTTTAATGTTTACTCGAAGCTTTAGGAAAAAAACTAACTCCAACATTTAACACAGTTAAAAGAAAGGTTTAGTCAACAATAGATAAAAATAAATCAATTTAATCTGAATAGCATTAACTACATATGGGGACACAATTCTAAGCAAAAAAGGCTACTAAGTACAAACAACTTGAGAAACATTTCAAGACATGTTCTTTAGTGATAACTAACCCAATAAAAGAAAAATATATCAAATGTTTTATTGTTTCCTACTGTATAATTGGTTAAAAACTCCAACAGATTTGATCTTTAGTCGTCGTTTCTTTCCTGACAGAAGGAGTTCAGTCTCCACTTCCAGAGCAGATGTTTACTGACAAGATCATTTGTGAGGATTCGATCAAAAACTGGGGCAGATTTGTTGCAGAATAAGTCACTCGTACGATACATACACCAAGTGGCAAAACACTCACTAGCCACTATGTGACTGAGATATCATGATACCATTACACACATGCACAAAACTTTATCAAAATTCTAGAAATGTCCGGGGGGAAAAAACAACACAATTTCGCACTTACTGTTTCTATTAAATCCTAATTATGCGAATAAACACAAACCAACTCACGCGATAAGTTTTCAGAAACATGGCGACGGATGTGAACAATACATTTGCATTTCCGCCACGGCACTAGCGCCCATCATCATCTATCAATAGAACGTTGGCGTCTTCTTTAGGCCGTGGAGCAGCGAGCTCCTTATATGGCTATGCATGAAGCCATTTTGGGAAATTGTGGTTGGTGGTTTTACAGAGGAGTTGTGGATCCAACAATTCCACATGACACACTCAACTTTTGATGAGCTGTGTGATGATAATGTGGGACCCCTGGTGGCGCTAGCTGTGCAGCGCCCAAGGCAGCTAGTTTCTACAAAGAAATGTATCGCCATCCGCTTGTTGGTCACGTAACTCATTCAATTGGGAAAGCGTGTTTCCATTGCAGTTTTGTGAAATATGTCCGTTTCAATACGGCTCAAAAAACCACCTCCTCCAACCGCAAACACCTTTTTTCAATAAATGTGAGTTGTTTTGAAATGGACCTGTTTCCGTTAACCGAATTTATTATCGCTAATCCAATTTGCCCAATTGAATAGTAAACGGAAACGCAGCTATGGATAAATATGTTCTTACCTAAAACGTTTACCACAAACCCAAATCCTTAACATTTTGTAACATTCAATGTATCTGCAAAGGGACAAAAGAGGCAGAGATTCTTGTGGGAGACGAGCTTTCTAGTTTTGATGCAGAAACTGAGGAAAACTTGGCTTAAACTAGATAAGAGTAATCTCCAACTAAAATTATAAATTGATTATCTTAAAAAAAAAAAAAGAAAATAAAAAAGACCTTCTGGAATGATACCATGTTTCGTTGCTGCAAATCTTTTACTCGTTTTACTACATCAAGTTTTCGACTTTTTGGATGAACTGTCGAAGGGGTTTGGGTTTCCTCTAATCAGAACATCTGAAACGAAGTGCGCTGCAGGCTGCTGGTGTCCTGGAAACATTGCAGCTCTTTCTGAGAGCCTTTCACCGTCACTTTTCTTTGCAAAAGGACATCATTAAGTAGGCTGACAAAGATTATCGTATATAGTTAGGCAGCCAAATGTATTCAACCACAACAAATATAAAATAAAAATTTTCCAGAAGAAATCCTTGCTTGGCTTATTGTTTTTCTTTTTTTTTTAATAGCATGGCCAGTCTGAACCCCATCTTGAACCACTGTTTTGCCCTTCAGGTCATGTTTCTGTAAGCTACCAATACACAGGCTTTGTTTACCTTGGTTCCCAACTTCTAGCTGTTTATTTTCTACAAGCAGAACATCTCAGATGCTCAGACTGTGTCTGTGTCCCCAACACTTGTCCCCAGAGATGCTTGAGAGGGGAAAAATTAATCAGAGGGCTGACATAAAAGTCTGGGGACTAATGAGAGGGGAGCAAATTAATTTTTGAGGTAGAGAAGAAAAGGGATTAAGTCTCTTGTTTTTGTAATACTGTGTAATAGAAAATGAGCATAAGTGGGTCTGATCCAAGAGTACACAACATGAAAACCAATGAGTCAGTCTTTCCCACAGAATTGCATTGTGCATAAGGTACTCCAAGGAGTGGGATGAAGATAAATATACCAATCTATTTCTGTAACATTTATGTTTATTTGCTGATGGATTTGTTTGAAACCATGGAGGCAATACATAGATGACATAATGTTTGCTGCATCGTCCCGAACCCTTTGTTTTCAGTACAAGAAAAAAAACAGTGTTAAAGTTAGACAAATAAATGAACAGTCTGTACCAATAATACTGCATCCAATAACACAACCTTAAAGCTTAATTATTATTTGTGTAGGACAGAGAAAGACCTTCATCTCTGATAATCACAGATCAAACTTGTTAGTTCAGTCAAAAACTTTAACAAAATTTGATGGAACCCAAAGCAGCTGAAAGTCGACCCAAAAGATGAGAAAAGACTTTCTGCAACTTGACAGCAAACGTCGGCTTGATTTCTAAAGATCTTCAAATGTGCGCCACTGCATCCAAAACACTCAGACTTCCCACTACTCTGCTTCTGTCAAGATGTCAGAGCTGCCAGGTTTGGCTTCAGTATTGGCCATCACTTCACCAAAGCAGACTAAAATGTTTGCTACAGATCTCTGTTCTTTTCAGACCAAAATGGTGTGAAATATTGTTAAAGAAAGCCAGAGTTCATTACAGAGAAGCAGGAAAGGGGTTGTTATTTCTTTAAGTAGCTCCGAGGCTTCAGTTTTCTTTGATCACTAGCTTATGGTTGAGGGCGTACACAGATGGCAAATAATACAGCAACAGATGGTGCAAGGAGCCCAATCCAATTTACCCTTGACCCCAGTGTGAACTCTTCAACTACTGCAGCTACATCAAAATTTTTAATCGAGCAATTAAGATCCAAGGTTTAAGGCCCGGCAATGAACTTCAGCTTTCTAACAAGAGGCTAAAAATGAAGCCAACAGTGAGAGAAAACCCATCTTGGGTTTTTGAGGTAAATATGCAATATATATTTAAAATCTAGTATGAGGTGTCCCACTTTATTTGGTATGACCAACAGCCATTTACCTGCTTACACCCGGAAATATCCCTTTTTCTGATTTGGCACATTTTCTCCCCGATTTAGCTCAATTTATTTGGGAGGGGGTGGTAAAACTACAATAGCAGGGTTGGTTGTCTTAACTTAATTTGAAGGAAAGGGTTTATTGCTGCAAAAGGATGAATAATTTGTAACTTTGGTTCCTAAGGATATTACCAGGCAACAGTGGATGCAGTTTATTTTTCCAAGAACAAAAGTTTTTTTTAATTTTTACAAACTAGTGTGGCAATAAAAACATATACATGCAAACATTTTGTTTTGTGTTTAAAGACAACAAAAGAACTGTATTTGAGATTAATATCCTTCATTCCACTTTCATTCTAATTTTAGACATTGAACACCAAATTTATAAATAAATACAACATATGTAAAACAGCTGTTCTTCCAAAAAAAAAAGAAACCACATGGTGCATTCAATTCTTAATGCATCACTGAACACCAGCTTTGGCCTAAATTTTCCTATGAGTACAGTTTCACAAAGATAGAAGTTTCACTCCGGACAAGCTTGTTCTGCACTTTTTACCCCCCTTCCAAACCTCAGGAGACCACAAGGCTCTCAAAAATGTCACACCTACAACTATAATGCAAATTTAAAGTCAACAAGGTCACAGTGAAAAGTTTTCTTGTGGTCATTATCTGAAGATCTCATCTCAATCGTCCATCAATACTCATTTCACACACCATCAAAAGCAGGTTGAAGATCCTTTTCACTTTCTGAAGCAATAACAAAGAGGTGAGCTAAAGAAAGCACATAATGTGGTTTCTACGGTTTTGAAGTACTAACTTTTAGTTCATTTATTTATAGAAAATAACTGCCGTGTAAAGAAACAGTAAGAAAAAAAATCATTTAAACTGAAACTCATGTGCGCATGTTGATTAAAGCATTGCTTTTATTAAGTTAATTCCTGACTTTTAGATATTTGGACTTTATTTTTTACTTTTTATTACGAGGAAGCAAATCCATACATGAAATCAAACATGTATCCTGTTAGTCCAGTAGTTCCAGGTTATAAGCCAGAGACACAGTTTAATAAATAATTCAAATGACCCAGGTAATCAGCCATGAGTAGCGCAAGACTATCTGGAAATCATGCAGACACAATTGCCCACCCCTGGGTTAGGGTAAATTAAAAAAAACACAATGCAAATGGCAATATCAAATTAGATACTTGAATAAAAACAACTATTAACCTAAAACTGTACAAAAGTACAAAATAATGTTCGTTTCCAACGGGTGCGGTTCTATATTTTCTATCTTTGTTTTTTCGTTTCCCTCCCTCTTCGCTTTCAGTGTTTAGTTTAACGTTTCAATTCAAGTTGATCATAACTTGACACGGTGGTGGGCTTTGAGCCCATTGGTTGAAGGTCCAGAATGGTTTCTGTTGTTGGCGCTTCTGGAAACGACACCAAACATTGGCAAAGCATCATCACTGCAGTACACCTCGTCAGAGGAAGCACCAACTCCAGACTTAGCCAATGGGCTAAAAGCCCCCTCCCCAAAAGAAAATCTCGGCTGAAGACTGAAAAATGAAAAGTCTGAAGTGAAACTGCAAATTCAGGACTGAAAGCGAAAAAGGAAGAAAAAAAAACTAAAATCTGAACCGCAGAACAGCACCTGTTACAAATATACATTTTCCTTTGGTAACAGCTTTAGGTTGATAGTTAATTCAAATTTTTAAATTTACAATGCATTTTTTTACTTTACATTCTGGTTTTTTATTCACATTAAGATTATCTTGCTTTGACCGTCAAAAAATAAAAGTAAAAAAACACCACAAAGTTGTTAACGTTCTGAAGACGTGAATTTTCAATTGCATGTTTACTGATCTGTGTTGTATTTGCCTATTCGTTAACTCGGGTTGTCCAAGTATAAAATTACAAAAACCCTACCATCACTGATGTTTCAAACTCCTCCAAACATGAATCGCTGTACTGAGCTAATAGTTTTAAAAGCACCATTTCTAACAAACGTTAAGCAATCTTTGAAATTCAATTACACAGAAAACATTTAGATTAATCTAATTTTTCTTAATATGATAAACATGAATTTGTTATAATGCAAACAAATAAAGATTCATTAACTGCATGAAGACCGACTCTAGGTTGGGTATTGAGAAATTTTCTGAACCTAAAAGCTTTTCTTTATATTTTTGGATATTTTCTTTTTCAACACAACTTGAAAAAATGCCCAAAAACCCCGTCAGAGCCGACAACTGTGTGCTCCACACTCAAGCTTAAACACTGTCGGCTTTGCTTACTGCTGGAGGACGGGCACAACCATGACAGAAACGGAAGCTCAGCGTTCCAGCTAAACAACTTCTGACAAAACATTTTTCACTGCAGTTATGAAAACCACTTCAAGTTTTCCTCAACTAACTCCTCCTAGGGGGGGGGTGTCTGGATGCTCTGAAGGCCAGCCGGTCATTTTTTATTTTTATTTTTTGCTGACATGGTCAAGAATGTTGTAGTAGTCGTGTCAAACTGCTGGAAAATCTGCTCTAAGCAGAAACGGCGGTAACATTTCCTTGGAGATTGTACATTATTTTAGCCAGGATCAAAGAAAAAGCAATAACTTCCCCTTTTATCTTAATCCAAAAAAAAAGACCTTTGCTAAGCTAGCTGGCTAAAGAACCGAAAAATTAGCACAGCTCATGGCGTCTGTTTGTAGCGCAGCATGCCTGATATTTTATTGCCTACAAATCCAATCACAACTGTACAAATTGCCTGCTTGTTGAATAAAAACCAATAGCTGCAAATAATTTGAGAGTCTGCAAACAGAAAACCATCTGAGCACCCCCCCAAAAAAGAGCTCCATGTGTCTGAAAATGATGGAGGCTGCAATCATAAAAAACAGAGTCTGGTTTATCGATAATCTATACACAACTCTAGCATTTCAGTAGATGGATGCGAGGAGGAATTCTCCAGAGCCTCAACTCTCGCTAAAAAGTGGCATTCAGCAGCTGATGGAGATTGAGAGGGATGAAGAGAAAGCCCCACAACCTAAAACTAAATCCTAAAACGAGAATTACAGATTTATTTCTGCAGGACAAAAGCGCGTTTAATTGACTATTTTAGGCAGTTTAAAGTACTACATTGGAGGGATTTCATGCACCTGTATGCACGATTCATTAACAAGACAGATTCTCTGTGAGGCTGTAATGTTCCCACACAACAAATGGAGAAGCGAGAGCCATTTTCCGTGTTTTAGGGTGTATTCAGACTGAAAAAGTCTGCTGGTTTGGACCCTTAATTTGGTCTGCATTGAGTCCTGAACCTTGCATTTGGTCTGTATTCAGGCTGCTGTCAACCGGAGATTTCTGTTCCAGAGTCCAAAGCTTGAAAACAAAACCATGTGACTAAAGACATCTTCAGTCATTGGCCAGGAATTACAAGGGCGGGGCAAAGCAACAAAAGGAAGAAGAATGGAAGTCCTGCGTCTTGACCGAACAGTTCACTTACTCAAACTTTATATTTCACTGACCAACGTAGAACGTCTGTACAGCACTTTTTAGCGCTACTTTGGTACGGTGGAGGCGTGCTGCAAGGCGGTTAGTGAGGAGGTACGCTCATAAGTGTTTATGACATATAGATTATTGCGAGAATCAACATGTTTCACGTTAAAAGTTGTTTTAAAGGGGGCCTGCATTCAACCACATTTCAATGAGCTGCTGTGTCTCGTTGCTTCGCTACATCCTGTGACGCCTGGCTACGGTGGCCGTTTTGGTTCGGTTGACCTGTTCTCCCAGCACAGATTGTATTCAGACTGAGGAAACTCGGGAGCGAACCGGATCTCAGTCTGATTGGAAACGAACAGGAAGATGGGTCCCGGACCAGGGTCCGCTCTGGTGTAATCTGACTGAAAATTTGTTCTGAATTATTGGGGCAAACGGACTCTAAGTTCACTTTAAACGAACCAAATGTGTCCAGTCTGAATGGAGAAGTCAAACGCCACACGTCATTGTGAAGAAGATCAAAATACCTTCTGTGTGCAGAATCTCTTTAGCTACTCAATTCATTAAACGAAAGACTAATTTCTAATGCGGATTTCCTACATAACAGCCCCGGGTCAAAGCATTTGTGTGTAAAGTATAATCAGCGTGAGTAAAAAGAGAATCTGTCCCTGAACAGAATCCATGAAGGCAGCAGTCAGGCTTCCTGGATCATGGATGTCCTGTCATTTGAATGTCCATGCCATCACAATCATCCTGCAGTGATGACAGGCTCAACAGACCAGACCGGTGGCTTCCTTGTTAACTGCATGCTGTCAAGACCGGCAAGGACAAGGATTTTTAAGAAGAAAAAAAAAAAAGGGAAGTTATTTTTTTCTGTTCATTATTAAGTCTAGCAGACATTTAATGCACCCCGACAGAAGAACTCCAAGAAAGCTGCGCCAATCAATATTATTGACGAGCCATACTCATAAACTCCCTTGATAAGACATTTTAATTCTACAAACTGTGAATGAATACAGATGTGAATAAACTAAGAGCAGAGTCAAACCTTTTCCAACCATGACTGTCGGGTTATTATGGCTCTTTTTTTTTTGCATTTGCTTTGTGATCATTCAAACCAGGCAAATTACCCAGCAACCCTTCGTTTGTGTCATAACTTCTAACAAATACAATGAATTAATCCTTTAAATAAAGTTAGAAAACTTGTTCTTTTTTTGTTAATGAGCTGAGTTTTAACCCGGACAAATTATACAAAAGGAAGTTCAAAGCTAGCAGATCGGATGAGGCTATAAGCTAGCATTCTCACCATGGATCAAACTCGTGGATGATGCTCTCAAACCGGATGACCGCGAAAAGTCTGGAGCTGAATCCCGCGAGGCAGGCCAGGAAAAGAATGCTGAACGACAGGAGAGACTGCCACCCCGCCGGCTGGGTAAGCCCGCCAGACAGGCCTCCTTTACCCCCGCCTCCACCGGTGGCGCCGGGTCGGCTGCTCCCGTGCACCGCGCCACTCGCACTGCCGGACGCTTTGTGCTTGCCGTCGCTGGCTGCGTGGTGCTCCGCCATTTCTGCGTGCACTGTCGGTCGGTTGAGCTCGAGCGTCCCTCCTGCCACGCTCCCGTGTCTCCCTCCGCTCCGTACTGTCGTAAATCCCCGCCGGCAGTCTGTGTAGGATTCCTGTCTCGGATGGCTCCCGGTTGAGTATTTAGGCGGAATTTAATTCAGTACCGCGGTCGTTACATCCATATCTGCGTTCTCACGGGCCACACAGGAGAGCTGCAGCGGTCAATCAGCCTCGCGATTGAACGCCGATGGAAAGGGGCGGGAGCCAGGCAGTGGGCGGGGCCACGTAGGGTTCCTCTGGCCTCTCACGGATCGACAGGTACGAAAGAGGGGGGCTTTAAACGTTTTAACCAATCAGTGTGGGCCATATTTAGACGTACAAGCAGCTCAGCCAATTAGAATGTAGTATTCAGGGGCTCCTAGGATTGAAGAGAGAAACTGCTTCTGATTTAAAAAGAAGCATGCCCAGAAAAACTTGTTTCCTCGTGCTTGCATTAGTAACCGACACAAGAATATTAATATTAATATGCACACACATATAAATATATATATTTTACAAAAAATAAAATATAATAGACAGTAAAAATGAAACAATAAAATCAATTTGACAGTAAAGGCAATAGAAGAACAAACTTCAAAATATGTTTAAACCAAAACTATTCTTGCTTTGCAAGATGGAAATGTATGATAAATAAAATTAAAATAAAATAATAATAAAAAAATACATTGAAGAATTACACATAAAAACCCCAATAAATAACTAAAAAATAATACATACAAACAGAAAAGGATCCAAAAAGAGTGTGGTTTTGTAATTAGCCCTAAACATTTACACGTTGATAGTTTTCTGAGCCTTTGTGTTTCTAAAATTTTCCTTAAGTACCATTTAAAGTAAAAAATAGTTCTGTTATTTTATTGGAAAAAAATTGGCCTTTGTGAATATGACATTTTGCCATAAATAAAAACATATTCATAAAAAACAAAGCCTCATGTTACAGTTTACTTTTACCTGAGTGTCAACATCATGCATCTTACCCATCTTCTATTAGTGTTGCATGTCCGCATTACTTTTAAAAACAAAGCTTTAATGCAGCTTTGAGAAACATTTTTTAAAAACATTATTATTATTATTATTATTTTGTTTAGGAAAGATTAGCAATTTCTCACAGGATTACTTCACCATTGAAAGCAGTTTGCTTCCTAATATTTATCAGCATAATTTCATTTTTGGCTATTGAAATATAATTATAACATAAAAGTTTACCAAACTTTTCATTTAACACAAATAATTTTTAAATAAAAGAAAAAAAAAAACAAGAAAATAGATAAAAATGTATTCAAATATAAACATATCTAAGTATTCATTCCTAACACTTTGTTAGATTTTAGGGCTTGCAGTGTTTGTGTGGCTAAAAATCCTTAGCTTATTTGAATCCAGACCATGATTACGAAAAAAAAAAAAAAGAAAATACACATCTTTTATCTTTGAATAATTTGCTGAAAGAAAGTATGAGTCAGCTGAAAAAGGACTGCCTTCTGGAAAGATGAAGAAGAGACGGCGGTGAGATGAAAATATAGATTCATAGTGTCGGGGAGATGGGAGGCGGATAGAAAAAAATAAATAAAAAAAGGAGAGTCGGAGGACAGTTATGAAAATTGATGGGGGTCATCATGGAGAATTGATGTTACCGGAGGAGATGAGCACTCTGGGAGATCTGAAGAAGTGAGGCTCAGCAAGAGTCAGCAGCGTTGATGCGTACACATGAATGCTGATGAACACGTCTGAGTGTGGGCACACAAAGGTGCAGCCGTGCAAACATAAACACTTAGCGTCTCCGTCCTTCAAGCTCATCTCCACCCTTTCCACTCCACCTGCAGATTCGGATGGATGACCTTTGAAGAACACAGAACCCCATGCGGTGAAGATCGCTTCAGTCACAGCGATTGTCAAAAGGCCAGGCTCAGATAAAAGGCAGCCAGAGTCTGTTGCCAGGCAGGACGGGCAGCCGCTTTGCTTTTCCTGCATCTCCAGAGGCTTCGACGTTTGCTTCTGCTTTTACCACATTTTTCTTTTCCTTTTAGAAAGCAGAACCGACTTTGCCCTATTGGGGGGGGGGAGGGGGGGGATTCCTGGCATGCACCTTTCTTTCTGTCGGTCTGATTTTGTCACAGTTGATTAAGACCATTAGGATTATCATGAGCGTGTCACATTTTAACCTTGCGTCTATGTTGTTGGAATCAGAGAACCAGTTAGTCATGAAAGCTAAATGAAAGGAATTCAATTCTAATTTTCCTGAGAGAAAAAAAACAAATCTGGCATCTCTCAATCAAATGCCACCTGTTTTTTTTTCTCTGCCTGGGATCAAAGCAAAGTTGCAGGAAATGTTAAAAGGAAGCTTCTAGTCTAATGAGGCTTCACAATATTAGTTGCAACAGGGGAGCGTGTAGAAGGAGGGCTTCTGGGCTTTTTGAAGCGCGGCCTGCGGGGTGAAGGGTCACAGCCGTCGTAAAGTTACAAACGGACTGTTAAGAAGCAGCAAAAGAGCTGGTGTTTGCACGCGCCAGTCCTCCCTCTGAAGCTCATCGCTGCGAGCCGGAGCCATTCTCAGCGTGAGTCTGTTGGAGGGCAGGAAAGCAGCTCCATTGATTTGCAGTTCTGAACTCACTCAGCTGTGGAGAGTCGCCCCAACGCTGCCTTCCAAAGGCCGGAGGTTCTCTGGATTCATCTACGTCTGCACTTTTCTGATGATGGAGGACATCCATAAAGAAACTAGGGCTGCACGATATGAGGAAAACTTGCGATTTGCGATGTTAATGATCAATATCGCGATGACAATATTGATTGCGATACACGAACAAATAGCAAAACAACCAAAAGGCTATTTCCATTTTACTACAAAAGTTAAATAAGGGTCAACATAATTTAAATTATACTCCAATTGATCCTCGTCTACATGGGAGGGGGGCATCTAACATAAAAGGGCTCCATCCGATTGGTCAAATGCATAAAGAGATTTGTTTGATTCCCTAAATACTTCAAGCTGCCATAAGATTGTTTTAGCTCATTTAAGTTAATCATTTATCGCAATTTTCGCCATTTTTTTTTGCGATGTGTTTATTGTACAGCTTGATATTGTGATAATGATACATTTGCGATTTATTGTGCAGGCCTAAAAGAAACTTAAGCTCAACAGTATTTCTTTATTCAAATTGTTGTAATTTAGGAAATTGTATTTGTGACGTAGAAAATACTGGGCGGGGCTACAAGCTCCCTGCTCTGCCCCATTCTGATGCATCCACCTGCAGACGAATAAATCCATGAACGTCTTTGCTTTCCGCCTTAAAACTGTCCGGCTGGATAGCTCCAAAACTGCTCAGACTTTTTGGTGAACCGGTAATGTTAGGTTGAGGGTGTGAGAGCATGTAAACAGAGAGCTCTCAGCAACAGGGAACAGAAACTGTCCCAGAAAACGTCGCTAAAAATGGCGTAATCACAATGAAAAGACCACTTTGAAAACAGATCAGAAGATGACGGGTCTTTAAAAACTCATTTTTGAGCATCACAACCTTTATAATTCCACTCAACATTGAAGGGAGATTGTTCTGAGGATCAAGCGGTCAGCCGTGAAAGCAGCAAACAAACAGAAAACGTCCCAAATCGTCCATATTTCACAGACGTTTGTAACACTCATTGCTGCAGAATAAATTGCCATTAAGGGCAGCAATTAAAGTCATATCCTTAGTTCTAAACTATTATTTAGTATGCTGTATCATTTATCAGCCAGCTGAAGTGCAGTCTGCTCCATCAAATTAGATCCACCAAGTAGCTTTACTAATTATTTATAATGAAGCAGTTTAGTTCGTGTTTGTCTGAGTTTATTTTAGTGACTGACTGATAGGAAGAAGCAGTTTCTGTTCTATTTGGTTGAATACTTTAAAGCATTCAACCAAACCATTCACCCCCCACCCCCCCACACCCCCCAAAAAAGGGGGATGGGTCAAATGTGGAGAACCAATTTGACACATCGAGGTGAGTGACAGCTGATGGGACTTTAACTTTAAACTCTTTTACAGCATCATTACAAATCCAAATCAGCCTTTAATTGTTGAAGGTTTCTATGACAACGTTTGCAGGCCAACCAGAGATCAGGGCGTACTGAGTCATGGGTTTGAAGTGTTTACCTCATCGCTGACATGATGCCGCATTTCTCCACCGTGGATGCTGTGGGCTTTGAGACACAAGCCATCCCTTTGATGGCGAGGATGCTGGCGCTCTGTTCATCCGCTACGTGATCATCTAAACCACCTTACTCTGTTTTTTTTCACGCCGTCCACGACTTCCTCTTGAAGAAAATTATGCATCCAGAACAGAGCATGATCATCATCCCAGAAATGTGAAAGCGTCCACTCGATTCCTGAAGCAGCGTCAGACTTTTCATTCACTGGATTCTTCTTTTGCAGAGCCTAAAGACAGTCATTTGTCCAGAAGAGGATGGAGGCTGCACACACCAAAACCCTTTTCATTGACATCATCGCTTCAATTTTATGTAGGAGTACTTGAAAGAGAAATCCTCTCCATTCTCAGTAAATAAATGAAGGTTTTTGCTCATTGGATGTAAAATATTAAAGCGGTAATTGCAACGATTATGCCATGAAATCCCACATTTGAGGTACTGTTATCCACTGCAAATCGTCTTGACCTTTGTAGGACGCACGCCTGCTGGAGAGACTCTCACTTTTCAATGATGGTTCTGTCTGTGTGCCAGAAATGACCCGTCTGTCTGCAGCAGGAGGGTCAGACACCGACCGTCCACTCAGAAGGGGACAAATGTTCTTTTCCACAGACTAAAGTTTGTCTTTCATTTCTGGGTCAAGTATTCATGGAAAAGCTCAGCTGCTACAACACTACAAACAAATCCTTCTTCAAACTAAATCGAGACGGTTTTTTTTATTAACTAAAGAGTTTTCTTTTGAGGCGGTTCATTAACTAGACGTCCCACAGCCAGAGGCGCCGTTTTGAACCGGTGTCCAATCCCTTTTCTTCCTGGTTTGCCCTGAATTTGTCGTCTGACCGTTGACTATCTGAGAACTGCAGTGAGTGTGACGGTTCACTTTCAGCTCCAACCAGATGGAATGAATTAAATCTCAATTTTCTCGTCATGTTGAATCCAGACTGAGTCAACATTTCTATGGTAACCATTCTCGCCAATCAGGAGTGAGCTTATTGGAAAGCCACACCCCTACCACTTGAAAACAGGCTACATGAAATCTATCAATCAAATGATTTGGACGTGGGGGCCAGCAGGCTCCACCCACTTCTATTGAGGCATTTAGTTGGCCCTATTATAACTTGAACTAAGTGACCCCCCCCCCTGTTCCAAACAGGAAGTGGTTCCAAGAAGCCAAAATCCCACAGACTTCTAGAGAAACAAACAGCTGTTACTCAGTCATTCTATTGGTCAGAAGAACTGTTTTGCATTGGATACTTTTTTATTATTATATTTTTTTATGTAATTTAAGTTAAACTACAGAAACTACACTTTTCTTAAACCACAGCTAAACTACACTTTTTTGCTGTTTGTATTAGTGGATGTCTTTTTTTTGCTTTGCGGCCGAAGACAAGACAAATGTCCCCTTTGTGGAATAAATAAAGTCCGTCCGTCACATTGAGTTTGGAGCAGATTCTTCAGTGACACGGCTGTAATTCACTAGTGATCTTTTCACCGCAGTCATTTCTTTTTCAAACAAGCTGCAGACGCCAGAGGAGATGGCGTTGAATAATCATCTGTACGATTTCATGTAGACTACAAATCTAGTTTGCCAGAGTTTTGCTTCGCTCTCATGTGATCTTGAGAGGGTTCACGTGGGAAATAAGGTTGATTGGCTTCGTGTGCGGCGCCTCAGACCGCTCTGGTTTCTTTGGACGCGAGGCCCTTGTGTTGTCCCTCAGGAAACAGCTTCATATCTAAGCCAGCGCCTTTATTTGTCCTGGAGATCCTCTGCTTGTCTCCACAGCCCTTTCAGAGCTGAGTACATAATGACTCGATAGTTCATTCAGGCGTGAGAAAATTAAAGTCATATCAGAACTATGAAGTGAACTGCCAAGAGATGAAGCTCTGTGAGAGGACGGCGGCGGTAATGGCTCCTGATGCTCCACTTGCTGCTTTTATCTTGGCGGGCACATCATCCCCTTGACAGTTGCAATCGTCGCTTAAAGCCCGAGATTTTCCTCAAGAACCCACCGCCACAGCTGCCAATCTCAGAGCGGCGATGCCCCCAGAACCTGAAGTGAACATCCAAATCACACAGGCGAGGGGTGGAGGAGCCGCTAACAGCGGGGCTGATGGGGGAAACGGTCTCTGATGCCAACAGGACCTGAAGGGCTGCGAAAGGAGCTGATCCCAGGCTGACGAGTCATTTGTCTTCCTTGTCATCTCCCCACTGGAGCTCAAAATGTTCTTTATAGCTTTCAGCAACCAACGCACTCCCCGGCAGCTTTGATTGATGAATGAGGCGTCGCCATGGAAACCAGCATGCGGGGATGATCAGGGACAGGGAGCATCTCTGTCTGGATTATGAGGACCACCTCGGGGTAGCGAGGAGGTTGGCGTCTTTGTTGTTCTCAGCCTGGGCCTTCGGCTGACGCCCACTCTGCAGGTTAATTGGGTTAGGAAGTGTGATGGAGCAGCTGACAGGGATCCACGCCGCGGCTGTGCCACTGGTACCGGATGGAGTTCAGCACACATCAATGCAGAGCGGCTCACCGCCGCAGGCTTCAGCTTATAATTACCGACACATTTTGGGAGAAGAATCACAGAAAGGCTGCCAGAACTGAAGAGAGACTCTCAACCGAGCATCTGAAAGACGAAAAAAAATCTGTGAAGGGAGGTTAGCCAACAGCAGCTGTTTGAACCTAATTAGTTTCCTGCAGGATGCAAAAAGAATCAAGTGTTTGGTTGGTTTGACTGAGTTCTGATGGTCTGACACATCTTCAGCTCAACCGTCCCCCCCCCCCTTTTTTTTAGATGTTTTTTGCAAAGCGGAGCCTCCACTTTTCAACCTGACAGAGAAACGTTTCACTTTTTCTGGATGCTGAACGTTTGAAGCTCAGTCTGGCTGCAAACAGGAAGAAGTCTTTGTGAAGCTCACAGTGGAACAGCAGCGCCCTCTCCTGGACCAGAAAACAAAATGCAGATACCAGGCAAATGCAGGTTCGGTTGCTCCAAACTCCATCCATCCATCTTCCATTCGGATCCCTTTTGGGGGTCGCGGGGTTGCTGGAGCCTATCCCAGCGAAGAGGAGAACGCCCCCCCAGCAGGTCCCCAGTCTGTTGCACACTCACATACACACCAAGGGGCAATTTAAAGACACTGATTATCCCATGAAGCAAGTCCTGGGACTGAAGGAGGACACAGAAACTCCACACAGCTGGGATTTGAACCAGGACCCTCTCGTTGTGACAGCGCTAACCACTACACCACAGTGCAGCCTACAAACTACAATTGAAAACAATATTTACGCTCCTCTAAAATCCAGCTTTCGTTAAAAAAAAGCTTAAATTAGTTCCAAAGAGCCTTGTGACAAACCGATGACCTGTCCAGGTGTAGCCCACCTTTACCTTTGAGTAGCTGGGTGGGCTGCAGAATCCTCATGAGGCTGAATGGAGAAAGAATAGAATAAAACCTTCTTAATGACTTTGTTACCATAGCTCAGATAAAAACAGCAGAAAGATAATAAATGAAACTCAAAATACACATGAGAAAATAATAAAACCAACAATTATATGGATGTTAGAGAAAAAAATGTTCATGTTTTTTCTTTTTAGATTGCAGCCTTAAAACTGCTAAAGATTCAAGAAATATTTGTGGTCAAATGTACAAATATATGTTACAAAGTGCCGTCCACACAGACCCCGGTGTTGATATCAGAAAAAGAAATAGATAAATAATAAATAGAATTTGAAGGAGCTGCATTTGCAGGAGAAAATGCTATATTGCTGAATGAAAATGAAACTTAAAGGGTAATAACTGGCAAGAAAAAAAGAAATGATCAAAGTCGATCATAAATAAAGTGAAAACAGCACAATAGAAAAAAGATATTTTTGTGAAACATGCCAGAGCCGGGTATCGAACCAGTGAGCGTCTGTACCAAGGACTCCCCATGTATTTCAATGGAGGTAAAAATCCTGGAAATCCTGGAAAATCTTGAAAAGTTCAAGGATTTGACGGACCAAAAGTCATAGCTGGAAAAAGCTGAAAGAGCCGAACATTTTAATGGTTGAACGGTTAAAATAGCTGAAAAATTCTAGAAGCAGTTAAGAGGCAAAAAATGGTGGAAGATACTATAATAAAGAAAGAGAAACAGGCTATAAAGCATTTAACCCATAATAACAATAAATGAGAACAGAAATCCAGAGTATTGAGCATTTTTCCTTCTCTATTTCATGTCTGAGCTCTGATGCTCCTGCAGCCTCATGATACATGAAGGACCGCTTTTATCCTGTGACTGACGTGCTTTAATGAGGCGTTTAGAATAAAAAACCACAGTTTCTCTGAAAATACTTCAACCGTCTTTGGTTAACGAATCCCCTTTGAGGATTTCTCAAAGACTCAAACCTGTCATCTCTTTGTTTGATGCTTCATTTGCTACTCATGTCGCTTATCCATTTATATGATGCAGAATCATAAATCATGTGTCATCACTTTGTGTGTAGTCCCCCCCCCCCACTCCAGCCATGTGATGCAGCTACTATTAGGAGGCGTGTTTTCTGCAAACACGGCTGGTTTGAGTACAAAAATCTCTTCCTGCATTTGTTCTGTCAGTGATTTACAAATAAAGCTATTTTACCTGCAAACTGTCGCCTTGGTGGTTCAGGACTGGAGTGTTGGCTTCATGATGAGCACTAAAAGCAAAGCAGCCACACATCCGACGCTCAGAAAGTGCACAAAAGGAGCAGACAAAGGTGGTGCAGACGAGTGGGCAGCGTGACTCAGCTGTGGCGCAGGATGGAAGGCCTCTCCGGCCTGCAGAGGCGCCGTGGAGCTGATGCTGAACCGCTTCCTGCTTCAGAAGCTTCAAGCTCCTCCAAGGATGACACTAAGAAACGAAAGAATTTTGACTTGAACTGACAGGAAGTAAACATTTTTTAGTCCAAAGTGCTGTTTTGGTGAACTACAAGTTGAACCCAAGCATCATGGATGTGTGTGTGTTTGTAGGATCTGACCTTTGGCCTTTCCAACAGTGCACACATAGGAAGAACATTGGCAGTAAAAATGTGGTTTTGACGCCCAACTGCCAAGGAAATCACCCAACTCCTGTATGTTTATTACAATTAAAATGATGACATTCACGTTACATGAAAAACTATCCATGAAAAGTAGTTCAGGAAAACAACCAGGAAGTGAATTGTTGTTGTTTTATAGTCGAACAGTTACACCGCAAAGACTACATTCTTAAAATTTGACACATTGTCTTTAAATAAAGAAAAATAAATCAATAGGACAAGAAAATCAGGCTCACCAAAAATATATTTATTCAAAAAAAAAACAATCGAGTCACTCAGACGTGTTTTCTTGAACTAAGATTATTTTGCTTTCGAAGAACTTTCTTAACAGGACAGAAAAAAGGCAGATTTTTCCAGAGAAAGATTCTGTTTTTGCTGTGTCGCTATTAAGGCAAAGTATTACTGACCTTCTTCAACAGGCGCCTCTAGTGGTCTATTGATGAACTGCACCCAACGCTGTGCTGCTTCCAAGTGTTAAAGGAGCTTCAACCTAGAAACAGAAACGGCCGCCTGGCCGCCATCGCATCACCACAAAATGTTTCTGTGCCTCATTTTTACAAAGAACAAGATTTGCTTTTGACCTTAAGACAATTTAAAAAACTTCTTTTTGTTATAATAAACTTTTCACTTCACTGTTTTATTTGCATATTTTGTATAATTTACGGTGTTATGTTGTTGTGCAATAATCATCATTTGTATTTTTTTTATAATATTATTTTCCTATTTTTGACTTTCTATTTAAAATATTTTTGTTCCCGTTTGCTACAGTATGTGTTTCACAGTAAAGTCAATGTACCCGTTTAGTTGAATTCAGCGGCTACACGATACAAAGCCCTTCCATCAGCTCACAAATTAAAAAAATGAACCAAAATAAAACCATCATGGAATTCAGATTTTTATCAATATGAATCGGTTTCGTTACTGAACTCTGTTCTGTTGAAGGTTTATTTAAAAATCAAATAACATATAATTCTTAAAATATCAATGTTTTGCATAAAAAACGACACTGAAAGTATGCGTTTACATTCGTCGGTAAAACAAAACGTCGGCATCCAAATAAAATAAAACCAACAACAGAAAAAGATTTTTAAGAGCTCAAGATAAAAGAAAAGTAATGATTTTAATATTGAATTGACATTTTGATACAAAAACATTTCTTAGAGCGTGTGGCTCTGAAAAACAACCAGAACATGAAAATCGGCTTTTTGAACATGGGTTTAAACATTTAGCTTCACTAAACAGACTTTAGTTACAGATGCGAGTCCTCTATTGACAGACACACACACACACACACACACGCACACACACACGCACACACACGCACACACACACACACACACGCACACACACACGCACACACAGACTATTGAATACCGTTTCCTTTCAGGCTGACCTCTGACGGTTGCAGCCCTTTTTTATAGTCAGATTTCCCAGCAGCTCCTGAACTGGTTTTGCTTTTTTCACCTCACAGGTCCCCTTGAGCCGGTTCTTCAACATTCAACCAACAACCTGTCAGCTCAGAGCGAGCCTCTAAACATACGGCGAGGGCCACGTCACGGATATAAAGGCGTTTGATGCTCTGCTCCCTTCTGCATCCGGGTAAAAAACATAAGCACACTTTTTTTTTTTTTTTTTTAAACTTCAAAAACCTGAACTCTGAGCGGAAACAGAAGACGATGGCTATACAGAAACTGGTGTGCATCAATATTCATAAAGTGCAAATAGCATTTGGTTAAAAAGCTTTATAACATGATTTCCCTTTGTGTGTCCATCATCCTGATCCTCCGGGTTCCGCTGGGAGATCCTCCTAAGCTTCCAGTTTGTTCCGGTGTGATACACGTCCCCCCCAACCAAACAATCCGCCCACTGGAATTCCGGCCGTCCCCCGTCTGCTTGTTTGTAATGCCTCGGGCCCCCCCCCATGGGGGTAGTGTTGTTCCCGCCCTCACTTCTCGTCCTCGGGGATCTTCACCTCCGTGTCGGAGCACTCGGACAGCTTGTCCAGGTACTCGATGTCGTTGAAGCGCTCGGCGACGCAGTGCGCCGTGAGCCGGGCCTCCGGGTCGTGGTCCCAGCACTCCTCTATGGAGGCGCACACCGTCTGGATGCCCTGCGGGGTCAGGACAGCGGTCGGTACAAATCCAACAGAGCAGGTCTCAGAGGAACTGATCCCTGATAACCATGTTCTCAGAGGAGGCAGCTGTCCTGTTTCGTCACTCATGACATGTTTGCTTTAGAAAACATTTGAGGTTTGAAGATCATGCTTGAAAATCTTCTGAATAATTTGGTTTTAGCTGGTGGGGGTGCTCATTTTTCAGAAGAGGGGGGGGTTTCACTTGGTATCTTTATAGATTTTCAAACACCTTTATATAAAACTGTCACAAGAGAAACTCAAACCTTAGATGTATAAAAATTAAATTCATAAAACATAACTGAGATCGCTTCTAGGGTCACCTGGAGCCAACACAGCAGAGTGGAGAGGCTGGGCTCATCGCCGTGGCGATTGGCTGCACTTGCCTCGCTGATGCTGAAGTAGTTTCATTAATGCTTGTGACATTTTTTAGCTATGTTCTAATTTCAGGGCAGACCAGTACACAGACCAAAACTGAATCGATACAGAATTCATTTGAAATAGAGTTCCAACCATAGACATTTTCTGTAGCTATGGCAACCTGCCCTGCTGAATTGTTTTTGTCTGAGCTCTTTCAGCCTCCTTGCTCTGACCACATTCTTCTGACTGTTGCAGGAATTACGCAACTTTGACCCAAAAACTGTCTTCAAATAAACGCCACCCTTTGGTTCGGCATCACATCAGGTCTGGAGTTGAAACCCACTAAACCTTCATTTATGTCATTTATGAGAGCAGATCCAAACCATATATGGACCGGGTCACGCACGCCAGAGGTCCTCTGACTATTGATCAAGGGATCATTTGTCTCTTTGCTTTGTTTTTCATGTTTGTGGGTTCATGGGTCACTTTGTGAACTGAGATTTTCAGGAGGACAAGAGTTCGCTTGTTTGGGTCACAACATTGACTGTAAGTGAGAACTGGACTGAGCAAGTGTGATGTCATCCATAGAAAATGGGTCACTTCTGGGTCCAACCAAATGAAGTCAATTCAGTCGCCATTTTTTCGCGATACGGACGCCGCCATGTTGGAGTCAGATGACATCCGTAAGCAGCGGTTGGTCCGAGTCAGTCTGAGTCAACCTTTCTACGGCAACTAGTCTCACCAATCAGGAGTGAGCTTGTTGGAAGGCCACACCCCTACCACTTGTACACCAAATCTGTCAATCATTGTAAAAGTTAGAGGTGGAGGGGGGCATTTTCTGTTTAGTTCTCTAGTGAAGTCTATGGGATTTTGGCTTCTTGGAGCCAGCGGGTACTTCCTGTTTGGAACACCAGGAGGGAGGAGTCACTCAGTCCAGTTCTGAGATACAGTTCAGCGAAGACTTCTCAGCTGTCAGCCTGGTGCAAACCAAACAGTTGAAAACTTTTTATGAATCTTTTCTATCTGCTAACGTTGTACTGACTATGACAAAATATTTATCATTTTTAGTGGTAAACTGCACCCATGTTTGTCACACTGAGCAAATTTGATTAGAAACTATTTTCAATTCAATTATTTAAACTAATACATTTTCTTTGCAGTAAATTAAACTAAACCCGAAGATTTTTGCCTCCAAATAATCAAGAATAGCCAGTAAAAGTATATTCTTCAGAACTGGTTTGGCCTGAAGGTGGCTTCTTACGGTGTGGCTGGTCCAGCTGCTGGGGATCTCAGGTCTTCCTTTGTCCCTCAGAACACTGTCCTTCATGCTCTCCACACACGGGTGCTCCCCCATGTTCCCGAACGGCGGCTCGTACTCTTTCACCTCTGTGAGGGAACACAAAACAGACCAGAGCGGATCACTTCATGTCCTCATCAAAGCTGGGATCTCTGGCTTCGGCGCAGCTCCGTCTGAACCTGAAGACAGAGGCGGCTGTGTGGAGTTCAGAGCCGGAACGCACGCCGCCAACTCAAAGGGGGCCGCCGGGGTCTGTGAGTCAACACTGCAGCTCGCCACAAACAGCTCAAGACGTCGCGATGCTGAGATGGAGGGAGATGCTCATATTTACACCAACAAAGATTTCAGATTAAAAGACCCAGCTTAGTACAGGCGGCGTTAATCTAAAAACTGCTTTTAAAGTTGGACAAGAAAAAAAAAAAACGACTTCAGAGCCGCCAACCCGCTTGAAAGGGTCTGCAGGATAGGGGGGCGGGGCTTTAGAGAAACACCAACCTTAACAGGGAAAAGATCCCAGCAGGGATTGGAAGCGGAAACCTTTGTACGGTGAGCCGACTGTGCTAGCTCCATTCACACAACACCAAAACAAACATCTTATTTTTAGGAGACTGGAGGTCCAACAAAGACTAAATGAGACATGTGACTCGGTCTGAGGGTTTTCTGGGAATTCCTGAAGTAATTCGTCTGCTCACTTTTGTGGCGCTCACCAGCACACCGACGTAAAAGGGAAGTGACTGTTTGAAGCTCACAGACATGAACTGCAGGGTTCTGCTGGTGGTGGGGAGTGTTACTCAAGAGACGTCTTTGCAAACAGAGATCTTCTGCTTTGGTATTTTAGCTTAATCAAAGCAGAAGCCAAGAATCGGTGAATATTCCCATTTTTCTACCGGAGTTGCGAGTGTTTTCCACAAATCTGCCTTTGTGAACCGTCAGACAACAAGCTTGTGTGTTCGCTCCAAAGCCGCAGTTCATCAACGTATGAATCACTCCACTCAGCACTCCGGAGAGTAAATAACTGCAGTCACATTCCAGGATGGAAAGACTGACCAGTCTTAACCCGTTCAGAGGACCTGTGGGCTTCACCGTCAACATCGTCTTTCTGAAAGACCTGCAGAGGTTTGACACTGCCGGAGCTCTGCAAGTAAAAGCAGCAGCGTCAGCAGTAAGAAAAACAGGGAAGTGAAGCGTGACATGACAGAAAATGCTCCATATTTCAGTTTTGATCTCTATACTTTGCCTCATTTCCTGGGCTTGACTTCCAGTCTGTCTTCTGTAATTCCTGATGCTACTTCCACATCGGCCTCGTTCAAGTGATCACTTCCAATATAAAGTCAATGTAAATGTGTGTTTACGGTTTGATACTCTCACGTTCACACCCCCCTACACAGGTTTCTAAGACTGTTTTGAGGCTCCATGTACAAAATAGCGGCCATTGAACACAGGCTGAAAGTTAAAGCAGTTGAACTTTGATCAATCGGGGACTCAGATGTGATGGTGGCATATGGCGACAGGGCTCATACTGACACCTGTAGGCGGAGTCACACAGCTGTTTCCACGTATCAAACTGATCCATGTGTGATAAACGTCATTCATCAATGTTTCTTGCGTTCGTCATTGGTCGACGTGCGCAGATGTCCGTCGAGGGTTTTGGCCAACGGGTCTTTGCGTAAATTTGGTTTTGAGCTGTTCAAAATTTTTGCTAGATTGAAATTAACGCAGTTTATGCATATTTTATGTAGTTTATATACAATTATTTTACAAATTTGACACAATTGTGCAGGATTTTTGTGAGATGGATATGTAAATTTGTGGCTTTCCACGACCGTTTCACGAAGTTGTAACAGCATGAACTACCGATGTATAACTTTTATATCGCGTATATCACATTACAATTATGTAGTTGCAACATGAATCCCTAAAAATTTGCATATAAACAGCGTTAAAATCACGCACGGTTCATTTTCTACGTTGACTCTTTGCATGGTTTATTAGGACTTCTTCCGTGGTTTTAACATGGTTCAGTCGTGATTCATCTGTGAAAGTTTCACATAAAGACCACAACTTTTCTCATGTTTTCCACGTAGATTCACATATGAACAGTTTTCATCAGTGCAATATTGCATAATGTACGAAGTGGCTGTGTGACACGGTTTTAAAGGGACGTCATGAAAATGGAACGTACCATTTTCGTATGTGTGGTAGATGTATCGTGACAGCCTATATCCACCTGTAGGGGCAGTTGTTGAATTCTATGACTTCATGTTCTTTATGATTTAATGTTTATTATACAATTACTAGTATGAAGCCCATTGAGACGACTATTGTTGTAATATTGAGCTATAAAAATAAAATAGAATTGAATTAACCAACAAAAAGACTTTAATTTTACTTTACTTTTTTCTTTAAAACATTTGCTTCGTAAGGAACGCAGGAAGTCGGATGGGAGCAGAGATAAATTAGTAATGTGATCGCTGGAACATCGTCTGTTTTTGGAAGCCCCCCCCCCAGCTGGTTTTCATTAGTCTGCGGTGGCTGACACTTGTTTTGTGTTGTGAAAGTCATGCAGTACAGATGTATGCACATTTATGACACATTAGCAGAGCTTACTTTAGGACATATGGCAGTCACTAAGCCTGCCATTAACTGTGCTTGTGCCGGTCTTTACCACCTGTTAAAGACGCCCATCAAACCACACCGGGGGCAGACGTTTCACCCCCAAACCCCGCTCCCCATCAGGTGACTGGAGGTGTTCCTGAAGGAGCCGTATGGCAGGAAACCTCCCCGGCGCTGGCAGACATCTATACATACCACATGTCTGGCTATGAAGGAATTGATGGTCTGACATCTGGAGAGCAGCTGCCCTAACTTTTCCTCCAGCTCTCCCTCTGGGGGTATGCAGGCATTTCTTCCCTCTGCAGCTCCACATTCTAACACCGCTCCGCTATTATCCCCCCCCTTCACTGCGCCCCACCCGGCCGAGGAACGCCACCGAAGCCTTTCCAAGCCCAAAATCCGGCCCGGCTAAATTATACAGGAGAGACATTTAGAGAAACAGAGGCAGAGATAAAAAAGACCAGAGCCTCCAATCCGGCGTCTCCGCACTGATCTTCCCGCCTTGAAGATGAGAACAAAAGGAAGTCTCGGCTCACGGCTCTGTCTGCCAACGATGGGTGTCTTAGTGGCTGGCAGCTCTCACATCACACCCCCAGGAGTTATGAAGACTGTGTGACTAAATCCATGCATCAAACCAGACGAGACCAGGAGAAGGCCCAGTCAGTCCAGTGATGCCCTGGGGTGCGTCATGCGTGACTCACTGATCTCTGCACCAACACTCAGGAAAAACATGCAGAAAGCCGCTCGTCTTCAGTCTCAGTCCTTTTTCCCTCATATGGGCAGCTTATCTTTCCAGCTTGCTCACACCCGCTGAGGTGGACGGCTGTTTTAGTCTGAACCAACGACAGACTTCACCCGTCTGTCAGTCCGGACAGATCTCCGGACGGCGACACCCGGAAGAGCAGAGAGACTTCTATTTAGAGTCCGGAGGAGGGACGGGGGTTCCCCTCTCCAAGGGAATCCACACCATTCTGTCCTCTGTCCGCTTGTCCCAGCTGTCGATTGGGTTTTGCTCCAGCGGGACACTAAATCACACCTGCTTCGCCTCACAAGAAAAATACAAAGATGAGGGGAAAGGCGCAGAAAGCGACAGGATTAGGCAGAATCTTTAAAGTCCAAATAAGTACGTGGAGAAAGAATATAATACCACACGAATGAAAAGAGGAAGCAGCTAGACGTCACAAACGTTCAGTGAAACTCATCTAACGATAACTTATCCTCACAAGGGACACGATCCGGAAAGGTTTTACTAGAAAATGAGGTTTTTACTTTCACATTAAAGATCCACACCGACGAAAATGGTGTTTAATGAAGCTTAAAATTGCATTTCTAAGTATTTCTTTATTCAAATTGTTGTGAATTAGGAGCAGAATAAAAAAAATGCAGTTTGAAAAAGATCGTATCTGTGACAGAAAATACGCTGGGCGGGGCCACAAGCTCCCTGCTCCGCCCCCATTCTGATGCAGACAAATAGACCAGTGAACGCTTTTGTTCTCCTCGTCTGAGTTGGAATCTGGATCTAAACTGTACGGCTGGATAGATCCAATATTGCTCACCATTTTTGTTGCACCGCTAATGTTTGGTTTATGGTTGTTAAGGGCAGTAAGCTAGCGGGAGACAGTGAAAACAGATTGATGACGGGAAATGGGGATGGGCTTACTCCACATCAACAGTCCCACAACTTACTGGTCAAGTTTTGCTGCTGCTCTGCAGAAACTGTCCTAGAAAAAAACACAGGTTTTTAAATTTTGGCTAAAAATGGCTTCATTACCAATAAAAAACACTGGGATTGCTTTAAAAAAATGATTGGAGTGGGACTTTAAAGCACTGAGTTCTGAACAAAACAGGACATAGACTATTTTCCTTTCAGGAGGAAGAGGGGCCGTAGGTCAAATGGAAATGGTTTTTTTTTTTATCTTCGGAAAACTCTGAGCATAAAACCTCCTAGAGGGGACAGAGCAGGAAAAACAGAGCATTTCGTGCGCAAACGCAGCACTCACAGGCCTGACGGCGGCCGCAGAAACAGAGTAGGAGCAAAACAAACTTCACAAACCAGAATTTTGGACACCGTTTGATCTGGTTATGATCCATCAGAGGTGAAGAGATGGTTGTTTCCACCAAATTCATTGATACCTTTGCTGATTTTCTGTTTTTAAAAAAACATTCCTGCTGATAATGGGGGGAAAGAACCACGTCTGCTTTGGTCACATTTATGTTTTAGGATTTACAAAACCAAAAAGACTTCCTGGTTTGCAAGAAATGATCCTTCGAAGAAATTAGGGGAGTTTAATAAAGCAGATGCTGGATGCTAAAATAAAAGCTAAATTTCTAGATTAAGCCTTTTTTTGTAAACTGTGAAACTAATCTTTTTAGAATATTTATGTTAAGAAGAACATTTCAAATCGTGCTGCATTACAGAATCAAGCAAAAGGTGAAAACTGGCTGATTGTGTTGATATTTTTTGTGATTAAAGTCTTGTCTTTCCCTAAACTTCCCTGCCAGATAAATATCGTTTAGCATCCATTAAAGGTTGGTTGGAACGGCGGCGCCCTGGACGTCGCTCACATTAAAGCTGCAAATATTTTGGTCAAGTCGGGGAGGTTTGGATGTTCAGAATCCCTGTTGGGAAAGGATTTGGCAGCAGAGCAAAAGCTGCTGCCAGATCCTTCGTCTCCCTCGCAGACACTGCAGTTTGCCTTCTCGGGCGCTGCGGCGTGTTTACGCAGCATTCTCAACAAACAGCAGAGACGTGAAGGAAGGGAAAGGCTTTTATGGATTCATAAACGCCGTCTTCCTGAAGGTGACGTCTGCAGGTGAGGCTTTACGACGCTGCGTGGGAACGCCGGCTGTAAACCTGAGAGTCTGTTCAGCATTAAATCTGAATCACTTTTGTGATGCACGTTTGTCTTGAGGTTAAATTGTAACAATATCCCACAATTCCTTGTGGTTAAACCCACTGGAAGCATTAGTAAAAGGAGCGAAATGTGGATGCAGGGTGAGAAGTTTTTAACTAACTCAGCTGAGAAGAAGATGATGCAACTTTTAGTTTTTTCCCATGACATCATGTTGTCGTAAAATAAAGCGGGTTTTTCCCCCCCCTCCTGCTGATCCTGTCCGTCGCCTTACCTCCGATCGCGCTGCATCTGGAGATGAGCTCCCACAGAACCAGAGCCATGGAATAAACATCCGCTTGTTTGAAGGACTCGATGTTTTCCAGGTTAATTCTGGACTCCAACACCTCGGGGGCCATGTACCTGGCCGTTCCCACCTGAGAAAAAGAGGGCAGAACGACGCCATGAGGTCACCTCGGCGTGGTTTTTGGGGGGAACAACAATCTTCAGTTGAACATTTTAACCACTTCTTATGAGTGAAATACAAAGCTGATGGAAAATGTTCGACACACCAAGTACTTGGTAAAAGATGACATTTTTGGGCAAAGTGAACGACCCAAAAAATGATAATGACATCACAGCAAGAAATCAGCCAAAAAAATAAAATAACCAAATCTTTTATGGGGATCAAAACACACTGAAAACCCCTCAAATGAAACCAAAACACAAAAATGTTAGTTTTACTGTTCGTAGATTTTGAATGGCGTGGCGAGCTTGTAAAAGTGGCGTTCCCCTTTGCTCGCATAATTGTTACTGGAATATTGTGAAAAATGTCATAGAAATTGTTGGCTTAAGCTGAATGAAAAGATACAACAAAAAAAATGACCATATTAGGAATGTGGGCGTGGTTGACAAAAAAACTTCAGTTGCCAAGGAAATCCAAAAATGTACTTTTGCCGATTTTTCTAAAGATGACATCGACCTGTTCGTCCCCCCCAGGCAACCATAACATAAAATAGTTGCCATGGAGATAAAACTAACAGAAAAGCCGCCATTTTGAAAAAGTGTGGCAGCGGCTCAGACAGTGAGAGCGAGTCAAAGGGGGGCATTAGGGGCAGTTAGCGGGCCATACAATGCAGCTTACAGCTCTAATTTATTGTTATATTTTATTCTGCAGTGTTTTTGATTTGAGAAGAATGAAAGAAGCTTTCTGGATGCAAGCACGTGTAGTTTATAAAGCTCTACTGGGAATAGAGTGCTAATACTTTAGGTAACTTTGTCTTGTTTATAATGAATATTAAAAAAAAAGTAATTTAGTGACCGAATTAGAATTTTCTGCCCAAGCTGTCTTAAAGCTGGCTCAATAGCGCCACTTTGTGGTCAGACATAGAACAAAACGCATTTGGGTCTTAATCTCTAATACGTTTAGTCGTAGAAACAAAAACGCTTTTCCTCATATTTCTTGGATGGAAGACTTTTTTTTAATTTACGCCCACTTCCGTCATACCAGATTATCCGCCAATCTTACCATTTTTGGTATGTACTCTATTTGGACGACCACAAATTCAATGGTGCCAATCATTTCGTGTAACTCCTTAGAATTTTCCCATAATGCAAATTAGATCATTTGGCTCAACAAGTTTGGTATTATCTGACCCATAGATGTCATTGCCTTCAGCCTAACATCTCTAAAATTGCTTTAGCAACAGCGACCAAATTTGATGTGTGTGTAGCTTTCGGGGTCTTACATGAAATATAAAAAAACTACACTTTTAGCTCCACCCTGTGGTTACTTATGGAGAATTATTTCTTATGGAGTGTTGATTGTATCTCCTGAACAGTAAGTTTAAGAGACATTTTATTTTCTCCCTCATTGGAACTTCCTGAGTCATTCAAAGGAAAGATTCACCTACTACCCTATGACATCATCATCAGCCAACTTGCATATTTAGTAAAACACTACTTTGCTCCTCATGCAGCGTGCTAGGAGCAGTAGTGTTTGAGCGATTGTAAAAACCATTGCTTTCGGTAAGTGAACGCGGTGTCTTTAAAGGAATTGCAGTTGGGTTGGATCCCTGGTGACTTATACATTTGAGGTTCAGAGCGGCTCACCTGCCCACTGTTGGCCAACTCGTCCACGGTCAGGGAGTTGTCCAGCCGAAGAGCGAGGCCGAAGTCGCAGATGCAGCAGGTCAAGTCCTTTTTCAAAAGGATGTTGGAGCTCTTAATGTCTCTATGGGCGATGGGCACCTTGGGGCGGCCACAGGTCGTCTGGTCGCTGTGGAGGTGTGCTACTCCCCACGACAGCGAGCTCCCCATTATCAGAAGGTCGTGCCAGCTGATGACGTGACGGACCAGGTACTCCTGGAGGTTTCCAAGCGGATGGTAAGCTGTGATGAGCCAGTACTGTCTCTGCACTTTCCTTTCCTCCGCTGTCAGGAAGTGAAGCACGTTTTCATGCCTCAGATCTGCGTCCGAGAAGATGTCCTTCTCGTTCTTCCAAGAGGCGTACTCGTCGCACAGGAAGATCTTGATGGCGACCGTCTCAAAGCCTTGCTCTTCTCGCACAGACGAGCCTTGCTTCAGCTTGGCTTTGTAAACCTCAGCAAAGCGGCCCTTCCCGACGAGGACGTCCAGCTCGATGGGCAGCAGCTCCGTGTTGTGGTTGATGTTGTTGGCGAGCGTGGAGCTGCTGTCCGAACCCTCGTTGTCTAACACGATGGGACGGGCATCGCTGCAGTCCAGGGGAGAACACTTCTTGCACCCGTGGTGCGCTTGGTGCTTGCGGAAGACACGGTAACAGTAGAAGGAGGCGACAACGAGGACGGCCATGACCAGAAGAGGCATCAGGCTAACCAGGACCACAGCCACTACATGGGGGTCCGGGAAGATGTCTAGAGGAAGTCAAAGATTTCAGAGGTCAATAAGTGTTGGAGCAGAGCAATGATCCAAAGAAGAACCAACAAAATTAAAGGGCACCACAACAAATAATCCCTTCTTGTCTATACACAAACAAAAAACCGGTCAATTCAGGAGACAATGACTCTAAAGTTCTTTTAAAGTCCCCCTCCGATCATTTTTGATCGATAGTAAAAGTTTTCCCAGTGGTCTTTTAATTATGATAATGTCGTTTTTAGTCAAAGTAAAACAACTGTGTCGTTTTCTACAACCGGCAGTAGTTCATTAGAGCCCCGCCCACTTCCCTTCACCTATCCATTTACACACTCTGCTGCTCCTCCCACCGCCAACCTAAGATTACCGATCCAACAAAAATGACGGGCAATATAAGTGTTAACCGGCAGTTCGGTTTTTATCCAGATTCCAGCTACAAACACGTTCATGGATCTATTTGTCTGACAGTGGATGCATCAGAATGAAACAGAAAGCTTGTGGCCCCGCCCAGTGTATTTTCTACATCACAAATATGATCTTTTTCAAACTGCAATACTTTCTCTGCTCCTGATTCACAATGATTTGAATAAAATGCCACACAAACATGTTAAAAACACAGTTTTCCTGGAGTGGGTCTTTAAAAGTCCATTTACTAATTCTGTAAATATTAGCATTTTATACACATGTCGTTTCTTGATGTTGTTTTTCTTTTCTTGTGTTTATAGACACCCAAACAGAAAAAGTTAGACTTTTTTTTTCTCAGAAGGAAATCGATCTGGCTTTGAGAATTTCAAATTATATGTACGTTTTGAAGAAAAGAAAAAAAAAGACGTCAAAGAAAAACCTCTTTCGGTATGGAGAATAGAAGACGGATCAAACATTAACGAAAAAACAAGAGAGGGCTGCTATGCAGCTAACCTCAAAGCTTGTAACTTATAAACTCTGTGGGTGTCAATGCATTCCTGTATGAGGGTGGAAGATTAGCAGTTAACCAAAAAGAAAAACTCCTCTGTGTCATATTAATGAATGAAAAACAGCATTTATTACATTGACAGTTTAATGAGGTTTCGGGAAGTGTCACGGAGGATAGAAGGCTCCTAAAGCTAAAGGACATTTAAGTTTCAGATTCCCATAAAAACGTTTGTCTGCTACAAACAAACAAAGAACTAAAGTCCTGTAAATATTTAGTCCACTTTAAATCATAGTGGTTATTGCTGAGTCTTTTGAAAATGTAGCTTGTAATTGACATTTTATAGCAGTGAAGTTGTATGTTTAGATGCAAGTCAGGTTAAAGATGGACTACACATTTATGTTTATGTTGAAAAACATAAACGACAGTGGAGAGGACCGGCTTTGGCTCCTTTAATTTGAGACCTCTACCTCTTTGACATCAAGAGACTCTCTCTGGAAGAACTTTGGGTGTCTTTTTTTACAGACAGAAATGTAGTTTTAAAGAATTTACCGTTTAAAATGTTCATGGAGGACTTTCAAAGTCTTTTGTCTGTTCTTTTTCATACATTTTTCTGTCTGCTTGTGCGCACACAAACTATAACATTTTGCTTTCTTCCTGTTCTAGATTTACCAAAGATATCAGAAATAAAGATGTTTATCAGGACCTTCAAGAACAATCATTTCTTCAGTTTCATCTGTGTTTAATTCTCACCTGAATAACAAAACAGTCAATGAAAGGTTCTGGGGAGGTTTCACCGCCTATCAGAAAACATCTGCTCCTCTCAGACATGAGGAGATAGAGGTTTTTGAACCAATGAAAATAAAATAAAGATGTAATCTTACAGATGCCTCTCTGTACCATATGTTCTTTTCATGCCCTCATTTGAATGTATATTGGAGGACAATCCTTGGCACAATGTCTCGTGTATTTAATACCGACTTAAAACTAAATCCATTAATGGCCCTTTTTGGAGTTTTGGAAGACTAAGCTGTTTTAGGTACTGCCAAAAACTACTGTATAGCCATTGCCCCACTCCTGGCACGACGTGCTATTCCCCGTCTCCTTCACAGGGGGCTACAGTGGCTACAGGATAGTACGTCCTGCTTAAAACTGGAGAAAATTAGGTATTTTCTCAAAAAGTCTTTTGACACATTTACAGATTTGTAGGGTCCCTTTTTGAGAACATTTCCAGCTCTTTAGTAGTACGAGCTGTTAGCTGTAGCACATAATGCAGGTCGTAGCGCGATGGAGTGATGGTATGGTGGTGGCAGGGAATTGTATGGGGTATTTTGTTTATTTTATTTATTATTCTTACTTATTGTTATATTTGTTCTATTTAGCTTTATTATAAACACCTCTTTCAATAATGTGTCTCTCAGAAAAATTGTGTTTTGTATAATGTAAAACAAAAAAAAAAGCCATGGGTTAAAAAAAATAATAATAATAATAAAGAGAGGAAGAGAGTGATTTTGTCTTTCACATCGGACCCTCAGTTAAAAAGGAACATACGTATGAGATAAATATCTTCCTATAGAGAGCAGTAATAACTTTAGGACAGAAACAGAACCCTCCTTGAAGAATGTCTATAGGAATAGAAGATCCAAAAAAACAAAAAGCTGTCTGGACCACAAACTGAAAAATTCCTCCAAGAACTGACCCAGTTAACCACACATTGTGTCCCTTTAAAGCAGAATGCCCATGCTTGTAATTTAGGAGGTGGTGTGTCTGAAAGCTCCACCGGCTTTGGCAAACATTGACGCCTCATGACTGCTGTGTTTAGTTTTTGAAGCTGCAGTCGTAAAGGGGCTTTTATTAAAAAGCCTGTCACCCAACTGAACAGAGTCAAGGAAAAACCACCAAGTACAACACAGTTTCAAGACTTTTGAATTCAAGTGTTTTCCAGTTTTTTTTACACACAAAGAGTCTAAAGGATCAGATTATTAAATCAGGTTGTGAATTCAACAAGCCGGCTTAGAGGAGAAACATGAGAAGATGGTGAATGTAGAAGTCATTTGGTGTACTTCCCTGTAAAGCCCTCCGCTGCTCTCACTGTTTCTAAACAGGAAACCACATGTCTAGCATCCTCCACAGGGCCCCTCGCCAGATAGCTTGTTTTGATTTTTGTGGAGTGGGAAGCTGCAGTACGTTTGACAACAAACCTGTCACTGAAGCCCATGGACCAGGGAAAAACAGGCCTTTTTGAAAAATAGGTTTTGAATTTTTAAGGTAAAGGTTTAATGAATCCTTTTAACTTATGCCTCTGGGATTTGGTGCAGTATCATACAGCAAGCGAACTAACATTGAAGTTAAAGGATTTGTGTCAAAGTGAGGGAAACTGTTCATTCTGAAGGCTTTGGTCTCAACATTTGTGAAAGCAACATCCCATGATTGAAATTTATTTAGATGCTAACAGAGTGTGATTTAAAGGAGACAACATAATTTCTCATTCCCAAGGATGTTAATGCCACAGCAGTGGATGCAGTTTACTTTTTGTGGACATATTTGTATCTCTGAAGGTTTTGTAGTGGGTGAATTATTCAATGCATTTTTCCTCAGAGATTCTCCCACATTTCTCTCCTTTCAACCCTTTAATACCAGCCGGGTGGGGGGGGGCGAGTGAAGTACAACGCAAGACACGTTTACCGCGGACCGGGGGTGGTATTTTCTCTTTAGTAATAATAATAGTAACAATAATAATTTTCCCCTTGTCAAAGCAACTTTCTAAAGAATTTTGTTTTTTGCTCATTTTGGTTGTTTGGGTTTAATTTTATCGGGGTGTATCACGTGATGTTTGGTGTCGCGACTTTGACGTGCGTTAAGTGTGACAGATGTAACAGAGAGAATCTGGTCACTTTTCAAAATAAAACGTTTTTTTTTTCAAAAAAAAAAAAAGAAACAATAAAATGAAAATTATTTTTTCTTTCTGTGCGTCCCGGTGCCAAAACTTCCCGCGGCCCGGTGCCAAGTGTCCCGCGGCCCGGTACCGGTCCGCGGCCCGGTGGTTGGGGACCACTGGGTTAGAGAACTGAACAGAGGATTGTGGTCATGCTGCAGAAAGTGTTTTTTACTGACCAAGAAATTAATGATTAAAAAACCTTTGTTAGCATCTAAAAATGAAAGGAGGGGCAGCTGAACTTCTAATTTGAAACATGGCTCACCTGATAGTAGAAATATTCTACAATTGTTTGGGGTTTCCTAACAGGCAGAGATGAGTACAGGGGTCCCTTATTTATCGCATGAGTTACAATCTAAATATGACCTGCGATAGCCCAAATCTGAAAAAAAACATGAAAAAAACACAGAAAAACATGTTCTGTCATAAAACAACATGTTTTTATCACTAATCTACAAAGTAAAAAGTAGAAGGCTCTTTTTTTTAAAGTGAAATCAAAGTAAGTATTTCATCACAGTGTCAGCGTATTGGAACATGTTCCGTCCTTAACAAAGACACCACCCCTTCTAGCAAAGTGTTTGTTAACTTTCCTCTGTCAAAAAAACAAAGGGGCCAACTTTCAGATCTATTTTTAGGACCAAAGCGGATTACAAAAGATAACAGATGCTCTTCTGCATTTAGCTCAACTTGGTTTAATTATGTAGTGAAATTTGCTAAATTACTTTTCAACAATAAAAGTTCACAGCTTTTTGCCTTGAAAGGGTTTTTTCCCCCCACAAAACCAAAAAAACAGTTTTCTAAAATGACTAGCCTACAACCCAAAAGTGCTGGTTTTGCTGCCTTCTATTGCCTTTTTTCAGGTTAGACACTGCAAAGTTGCAGAGACATCTGCGAGACTGCGTTTCCATGACGTGGTCTGCACACCACAGGCGCTTTCAATTTGGCAGCGCGCGCAGAGCCAGGTCTCGGAAATGTACTCCAGTGTTATTATTGCCGGGATGCTGTAGTCAAAATACAACCCATTCCAGGGACAATATTGTAACCGGAGTCTACAAGGCAGCGTCTCCAAAACCTGTTTGCCATCATGTATCTGGACAGCGTAGCGGCGCACACATGTTAGCATTCACACGTGACGTCAGAGCTGAGAGGAAGCGGTCAAGTCATATCACAACTGCTCCACTGTTGAACACAAACAGCTGTTTGGGTTTGCTGAGTGAGTTAGGGGGGGTCCAGTCTCTTTAGTTTTGTAGTTGAACTCATCTTATTGTGAAAGAGATGATGATTGTTCAGGAAAATGGTTTCCAGACTTCAGCGCTAAAGTGAGCTTCGCTTGTGCATTTACAGCTTCAGCTTTAATGCTTCTCAGATAGTTTGTTTGCATCCACAGCAGAGAGCTGCTTTAAACCAGCTCAGAGAAATCCCTATTTCCAGTATTAAAGGCTGTGTCTAACAGCCACTATGTACATTTAGCACATTCTGCACTTGTGAAAAATGGTCATACGTGAATCTATGAGGAAAAAAATGAGAAAAGTTGTGGTAATTTACGTGAAATTTTCACAGATGTATCACAACGGAATCACGTTAAAAGAAATACGAATAAACCAGACAAAGAACACGTAAATCAGCGTAGAACATGAGCTGTGCGGGATTATTGCGCTGTTTATATGCAATTCCTTAGTGGTTTGTGCATCAATGATGTAATCTTAATGAGATTTTTACGCCGTATACGCAATATAAAAGTTATACATCGGTGGTACATGCGTGAAAAATCTGCTAGAAATACTTGGAACAATTGTGGAAAGACACAAATTTGCACCTCACAAAAATCATTAACAATTGCCTAAGATTTACTAATAATTGCGTATAAAAGACATAAAATACATGTAAACGGAGTAATTCTCAACCAACCTAAAACTTTTGAACAGTTCAAAACCGAATTCACGTAAAAGACATCTGTCGCCGAAACCCTCGACAGTCATCTGTGCACATCGACGAATGACAAAGATAGGAAACACGTATGAACTACGTATATCACGCATGTATCCCGAAAGACCAAAATTTCATGAGACACGACCTTTAACCCTTGTGCTATCTTAGATGACCCCACCCTCAAATTGACGTGTTATCCTACCATGACAAAAGTGGATAAAGGTGGAAAAATTTTATGTAATCCATGGACACCAGTGAAGATCACAAATCAATTAAGAAAAAAGGTTCGTTGCTCTGTCTAGTGGGTCTAGATGACCCAGCTCCCAACGTTAAAGTGCCTAGAATAGCACAAGAGTTAAGAGAAGCTAGGTATAGGGAATTAGAAGTATTTTCCCAGTAAAAATAGTATGAGGTTAACACGTTTGCGTGACTTCTTTGTAGATGACACAGTTCTTCTGCCTCGGTCAGAAAAACAACAATAAGCAGCTGCCAAAAAAACTCACTTGTGGCGAAAAAGACATCCATGTTGCACTCTTCCTCCGAGCAGGAACAGATGAAGAAGTCGGAGTTCATGCCGGGAACCGCTTTCATCTCGCATCGTTTGTTTTTGTAATCGATCAGAGTCACTCCGTAGAGTTTCTTAGCGGGGTCATGGCACAACGTCTCCAAAGTAACATTGTCATCTTTCTTCCTCCTAAGAAAGAGAAAACACAGCATCAAGTGTAATGTGACAGTAAAGGTCTTTCAGTGTTTTTTATGTGACGTTAAGCTCATAACGAAGACGATTTAAATGTCATCCAAATCATCTAGCAAAAAAAAGAAGTACATTTCTATAGAAATGTAACAAAGAAACCGTCGTCACGTCAATATTGGCCGGCTAACCTCCTGCTAATGTACACTTGTGGGCGTGGCCTTATGCCTCCTGCTGCCAAAAGAGCTGATGAATATGTTCAGTTAGGCCGCATTTACACTGCAAGTCTTGATGCCCAAATCCGATTTTCTTACTATATCCGATTTTTTTTTATGACCCGCTTACATCATCTTTTAAAAGTGACCCGTATCCGATTTTTGCATTTACACTACAATGCTGAAACTATCAAAAGTAGACTTTCTGAAGAACACGTAACAGCATTTCCGCCTTCCGCGGACCTGTCGCCTGAGCACTGACCGCACGGATTTAAAAATGGATGAGCGAGCAGGCCCTTAATAATGATCATAACAGTAATAAAAGCACATTTAGAAGATGCGTGTTGGTCCAAATGGCAAACGGTTAGCATGGCAAAAGCTTCCCGTTTTTTTGTGTGTGTGTGTGTGTGACTGCGGTTGTCATGGAGGCAACGCAGCAGGGGAAGGAGGAGTTGCCTTGGGCGCTACTGGATGAGACAGGAGAGGGTATGAGCGGGAGAGGAACAAGGAGGGCTCCGCCGGACGTGTTTGCAGACGTTATGCTGGACTGACAGGTTGATCTAAGCAAAGAAATAAACGGCTTCTAGCCTGTTCCAGAGCAACCGTGTCCCGCTTGATTAGTTACCGTTTGCGTCCAGACCGGAACCAGACCGGAAATGTCCGACTACGGTCTGAAGCTTGAGGCTGAAAAGTAACACGCTGATGGGGCTCCAGCTGTGCTCAAACAGCAAAATCAGCGCACAAAAGCACCTTAATAAGTCATGTGATCTCAGTTGGTGGTGTCCTGAGTTGACGTCACTGACATACGACTCGCATTTACTGGGGAATATCCGATTTGTCTGCTTACATGGCACACGCAAATGCACCTATACGATTCGTATCCGATTTTTTTCCACATATGTATGAGGCCTGTATCCGATCTGAGAAAATCGGAATCCATGCGCTTTTGTCCTGCTTACACGTTCACCGGTCATATCTGATCTGTGCCACATGAGAGGAAAAAATCGGAATTGGGTCACTTGAACCATAGCAGTGTAAATGCGGCCTTAGATACTTTGATACTTAATCATTTCGCCCATGTTACATACTCAAAAGCTCACGAAAATGTGTAGGCACCAGGTACCCGGTGAAAAACAAATTTTGGGCATGGGGAACAGCCCTCCTCCCAAGAAAAAACAAAAGATAACATCACAGTGGGAGAAGTCGTCAAAAAAACTGAAAGGGATCAAAAAACACAAGCGGGGAAAAAAAAACGACTTTAACACATTTTCACAAACACACCACCTACAGACTACAGCCACGCCAAAATTTTATTGACCTTTAACCTCGGGAAGGGGCCACCATCTTCAATCTATTGCCTCCTAGCTACTCTAGCATTATTGGGAAGCTACCTGAGGAAAAAATGTTAGTTTTAAAGTTTGTCAATTTTTAACCGCGTTGGCTTGACGAGCTCACAAAAGTTATTTTTATCTACGGTTTGCACATTTTATCCTGGAATACTGTGCAAATGTAATACATCAATCTTTGACTTGAATTAAACGAAACGATACAACACATGATATAGGTATAATAAGAAGGTGGCCGTGGTTAACAAAAAACTTCTGTTGCCAAGGAAATCCAAAGGCTTACTTTTGCCAATTCTTGTAAACGTTAAATCGACCTCTTCGTAATCCCAAGGCGACCAAAAAATCAAATGGTTGCTATGGAGATAAAACCAACAGAAAAGCTGCAATTTTGAAGGAAGCGTTTATATATATATATATATTTTATTTTTATTTTTTTTTATTTTGTTCACACGACCAGGGGGACAGAGACAGATGGGGAGAATGAGGGGACATCTAGTGGCGCAAATCAAAGACGTGCGGAGAGCGCAACGCCGCTAGTGGCTTCAATTGCGATTACTCCTGCTGACCACTTACCAAATGGTGACGCACACGTCCTCTTCATGTTCACAGATGGCCGTTTTGTTACATTCCACCTTGCACATTCCCTCTCCCATGCAGCTGGTGGCCTCCACGTCACAAAACTTGCACAGAGCCCTTAGTTTTATTAAAAAATAGCTCTCTGGAACGACAGAGGAAAGTGAGAAAAGGATCAATGGTGAGAGGAGTTTACACAGAATCAGAACATGAAGCTTGCTCAGGGCCTCAAGACTCTTCATAAAGTTAAAAACCATAAAAAGTATGTTGCTTAAGGAAGTAAAAGTCTACCAGTACAGGAATTTACTTAGAAACAGAGGCAAGTATTTAAGAAAATGTGAGGTATGTCATCTGCGAGGGGTGGATGCATTTTTTCTCTAAAGTCCTGCTTTGGTCTTGTTCAGACTTGACTTTGCCAGCAGGCACAGCCGTATCACCGAGACAGACTGGATTGTGTGATGAGCGCCTGCGGGTTCGATAATCACCACAGGAGACACTGCCAGACGGGCAGAAACAACAAATAGTTTTTTTTCGAGTGTGTGTGCGTGTCATCCTCAGACGTCTGCATCTCTGTCTATGAAGGCGCCAAACTTCAAAATCGGAGGGACGACGTGACGCTTTAGCCTTTGGGACAGCCTGCACAACAGAGACAGTCCTAAAGTTAATAGAAAACCTTAAACCAAAGCTTGGATATTTATCCTAGCCATCTGTTAATAATAAGTCAGGTAATAAATGACTTATTACTAAACTACAAAAAGGTGAAGCAACCATAAAAATAAAATGCTTTCATTTTTTTTTCTTAACCAAACTTGAACACATGAATAATCACGATGAAACAAATCGTATTAAAGTATGTGTGTGTGAGTGTTAGTATGGTGTACATGTTGACCTGTTTGTATGTGAACACACTATTGGAGCCGTAAACAGGTATGTTTGTAACATTCGAGTGTGTGTATAGATTTGTTAAACATCTAAACCTGACCGTAAAACTCTTGTAGCTCAACTAATAAATGTACATTGTGGATAAATGATGACTGGTATATTTAAAGCATATTAAAACATGACTTTGGTTTATCTAACTAAAGCGTCTCTAATTATATCCTGTTTACTTGATTGACTTGAAATGTCTATTTTGAAATTCTATTTAAATTCACTTTAGTGCATCAATCATTTTATTTCCCCGATCTTTATCATAAATGTTGTTACTTTCATGTGTCAGAATTGTGAATACTGTGGTATTTTGAACGTCAAACCGACGGCTGAGAACACAAACAAAGAAAAAGAGAAGTGTGAACTATTCAATCTAAACGTTTGGACTGTGAAAACTTCAACAAACATGATGTGACTGAAGATTTTCATCAACCACACTTAACCATGAGTTTCACTGTGAGTACAGGTCGTGAGGCCTCCTGTAATATCAACAGGAAGCCGTCACAGCAAACGCCTGTCAGCTAAAGGTCTTTGATTTTTAAAGTGGAAGGAGTTTTCTCAAAGCCAAGAGCAGACAGCCGCTACAGGAGATCCGCCTCCTCTGAGGCCTTCACGGCAGTCTGTGCTCTAAAGCCAGCCCATCAATCACGCTGTCAGAGCCGTGCCTGCATGCAGGGTGGGGCTAAATCTGTGGCCTGTAATGTACGACACTCTGCGAGTGAAGAGCAGCATGTTTTGAGGCCGTGTACGGGGTTTACGTGCTCCCACCAGGTTCCCAAATGTAAAGACCACCTGAAAAGTACCACGAGCTGCAATCCCATAAAACGACCAGTGGAATCTAGTTGGTCCATTGTTATTGTTTTTTTTAATTTTTTAATTTTATTTAACTTGTCCTGTCCAACAGCTGGGCAGACAGATGAGAGCTGAAGGCCTCTTGTGTTGGACATATTTTACTTTAACAACAGGGGTTATGAATCTTCTGACAAACCAGAGGAATGTCTGAATAAACCCCTTTTGGAATCGAGGCCAAACTTTATTCATTTTAATCATTTTTGAAGATCTTTTGTGTTGGACCGGACAGAAAAGGAAAGAAGGGGGGAAGAGAGAGGGATGTTAGAGAGGGGGGGATAGGAAGGTGATTATGGGGGGGGGGGGGTATAAAACCATGAAACAGCATAAAGCAACAAGTTGCTGGATGCTTATCATTACGGTGAGGTTCAGATGTAATACAAATCTAGAAGGGGCGGGCCCTGTCCACACACACACTCAAATGTTATAAACATACCTGTTGGCTCCAAAAGTTTTTTGTACTTACAAAAAGATCGAGTACATCCAACCTTACAGGATCAAGGGTTAAACAGCCAGTTTCATTTTTTTATTTCTAGCAATGGGAGTCAAGCAAGCTAAGGCTAAAAGCAATGTAAACAAACAAAAATGGATCTTTAAATAGGTTTAGCTGCTTTTACTAGCATGATGTAACACAATGGTTCTGAATATAAACCTAAGAGTGTGTCCAAATGCCTTCCCTACTCACTATATAGAGCCTTTGCCATTTTGTAGTGCTGTCCGTATCAACAATTCCAAAATCAAGTGCACTAGAAATTTCCCAGAAGACTCTGGGAAAAACCAGTGTGCATCGATGCTAGCTCGGCGAATATAGCCCACAATGCATTGCATCGGAACATTATTTGCCAAAAAAATGTATTTAAATGTATTTTTTAATAAACCATCAACGTTTTTATCTTCAGAAGACAGTGGATTAATTAATGATCTTCGCAAAACGCTCATATTAATTAGATTTTAACTTTGTGAAATTGATGACGTCATATCCGCCGTAAAAAAAAAAATAATAAAGTTGTGAGCGTGGTGTCCGAACTGTTTTTAAAATTAATTGCACTACATAGTGCTTTTTTAATAATTAGGGGTTAGGGTGGTAATTCGGACATAGCCTAAGACTATGTTTTTTAAGTTAAAGACTGATGTGAAGTTCCAGATATTTCTGCTGAAATGGTTTGTTAGAACAATGTTTGGATTTTCTTCACATTTTATAGCCATAAAATACAAATATACTGCATTTTTCAGAGTATAAGTCACGTTTTTTTAGATAGTTTAGTCAGGAATGGGACTCATACTCGGGTGCGGTTTGTATGTTGTTTTTAAATAAATAGCTACAACCACTAGGGGGCACTGTTTAACAGGTTTCGTTGACTTGTTAGCATGTTCTTTATGAATAATTGTATATATGATATAATATACAAGATAATTTCTTTCTTTCATGAAGCTAATTTTTTTTCTTCTTTAATATGCTTTTTATTTTTTAGACTTACCCTCCAGAGCGACTTATCAAGTTTATGGAGCTTACATGGAGCGTTTTTCTTGTGATCTCGTTGGTTTTGGTCAAACTGTGGTCCAAGTGCGTGAGCTAAAGCCGGTAAAGACGTCTAGCATCTGCAGGTTTGTTTGCTGAGTGTGATGTCACCCATAAAAAATGTCAATTCGGTCGCCATTTCTTCGTGGTTCGGACGTTGCCATGTTGGGGCCAGACGTTGTCAGTAAGTCGTGATTGGTCTGAGTCGGTCTGAGTTTCTATGGCAACCAATCAGGAGTGAGCTTATTGGAAGTCTATTCCCCAAGCCATTGAAAGCGGCTTACGAGAAATCTGTCAACCAAATGTTTTCAGTGTTGGCCCCGCCTACTTATAATGAGGCATCTGATTGGTTTGTTTATAACTTGAACTAAAGAAGAAATATCATGACAAAAATGGTTATTCTGACCAAAGCCTGTAGGGACTACCTGTTTGGAATGCCAGGGGGGAGGAGCTACTCAGTCCAGTTATCATATACACTCAATGGTTTGGACACAAAGGACTTGGCCATGACTCCAAAGCCCATCTTGGGCCCCTCCCCACAATGAAAATGCTCTGCACACCCACATGCTGATGGCATCCTGTTTCTGCAGAGAGGGGTGGGGGTCACATATCATGACGCAAAGCTCTCAGGAAATCACGGACACACACTGTCTCCAAAAAAACAGACCCCCCCCCCCCCACACACACACACACACTCACACACACACACGCGCGCACAAACAAAATAAGAAGAAAGATGGCCGCCTAAAGCTAAGTCTGAAGCGGGGTTATTCTATAAAGCAGCAGTGTAGATAATTGGGGGGGGGGGGGGGCAGTAACGGTTTCCTTAGAGTAGCCCATGTCATTCAAGGTGGGGGTGTATGCTGGGTACGATGCGGGGGTATGCTGGTAATTGGCACCTGGCACTAGGTTTAATTGTAGGGACTCAGACAGACGGATGAAGGTAAAGTTTCTTCCGGGAGGGGGGCAGACCTGTCCCCAAAAGAGCAAGAATTTCAGAATAAAAGTCAGAGCATACGTCAAAGCGGAGCCACAGGTGATGCCTAGGGGAGAGGAAGTACCGACGAAACGCTTTCAAACTTCTGAAACGCCTTCCCGGTTCCGTTTGAAGTTCCACAAACAGTCGCTCTAACCCGTTTGGGTCTTAAAAGTCAACTCACCCGCCTGCGGGAGCAGAAAACTGCCGACCAGAACCGCCCCCCACCAAAAAACGGAAAGCTGAAGGGTCCCCATGTAGACTGCGCGCTCTTCCGCCCTCTCATGAACTCAGCCACGCTCTGGCGGCGCCGGGTTCGGGTTCGGGTCCGTCCGGTCCGCCTGCTGCTCCTCCGACCGAGCTGGCTGCTGGTCCTGCAGGAGATCAGAGTAAACACCGCGGGCGGGAGGCGCGCGGGCTGGACTTGCCCCGTATGACTCAGAGCGCGAGCGCTTCTCATCAAACAGGAAATCTTCAGAGGGGCTGGACGCGTTTTTTCTTTTCACCTCCTCCTCCTCAGTCACGCTCATGTGGCTCACTACCATGTCATTAAATGGCTCAGAGTCAGCAGAGCAGGACTTGAAATAACATGTTCTAAAAGCGTTCCAGCCTGAGGAAGGACAAGGTTCTTCTGCAGAACCACAACCCTTCCAAGATGACCATAGGAAACGAATATGAGATGTTTACAGGACAACAACTAGAGGTCTACCAGTCGTGTTCTGAAAGTATACACATCTACTAGCAGGCTTCTAAACTTAAGATATTTTTAGACGTCTATCAGGCTAAATGACTTTAAAAAACCATTTACAAGATATAATCAACGTTGTCATTTGACATTTAGTTTTATTTTGTTAAAAGGTCTCCGAAATCTGCATCAAAACAATTCCACATTTAATTTCATGTATGAACTGAACATTCATTCAGGGGAATCAGAACAATTTTGCAAATAAAAACCCCAACTTGGGACATTTTAAACTCACAAAAATCCCCTAAAAATAACAAAGCAGGAATAGAAACAGGGAGCCGCAACCTTTGTTAAATATTGAACAGGTATGCAGTACTTTGAACGGTCACCTTCACCAAAAGTGACCCACCATCAGATCGTTCTTTAGTATGGACCCAGCCAGACAAAAAGATGCAGTTTCAAAAGGAGCTTAGAAAATACGCCAATGCTCCACGCCATTCTAGATCCACGAACGTCTTTGTTTTCCTCGTCTGAGCTGGAATCCGGATCAGAACCGAACGGCTGGATAGCTCCAATATTGATCGACATTTTTCTTTTAAAGCTAATTTTAGTTTTGGGTTGTGAGGGGCTGTAAGCTAGTGAGAGAGCATGTAAAGAAACTGGGTCCTGGAAAACTACACAAGTTTTTAGGATTTTTACTGAAAAACGGCATAATCATAATGAAAAGACAACTAGGGATGCTTTGAAAATAGATCACTAGATGATCAGAGTGAGACATTAAACACTAAAAACCCTAGAAACCCTAACAGTGCTGGTAGCAGGAAAACAGCAGCCTCTGTTAAAAACATGAGAGCAAGTTTGAACAGTCATTTTCACCAAACTATCCTGCATAGAAAAGCGGCTTTTCATGTTGATCGCATCAATGGTTAAAGAGTTACGATAGACTGTAATCTAGATGTCCAGTGTTAAAGGATTAAATACAGCATTTCGTTAACCCGCCTTGAGAAAAATGGGGGCTTGTTTACAACGCACAAGGCATGATGGGAGCACTATGTCATGGGGTGTAGGAAGATTGTCTGCAGGTGTAAATATGCAATAGGCCTGTGTGAATGGATGCATAACGCGCATCTATAGCAGTAAACTTATGGTTTACATGTTGCGTAGACGTGTCCATGTCGGGTAGGAAATGATCATTTCCTCATTCTACTGCGATGAAACGCTCAAACTACTTCACCAGAAAAGAGAGGATTAGATGTTTTTATTGAAGACACTAAGAGGTTAAGTCTGCTAAACACACATAAATTACCCCTCTATTGCTGGGCAGTCCTGTTTTTGCCTCTGCGTGCTTGAGCTGTGATGTCAGGCTTCATTTCCGACCCCGTGACCCCGGAGCTCATAACTCCTCTCTCAGGGCCGCCTGCTCCCTTTACCTCCAGGCTGGCTGCGCTTCACCCAACAATCGCTGCTGCTCCTTGCCCCACAGATGGGTCTTTCTTTAAAGCAGAGCGACTGCTTCAGCAATCTGAACGTTTGTCCCACTCCACTAACCTCTGCTTTACTCCTGGCTCTGGCTCAGTGGGTGTGGACGGCTGTGTTTATGTCTCCGTTTGAGGCCGTTCAGCTCTGCAAAGTGGGAACCGAGCCACAAGGTGGAGACCCGGCAGCACCGTGAGCCCGAAACTGACCTCAGTGCACGTGAGGGTCAAAACATCCTGCTCTCTGACCGCACACGTCCAAACCCACCGCCTTCATTAAAAACATGGAACTTTACAGCTTCAGCTCCAGAGGAAAACTCACACAGAGCTTTGTCCAAACATGAGCTTTTTCTGGACTTACTTCATGTGACCTTGTTGCTTCCAACTTCCTCTCCTGCACAAGTTCCCCGAAGTTCAGTTGAATAATGATTTTTTTCAAGGCACTAACAGTGATAAACAAGCAGCAGATAAACTTCCTGAGTGGTTCCACACTCAGGAACAGGTGGCCCACGCTCCCATCAAGCGTTCACAGAAGAAAAACGGCAAACAAAATCTCTTGAGAAGAAGCTTCTGGAATTACAATTTTACACAGACTGGGTGAAATCCTGGTTGAGGTTCAGATACGATTGCAAACTTCAAACTTGTAAGTCTATCCTAAATAGAAATTTAGGGGAGCCAAGTCCTCAACATAAGGAAAAACTGCTAAAATAATGTAATTTTGTCCCGCAGCAGTCCTGGACTGAAGAGCAGGTTGTTTTTTACGATTCGTCTTTCTTACTTCGCATTTTAGCGAAAATTTCACCCCTCCACATATTTAAGAACTCACCAACATTTGCACACATACTTAGTACCTGTGGAAAATGTATTTTGAGTATAGTGAACAACCCCAGCTCCCAAAAAAATCATGACATCACAGCAGAAGAAACCGAAGAATCGAAAAAAATGAACGGGGCCAAAATCTCCCATGGGGCTCAAAAAATATATTTCAAAATCCACTAAAGAAACTCCAACAAAGTTTTAGGGCCAGTTTGCAAACAATAATTCTTTTTTTAAATGACCACTTTTAAGTCGTAAATTTACGAGGAAAAAGTCATAACTGTTAAAATACGAGAATAAAGTCGTACATTTACGAATTTAAATCTCGTAGTGAGATTTAATAAGATTTTCGTACTGAGATTTAAAGTCTTTAATTTACAACTTTCTTTAATTGTAAATTTACGACTTTAAATCTCGTAATCTTACACTTTTTTTTATTTATTTTTTTTTTACAAATTTATGACTTGGAACATTTTTGACTTTGTTCAAAGACCTGTTAATTATTAAAAACGTTAATGTGGCCTCAGATCCCAGAACTGGTGACTTTCAGCAACAACACAAACTGTGTATTACACAACTACAGTGATGTGTGGCCCAACTTTAACTAAGTCTGGATTTCAATGATACTTTGTCACCTTATTTCATCTGTATGAGGTGAATAAAAAAAAAAATAAGAGAAATAAATGTCATTTATTTTCCCATCATCGAAATCTTTTATTTTTTTTTCTCACAATGAAAGTAATGGTTTATTTGGAGCAGCACAAACGAGCTGCGGCTTTAAGAGACAAACTATAGCAATCAGTCCGGTGTGGGAACGTTAAAAGGAGTGTTGCAGAAATGGTAAGAGGCTTAGACCTGAAGGTATATATGGGGAGGGGGGTGGGGAGGGGGCACATTGGAAAACCAAGCAGAGCAGATCTGATCCAGTCAAGCAGCTGCTGGGATAATTAGCTGTGTCAGATTCTTCAGAGCCACAGACGTTCAGCTGCACAACTTCAAAGGATGCAAGGTTTCCTCAGGAGTTAATCCATCCGTCCGTCCGTCCATCCATCCATCCATCCATCCATCCATCCATCCATCCATCCATCCATCCATCCATCCATCCGATCAGAACTACAACCTCTGTTTTGTGGGAAGCATGTCGACATGCTCGGCTCACATTAATCATCCACAAACAGACCACTGTAGACACTTAAAATGCTGAACGTATTAAAGGACTGGTGGTTTGACTTTTATTAAAAATAAATCTTCTTGCAACTTCATGTTTCAGTGCAATGAATAACATTACAGTCCCATCTCATCTCAAGTCTCATCTTTCGACTCATTCTCTAAGCATTCTCAGTGGTTTTTTTCATTAGGATTATGCAGTTTTGAGCCAAAATCCAAAAACCCGTGTCTTTTACTTGGACATAGTTCATTAGAAATTCACCTCTGAGTTGTAAGTGGGAAAAATGGTGCCCCTTCTACCCCCTGTTGCTTAGAGCTCTCTGTTTACATGCTCTCCTGCTAGCTTACAGCCCCTCAGACCACCAACCTAACATTAGTTTGTTGTTGAGCAGTATTGGAGCCAAATACCAGCTTGAGTGGGAAAAATAAAGATGTACATGGATATAATTGTCTACAAGTGGATGCATCCAAATTTCTGCATCACAAACATGATTATAAACGTTTTTTGTCTGATCCTGATTCACAACGATTTGAATAAATAAATACTCAGAAATGCAATTTTGAGCTTCATTTTCTTTGTAGTTGTCCTCCATCATCAGAAAAATGCCACAAAAAATTAAATCGCACTTATTCATATTTCCATACATTTTGATTGAAAACTCCATTCCTGTAGCTGCTTTATGTGTAATTTGACTTCAATAGAATTTGCTCTAGCTTTATAAAAAAATAAAAGGGTCCTTCAACGAGCACGAAATCAGTGTTGCGAATCAGAGCAGATATGGCAAAGACAGCTCTCTTTGAAGCTTAATGGACACGCTTTACCACAAATCCTCAAAGTCTGACTTCCACATGACATGTTAAAGAATGTGTGTGAGCGCACACACTCACAGACACACACACACACACTTGACATTAGAGGTTCATCGCTGCAAGCTGCTGTATTTTTCTTTGTGCTCCAACAGCCCTCATTAATCTTCTCCCACCACTTATCTACCTCCCAGCATTAATCAGATTCTGTTTAGGAAAGGGCAGCTTTATAGTAAATCACTAAAAGTCACCATCTCTAGTGTCACAACACTGTTAGTGCTGTTGTCCGCAGGCGGAGGTTGAGCAGGTGAGCAAAACTGTGCCAAGACTTTTTTTTTTTTGGAAAGCAAAAACGCGTGAACAGAAACCTCCAGCACGTGACTGTGTTTTCAACATCCTGTTTCTTCAGAGGTGATGAAATTCAGAAAAGTTTGCTCTGAACGGCGTTTTAAGATAAGTTCTGCATCGTCGTTCTCTGTGTGGTGTCTCCGTATGGGGCAGTGAGGTCAGCCATCGAGCGATTCTGCAGTTTTCCCCAAAAAGGAGATCCTGCTGGGGCCTTGACTCGCCTGCGGGGCGTTCTGCCGTGGTTCCCATCCCTGTAACTGCGTCTGTGGTTCAGCAAAACCACCTTGGAGATAATGCTCCTGTCGTTTACCAGACCCAGAGTGTAGGAAGTTGGTCATTTCAGCAAAAGGGAAGGGGCTGCTCTGTATTCAATAAATGCTCCAGTGTGGCTTCTTAATTTGGCAAAGGATACAGTTACACAATACCAACAAAATCCAAGTTTCCATGTATTATTTGCTCCAAACATGCAGTAAATCAGAGAATTTCATGCATGAATGAGATGAAGCTGGAAAACTTGCAGCTGCTAAGGCCACTTCAATAAAATGACTGGGGAGCATCTCAGTTGAAGGCCAACAAAGATCTGAAGCAAACCCTTAAATTACTCTTACATTGCACATTTTTACATTTGTTGACACAAATTGGGTTATTGTATTTACGGGACTAGTGAGAAAGGATACTACTCATGCTCTGTTGCTAAAAAATGTTCACTAAAAACGGAGAAAAGGAATGGAAAAAGCTGCATTCGGTTGTCAATTTTGCATTGGACGCCTCTCTTTTGACCCGCGTCAAATTTGCTGCTCAAAGCTTTTCCAAAATGCTTTTACGTTGATTGCGTATTTTTTATGGCTAAACGGTTGTAGAATTACTGTAGTCAAAGGAATGTCAACACCGGAGCTTCAGCCAAAATAATTTTTAAACTCAATCCTATAAAGAAAACAATATGGAGAGAAGCTAGCCCTACATGATATCTATCCGTCCATGCAGGCCATGAATCACTTTTGGTTTTTCACAAGAAAGTTATGAAACTAATGTGCAGCTGAGTATTTATTAAAACTTTTACTGTAAACGTTGATGAATGAGAAAGATATTTCTTAGGCTGGGCTCCAAATCCTCCCACAGAAAGAGTTCATTGATGGTGACCTTCCATGAAAGCCACCCCAAGTGTTTGAAGGTCTGCTTGCACAAGATCTCACGTGTTTGAGCAAACATCTGCAGATCCCCTCGCCGTCTCCGTGCTGACATCCAGATGACGCTCCTGTAGCAGCACATTAGGCTAAACCAATCATTAAAACAATCTAAAGCATTTATCCTGCAGTCGACTCTGATCTCAGAGTCACGTAAAACATGTACTTAGGGGCTTCAGCTCAACGCGCCGTGTGGAGCACTTCCTCCGATTGCTGAGCAGAATGCACGGAGCACCGGGGTACATGCTGGGTGTGCCAGCACAGGAAGCGGCGCTCATCCTGTGCCACCTTCTGCTCTTGTTGCCGGCAGGAAATACCAACATGACCCAACACTGATAAGAGCGGGGAGTTGAACCAAGGCCACGTGGTAAACACAGGGAGACAATAGAAAAGTCATTTATTTTGTGTTTATGTGGCTGTAAGAGGGAGGAAGACGGATGCCGAGATGATTGGTTCAGAGTGTAATCTGAGGAAAACTACACCTAGATGCATTTTTTCCCCTAGGAAAAAAAGCAGCAGCTCTGGTTGGAAACAGTCAGAGATATCTAAAAAAAACAGAAGCAAGAACTAGAAACCAAACCTTGTCAGGTGTTGCTCCTGAAAATGAGCCTAAAAGTTACTAAAATGATCAATTTGACTTAAAACAACAAAATCTTTGAGAATCTGTCAAGTAAAAATTCACAAGTAAAGAAACCCATGTGGTCCAGAGCTGAGTAAAAGAGATTTAAACTCTTAATTAGCCTAGTTTACCTGTATTTGGAAATTAACCAAACATAGAACTGAAGGAAACATGCAGTTTTACCTTACATTTATCTGCATAAAGCCTATCGCGACGACTGTTGTTGTGATTTTGGGCTATCCCTTGTGCTATCCTATGACCCCACCCTTACATTGACGTGTTACTCCTACTATGACAAAGGTGGATAAAGGTGGAGAGGATTTCATGTCATCCATGGACACCAGTGAAAATCACAAATCACTGGAAAAAAAAAAGGTTTACCGCACTATCTAGTGGGGTCTAGATGACCCACCTCCCAATATTAAAGGGCCTAGGATAGCACAAGGGTTTTACAAATAAATTGAATTGAAACATCGTCCTTGAACTTAGGTTGTATTCAGACTAGACAGATTTGATTCGCTTAAAGTGAAGAGCTCGATTCCCCCGATAATCCAGAACAAATTTTCCATCTGAATACAACCAAGCAGACCCTGGTCCCGGAAAACTGCAGACAATTGACCCTGTGGGTTCTCCAGGATTAAGATGCAGCGGCTCTTCTCTGACCCGCCACAGACCGGGACAACCCAAAAACCTGCTGCACCTCCCATCTAAATGCACGTGACTACGGATTTAGCTGGATCTTCACACTTTTGGTGATAAATCAGACGTTTGGAGATACACTTGAAAAGCATCTACATCTCATCAACAACCCTAAATGGATTTGTTTATTCCAGATGCTTTCCTTCCCGTGACGTGGTCACTTTCTGTTCAGTAAATCTACCTCGCCCGTGACCATGGACTTTACTTTTTTACATCCTCCCTAAATGTAGAAGCACAACTTGTCTGGATGGTGGTTTTCCCCAAAACAGACGTGGCTTACTCAGACGGATTTCCATCAAGGCCACAAAACAACAAGAGACCCTGCAGAGAAGTCATTACAGACACAGGGCGGCGTCCTGCAGTTTCCACGGAAACTAAAGTAGCGCCTTTAAGCTTCTCCTTTTCCTGTTGTCAGACGTGAGCTTTCGTACACTCCCACACCTCTGTTGTCAGCTGCTTTCAGGAAATCAAACTCTCCGTTCTTCAAAATGCTTTGCTGCTTCGTCTCCATCCTCAGAGAACTTTTGATCAAAAACTGAGCTTAAAGATCGAAGTTTCCCTGATGCTTTAGAGGAGCTTAGACTGGGGCCAGAAGAACATTGTGGGTTTTCCTGATCAGTAGAAGATGTAAATCACGCTAAAAGCAGATGCAGCTTGCTTTATATCTTCACCCGTACTTCATTAAATGCCTTTAAAGTTCCAAGTCCCATCTCTCTTGTTTGTTGTTAAGCCTCTTTTTATCACAGCGAATGAGAGACATGGGGCTTACAGCATAATCAGCTGTTGTGTGAACAATGCCGACACAGTCAGAGCTGTGCTGGCCTCTGTCCACAAACACAACAGGAATGCGTCTTTACCGCGAAGCTGCTCGCTCAAGCAGTTTTCTGTCTTACCCAGGAGCAAAGATCACATCACAAAGACAGGAAATGTTTTTTGTTGTTGTTGTTGCATGGGGATTTAAATCATCTTACAAGCACGAATGCAGCGGTAACCTCTGCAGATTAAGAAAGTAATAAAAAACAACAGCTTTTGATAAAAAAAATGACCTAAAGTGATTGGTTTATTAATTTCTTTTTACAAAAATGTCAGGAAAAAATGAATTTCTACTTTTCTTTGCAGAATTATTATAATTCAGCAAAAGGTGTTAAAGGTCAAGACGCAGGAAGTCAATAGATTCTGACTAGACCCATTCCTTCATCTTCAGAACCTGCTCACAAGGTTGCTGGAGCCTATCCTAGCTACCCTTGGGTGGAGGCGGGGTAAACCCTGAACAGGTCACCAGTCTGTGAAAGGTTCACATTCACAGCCAGGGGCAATTTTAGAAACAGGAGTTCCCCCCCCCATGCATGGAGAGAACATGCATACAGTAAGACCCTAGTCGGGATTCGAACCCCTGCCTTCTTGCTGTGAGGTGGGGGAGTGCTAACCGCTACACCCTTAGACTAAACTTGTTTGTTTTGTACAAATATTTACCATTCTGAAGTGAACAGTCTCACTAAGGAATTTCATGTATACTAATGGTTTATTCAATTATGGTCTGTCGTCAGGCCATGAAGTGCCAAACTATCATACTCCCACCACCGTGTTTCATTGTTGCCCTGCTGTTCTGTTAATGAAACTCTTTGTTTTGTTCTGGTTGTAACAGAAAAAAAACATCTTTTTCAAAAGTGCCTCACTATTTCACAGAATGGTGTGATCTCCAGAAGTCTTGGAGATAGTCCAGATGTTTTTGCCAAACGTCAGAAGAGTCTTTGTGTTTGTTTTTTTTTGCACAGCTGTGTCTGTCTATGCATCCATTTTTGTCTAATCTCTTTCTGGAAATCTTTGACCCAAACTGAGTCAAGATGGAGTTCTCATTCTCCACATATCCCGCTGCCTAAAAAAGGCTCAAAACATTCTGCTGGATCCATCACACCCCGGTCATTCTCTGTTTGAACTGCTGCCCTCAGGCAGAAGATACAGGACAATAAAAACAAGAACAAACAGATTAAAAAACAGCTTCTTTTCGAGAGCCATCGTGGCCTTAAACGCTGCTAAATAAAGTTAATTTATTAGCGAAGCGTGCAATAACTGGAGAAGGTGTACCCTCCTTTTTATATTTTTTTGTATTTTTGTACATTTTTAACATATCTTTCTTATATTGTCTTATTTCGCAGTTTAGTTTTTTATTCTTACTTTGACTTTTTATTCCACCGGAAAATTGCACAGTAATTTTGTTGTACATGTACAATGACAATAAAGATATTTCTATTCTATTTCTATTTCTATGTTCTTTTTTTTTTTTGGGTTCTTTTATGGCGTCCTGGATGAGTCACCTTTTGGTTTTGTGAATTCGTCCTGTCACATCTGGGAAGGATCTTCCAACGTTTTTCCTCTTGTGACATTCACGGGTTGTACAACAAAAACCACAGGAGCTCAGCAGAGAGAAAAGTTAAGTTGGCAGCGATGGAATCTTCTATGGCTCTAACAGCATTCGTTGTTGTAAAGAACATGATGCCAGGATTCTTTTGAGGATGGTTGTGAACGTGTCCCTAATGTGCAGGTGAGGACTCCTGATATCTGCTGTGGTGGAAAACCCATGAATGGATTTGTTTTCCAGTAATCAGATTACATAAGCAAACACACCCAAACATTTTCAAAGCTCACAGGTTGAACTGACAATTTAGTTTTTATTTCCTTCAACCTGAACCATTGTCGTCAGTAATTAGTGATTGTTTCGAGTCAGTCTGAGTTTCTATGGTAACCCCTCTGACCAATCAGGAGTGAGCTTGTCAAACTGCCACACCCCTGACACTAAAATGTTGGCTACACAAAATCTGTCAAATGTTTTGAAAGGCGATGGGAGACAGCAGGTTCCACCTACTTTTATTGAGGCATCTGATTGGTCAGTTTGTAACTTGACTAAATTGAATGACAACTAAAAACATCATAAAAAAAACTGAACATTTTAGAAAAAAGTATCAGATCCAGAATGGTTCTTCTGACCAATAGAATGACTGAGTAACAGCAGTTTATTTAGTCTATGGACGTCTATCGAACATTTGCACAATACAAGAGTAAAACACTGTTCTGAATAAAAAACAACATTATTTTGACCTTTTGAAATTCTTAACCATTAAGAAAAAAAAGTAACACAAAAGTAATATAGTTTTCAAACAAACTGGTGATCGCGAATAACCTAAAAAAGCAATCACAAAGGGAAATACATAAGTAAATATTTAAAAAAAAGAAGTGATGGAGTCAGCTTATGTCACTAATCCAAAAGATGTACAGATCGTTTTTCAGCCTTTGTATTTTTTGAAGCAGAAGTGAATTTTTAATATTGCTGCAGTTCAAAGAATTACTGTTTTTTTATTAGCAAATTTACTTTGAAAGTGGAATTCAGCCATGAATAGCAGCATATTTATAAATAAGAAAGCAGCAAGATGTTTCTGTTCAAAACTATGAAAACCAAATATAAGTCTACAGGATTTTGGCTTCTTGGAGCCACTTTCTGTTTGGAACACCAAGGGGGAGGAGACACATTTAGTTCTCATATACAGTCAATGATCCAAATGTGACTCAAGAAAGTTCTCCAAGGTCACTGATATTTCAAGACACCTTCTAAATGAAAACATCCATCTATACTCTTACACTGCTATCTCTCTTTTGGGGTTGTTGGAGCCTATCGCAGCTACTGTTGGGCAAAGGCGGGGCGCACCCTTGACAGGTCACCACAATCACTCCTATGCACACTTAAGAGTAACTAGTTAACCTTTGAAGTAGGGCTGCACAATTAATCGCAAATTTATCGTTGTCGTGAGTTCAAGCTGTGGAATATCCATATCGCAATAAATGGTAAACCTTAAATGTGCTAAAACAATCTTATGCCAACTTGAACTATTTAATGAACTAAATAAATCCCTTTATGCATTTGACCAATCAGATGGAGCCCTTCACGTTGTTAACCAATCGGATGGAGCTCTTATGTTAGATGTTGCCCTCCTAATTAGAAGAGGGTCATTTGGAGAACAATTTAAGGTATTTTGACCTTATTTAAATTAAACTTTTTGCAGTGAATTTGAAATGTTTTTGTTATTTTTACTGTTTGTTCATTTATCACAAGTTATTTCTTCATTGCATTATTGATCACTAATATCGCATATTACAAGTTTTACTGTGCAGCCCTACTATTAAGCATGTTTTTACACTGTTGCAGGAAGCCGGAGCTCTTGGAGAAAACCCACGCATGCACGGGGTGAGAGATGCATGCAGTCCTCCACAAAGCTGGGATTTGAACCAGGATCTTCTTGCCAAGAGTGTTAACCACTGCACCACCTGTTTGGCCTTAATCAAAAAACGCTATAAAATAAAGTAAAACAGAAGTAGGTGAAAAATATCTGCGTTTACTTCAGATGAAAACAAAGGCTGAATGAAAGAAACGAAGATGTGAAAACAGAGGAGCGGCTGAAATGCAAATCGGCAGAAACCTAAAGGTGATTTTCTTTTTGGAGACACTTGAAGGACAAAATCAGATCTCCACTCCTTCAGGGGCATAGACTTCCACCTTGGCCAGCAGTCCATGTATAGTTTACACACCAGACTGACTCTAAATTAAGAAACTTCAATTTATAGCCGGGCCGAGTACTCTCTGGAAATACTTTGCATTTTTGGTTCCTGTTTCAGCACACCGCAAATTGTCTCAGACACAATGGACCCTCTTTAAACTTCCACGGCGTGATAGTGAGCTGTAATTTTGCGGCTGATTTCTGGACTCTAAATAGCCAGGACCAGCAGCCGTTCCAGAGAGCAGTCCTGCAGCCCACTGCACCGCTATCATTGTTCTGGTAATCTGTCGAGCGGCCAGATAAAGTCAGGGTCGGGTCGGATGGAAAATCTCCACGTGATAAGGCCAGATGTACCAACACGCACACACTTTCCTCCTCTTTCTCTGTCATGCTTATCAGATCGAGAACATTAAACCTTTTCATCAAGGAAGGCTCCAACAACGTCTGAACTGGAGGTCAGACACAATTCACTTCACTGGGGAGCTGCAATTAAGACTACAGGCCAACTTGACTCATGAGTTCATCTGAAACAGCAGTCTTAAAAACCTGTCCATGGATGTTTTTCCACCTTAAAAACCTGTCCATGGATGTCTTTCCACTTTAAAACCATGTCCATGGATGTTTTTCCACCTTAACACCATGTCCATGCGTGTTTTTTTTACCTTCAAAATCTGTCCATTGATGTTGTTCCGCCTTGAAAATCTGCCCATGGATGTTGTTCCACCTTAAAAACCATGTCCATGGATGTTTTTCCACCTTAAAAACCTGCCCATGGATGTTGTTCCACCTTAAAACCATGTCCATGGATGTTTTTCCACCTTAAAAACCTGTCCATGGATGTTTTTCCACCTTAAAAACCTGTCCATGGATGTTTTCCACCTTAAAACCATGTCCATGGATGTTTTTCCACCTTAAAAACCTGTCCATGGATGTTTTTCCACCTTAAAACCATGTCCATGGATGTTTTTCCACCTTAAAAACCTGTCCATGGATGTTTTTCTACCTTAAAAACCTGTCCATGGACGTTTTTCCACCTTAAAACCATGTCCATGGATGTTTTTCCACCTTAAAACCATGCCCCTGGATGTTTTTCCACCTTAAAAACCTGTCCATGGATGTTTTTCCACCTTAAAACCATGTCCGTGGATGTTTTTCCACCTTAAAAACCTGTCCATGGATGTTTTTCCACCTTAAAACCATGTCCATGGATGTTTTCCACCTTAAAACCATGCCCCTGGATGTTTTTCCACCTTAAAAACCTGTCCATGGATGTTTTTCCACCTTAAAACCATGTCCGTGGATGTTTTTCCACCTTAAAAACCTGTCCATGGATGTTTTCCACCTTAAAACCATGTCCATGGATGTTTTTCCACCTTAAAAACCTGCCCATGGATGTTTTTCCACCTTAAAACCATGTCCATGGATGTTTTTCCACCTTAAAAACCTGTCCATGGATGTTTTTCTACCTTAAAAACCTGTCCATGGATGTTTTTCCACCTTAAAGTGTGGGTGACATGGCCTATTTTAATAAGCCAATATATAGTAAATAGTCTCTATTTCATGTTGCGATTGTTTTTAATATTTTTCGAAAAAGAATAAATAACGAAAAACGCGATATAAACAACGAGGACGGCCGCCGGCTTCACGCATTCCGCCGAATTCGCGCCGCCCTGTTTGTGACGTAACGAAAGGCAGACAACATGGCTAGCACCGATAGCGAAGCACAGAGTGATGCTACCGTCTTCCAGCCAAGACCACTTAAATTTGTTTTTTTTTATCGTCTTCTCACAACTGAGGTCGTGACCACGCTCAATAATGACGATGCCCGCATTATTGATCGCAAACTCTTCAGATTTGTTTGTGAAAGTTTAGCGTGTGTCCCCAGTTTTGGTCTCTAGGGGAGCCGTCACGCTGACCACGTGGTACAGACAGAGCCAATCAGAGCCGTCGACGCATCCGAAAGCAACTAAAACGTCCCGTCATTGGTCAATTAGGCCGGGTAGACGAGAGATAGCCGCGACCATAGAGGAAGCGATCCGCAGAGAAATATAGAAAATAAAGCTAAAATTCGCCGATTTCAGACAATTTTTTCATCCGGAAAGCGATTTGTCCATAGAGATCAGGTCTTTATTTCCAGGAAAGTACGTTCGGTTTGCTCAAAAACCCGGATTTCCGGGAATTCCCGGAAGACTTTCATCACTGAACGTTAAACTCACTCTCTTTTGTAATAAATACATTATGTAATAAACGTTAAACTCACTCTCTTTTGTAATAAATACATTATGTAATAAACGTTAAACTCACTCTCTTTTGTGCCAGCTTTTCGGTCACAGATTTTCTCTTTTTGTACTGGCTCCTGCCAGTGCTGGTACTGGGCGTTTCTGTTTTTCGGACGTGCGCTGAACTTGTTTTGTCCATTGTTTCAGCAGCGTTTCTTGTTTTGGGAATTTATACACAGATACACTTTCAGTAGAAGTATTGCTACATCCAGCTGCCACACAACGACTTGGCATGTTGATGATTAACAGAGAATTAACGAGAATTAACGATGATTAACGAGAGAAACGAAGACTACCTGCTTTGTTTACATGCTGTCCTAAGCGGAACTACGGAAGTCAATGCCTTTCGTGACGTCACAGGTCATATCGGGGTCACTTCCAGCCTGCGCTCTTAGCGGCAAATTCAAATCTCTTATTCCTTCGAAAGATGTCTATTATTCACATGCTTCGGATTTTTTTCGACGCGAACTATTGGTATCAATAGAATCAGCGTTTAAAGGGCTTTTTTATTTGACAAAGTTGTTCAAAGCATGGCATCCACACTTTAAAACCATGTCCATGGATGTTTTTCCACCTTAAAACCATGCCCCTGGATGTTTTTCCACCTTAAAAACCTGTCCATTGATGTTTTTCCACCTGAAAACCATGTCCGTGGATGTTTTTCCACCTTAAAAACCTGTCCATGGATGTTTTCCACCTTAAAACCATGTCCATGGATGTTTTTCCACCTTAAAAACCTGTCCATGGATGTTTTTCCACCTTAAAACCGTGTCCATGCATGTTTTTTTTACCTTCAAAATCTGTCCTTTGATGTTGTTCCGCCTTAACCCTTGTGCTATCCTAGGCACTTTAACATTGGGAGTGGGGTCATCTAGACCCACTAGACAGTGCGCTGAACCTTTTTTCTTCAATGATTTGTGATCTTCACTGGTGTCCATGGATTACATGAAATCCTCTTCAACTTTATCCACCTTTGTCATAGTAGGGGTAACATGTCAATGTAAGGGCGGGGTCATAGGATAGCACAAGGGTTAATGTTAATGTTTTTTCACCCTAAAACCTGTCCATGGATGTTGTTCTACCTTAAAAGCATGTCCATGGAGGTTTTTCCACCTTAAAAACATGGATGAGATCCTTGATTTGAGGTGTAAATCTGCACATGAAGACATTTTTTTTTATGATTATTTGTCTCTAACATTTTTCAGTCAAATGTCATCTGTGCTTGAATGAAACCGATCGGACGTTTACATTACTAAAATCTCAGCAGCTCTTAGTCGTGGTATGCATGCAGCTCATATGAACCTCCTGAGCTTTTATTACTAACTGGAAATTCCCAGACATTCCTGAAGACATTCCCAGGAATGTTTTACTCCCCAACATTTAGTGCTTTTGTCAGGCAGCTGTTTCAACCCTATCAACGCCCCGAAATGTGGATCTACAGCCCTGAAAACCATAATCTGATCTATTTAAGCGTCTTTCAACGTTTATCAGTAAATAAAGCTCAAAAGAAACCTACATGTCTTTTTGATATTTTTAATGTGATTTATCCAAATGTGAAGCTTTTCTATTGCAGGAATGACAGCATGAATGTCTGTTTACCAGAGCTCGATGTGAAAACGTCCACTAACCTCGTGAACGAGACGTTCTCTGCAGCGTCTCAAACGGCGATTTCCTCACCAACAGTTCTGCTAGATTTCATCTTTATGCAGCTGAACTGACTGGAAAGCTTCTTCCACCTGAGGTAAAAACCTCTTCTGAAAAACGCTCCTAAAGGATGAAAAGGTTGAGAAAATAAAAGCATGGAAAGATGTGGATCGTTTCAAGATCAAAGAAGAAAGACTCGCTCTGATGGAAATGCTGTTTGTTCCTGTGGCCCTTTTCTGATGATGAGGGATAAACATCAAGAAAATGAGGCTTAAAATAGCATTTCTGAGAATTTTCTTCCTCAAATCTGTGTAAATCAGGAGCAATATTCCGTTTGTTAAAGATCGTATTTGTGACGCAGAAAAGACACTGGACGGGCCACAACCTCCTTGCTCAGAGCTCCAAGTGATGAGGAAGGGAAGGGGGGCGGGGTTGCTTCACGACAATGGTCCTGCACACAACTCAGAGGTGAATTTCTAATGAACGCCTTCTGCCATGCATAACTCTAATTAAAGACCACAGTGAACGCTTTAGATCAGAAGAGGATCAAAGTGGGTCTTTGAAGATACAGATAATCTTGAAATAATCTCTATACAAACTGCCTCTGTTATACTTGCAACTTTGGGTTTACTTTGTTAAAACAAAATTGCATGAACTGACCAGCTTAAACGATTCACAGGAGTTTTAATTTTTTTATTTTAGTCAGTTAAAAGAACAAACTGGTTTAACTCTCGTCCGATGAGGAGTGGACCTCTTCGTGTGGATGAACACATATGTTGTAAAGATCAGGCTTTGCTGCTCTGTCGGAGTCATTCTGAGGATGGAAAAGCCTCCGACCTCAGCAGCTGAATCTATCGGGACAGCAGTGGGCTCCGCGCCTCGCCTCCTCCGCGGCCGTCTTTCTGTCCTCCTTACGAAAAAGTGTCCTGTACTTTGGTGGAAAAACACGGAGGAATGTCCTGGCACTGGAAAGCCGCATCATTAGCCACAGCTCTCTGCCAGCTCCGGCCTACACATCTTAATCTTCACTTCTGTGTACGCTTGTTGTCGAGCCGCTGCCATGGCAACCAGGCCGCGCTCCGCTGGACCCTTTTCTGAGATATTTAGGAGAAACACACACCCGCATATGTGCAAAAAAGAAGAGGAAAAGCAAGGAAGCTCAGCTCTCACTGTGAAAGTTCACATGAAAAACAGTCGACTGCAGACAAGAACCCTCCTAAATAAAAGCTTCTGTAGTAGCCGAAACATTTAAGTTGCTGAATCCGAAATGTTCGTTCAAAGCTGAGGTTTGGAGCTCTGCAGAAGCTTCAGGTTGCGTTTCCATGACGCTCACAGAAAGACGTCTGCTTTACGTCTCAACTCCTGCGGGCGGGTCACCCGGCAAACAGGCGGGAAAATGAAGCTGCGTTCTTTGGTTTTGGAGATTAGACTGACATGGACAAACTGGATTCCCGAAAAACTACAGAGTTTCAAAATGATGATGCTACAAGAATGCAAAGGGGCGGGGCTTGTCCTGCTGGACTTCACTTTACAGTAAACATGATTTATCTGAACATCTTGAAAAGTTTCAGTAAAAAAATTCCCAGGCTGCAAATCATTCTGAGAGGAAGATAACAAACCAATTTAAGTTATTTTGAAGTTTTTAACCTGATATTGTGTAATCATGTTTGAACATTTTAAAGACCCGCTCAAATGAAAACTGGGTTTTTGGTGTTTTTACCACGTTTTCATGGCTTTTTCTGTGGATGAACATACAAAAAAAAGCTTAATATTCCATTTTTGAGTGCCATCGCTGCCCATGTTTTATCAAGGCTTGTCAAAGCTGCATATGCTAATTATACTAACAATGCTAGTTTTGCTAATGTTGTTAAAAGTACTAACATTGTGATCGGCATCGACAACTGACTCAGAAAAACACATTGCTTAACCCTTGTGCTATCTTGGATGACCCCACCCTTACTTTGACATGTTCTCCCTACCATAACAAAGGTGGATAAAGGTGGAAAAATTTCATATAATCCATTGAACCAGTCAAGATCACAAAGAATTGAAAAAAAAAGGTTCAGAGCTCTGTCTAGTGAATCTAGATGACCCAACTCCCAACGGTAAAGTGCCTAGGATAGCACAAGGGTTAACATAATCATATTGGTAAGAGGTACATATGTTAAGTTGATAGGAAATTGACTTTTTTTCAAAATGGTGGCTTTTCTGTTGATTTTATCTCCATAGCAACTATTTTATGTTTTGGTCGCCTGGGGATAACGAACAGATGGACGTCAGTTTCAGATGAATCAGAAAGAGTACACTTTTGAATGTCCTTAGCAATAAAGGGTTTAATGCTAACCACGCCCACATTCTTTATATTCTTCATTCTTTATATGCCCATATCCAGTGTTTTTCAACCCATGTTCAGTTCCAGCCATAGATGCATGCTTTCAATTTTCACTGTATTCTATTGAAAGACATGGGAGTTATAACAGTACGCCACTTTTGCTAGCTCGCCAGGCGGATGCCATTCAGAATTTACAACTTTTAATTGCAACATTTTTTCCAAAGTAGCTTGCCATTGTTGCCCAAGAAGTTACGAGATGATCAATGAAATTTCCAACGACGAGTTTTCTTTTGTATCTGGTACTAAAGGTGCTCTTTTTTTTTTTTTTTTTTAAAAACAAGATGGCAGCCTTTTCCCTAGATCAAAGGTCAACAAAACTTATCTGGTCTTTGTAGACCCGAGCTGGTGGCATGTTTGTGCAATTTCATGAAAATCGCTCAAACAAAAGTGTCATTTTCCCATATTGTGGAAAAACACAAAAATCCTCAATTCTCAGCGTTTGCCACAAAATGGCCGCCAAGCCATAGGTCGTGTGGCCGTCCCAAAACGATTTCAAAACTTCCTTGGCATATCTCCGACACGTGTGATTTGGTTTTGTAACAGTATTCTGAAATTTTGTTTTTTATTTTTGGCCCATTCATTTTGTTTATGGGATTGCTCGCTGTGATGTCATCGTCTTCGAGGGGGCGACGTTCACTATGTGGGAAATTCATTTTCCATTTATCCTAGGTGTGTGCACATTTTGGTGACTTTTCGAGTATGCGCGGGGGTCCAATTTTCACTGAAATGCGCAGAAATCTTTCCAACTGCGAAAGCAATATGGCCCTTTGCAGTCAGTGACTGCTGCTGCGAGCCACAGATACTGTTTGAAAAAGATCGCATTTGTGACGTCGTAAATCTGCTGGGCGGGGCCACAAGCTCCCTGCTCCCCTCCATTCTGATGCATCCACCTGCAGACAAACAGATCCATGAAAGTTGTTTTTCCTCGTCTGAGCTGGAATCTGGATCTAAACTGTATGACTGGATAGATCCAGTATTGCTGCACCGCTAATGTCGAGTTGGGCTATAAGCTAGCTGGAGAGAGTGTAAGCAGACAGGTGATGGGATGAGGGGATGGGGTTCCCTCACAAGAACACAACTCAGAGGGGAATTTCTAATAAACCCCTGGTGCTATGCAGAAACAATGTCCTAGAAAACGTTTTTTTAGATTTTGGCTAAAAACGACAACCCAATAATTTAAGGACCACTGGGAACAGATCAGAAAAGGGACTGGAGTGTGATTTTCAACATAAATGAATTACAACTACTTCCAGAAAAAAAAGAGTTAAATATTCTTGACCCAAACTCAAATTTCTCCCATTTTGGAGCTAAAAAGGCAGGAAGAAAAGCAGCATTGTTGGATCTGATATCCCTCTGACAAAAGGAGCGATTGTCACATTTTTGACATTTAAGCCCACGCTTGGAGGTCAGAGGGTTCTGCTGGTGAGCACAAATGCTCCTCAGAAGATTTCAGCTCAGCTTCTTTCTCATAACTTCATGCCATCAGATGAAAACAGTTTGTTGTTCATCTAAAAACTTTCATTTATTTATCAGTTTTTGCCATTAGTTGCCATCACACCTCTTTGCTGCTCTGCTAAGGCTTCAGATGTGACAAAAACATTACGACTTCTCCAAAAACAGTTTTTAAATGAACTGCATCATTTGGAAGCGTCACAGATCAGCATCTGCATCCAGAAAGTCCATGAAATGTTGTTAAGGCTTTGAGAGGTTGGTTAGTAATCCAATAACTAATAAAAGTGTAAAGACTAACTAATAACAGCATAAAAGTGTTTGTTAACACTTTGTCAACACTGTAGTTAATAGTTAGGCCTAACTAACATGAATAAAGGAAAACGTTTGCCTCACTGAACTTTTCAAACGTGCAGTGCCTTCTAGTTGTGAGTTGAATTCCTGAGCTGCAAACGATTTGATTCTTGCAAAGATTTCAAACGTCATTCATAGACATATTTTAGCAGGTTTGAAGCTGTTTGAATATCTCTTTGATCTACGTCTTTCCCAAGCTTCCCTCAACATCCACCCATTGGAGAATGTTTTGTCTCCTTCAGGGATTGGATCTAGAAAGAAGGAAATCATTATTGAAATCAGTGCACATCCTTTTGCTCCGAACTCTTGATACTAGATTTAAAATAAAAAATTTAAATTGCATTAGGGACTTTTCAACTAGACAGGCATTTATTGTCATTAATATAAAGACAAAAATGTAGATTTACTTAAGGGTTAGTTTAGACTTTATGAGGATTCGTGAAGATGGAACAACTTGTACTAAGATTCTCACTTTGTTCTAAAATTAGTCATTTCTACTTATTACACTATTTTTTGTGACTGTAATCAAAATGAATTAGGTTCATGAAAACTCAAAAATACAAACTAATTTGCTTAGTACTAACAAAAATGACGTATTTGGCTGTATAGCATTTAATTTGAAGTAATTCTGTCCAACAGTTAGCTTATTTTTCTCTTTTTGAAAGCTTGTGTGGAACTCCCTGTTTCTAAATTTGAATTTCTTATTAAGAGATTTCTTAAATAAACATTATTTGCTGTATGAAGAGAAAATGTTACTACTTTCTAGTGATATTCTTCTAAAAATTAGTGTTCTTTTCCTCTATTTGCAATGAAGGGATCGATCTCATCTGCAGCTAGAGCAGCAACAGCTGCAGTTTTCAGAAAGTGTCGACGGAAGTTGTCGTTCATCTACACAAAGCTCACAACAGCTCTGTGGTTTTATTGTCTCCGCCCCCAGACCTCTGAGGGTCGGAGGTGAGATTCACGAGTTTTACTGGAACAGGAGGTTTGAGGGGAAACCAGAGTTCTTCCTCCCTACAGATTTCTCCGTTTGCTCCTCTCAAACTCAGACGTGACGTCACGCCTGCATGGGTTCCAAAACACTAAAATGAGAAGTTTCAGAAAAAGGCCCGGCACGTGCAGAAAAGCACATGTGGCAGCTTTTCTGTGACTTCCGCCTCGCCTATATGTGGATCTCTGCAGTTCAGCAGCGTGTTCCTCAGCCTAAACACGGGTAAGCTAGTGGAACTGCAGAGATTGGGTCACACGGTCAAGAAAACGCAGGTCAGACTGTTTGTTCAAACACAAAACTCTGGTGCTTTTTGACTTTCATCAGGTCCAAACTCTATTGTTGTTCTATCAGGAGAACCCATTCCTGTTCTTTTCCCAAACAGCTATGCAGCCGACAGATTTAGTGGGATCTCCAGAAGTGATGTAAGAAGGTGGAACAATGGCGTCCATGAAACTATCAACATGAAGGCTGCACTTAAATCCATTCACAGTTTTAAATTCAGGGCGGCCAAAACAGAGGTTGTGTCAAAAAGGCCTCCCAAAAGCAAAACAACAGAGTTTTATGAATGATCTTTGTCATAATCTGGTTCAGTCTAAGGAGTTCCAGATAGCAAGATTATGTGTTTGAAGTGACAGTGGAGAGGAAGACCCTTTTAAATGAAAGCTTTAGTCACGTGGGTTGACCCGGACGGGCGTTGTGGGTGTTTGGGTCGTCCGGGTCCGTGGAGGGTCGTGGAGAGGAGCGGCTGCATCTTAAGGGGAGCACAGGTGTGTCTGCAGTTCCGTTGAGGCTTGTAGGACAACCCTAAGAGACATCATGAAGATGGAACGTACCATTTGTCATGACTCGTCAAAGTTAGACAGACCCAGACGCTGAAAACCCGGAAGGAAGACAGGAGGTGAGTGAAGGTAAATAGTTTTAATTTTTCCAGCGGATGACTTTGTCCTGTTGTGGCGGGGAATGGCAGGAACGGCAACTCCAGATGAGAGGGTGGATCTTGAAGTGGCTGGAGGTTCGGCTGTGGCTTGAGCTCAGGTCTGATGTATGGAGCGTTGAGAGGAGGTAGGTACTCCGGGGATAGACTCCGCTTGGGCTGAAGCTGATGCTGGCGTCCACTCGTGGGATGTAGGTCCTGGACATAGAAAGACTATGGTTTAGACGAGGGTAAAGATACGTAACAAAAAAAACTTGAAAGAGACCAGACTAGCACCATCAGGGGCAACGAACTAGCGTTGAATTCTGGTCCTGGCGCTCCTTAAGTAGGTCTGGCAGGTTGATGAGATGAGTGGACGCAGCTGGGAAGAATCAGTGGCCAAGCAGAGAGGGGAGGGGGAAGATAGCTGACAGAGGCACCATGACACCATTGTTGGCAAGTGTATCGTGAAGTGTTTTGTAAGGAAGAATACATATTTGAACACTGTGACTCCCTCTCGTTTTTGCAATGTTGATGCCTTCTGGTTGTCTTGAGCTGCTTGAATTTGGTTGTGATGACAGTAAAAGACTCTCATGGGTACGGAAGAATGCCAGACGTGGAAGCCCAAACAATCTGACACGAAGCACCTTATTGGGCATAATTCCACACTTGTGCTGCACATGAAACGTAAGTACCCTTACTGATCGTTTTGTGTTGTAGAAGTGTTCACTACGACCTGTCGGCCGCAGAAAAAAACGTACATGAACCATCAGACATGAAGCACCTCATCGGGCATTATTCCATATTCACCGGTTCCCTGACCAATCTACCACCTTGACATTTCGCGTGTCCCACCTGGGCGCCATGTACTGGTTTGACCATTTTTCACTCGCGGACAGCCCGTATCCACCTGTTTAGCCCTTGTGCTATCCTAGGCACTTTAACATTGGAGGTTGGGTCATCTAGACCGCACCAGACAGTGCGCTGAACCTTTTTTCTTCAATGATTTGTGATCTTCACTGGTGTCCATGGATTACATGAAATCCTCTCCACCTTTACCCACCTTTGTCATGGTAGGGAGAACACGTCAATGGTCATCTTGACCCCGTAGGATAGCACAAGGGTTAGAGAAAGCAGTCAGTAAGGATGACCATCGGCCGAGAGCGCCTGGAGTCTGAAAAGGCCAAGAAAGAGACAAGAATACAGGAACATCTGTAGAAAGACAAACAGGCAGGTTAGTGGCTGCAGCAATGTCAGAAGAAGCAGATGAATAAACATCTGTTTTAGCAGCCCGTAGGGATCAGGAATCGGGTGAGAACAAAGTCACTGGAGTCTGTTGTGAGACAAAAGAAATACGCCAGACGCTGCACCAATGGACAAAATCAAAACCGTGGAACATCTACTATTGAGCAGAGAGGTTAGACTAACGCTGACCTTAAAACCTGAGAGCCTCCCTGCTGCAGAGATTGAGCAGAACCCTCCTCCATGGTTCTGATGAACGTTTAGGCTTTTGTGAGGAACATCTCGTAGATGAAGGAAGATTCCCGGCAGCCGATCGATCCTGGAGGAACATGTTAGGGTTCAGAGGTCGTCTGTGGATGGACAGGTTGGACGAGGAAGGCCGAGTCTAGAATCATAAGCGTGGAGTGACAGGATCAAAACTTCTCTGGTTCCACTTGTTACCCACAATGCTGTCTGGCTGAGGTCACTTTGGTCATCTACTCTGCATCTCCTGAAAAATGTTCAGGAGTGGAGGTTTGGTTCATGACGAAGAATGAAGAGGTTGTGACCTTCAGAGGACTATGAGGAGGAAACCAAGAAGATAAACCAGAGATGGATCCAAAGGCTGCTCAGGCATGGAAACAGGGTGGAGGCCTGTGGGTGGAAACAAAGACCAGACTTGGAACATAAAGACAGGTGAGCCACTGGGAGCTGGAGCACATGCAGGAAACGGGAAACGGGAAGCTGCATGAAGGTTCGTGGGAGGAAAACCAAAGATAGATCCAGAAATGAGCCTCACTGTGGCGTCAGCGCTAAAGCGCCAGCAGATGTGTGGAGTTCTGCTCGTCCAAAGTGATGAAGGACAGACGTAAACACGATCCAGACTGTGAGCAGCTTTGATGCACGTCTCTAGCTTCATTTGAAGGTTCACAGACACCAACATCCATGGGGCAGAAGGGTTGGAGAAGTGCCACAGCCCCTCTCCAAAGACACCTCCTGGAGATTTGGGCGGTCCCAGGCCAGCAACAGTCAACCTCCCTCCATTATGGCCTGAGCCTCTTTGGGACCCCATCTGTCTCTGAACCTGTTGTGTTGTTCATTTATTCTGTAAAAGTCATCTAAACAGGTGAGTAAAGAGAACCAGGCACGAACCAGTACGAACCAGGCAGATCAGGAGCAGAGATGCTCATTTTTCCACCTGTAAAACACATTTCAGGCCACAGGTCACACCTGGAGGTGCGGGGCGTGCTGGAGCCGGGTTTTAAGGCCTCACACGACGGTCGCTCCGTTCCATGACGTCCCTCCAGACCTTCAGTCAGTCTCCTGGCGCCTGGGTGGTCCCCTCTTCCCCCCACAGGGGTGTTTTTCCACCTGCACCCCGCCGTGGATCACTTCACGCAGTCTGGAGGGGACAGTAGGGACGGAGGAGCTCGTCCTGCAGGTGTCTGCTGTAGCATTTTTTTCCTTTTCTCTGTGGAAACTTTTTCTTTTCCTGAGCTTCTTTCTGACGGTGGAGCACAGACTCACGCAGACGTTTGCTGCTTCTTCTTACTTTCGGTTGCCGTTGCTTCACTAGTTATCATTGTGGTGAAGATGCCTCTGTTCCCCTTTTTCTGTCTTGTGTATCTTCTTGTGCAGACAGATTCATATTGAGATTAACGCCTGCCTAAAAAGAAGTCAAACCATGTGAAAAAGTTACTCCAAACCTTAAAAAGTTCCTTCAAATGTGTTTGTTTCTGTTGTAAAGTTGAGTAAAGTATATATTTTTTGGGGTTTATGTTTAGAGTCCATTAGGGGAACAGATCCAAGAAAAAAGCCGGACTAAAAGACTAAAAGTCAGCTCGTTTTTAAAGCCCATTCTCATAAATGCAGATATAACTGGCCAGAAGGAACAAACAACCCCCCCCCCCCCCCCCCATTAGGGAAATTAATCTTTGGAGGAAAGTTCAGAAATGTTTTGGTGGTGACCCCCCCCCCCCATTTACCTAGAAAAGCCAGAGGAAGGAGGAATGTAATGTTTACGTCTTTACTCCAAAATAACCCCAGTTGGGTTGTTTTTAGCCAAACTCCGAGGTTAAAAAAACTTTCTGCTGGATTATTTGAACTCTGGGGGAGAAAAATATAAACTGGGATCAAATGAAGCCAAAAATAAAAGGGACTTTTTCTTCCTTTTTAACAAACTACAACAGATCTTTGCTTTGCCCTCACTTTTGTTAATGTCTTTTATTTTCCACCCCTCCCAGAATGATGTTGCTGAAACCTTCAACAGGCCTAAAAAAGTCCTGCAACACATTCGCAGTGATGCATCATGGGAATACTGACATGCGTTTCTGTATGAATGAGTGAGCTGCTAATAAATTGTAAATAGGGAACTGGGGGGGGGGGGGGGGGGCACGACGTGCTGGTTTTTTATTTGTTGATCTGCAGGCCTGAGCAGAACATCTGGCACAGACTTTCCCAGCATGCCTCTCGATGGATCCGATCCCTGCAGGCGGCAGCGTGGATCTGAAATCGGCGTGTGTGTGTGTGGGTGTGTGTGTGTGGGGGGGGGGGTCTGGAAGGAGGGTGTCAACATGACAAATCTATAAGATTAGTCCTGTAAAGAAGCAGCTGATTAAAGCACCGTATTAGGTGAATGAAGCATGGACCGAACGTGGCACGAGGGCAGGTTTTTCTACACATCACAAGACATTTATGGATGCGCCTCCTGCTGGGAGGTGGATGGAACTGCAAGAAACATTGAAGCGAAAAATAATCCTGTCATTTTTAAATATTTTTTTTAACAATTCCTTCTTGAATGAATATTTTCACGTATCAATTTAAATTCTGTGAAAAAAAATCATTAAAAAAAGTAGCGGGACTGGTCAGATAACACAAGGGTCCTGCATCAGAAGGGTCAGAGTCGCCTCCACCTCCTGAGGAGACTGAGGTCCTTTGGTGTGTGTAGGCAACTGCTCAAGACCTTCTATGAAACTGTCGTTGCATCAGCAACTTTCTATGCTGTTGTTTGCTGGTGTGGAGGAATCAATGAAAGGGACAAAAGGAAACTGGACAAGCTGGTCAAGAGGGCTAGCTCTGTCCTGGGCTGTCCCCTGGACTCAGTGGACTCTGTAGGTGAGAGGAGGATGCTGACCAAGCTGTCCATCATCCGGAACAACCCCTCCCACCCCACTGTATGTGACGTTAGAACCATGAGTAGCTCGTTCAGCCAGAGACTGCTGCACCCCCAGTGCAAAAAGGAACGTTACCGGAGGTCCTTCGTCCCAACAGCAGTCAGACTATACAACAACACGGTCCAGGTCTGCTGAAACCGCTGCTGTTATTTAATTATTTAACTTGCTATTTATGACGTGTACTTTTACTCCCACTTTCTATTATTACAATCTTATTCTTACTCAATGCTACTTTGTTTTTATTTTTTTCTAACTGCTATTTTTCTTGTTTTGGCTGCTGTGACAACCGAATTTCCCTCTGGGGATCAATAAAGTCCTATCTTATCTTATCTTATCTTATCTTATCTTATCTTATCTTATCTTATCTTATCTTATCTTATCTAAAGTACTTGATGGGGTCAGGAGGTCATTAAGGCTCCAAAGTCCCAACTAAACAGCCGAACTAAAGTCAGGATCTGAGAGCAGCATCTCAGGGGTCTGTGTAACGTTTACAACAAACAAACAGACAGCGGCTAGGACTATTTCCTGCTGCCTGTTTTCCACCTTGCTAATCAATGATATCAGACTTTAAAACCACAAGCGTTCTCCAGAGGTCCCCTGTCTCTCTTCGTTTTAACCCTAAATGTGATGATTTCACAGTCAGGATGCTGCAGCAGTGAGATGTCATCCGGCTCCCTTCATGCTGCTTCCAAACGCTCACCATCCAAACTATTTGTACTGCAAAGCAGGCAGATGTCATAAACGTGTCAGAGCTCCTTCCCGTCTTTGTGTGCGCTCGGCAGATGGCACCGACTTGATGGAAAAGGCTGATTCTGCTGCTGAGTTTGCCCCAGTGGAGGCGTCCTTGATCCAGATCCAGCGTGTTGATGTGGTGATGGGGGCAGCGGGGTGGGGTGTAAAATGCACACCCCCAGATATCATCTGCGCTGGTATGCTGCACCCTTGTGGCGCTCAGCTGCTACATCTCTGTAAACCCAGATAAGGAGAAGGCTCGGCTCCAAGAGGGGGAGATTGAATCTGCGGCGTCTCGCTCCATAATGGACCCCCCCCCGCTCGTTTTCAGCTTCAGCAGCCATGAACCAGGAAGCTGAACAAAAAAGGGCCACATGCGGGAGCCCCCCATGCCTTTTTATGTAAACCGCACTCCAAATTATTATGCAATTTGCATTTCAGTGCCATTTTCGTTTTTTTTAGTTAAACTCATGAATATTGTTCAAGTTGTGTTTATTTGGCGTAGTTTGACCAACTTATGCGTGATTTAAAAAAAACAAATGTTGGCTCAAAAATTCAAGAAGACCTTTTTGGCTGCAGACCTCAGCGTCCAGAACGCAAAGTACGTTCAATCGCTAAAACAAAAAAACTGTCTTCACTTACAGATTTTCCGGTTTTAAGCTTTAATGAAAGTTGCTTTCACAATTCTGAGCACTCTTGGGTTCAGCTTATGTTATGGTCACAAATACAACTGCCCCCGTGGGATGGGGAAGCATCGGCAGATGAGCTGCTGCCACCTGATTTAGTCAGAAATCGATGGCGTGGTCATGAATGCAGGCGGCGGTCAGTCAGGCGGTGATGGCGGGACGATTCAGGGCGGTGGCAGCTGGATCGTCGGCTGGCAGCAGCTCTGATTGGACGATTTTTAAATGTCTCCAGACGACGGCCGTCCATATCAACTACCACCGGCTGCCGGCTGCCCTGTAGCCCGGGGGTTAATAAAAAAGCGGTCCAATCTGCTCCCTTGGTCCTTCTCAATTCAGATTCTTGTTGTTGGCCCTTTTTTACGCGTTGCTCTTCTTCTAGTGTGGAAAGTACAATGTTCTGTCTTCTTCGTGTTCATACCATGTCAACAGCCTTAGTGAGTTCCTGCGCTGCTACCGTCCAATTTCAGTAGATTGTGGCAGCCCGGGGCAGAAGGGGTGGCAGTCTGAGATTGGCCGATCATCAGACGATTCCACCAGTCAATTACCGCGCCTCGATCTGCCTGTCACTGGACTGCCTCCACGCCACCTCCAAGTGTGACTGGGCGGTCACCGAGCGATGTTAAAAAAACTGTCCAGTCGCCGTAAAATTGTAACTTTTTCCTAAAACCTCTGTGGCCGCAGCGCGGCGTGAAAAATGTCTCCCGATTACAAATGCCACCATGCGGCTACTTGCAATACTTGCATTGAGGACGCCGCCCGCGCGGTGGCATTTTGGTATATGTGCTTGAGTGTGGGGGCAGTCCAAGCAGCAGCTCTGGGAGGTTAATTGGAAGAACACCCCCCCCCCCATCTCACAGGGGTTGTGTGTTCAAATGTATCATGACCCATTACGATGAGTGTGATTTCAACAGCTTTTGGTTGAAGTTAATATGACCTCCTAATGTGGTAAATCCAACAAAATGACCATTTTTCACCCACAGAATCTTTCAAAACTCTGTCATTTTGAACAGTGCATTTTAGGTTTTTACTACGTTCACATCGCCCTTGACAGCGTGCGTTCAAGTGCCCACTTCCAATGAAAATCTCGGTAAGCGTGCGTTTCGGGCTTCCGCCTTCAAAACTCTTCTGTTCACGCGTCTCTATGCAGGGTTTTACGGCCTTTTCGGGCTCTAAGTACAAAAGATGATTAAAAATTGGCTTAAAATGAAAACTTTGACCAATCAGGGACTCAGATTTAGAAGTGATGTATGGAGGACGTTCCTTTGAATTCACTAAAGTAGCAATCATTTTTAAACGGATTGTGGATGAGAAATTAATAGCTGCCGTTTGTTCCCGGACGGAATTTTACGACTCCAAGTCTTTCATTTATCGGAATGGAGCTGTGAAAGAAAAAGCCTGGAACAAATTCCCCAGATTTAAACAGCTTCCACATTTCTCACCAAGCAACGTCAGGTGGCCGGCGTGTAAACAGTAAAAAGAAGAAGAAGCCCCTCCCTGTTTGTCCAGTGTGAAACCCATCCATATAAATACGTTTGTGGTTATTTAATGATGCAGATAAGATGAGGGAGGTGATATGTTTTTTTTTTTTTTTAAAGCCTCAACAAACCAAATAACTATAACAAAAACTGGCATTTCAAATATTTTGCCACTTGTGTTAATCAAATGCAGCTGAAATGATTTTTGCATTAGGAGGTAAAAATGCAGTGAAAATGTTTTTTTTTTTTTAAGTATTATTCAGGAACTGAGTCTGAATGAAATAATCTCTCAACCCTCTTGTGCTTAGAAAACCGACTTTGTCTATGAAATCCTGGATCGATTTTGCTCTGCTGTCACGTACTTTAATCGCTTGAAATAAATGAAATTGATTAATACCAGATTGTACTAAAAAGCATCTAATGGCAGATGACGTCATGACCATGTCGCAGCTTCAGGGGTGATTCCCTTCCGATGGCCTTGCGACCGATGCGACCCCAGCAATTACTAACAGCTGTTATGTCCAAATCGACTTCAAAAACAAAAATCCCAGTAACATCCTCTGCATAATCATAATCGTTTGGAAAGGTGTGAATGCATCTCTGCTGTATCTCCACAGAGACAAAGAGGCTGCGTTTGTCTTTCAGCTCACCGGTTGCCTCCATCCCCGTGATCCGTCTCAGGCTGCAGCATCGACGGGCGTCCCGGCCTGGCGGTGACAAGGACGACAATTGATCGGGCCTAAATAGGAGCGAAGAGGAAGATTGATTCCCATTGATCCACTTGTTCCTGCGGCAGACTCCTGGTCTTTGATTATGACCACTTTATACCCAATCAAGTGCATGTGTGTGGCGTGTGTGTGTGTGAGGGGGTCCTATTGAGATGCATTAGGTCCATTTGCAAGGACTGTAATTATGAGAGGATGTGGGGGCCCCCAAGGTCACCGCGCAGCAGGTGCCACCAGCCTGGATGGTAATAACAGGCTCCTCCTGCCTCCCTCTGCAATTTACTCATATAGATAATGGAGGGGGTGGAGGAACGCTCAGCGGATTTCTGCACAGACCTTTCTGGAATGATAATCTCTTGACGGGATCCTGCAGTCGCTCAGGAGGGAAAAGATAATGGCACTGCCGGCTGATTTTTCCAGATTTTTTTATTGAAAGCTTCATCAGAGAGAAAAAAACAAACAAAAACAAAACAAATAACCAAACAACAACTGAAAAAACCCAAGTCGAATCCTAACATCCACACATGTACATATAGTTTCTCAAAGATCTCACACACTGAGGAGCGTGTGCGAGGCGGGACCATGTCGTCCTCGGCGCTGAAAGCAAGTAAAAAACAAACACACAAAAAAAAACCTTAAAGGAAAAAAAAAAGAACTGCTCTGCTGTCTTAATAAATAGTTCCTCTTTTTATCTGGTAAATGAGCCCCCACCCGGCCGAAAGAGCGCAGCGCTGCGCCCGCCACCCTGCAACCATCCGGTGGCCTTTTTTCCTAGCGATTGTTCAGAATCTGTGTTTGTCAGGGAGACGCTGGAACTCCAGGAGAGCCGCGGCTGTGGGGCCAATCGATGGCTCTCATCAGGGGGACCAAAGCATCAATTAAAAGCCCAGGGCCCGGTTTGTGGGAGGGAGTGGGGGGCAATTTCCCCCCACTGGGTTCTGCGTGAGCGTTGGAAAGTGCGATGAGTTATTGAGCCACAGCCCCCCCCCCCGACCCTGCAGTGGGAGACATTCTGCAAGAGTAACTCTGAACGACTGGTGTCCAAACAAACGACAATCAGTGTGGAATGGTTCTGAGTCCGATCAGAGGAGGAACCGGAAAGATCCTCACAGCTATCCAGGATGACATGGACCGCACCGGATCAGCGCGGCTTTGACACTGAGGTGGCAGTGGTTCTGGAAAAATGGAGGCTGAAGGATTTCTGATTGTTTTTTTTTTTTTTTGGCTGACAGGCAGTGGGAAAAAAAGCACCATGCCTTAAGAGAAAGACGGATGGATGGAAGTCTGGAGATGAATGAAAAACTAAACCAAAGTAGAAATGAGTCATTTTCGCCTGTTTTGGTGCATCAAATTGAAGTTAAAATCCTTTTTTTAAAGACCCACTCCGATGAAAATGGCGTTCTGGTGACATTTTTCTGATGCTAGAAGACATTAAAAATCAATCAGTGTGATTTAGGAGTGGACAAAAAATGCTGTTGGAAAAAGATTCTATTTGCGCCACACCGCCGACTTTTAATGAACTCCTGCCGCTCTGCAGAAACTAGAAAATGACAGGTTTATTGATTTAGGATAAAGATGGCATAATCCTAATGGGAACGCTTTGAAAACAGATCAAAAGACGATCAGAGTGGGACTTTAAGCAAATTGAGGTCTTAAAGTATGATTGCATAAACTTTACTGCAACAGGACGCCATTCAGCCCCAAAACCTTCTGCCTTCTCCTTCAAACAGATCTACACTTGATCTGGATTCCCCTCACCTGTCAGGTGATTTGGCTGGAGGAACTTAGGGTAAGAAAGTGTCACCAGCTCATCGAAGCAGATTCAGAGGTACAGATGCTAAAGGAGGGACGGATGTGATTGATGGCGCCCAGGACGTGGCGAGCCGCGACCAGCAGCTGCGCTCAAACCCGACGGACTGCGGCTGCGACAGCAGCAGGTGAGAAGAAGAACGGCGGCCCAGATCGTGATGGATCACACTTGTCGCCATCTTCAATTCTGTATCGAGAAGATGTCGGCGTACGGACTGCAGACGAGGACGGCGTTTGCCCAGCAACAAGCGCTAATGACCGGCCTCTCCTCCTCCTCCTCCTCCTCCTCTCCTGCCCTTCCTCTCCTGGTAAAGCCGACTCCTGATTTGTGCTGATGTAGGCGCCGACTGATTTCTGCCTCGGCTTCCTTAGGATTGCAGACGTGCCGTCTGCAGAATTCCAAGAGGCATTTTTATACCTACAAAGTACATCATGCCGTTGTGCTATTAGGAGAAAGCCATTTCTGCGTGTCGGGTACCAATCGGTGTAAAACATCCATCACAAACATCCGCCTCAATGTCTCTCTTTACTGAAAAGTAACAAGGCAGAGCGGATGTTGTTGGTTGTGCACCTTTTCCTCCAATCACTCCGTAACATCCTTTTGACTGAGTTTTTGGCCACATGTTGGAGGTTCTGCTCTGAAATAGCAGCAGAAAGTCTCAAAAACTAAGTTTTTACAAAAAAAAAAAAAAGATCTTCTTGGTAATTTAATAATGCAGACAGACGACCAAAAATCGTGTCCAGTCTGGGAGTAGCAGCTCTGGTTTTCCATCAGACTTTCAGCGTGGACCAGACAAACGTCCAGAAAGAAGACCACAGTCCCGAAAAGACCGATTCGCTGGCAGATGAAAGCTTTGAGGGGAGACACAGCAGACGCTGCTGGCAGGCAGATTCAATTCAAGAAGGAGAGCTGGAACTCCTTTGGCTAAAAGGAAACAGCTGGACGGTCTTTACATGGTCTGAAGTGACGGTAAACGCGACCTCTGACCTTTAGGAGTCGATGGAAGACAGACTCTTCAGCAGGTAAAGTAGCTTCTTTCTCGTCTTTCTGTTTGTCATCAGGTGAACTGAAGGAATTCAGAGACAAATGGTTTCGGCAAAGAAATCAGTGGAAAGACTTTTTAGCAGCAGTGAGCAGATTTACTCTGTAAAATAGACATCAGGACGTTTTGAAGCTTCTCTAAAAGAACGGATTTGTGCACATCAGACATCCGATTATGCAGACAGAATATTCCGATGTCCTTCAGCTGATATCCCATAATGACACATTGGGTTAAGATGTTTCTCCTTCAACAGCTGATATTTTGCAGCTTTCTTTTGGAGTTTCATGTCTGCGCCATCGTGGTTCCCTGCAGACGAATTGGTCGCCACATTAGCTACGACGGGTGCTACGCCTGCCAGCAACACACTGGGAGAAGATCTGGTCGTTTAACATTATGTGAGTAGGTTTCGGAAATCTATCACACAGGAGCCAAAGCCTTCGTCCCACCAGCCCACAGGAAATTTTAAGATGGTAGACCCCTCAATGAACCAGTAGCAAATGTTTCTGCATCTATTTTTTCTACGGGCATGCTGCAGGCGACAGGTTGTAGTGAACACTTTTACAACTTTACGTGGAGCCTGACTGTTAGAAATGAGGAAGTTAGACAATCAGAGGGTAGTTTGTGTGCGATATTCAAGATTCAAGATTGTTTATTAATCCCACGAATGGGAAATTTCCTTGTCACAGTAGCATGAAAGTTTGGCACAGGTATGTACAGACAGTAATGACAAGTTAGACAGACACACATATGTGTGTCTTATGTGCATAACCTGTGCGTGTACGTCATAGCTGCACGTAACTTCCACTATTCTCACCAATACTTCATGATACGCGACAATGGTACGTTCCATTTCCATGATGTCCCGTAAGGTAGCAGTAAGAACCTCAACGGAACTCAGTTACACTCAAACCGGCAAACGCGCGTTCAAACGACCAGATTCAAGGAAACGTCTGTGTCTCTTGCGTTGTCCACGTAAACACGCAGCTATTGAACGTGCAAAAAGTGAAACTAGTTGAACTTTGACCAATCAGGGACTCGGATTTGGTAGTGACGTGTGCCTAGTGTCCTTTTCAAAACACAGACGTACCAATCATTTCAAATTTGATCAAAAAGGAGAAATGAACAATTGTGGTTTGAAATTCTATGACACCGAGGCCAAATCCGAATTCTTCCCCTACTCCTACAGCTTCCTCCTACCCCTCTAATTGTTGAGGCATTTAGAGGCGTAGGGTTATTCGAAAAAGTTTTTTTTTCTGCGGATGCTGAACCGAGCCGTTTGCTAAAAGCCTCACATGCCCGGTGTGTTTGTGGCATTAGACACACCGGCGCTCCTCTAAAGATGTGGCCGCTCCACGGGCCCGGACAACCCCAAACCCCACAGCGCCAGTTCAGGTGAAGGGGCATTAAACATGATGATCCCATTTCCAAACAGCGGATTACTCCGGGTTAGCCGATCTCGTGCTCATGAAAGGCTCCATGTGCTTTTTTCAGGGACAGAAGGTTACCGTGGAATCTTTTAGAAGCTTTTGTTAAAAGGCACTCAATGTTTGACTATTTTGTGCCCCCCACCACCACACTGCTCACTTGCAGTTGTCAGCAAACAGAGAACTCCCTCAGTTCAGGAGAAAGGGGGCTTTTGAGCGACACTGGAGTGGATCCTGCTGCCCCAGAGGGAGACAAATTGGGCCCGTCAAGCCTCATTACCAGAGAGACTTCAATTGGTTTGTGGTTCTGCATCTCCAGCATCCAATGAAGAGGAGAAACCTCAGAGTGAGGGGGCATGGGGGGGCAGCAAAAGGAGCACGGCTGAGGTACAGCACACTAATGGTGTTTTTGGAGCAGAGCGAGCGGCTGAAGAGGCTGCAGGCACTTTCCTTAGGGACGGTCCTCAGACGGCAAGTCACAGAGAAAAAGGCCGAGATCAGACGAGACCAGGTTGTTTGTGCAAGCCTGCTGAGATAACGAGGGGTGTAAGTGACACGTTGACTGCCATCAACGTCTTATTATGGCTGCTGAGGAGCCCACTTAGCTCCCACAGGTGCACTGAACTTTTACAAGGCAAACAATCAGGGAGGTGTTAGGGACGATGGGTCTCTTTTTGGCTTTAAACACGCCTCTGCGATGCCTTGTTAGTGTCACGGTGATGGCAGGAAGTGATGTCATGTCACTCTGCAGAGAAGGTGCTGAGCGGAGAAGCTGCCTGGTTTCCAGGTGCCCACTTTGTGAGCCAAACAATCAGCTTCCGACGGCTGCCGTCAACATCACAGCGATCAAAGTCAAGAGGTTATCGCTCCGGGAGGTTTGAAGAAAATTGTGTTTTCTTTTATTGGATCGCTGGAAGCAGAGATACCAGCTGAGCGTTCCAGATTACAGGGACAGAGATGGGGCCGTCATCAGGGTGAGATGGGCGTTCTTTTGGAAAAATGCAGCCGACATCTTTACGTGTCACATTCCCATCAGGGCTTCAAGGATGCGACGAGGGATACGCCTTTCCCGGATAGCTCTGATTAAAAAAAACATCTGTTGGATTTTAGGAGTCACGCTTTAAGCAGAAAAAAACTAGCGGTCTCCAGGCAGGAACTGGGGGTCTGGACCCCCACTTTGGGACAGAAAAAAAATGATCACTGGGATCCATGTGGTTTGGTCTCGAACAACTTGTGCTCTTGTTACTCCGATAAAAATGAGCGTAAGTGTAAAAAGTTCTGTCCGTCGTGATTCACTTGAGCTTAGATCAATTGAAAAATAAAAGTCAGTAAAAAGTAAAGTTTAAAGCATGTTAAATTCCTTAAAACAAAAAAGATCCTCTGCTGCTTCTTGAGTGAAATTTAATCATTTAAAGAATTTCTTTTTGTTGCGAACGAAGCATCAGAAATGAATCTGAAGACACAACTGAGCAGCAAAGCTCTAAGGATGATAAAGCTCTGTTTTCATACATGTTTCTGGGCTCATGGATGCATTACCAAGGTGCTATGAGGCGCCATAAATTTTATGCAATCATTGCAAATGGAATTGTTTCTGCATTAACGGATAATTGCATTTCTAATCATCTCTTTAAAGACCCACTCCGATGAAAATGGTGACGTTTTTCTTGTGGCATTTTTCTGATGGAGAACAAATATAAAGTAAATTAAGGTTACAATCGCATTTGTGATTTTTTTTTCCCCCTAAAAAAAAAGCAGTTGGGAAAATGTCGTATTTGTGATGTAAAAAATATGATGGGCGGAGCCACAAGCTCCCTGCTCCGCCCTTTTCTGATGCATCCTGCTTGCAGACAAATAGATCTATGGACCTCTTTTGTTTTGCTCGCCATTTTTGTTGCACTGCTAACGTTAGGCTGGTAAGAGAGCTCGTAAACAGATGGATGATGGGAAGGGGGGACGGGCTTACTCTGCACTAACAGTCTCACACACATCTCAGAGGTGAATTTCTAATAAACTCCTGCCACCCTGCAGAAAACGACTATGGATTTTGGCTACAAACATCATCATCATTAAAAGACCGATTCAGAAAATGGAGCAGAAGATGATTGGAGTGGGACTTTAAGCGGCAAATGTTGCGGTGATCAGAGAAAACACCCAAAAAAACCAAATAAAAAACATTCTCTTTCTGAGAAAACTGTTGTGGCGTAGTCCAGAAGAGACAGAAATCTCAAAGTGGCGTGACAGGATGAGCGTGGGACGCCGGAGCGGATCATGCAACATTCCTGTGTCTGATTTCTAAAGGTTTTTCCCTGCGTGATTTTGAAAAGAGAGGCGGCGTTCCTGCAGGAAGCGTGGAAGCATCACAGACGAGACAACAGACGGAGACAAGGATGAGGTCCAGAGGAAGTAGTGCTAAAATGCTGCCCTAAAAGTGGCACCAGTTTGAACTGCGGCGTGCTTTTTATGCGCATGAAAAAAGGAGGAGAGGGACTGGTCCGGCCAACGAGGTCCAAAAGGAAAAAAAAACAACAACGGCAACAACAACATCAACAACAACATCCACAACAACATCACAGGAAAATGAAAAGAAAAAGAAAAACTGGTTCAGAGTGTCTCTTCATCTTTGGTATAAAAATGGCCGTCTGTGGGCTGCATTTGATCCACAACTACAGAAATTGTCAACAATTTCTTCTATTGCTTTTGCACTGATTGGTTGAAACCATAAGCTCCTACAGAAACTACTATTTTTATTTTACTGCCAGGATTTTTGTGTCCATTTTTTCCTTTTTATGTCTTTTTTTTGTCGTTTCCTTTCTTTTGCAGTGTGACGAGCAAAGCGGACTAAAAAGCTCATAAAAAAAGGTGGCAGATAAAAAGCAGTAATGTCCTCGACAGCAACTTTGCCAAGTAAAATAATAACAATAACTAAAAAAAAAAAAAAAAAGACTGCATCCACAGTTCGTCTGTGGATTTTTTTTCCTCTTTGTGAAAAATCTCTTCAATGCTTTAGCCCCTCCCACCCCACTTAAGTCTTTTTTTTCCCACAACAGACATTATTTTTTGTTTTTACTTCTGACATTTAGTTACCTCTGACATAATATTTATCAAAGTTTTCTTCTAATGAAGAAAAGAAAAACAAGTTTTTATCTCTATTAAATCTGTACAGCTTATGTGATAGATTCTGTTTTTCCTCTTTAGAGCAACTCGTTCAAAATCTTGGATCTGAACGCTCCAAGAGACGGTTTGCTTTCCCCACGACCCCCCCAGCACACACAACGAGACGTCAGACTTTTCAAAGTAAAAGTTTCTGCCGCCCTTCAAAATTAAGGCCATGAAGATTCAAGAAAAGAAAAGGAACTTTTTTTTTGAATACATCTAGAAAACTAAGTTTGAACACTAGAACATAAAAAAGACTGTAAAGAAACTGTAGCTTAATATCTGAGGAAGACAATCTCTGTGTATCTCAAACTTGACTCCCCTTTTTCTAATTAAAAAATAAACTTCATCGTCTACCTCCGCACCCACCTTTTTTCTAGGATTTTTGCTTTTTTTTAAATTGTTTTTTTGTCTTTTTCTTTTAATCGGATGAGAATTTTTCTTTGAGAAACTTTTCAAGCTTCAGCCCAGCCCTTTAGCCAGGTTCCCAGATGTCTTTGCACCGAGCCCAACAAGTTCCCCTCCGTCCGTCAGGACTGCACCTCCTTTTTCTTCTTCTTCTTGTGGGCCAGGTGGGAAATGAAAAAAGTGTCTTTTTTTTTGTTGTTGTGGTTTTTGTGTTTTTTGGTGCTTGGGCAATCTGGAAGCAATCTCTTTCTTTTTTCCCCTCACATTCACAGTGCAGCCACCTTCCTCTGTGTCAAGGCAACGCTGTCACAGGAACCCTCGCTCCGGCCGCCGCTATCTGATGGAAGAGCAGAAGAACAAAAACGGGTTTGAACGTGAAAACTTCAGAGCAAAACGGTAGAAAACTGTCAGAAGTCAGAACTCTGTCTCCCCCTCCGGTCACCAGTTGGAACCATCTCCAGAGTTCTAACCACACATCGGGATGCTGCACACCTGACTGTCATTCAATCAAACCAACCACAGCAGGCTTAAGCTCTGCATCGAGCTCAGCTCAGTGTGAAGTATGGTTTGTGCCACTCTGCCTTCATCACCGAGCGTTATATCTAGACCTGATCTTCTGTCTCCTGACTCTGTTTGCCTGCCCAGACCATCGCCTGGATTCTGACCAACATTGACAGGCATGAAACTGACTTAATGTCAGTTGATGAATCTCAAAATTCAACTTTACTACATTGTTTCAACCTCTAGGGGGCAGCACACAGACAGGAATTTTTATGTAATTTCAGGAATTCTACACGATTATTTTAAAATGTCAAAAATGTGTTTAAGCCTGTAATTTGTACAAGTAAACAGTTGGAGTTTTATTGAAAAGGAAAAAGCGCTAATTTGTCTGTAATTAATTAATCAATGGCGATTAACGCGATTGTGACACCCCTAGAGATGACGCTCTCCCAAAGTTTGGTGAATCAGAGGAAGATGGACACAGGCGGCACCAACAACAGACGCTGGCTTGAAGCGTTAAAATGGTCAAACAATTTCAAATTTAATTTTGTGTTTTAACAAAGGGCTTTACATTAACTAAATAATTAGAAATAAAAACAATGTTAAAAATAGTCATCATAATAAAACTCTCCAACACACAAAATAAAAAAAAAGGGACAAACATAAAATCAAATGAAAACTTAAACAAATGTGAAAACGACTCAAAGTGAAGCTAAAAAGATGCATTTTGAGTTTATTCTTTAAAACCCTCAGTGATGAAGCCCTCACATCCTCAGGCAGGACGCTCCACGGGGCCGAAATGTGGATCCTGACCTTTGGGACCTCCAGCAGACCTAAGCCTGAGGACCTGAGGGCTCTGGGAGGGTCCAGAACTGAAAGCAGCTCTGATCAAAATGAAGGTGCAACTCTATGAAGGCATTAATAAACGAATGAAAGAGTCGATGACAGTCGTCTAAAGCCCGCTCTCAGGTCTCTGCTGGACTTACTTGGACTGGTATGAGTAAGCAGGAACGTGATCGGCAGCCCCGTCCACCTGGATCTGCTGCTGCTGGCCCCCCAGCTCCTGTGACGAAGGGGCCACGGTCTGAGGCGAGGCGTCTGTCACCACTCCCTGCACACACAGCAACAATCTGTGTCTGCTTTACAAAATAAAAGCTTTTTACCTTTTAATGACGTGACTGAGACATGAAAAAACACCAAATGGGATCTCAGATCTGGCCTCACAGGAACGAGCGTTTGGGGTGAAAACATCCTTCCTGGATGTCTTTGTGTCCTGAATTCATCACAAGCAGCCTCTGAGGCTTTTGGCTGTCCCACGTTACTGATTGCCCCCCAACGCTCAGCCATCTCCATCACCTCTAACTAGCTCTCAAGGATGCAGCGTCATGTCCATACATCAGCGGCGGAAGCAGTGATGAACAGCAGAGGGAGGGGGGACAGTGGCGTGGACGGAGGAGGCGCTGTGGGCTACATGTCTTCTCTTCTTATCAGGAAGTTTCTGAGGAGGCGGGGGGGAGTCAAAGAGGAAATGGGAGGGCTGACTGATGGGCCTGTCAGGGGCGGCTGTCATTGTCCGTGGCAGGCGGGCTAACTAGAACTCTGTGGCTGAAGGATGCGCGCTCTCCAGCCACCAATGAACAGGCGGTGGGGGCGGGGGGCCGGCTGTGGAGACAGCGCCGCTGGCGCTGCGTCTCACTTCAGCTCCCGTCATGTGACACACGGCCGATAGTCCATCTGAATAGAAGTGCGGCGTCAGCTGCTCGACAGCTGGACCGCGCTCCTCGCCGCCTCCTCCTCCGTGTTCCTCATTTTTCAGGCTGGACTCCCAACCTGCCAGACGGCCGCCGAAGACGGGGCGGGGAGGGGGGAGAGGGAGGGGGGGGGGTCTCTGCTGCACTTTAAATGTCTTTCCCAAACACTATAAAACTTCTGACTCATCCTGCTTTGCTTGCAGTTTGGGTTCTTCTCATTTGCAGGAGGCGTTTTTTGCGTTTTCCCTAGTTTTTCCATAGTTTAAATGTGTTTTTTTCCCCCCTTAACGGGTGTTTTCGGCTGTTGGCGGGATGGTCATGATGTCAGCAGCTGGGTAAACATGATTGGTGGGTTTTGGTGAGCATGGTGCGCGTACACGCGGCCCTTACTTCCACGGGGACGGCTGTCGGAGGCACAGGAGTGTACTGGGGAATGTAGGTCCCTTGCATAGGAGCTGCAGCGGCTGCAGCGGTCATGTACTGAAAAACAAACAAACAAACAAACACATTGACAGTCAAACAACAAGCCCTGCACATCGAAATGACATCAGCAACACCTACAATCGTTATGCCGTTTAAGTATGACGGCAATGCTAACAGCGTTTTACAGTATTCTACCTGAATATAACGCTGTGACAGTCCCTTCCTCCCCTCCTATTTCCCTTATTCGGCCCATAGCTGAACCCCATTGGTCCAAACTGGCTGACCGACAGAACTGAGAACCAATCAGATCTCTGCTTGATGCGTTCCTTGAACTCCAGAACTTTTAACGCGGCCCAACAGCGGACCCAACTCAGTCCGCGACAATATGTTTAAAACTAAAAATACAAGTGAATGTGAGCATTTGATGTAATTTCAACACTTTCAAAGTACAATAAGTCTGTGGATTCTTTTTAATAACATCGTTATGCTGTTGCTAATAAATGATGAGTATTTCTCGTGTTGGTTTTGCTGATGGTCTAGTCTGGTTGATACGTGGTGAGTTTCTGCTTCATGCAGGCGTTGAGACTTTAAACGTGATCGTAGGTCTGAATGTTCTGTAGATGTGACAAAGACTCACATGCAGACGTGGAGACAAACACACACTCACACACTGCAGTGAGTGACGTACAGCGGGTTTTACGTTTTTACAATCCCTGTGCGATTCACTAAATCGTTATTTCACAGTTGATGCGGTTAAATCTGAGCACTTTTACATCTAGAAATGTCACTTTATTCGAGATCACGATTGGTCAAGGAGTCACATTGGCGGCTGCACATTCACGCTTTCTCTCTCTGCGCCGTGCATCCGCCTGGATCAAAACAACAGGAAGTGGCGGCGAAGGTGACTGAGTTAGCATTTTCAGGCAGGAAATATCAATGCTAAATGACTTTTATTAAAACAAATAAAAAAACAGGGTTCCTACAGGTTATTTATGTTCAACTTAAGACTATTTAAGGTCGTTTTTAAGACTTAGTTAGATTTAAAAAATGAAGACCAATTTCTAAGCCAAAAAGTTGTAGAGCAATCATTTATTAAGCAAACAAAAAAAAAAGCAGCATGTGTAAAAGTCAAATGGAGTCATAGCAACCGGACTTAAAGTCTTAGTCCTGGAAACGTTTGGCCGCTTATCAAAAAAGCAATTTTATGAATGTATTTGTTGATTTTGTCCCCAAATCTTTGATGTAGTGAGACAGTGAGGGATGATTATTTTATTGACACTTTTTTCAAATTTGTTGTTGTAGCGTACATCTAACTATGATTATTCATACATTTAATTAAGATAAGCTTTCTTGAAACAACTTTTTTTTTTTTTACTTTCTTAAGATTCTATTTTTGCATTGCATGCTTTAACTTTCCCCCAAAATATTCTAAATGAAGAGCTACAACAGTACAACTCTCCTCATTTTTAAGACTTAAGTCTAGCATTACACTTTCTAAGACAACATTGTCAAATTTACATGTACACGATAAACCAATAGAACCAAAGTTTTATTTGAGATATTACTTACAATGAAATGTTTTCAAGGGACTTAAGATCTTCAAAATGTATTTTCCCACAACAACTTGGTCCACCTTACTTAATCCGCTGAGTCAGTTCTGTTTTATATAAAGTGTAAAAAGGTATTTAAACAGGAAACTAACCAGAAAATCTTGGTAATATGTTGTTTTTGAATTGTATGTTCATACTGGTAAGCTTTATGCCTATTTCAATGTAAAGTCTGTTTTATTTTTATGTGAAGTTAATATTATTGATATATAGATTATTGCAGTGTTTTTGTGTGATAATTCTAATCAATAAACATTGAAAGTTCTACACTTCAATCCTCTCTCTACATTTAAACATCATAATAATATTGGTAGAACTGTACTAAAACACTAGAAGTGTCACTTTTATTAAACTACTGCACTTCAGTTATTTGTTATGTTACTAATCTCAGGATAAATATTAAATTATTTGCAGTATTTGAACAAAAAATTAACTTTGCTGAGTAATTCATTACTTTTACTATGTAGTAACTGAGTCACTAACTGTAACCACTGCCAGTAACTGTAACTACCAACTTGTTTAAAGTGAGATGCTCATCACAGCAGCACAGATCCAACTGCGTCTTTATCAGAGATGTTCTGATTGCTGCATCCTTCGGGGGGCGCTAAAGGAATATGCGTGTGATCTCAGAGACACTGAGCCCATCAGATAAGCTGGAGAGAGAGACGGGGGAAGGAAGAGGAAGAGGAAGAGGAAGAGGAGGGGATATCATGCTGTCCCGCCAAGACTACAGGAAAAATGCATCAGGATAAAACAAAAAAAGAGTTAAAGAAAGGACTAAAGGGAATTAGCAGCGTGTGGAGGAGGATGAGGAGGGAGAGGAGGAAGGTGATATAGGCCTGTGGCCTATATAACTTCAGTCACGCCTGCCTCTGCTGTTAACGCGGAGGCCGGTTTGTTCTGTGCTGAGTGTTTTACAGACGGCACACATGTTCGGTGACATGACAGGAATGTAACATGAATGAGGACGGGCTTTGCTGCAAACGCTCTGAACGGCGTTGAACTCGCACGCCAGCGTGAGCCCGACTCGCCACTGTGGGTTTGGTTTTAACTAGCACATGTCTGTGCAGAAAAGATGACTTAGCGCTGCTTGTTTGTCCAGGTGTGCATGTATATGCATGGGGGCCTGCATGCAGCGGCGCGTGGGAGACCGGCATCTCGAGCATCGACTGCGTGACCCCTCCCCTCTGGAATTGCAAACAGGAAGTGGATTTTAGAAGCCAAAATCCCAAAGACTTCTATTGATAAACACCTATTACACTGACAGCAACAGTCCCTCTAGAAATAAGACAAAAATTCCAAAAACCTAAAAAAAACAAAAAAAAAGATCTTTAAATATGCAAAAATAAAATCTACCAATGGGGTCAGAAAAATGGTCTTTCCAGGAGTTTTTAAGTTTAAGAAAAAAATAACGCTTTTGAAAAACTTTCTTAATAAGATTATTTTTCTTAGCAGGCAGAATTTAAACCATTTCCCCTGAAACAAGAGCTGTTTTCTTTCATAAAATTCAGGTTTTGCAGTGCACTCAGTCATTATATTTGTTAGAATAAGCATTCTTGTGCTGCTACATTCTTGTTGCACCGCTAATATCAGGTTGGGGGTGTGAGGGGCTGTAAGAGGTACATTTTTCACCCCTGCTGCTCTCCAGAAACTATGTCCTAGAAAACAACAATGGTTCTTAGATTTTGGCCAAAGCGGCGTCATTCGAATTCATAGACGGCTGGGAACGCACTGAAAACAGATTCAAATCCTTTTTTTAATGTCACGGTAATTCTTTTCCTGTGAATCTTATTCAAATCATAAACTGACCAATCACATGTCTCAATAAAAGTAGGCGGTCCCTGCTGGCCCCCTTGTCCAAAACGTTTGATTGACAGATTGACAGATTTTCTGTAGCCGGCTTTAAAATGTGAGGGGTGTGGCCTTTCAACGTGGTTGCCATAGAAACAGACCAACTCGGACCAATCAGTGCCCACTGATGTGGTCTGGCTCCAACATGGCGGCGTCTGTATGGAGAAAAGAGTGCATTAGGTTGGAGCTGGACGTCACTCAGTCCAGCTGTCATACATGGACTGAAGTCCCCCCCCCCTGTCTTCCTGCTGCCTCTGGATGAAGGAAAAGTGAAATCTCTCCTTTGTTTTTTTCCTTTTGCTCTCAAACTGCCTGACAAGCGCCGCAGCAGTCGTGCAGTAGGAGGCGGTAATGGAGAGGCGACGCCGGGCTGTGAAGCCTTTCTTGGCGACGGGCCCGTCGGCGCTGGTGAAGTGTCATTACCGGCAGCGTCGCTAATGGATCGGGTACGGCTCCACCGCTCACCGCTAATGAGAGCAGCTAAAGGCCACGGACACGGGTGATTAACTCCCCCACCGCCGCTGCGTGGAGCCGGGGAGGATGCCCCAGGATGGATGTCAGCGTGTGCTCCTGCGCAGGCCTGTGCGCCCGTGCGGGGTCTTTGCACGCCAGTCTGAGGTTATCACATCTACAGAGCCGTCACTCCCAGGACATCCAGAGCTCCCCACACATTAGCCGTCACCTCTCCGTGTCATCTCACCTGCTCTCCTCTAAAAACACCCGTCACATTGCCGAAGTGACCTTCTTCCTCCTGAATCCCAACCACGCATACCAATTTTCCTGCGTTCAGCCGGCTCACCTGTGACGGCCACATGAAAGCCAATGGAGTGAGAGAGGAAAATTAGACGGTATAACCCCCCCCCCCCCCCCTTCGTCATGCAGATAATGTCCGTTTGAAACGTTATAAATCTGCAGAATGAAATTAAATGAGATTCAACAAGAAAATTTAATAATAAGGCTTTTTTTTCCTGCCGCCATAACCATTAGTTAACCTATTTAATATGGCAGGTTGAGCAAGGCACATTTCTGCTATCGCCTCTGTAGCAAGTCGGAGGGGTGTCAAACCCAGCCATGGTGAAATGGGTTGCTATGGAGATAAAGATGACTTTTGTCCAATTTGAGCTCCTTTAATGCCGCCATGTCCACAGTCAGGGGACAAGTTTGGGTAATATAAAGCACCCCTAATTGGCAGTAAATGGCGTCTCATCTCACGTCCGCTCTGTGCACGTGCGCTCACACCTGCGCCTGCAGCAGATGGCGCGTGGGGTGTACGTTTGACGAACGGCGACGCTGAAGGGCTCCTTAACGAGGCCGGTGTGAGAAGACTCCTCACGTCTCCTATTCAGCCATCACTCTCCGTGACGTACGCCGCCGACCGCCACGTAAATCTGGACCGCAGTGCAGCAGTGGCTGGATGAAAATCCATACCTGAAGACACAACGGCGGCGTGGGCCTCTGCATCGCCCTGACTGCTGGTTACAAACAGGAAACGGCCACAGCTCTGAGTTTCAGCTGAAGTCTTTTGCCACGTGAAGAGTTTTTTTAGCCTAAACGTCCTCAGAAACCCTCCAGCCTGCAGCTCATCATTGCGTCTTTACGCAGCGATGACACACTGTTGTGCTGTTTCTTCAGCAATGAGAAGGATAACAGTTAGTCAAGGCAAAAGCATCCAGTTACTCACTGCAGGTTATTAATGGCTGTGCAGCTCAGGCAATGGCCTCTGATGACTATCGATCCTGGATGTGGGTGTCGGACACTACAGGAACTGTTGGAGTGAATTACAGAGCTCTGCTACTTTACCATGAAAAGCTCCTCACGTCTGGGCTTTGTTAGCTGCTCAGAGCAGTTCAGACATGTAAAATATCAATATCTTCAAACATTTTCTTCTCAGCAGGCTTTTCCTTTGCTTATTTTTCACCCTTTTTTTTTTTTTTTACATTGATCTTTATTTTAGGGGCACCTGTGAATTTAAATGTGATCATATATTTAAATTTATATTTCAATATTTAAATCTGTCTTTGAGGTGATACAGAACTCAAAAAGGTCCAGAATTTCAATAAAAAATGCAAAAAAGATCCATATTTTTACGACTCTGTTCTGCTGTTTACCACTACAAAGTCCAGCAGTTCAAAACATTTGATTGACAGGCTTTGTGTAACGCGATTTTAATTGGTAGGGGTGGGGCCTTCCAGCAAGCTCTGTCCTGATTGGCCAGAGTTGACAGGTGACTAGTTTACCTGAGGTTCTTTAACTGTAGGCTAAATATAAACGAGGGGCTGATCAAATTGTTTTCTAGGATCAAGAGTGAGAAAAGCGACAATTCCTAATCTAACATATTTTCTAAAGATTATAAATCCTAAAAGACACGTGAACCACGTCTTATAGATTTAGCCAACAGCTGAAAAACCTTAGTTTATGAATCATCTGTAAACTCTGGCCAATCAGGAGTTTGCTTGTAGGAAGGCCACACCCCTATCACTTGAAATCGCACCACACGCCTGCCAAACAAACGTTTTGAACGCTGGACTTTATGTTCTCTTGCCGAACTTCAAGGTAGCAAAGATTCAGAATGGATTCCTAAAACAAATATAAAAATATTGATATTTTGGAAGGTTTTTTATTGTGTTTCTGAAACTTTATCAATTCCGTGTAAAAGACAGGTTTAAATATCGATCAATAGAATTCCCTTGTTTATAGTAAGTCATGTTCTAAGAACCTGATATTTAAAATCCATATTCATCTTTATTTTTGCACCAAAAATCGATATTTCAAAACTCCTGTCAAACACCTCACTACACACTTTCTACACCTTTCTTTCTTGTTTAAATTCTCAGAGCTCATACCTTCATAGAAAAATAAATCTAGGATTATGGAATGGAAAAAAAGATCTGATAGTGATTGAAGCTTTATGGTGGCCGGTGCTAATCAATCAAAAAATCACTCAATACAAAAAAAATTTGAAGATCACAACGACAAAAAAACAAAGCAAATGTTAAAAAGTAGCTTTACATTTTAGAAAACAAAATAAGATTTCAGAAACCAAAACCTAAAAACAAAACATTTCAGAAGACAAATTAATTAAAACAAAAAGGAACACTAAAAAAATTCAAAACATTTTAGAAAACAAAATTATTTTCCAGAAAACCAAATGGAATGTTCCCATGGGACATCGCTGATTGGATGATGTTCAGGATCGCTTTCAGTTCAAATGATGGACAAACATCATCATCCAATCAGGGATGTCCCTCAGTTCCTACCTTTTCCGGTTCCTCATTGTGTTTCGTTTTTCAAACATTTCATTTGTTTTCCAAAACGTTTTTTCATTTTTGTTTTTTACGTTTTGGTTTCTGAAGTCTTATTTTGTTTTCTAAAATGTAAAGCTACTTTTTAACATTTGCTTTGTTTTTTTAAATTGTCGTGACCTTTAAAACGTTTTTGTGACGAGTGATTTGTTGATGTGACTTGGCCTTCAGGGCCACCGTACACAACACTGAACACAACACAGAGGAGAGCGTTGTGATTTTACCAAATAAAACAGCTAGACTGCCAAATTTGAGCCATGAGATACAAAACTAATTTTTAATCTAAAGCTGATTGAAAGTTCCTATTTTTTAACCCATTGTCTGTTTACTAGAACTTCAACAAAATTAAACTACATTTTCTTCAAATACAGATGCCACCATGTTGGAGCCAGATGACTTAAGTCATCATTTCTATGGCAACCACTCTCACCTATCAGAAGTGAGATTGTTGGAAAGTCACACCCCGTCTGTAAATCAAACATGTTATGCATTGGATGGGAGGGCTAGCAGGCTCCACCTACTTTTTTGAGGCATCAGATTTTTCGGTTTTATAACTTGAACAACAGAAAAAATATCAAGATGTTAAAAAAAGTAACTTTTATTCTGACCAACAGAATGACTGAGTGACAGCTGTTTATGTCTCTGTAGAAGTCCGTGGGATTTTGGCTTCTTGGAGCCACTTCCTGTTTGGAACGCCGCTTAGTCCAGTCCAGTTTTTTAATGGAGAGTTCCCCTTTCTCCTGTGCTTGTGCAGCTCACCTTCCCCGTGCAGGTAAAGGTTACGCGTGAACACCACACCGTCCCTAAGGTTCCCAGCAGCTGAGCGAGCAGAACCGCTCAGATAAGAGCGGGAAAGCCGTCACACCAATCTGTCTTTCAGGGACGCGGAGACTGTCAGTCACCTTTGTCGCCGTGACAACAGAGACTTGGGTTCAACTTGCACTGACAGCAGTATGACGGAGAGCACAGAGGGAAGGTCACCTCTTGTCATGTCAAACATCCTGTCGCACACACACGAGTGCAGTCGACGGCGTGCGCTCCTCAAAACGCACAAACGACGACAGGGCCGTGAGGATTTCCGCACAGCCGCTCTCAGACCCGCGGTGCGTGACAGATAGACTTCTGTTAAGTGGTGAGAGCTCAGGGATGGGGAATAAATCAGTAACTGTGCAATATGCAAAAAACGGAGCAACATAAATCAACAAGAAGAACGGCTGCCATGTTTATGCCCGCCGTCCACAAACAGCACGCCTGAGGTTCTTTAGCATTCTGCAATCAAGCGTTTGAGACAAACAGACGCACAATTTAACCAGACCAGCTCCAACAACGTTTTCTGAAAACAGCGGCAATTAGGAGGTGAGAATCTTTCCTCGTAGAAGTTCTCCCTTTCCATTCTTATTTAAAGCCTAACCTCTGAGCTGAAAACGCGACAGAAAAACACCAGATTCTGGGAAAGGCGAGGGCCACCACAGCAGCGCCGCAGCCCGGCCAGACGGGGAACATCTGGAGGCAGAGAGGACACCGCAGCCATGCACAAACAGGCCTGGAACAGCCAAAAATTCTTCTGAGGTGCGGCTCGTCCTGCAGCAGGCGAAGCTGTTGACTCTGCAGACTCTCCGCAGGTGCCGCTCTGTGGCCGAGATGAAGTCACATGACCAGAAGGGAAAGAGCAAAAACACCACATGTGCGCATTCAGAGCTATCTGTGGTGTCAGCTCGAGTTTACTACACGGAGAGTTGGAGATCCTGCTTCTAAAGTCACTTTTCAACAGAGTTTTCCAATCAGGCAGAATGAAAAGGCTTTCACATCTGGCTTAAGACTCGGCTTCGCAGGAAACACGTCTCAACTCCCACCGATGATTAAGGGTGGCGTGCCGGGTGAGGATCTCAACCGCGGGAAGGTTATGCTGCACAGCACGTTGCCTCAGGACAGCCAGGGGGGCAGACAGAGGACCCCGAAAAGCAGAGAAAGTGGATCTAACCCACGCTCTTCTCTAATACGACCCATCAAACATCAAAAGCCTTCATCGTAGATTAGCCCCCCTCTAATCCCGGCTGTTAGCACAGCTGGGGCAGATTAGGCGGAGGGGCATTCCTGCCAGAGCCGGCGTGGCATCACAGTCGCTGACAGCTCACCTGAAAACACATGGGTAACTGTACAATGCAGCACTGTTTCAATGGCAGCGACACACAGAGATCAAACATGCTGCCGGAGCAAAGCTGTCTGCCTGCCTGCCCCCAGGCAGCGGGGTTAGGGCAGGAAGTCAAGCTTCAGAACTGTGACACCTCTAAGTCGGCTTTATTCTTAAAAACAAGGGGGGGGGGGTGATGGTCTCAGGGCAGCATCTGAACAGGAATAAGGGAAACCTGATGGAGTGGGAGACTTGATCTCTGATTTACAGAGTGAGGGCAACAGACAGACAAAGAAAGGAAGAAAAATTAGTGGGTGAGGAGAAAAGAGGGGGCTGTAAGACTGATAAGCTGCAAAAAAATATATATCTGTATAATATGGAACATCAGGGGGGAATCATGTGTTCTCTCAGAACCTGCTGGTGGATGGGTGCAGTTTGAAATAAAGGACATGGCAGCTCTGTGACTGAGCTCATGCTGCAACACCGTGAAATGGTTTCAGTTCCTCCAAAATATTTTTTGTCGTAAAACAATAAAAGTTCGGTAAAGTATCGACCAATGTTACTCGCTTTGGTTTATTTCAGGTCCCAACCAGAACTGTCTGTGGCTGCAGGAGAAGCAAGAAAGCAGTTGGATTGATATCATCCACTTTACTAGACGCCACTGTGATCCAATTACATCCAGATCTTTCTATTTAGGTCAGATTGTCTTCATTTTCTAATTATGGCCAATATAATGATTAACAGATCCAACTGAAGGGTTTTTGGTGTAAATGCTGAAGCCCGATGATGATAACGACCGATTTATGCAATTATCTTCTGATTCCAACATTAGGAAGATGTTATCATCATTCCTTAGAATGAAGGGAAAAAAATGTGTGCATAAAAAAAAAAGTAACTGGACAAATACAGTCCTTTAAAAATAGGGAACAACTGTTCTTTTAAACTATAAATCTACTTAAGTCAATAATAAAAATAATATTGCAAAATGAAGTTTTTTAATGGCAGATGTGTAGGAATGAAATGACAGTTGAAACTGGAACTGAAAATATATAAAATAGTTTGTACCCAAAAATAGCATCAAATTATAAAAAAAAAAAAAAAAACTTTTCATGAGCTTTTCTGGCTCTGCCGACATGTTTATTTAGGCCAAAAACTGCCCAAATCCAGTTTGTAATAAAAAATAAATAAATCAAAATATCCTTTAGCAGCAATCAAAACTCAGACGTATGTAAGCTCAGTTTTCTCTTGTAGTGAGTAATAGTTAACATTAAACCTTAACTAGGATCCTCAAAGGCGAGGACTCCCATGTCTGGGCTTCTGACGGGCTTTATTGGCTGAACACATCGGCAATGCATTGTGGGATTTGTAGTGTTTTTATCTGATAGCGATCAGATGCTTTGAGTTACTCATTTCTGTGCTAGCAAACTCAATAAAATCTAATGAAGTAACGTTTTTTACACTTTTTACCCAGTGTTGAAATAATGAAAAATGTAAAATAAAAATAGTATTTTTAGGTTTATTTTATGATTCTTTTAGTTGTTTAGAAGGATCTGTTGATTCCAGGTTGAGATCATCCATCCAGGAAGTTCTCAGTAAACACTAAATCTGTATGGCCTTCCTCTTGAAAATTCATTTACATTTTGAGTTTGACACTTTTGTTAGCACAGACCACTGCTCATAACGGATGTTTGAAGTTGTTCCTCCTTTTTTAACCAATGACAGCAGATGTTTCTTCTAACTGCTGGAGCTATCCTCCTGTCAGAGCCAGACCTCTTCTCCACTCAACTGAATAAAAGGTTTGCATAAATCTGCTTGTATTTGCTTGTTTGTTTTTTCCTTTTTTTGCGTTTTTTCTTTTGTTTTCTTTTTTTGCTCATTTTTTTTCTTTTTTTGCTTTTTGTTTTCTTTTGTTGTTCTTTCTTTTTTCTCTTTGCTTTTTTTTTGTTGCTTTAGAAAATGTCTGCTATATAGAGGACCCCTCTGAAAATAAGATGTTGCATCTCAAGGGGCTTATTCTCATATGTAAATGTTTAAATAAAATAAAACTAATCAGTCATTTTTATTGTCCACATCTCCTTTAGACTGAACTGAATCATAACAAACATTGATTTTTTGGTTTTGTTTTTTTGCATGCTCTGTGAAACTCCTTAAGACAACCTTCTTGTTGGGATTTTAAAACAAACCAGATCAAATTAAAAGGAATTTGGTCTCAAAACAGATGCTTTGCATTATTGTGTGCAGTCTAACGGGAATTAGAGGCAGACAGACAGCACAGCCTCATGCACATAAATCCCTATAACTGCTGTTTTAAAACAATAAATGCTTCAGTCCTTCCTGGTTCTCTGCAAGAATGTGCAGGCAGGGGCGTCAAGAAGAGTTAATGTCACCTGCACGGGTCCTAACCCAGGATTTCCTGGAGCTAACCTTCAACTTTTGTCCTGCACGGTCTGAGGAACAGCAGGTTTGTTTTTCCCATCGCTGGAAGTCTTCACACATGCAGACAAAACGAAGGCCAGAACTCTGTTTAAGTCATTGAACTCTGATTGTGTTTATCATCATTTCTACAGATAAACGTTGACGTGACACACATTTGTTTTATCTTTTGGGCCAAAATAAAAAAGGATTTTACGTGGAGACGAAGATAATAAATTGCTTTTACAAGCTGAAAACAAGGGAAAGTTTCTGATTTAACCCATTAACTAATTGTTTTAATTGAAGTGTCATTGTTTTTTTTGTGTTAGCGCCCCTAGGCGGGCGACTTGTGCTCAGCGACGAACGATCGCTTGGTCCGTGCAAAGGGAGCAGATGTCCATGACAGAGTGATTAAAGCTACTTTCCCTGAATTGGGAGCACACCTGTGCTCCCATACAAATGCTACAAGTAAGTTCATAAAAAAAAATAAAAATCTACACAACCGTTCCAAAAATGATCAAACTGAAGCCAACTGTGGTAAATGAAACCTTCAGCAAACGCTATTTATGCAGCTAAAGGAGAAGTGTGTGGATGATTTACGCAGCTTGAAGAAAAGAGTTTCTTTGTCAGAGAGTAAAAAGTAAAAACGTCAACCAAAGTCATGCCTGCTGCTCGTAAATCACACCGCTGTGACCACTCGTTAATGACTAAAGCTGTTCTTGTGCATCGCCGTTCTCTTTTGTTAGCTCCAAAGTTTTGGCTCGGATGAGGCTCAAAGCAACCAGGAGGACTCACGCTTCCTGTGGTGCCCAGGGATAGATGGTTCATCTGCTGGGTGAGAGGGCCCATCATGCTGGCAGGCTGCATGGACATGGAGGGGTCCATTGCTGGCGTGATCACTGCACCCTGAAGGAAGAAGATAACGAAGGAAGAGGACAGCATCGTCAGCATACTATATCCTTTATGGCGTGTCAATAGAACAAGACATTGCAATGAAAATGATGCTTTTAACATGTTCTGGTGTCATTTTTCTCATATTGGAGGACATGTAGAAAGAAAATTCTGTTTAAAAATGTATTTCTTTATTCACATTTTTGTGAATCAGGAGCAGACGGAAAAAAATACCACTTAAAAAAAAATCTTAATTGTCCCGTAGAAAGTATGTTACGAGCTCCCTGATCTGCTCTGTAATGGGGAGTTGGGTGGGGTTGCTCCTCACCAACAGTCCCGCCCACAACTCAGAGATGATTATCTAATGAACTCCTGCTGCTCTGCAGAAACTATGTCCTACAAAACACAGATTTTTATTTTTATTTTGGCTAAAAACAGCATAATAATAATTATATATGTATATATTCTTACAACAGATCAAAAGATGATCCCAGTGGGAATTTAGAAACAGAAAAAAGTAATGTCAAATGACTTTGACTATTCACTACACATAGTGCTCTCTATGTAAAATCCAGTGCCCTAGAAATTTCCCAGAAGTCTCAGCAAAAAACCAGTGTGCATCGATGCTCACTAGATAGGGAAATATAGACCACAATGCAATGTGTTTAAACGGTTGCTGTGAAAAAAAAAAAAAAACTTTCATTTTTTTATACCCCATCCAGGTTTTTAGCATCAGAACACAGTGGATACATACAAAGTTTTTGTAAAATGCTTGTTTTTTTTTTTTAGGGCTTTACTTTATGAAATTGGTGATGCCATATTTGTTTTATAAAAAAAAAGTAGTGAACATGGTGGCCAAATTGCTTTTAAAATCCAGGGCACTAGATAGTCCTGCATTATCTAGTCTTTTAGTACTTAGGGAGTAGGTAGGGAATTTGGACATAGCCAATATTAAACGACATTACTTGTGTCCCGTGACACTAGCTTAGTTTCCATGACACATATGCGCAAAACTTTATCAAAATTCTAGAAACGTAAAAAAAAAATAAAAAAATTCGCAGTTACGCTGTTTTCATTAAATCCTGATTATGCGAATGAACGCAAACAAACTCACACGATAAGTCATTCAAAAACATGGCGATGGATGTGAACAATACTTTGATTGACAGCAGATCCATCTAAATTTCTGCCACAGCACTAGCGCCCATCATCATCAATCAACGGAGACGTCAGCGTCTTCTTCAGGGCGTGGACTTCTGGTGGCGCCCGCTGTGCAGCGCCCAAGGCCGCCAGTTCCTACAAAGTAGCGCATCGCCATCTGCTTGCTGGTCACGTGACTCATTTAATTAGAAATATTAATATTTTTCTAATTAATATGAAATGTGTCCATTTCAAAATCCACCTGTTCCAACATTTTTTGATAAATGGAAGTATTTTTCCAAATTGTCGTGTTTCTATTAGGCATATTTATTACCAATCCAATTTGCGCAATTTCATAGTAAACGGAAGCGCAGTCACTGCCGTGAGTCGAGTCCACAGATGGGTCTTCCCCCTCTGCTTACAGCGTTTCCCTTCCGAGTTTGAACTCCAAGAGCTTCCACATGAAGATTGTGTTTTGAGGGAACAACACAGCAGAGGAGGAAGGAGGGAGGAGAGAGGAGGTGCGCTGCGTTGCGAATGCAGGGTGTAGACAAGCAGAGCGAATCTGACAGGCGGTGTCTGCACAGTTTGTTCTCCAATAGGCCCACACAGAGTCACCAGTGGGGTGCGCACAAGCATGCACTCGCAAGCATGAGCTATTGAATTGCAGGCGAGTACACTGCCAGTCAGCCTGCACTCAGTGTGTAGCAGGCCTGCCAACAAACACCCACATGCACACTTACAGCACACACACGGAGGATGGAGGCCAGCATAACAGAGGAAAAGGAGTGGTTTTTCAACGCTTTCCTCCCAAGGCTTCAGTGCTGCGGAAATGGAGCTATCATGACAGAGGATGAAAGAGCAACAATGGTTTCATCACTTTTGCTCATGTTTCACTGCGCCCTGAAAAAAAAAAGCTTCCAGCTTTCTCTTCCGCCCATTAGGGAAAACACGCTGTGCTGTAAACCAGGAGGGAGGTGGCAGTTCCTCCCAGCATCACTCCAGCTGATGCATCAGCCGCAGATATCGACGACTTTGATGGACCAAAGACAGCAGCGTGTATTGATCCCAGCATCCTGAGGTTGTGTTGCTGTTCATTGACGCTTTTGTTTCTTCCTTTTCTGCCCGCTGGAAGACTCCTCATTTCTCTTGCCGTCTGTTTAGTTACTAATTTGCTTTTGACATTTCATCAAAAATTTCTCACACCTGATGTCTGTCTTCTCATGAATTTCCTTGTCCAAACATGAAGCATGAACTAAAAGTCCCATTGCGATCACCTTTTGATCTATTTTTAAAAGCGTTCTTTTCATTGGGATTATGTCGTTTTTAGTCAAATTAAATAAATCTGTGCTTTTAAGGACATAGTTTCTGCAGAGCGACAGTAGTTCATTAAGTAATTCACATCTAAGTTGTGGGCAAAACCATTGTTGTGTTATGAGCTATTTTGTTGTGTTGTGAGTTATTGTGTTGTGTTTTGAGTTAAAGTGTTATGTTTTGAGTTATTGTGTTGTGCTGTGTTGTAATGTATTGTAGTGTGTTATTTTGTGTTGTGTTACAAAATCCAAAGTGTTGTGTTGTGACCCTTCTGGGTGAAATATATAGTTTATGTTTAAATAATTTTTATTGGAATCAAAAACAGCTACAAAGTTTACTAACTGAATCCATCATTTTCTTTCTTTTGGACATGCAGTTCTTCACAATTATGCACCATGCTTGAAAAACGAGTCAAAACTTGGCAAAGAAAAGGTTGACAGATGTGCTACGAAGTAGAATTAAGTCAAGGCTTTTGTAGAAATTCATTCTCCACCACTTACTGAAACTCCAAAATGGGTTGTAGGAGAGAGAAAAGGGAAGACAGGAGAGGAATGATGAAGGACAGAGGTGATGGAGGTCATGTGGAAGACAGGTGACAGGAAAGCTGAACGAGCCAAAGTACAGAAGGACTTAGAGAGAAAGCTTGGGGGACAAAAAAGACAAAGAAGAAGAAAGACTGCAGCGCGCTGCCTGTTTCAGCCTGCATAATAGAACGCAGACAGGTGAAGGCTTCATTCACAGGTGTGTCCGGGAGAGTTGAGCGATTTCTGTTTGTGCGTTTGTGAGGCATCGTCTGTAACAGAGCGGGTTGTGTGTACTCATGCCTGTTTTTTACTGAATGGAAAATGAGACATAATCACACAACGCGTGTTTGATTTATCCTTTTGTGTAAATAAGACAAGAAGAGGCTCGTCCTGGATGCTGCTGCTGACCAGACTGTCCACACAGCTTGGGAGGTTTTTATTGACCTTCAAAGACTGAAGATATACATTCCCCCACCGGAGGATGGGTGCAATAAATAAGGAGTTTTTTTAGAGCCTGTAAAAGGGGCAGTGTGTTAACGAGTTCTCATTACGAGGATAAAACAAAGGCGGTAAACTGGTGAAACACTGATCAGCATCAGCTCATGGCAATCAGGTCTTCTCTGATCCGACATAAAAACTGTCAAACAGGTGGAACATAAACGTCACACAGAGAGACTGCCTGATCCATGGAGGCTGTTGGATGCCCCTTCTTTGTAATGTGCTAGTAATGTTATTTACATTGATGCCTGGAAAGGCACAGGTGTAACCCTTGTGCTATCTTAGGCACTTTGACATTGGGAGTGGGGTCATCTAGACCCCTCTAGAAAGTGCCCTGAACCTTTTTCTTCAATGATTTGTGATCTTCACTGGTGTCCATGGATTACATGAAATCCTCTCCACCTTTATCCACCTTTGTCATGGTAGGGAGAACACGTCAATGTAAGGGTGGGGTCATAGGATAGCACAAGGGTTACAATGCAGCTATAGGATTTTTTTTTTTAGGTCTTCGTATTCCTGGGTTTTCTTAGGGGGCATGGTCAGCTCTCTTTTTGGCAACTTTTTAAGTAATGTGAAGCTAGCCACGCGACCTGCCTGTAACCCGGAACCGGAAAAAAGAAAGAAAGAAAAAAAAAAGGATGTAGACCTGTATGGGTTGTCCAGTCCCTTGAAGTATCACAGAAAGGAGGGGCTGTGGTTTCCTTCATGCCATCTCAAGGGACATCATGAAAATGGTACGTACCATTCTCACGTGTGTGGTAAGTGTATTGAGAAGTATTCGTACGGCTAATGGAAGTTATCATGTATGTGTGATTCTGTCCTTATGCCACTCTCTACTCATTAGTGAAAGGCGTGTCACACAGCCACTACATACATTTACACATTTTCCACATTTTCCATGAATGAATAGTCAGTCTTTCATGATTCATGCGTGATAAACGTAATTCACAAGTGTTTCTTTGGCCGACAGGTCTTTAAGTGTTCTTAAGTCTTCTTACTGGCTGTGTGCAAAATCTGCACGCACGGCATGTGCACGTGATACGCAAATCCTCAGAGGACGACCACACAAACTACACGCTGCCTACAGTAATTTCCTCATTTCTAATGCTGCATTTACAGAAAAATTCGCACAAGGTATTCGCTTCATCCGCCTTCATAAAGACATGCGTCAAACATGATGCAAGTCCAATAAACATGTCCATGAAGAAGGCTCTCCCATCGTGGGTGGGAGGAGCCACTGTTAAACAGTTTGAGGCGTCATGGGTACATCAAAGCATTGACTGTATTCTGCATCTCATATAAAGTCAATGCATAGAAGACATGGATGATGCTGAGAGATCAGGTCAATTAATGTTTGTAGAGAAGCATCTGTAATCCCGTCTTCATGACTGGGTTCATGACATCATTCAGAGACTCTCCAGGTACGGTGAGCTTCACCATCCACTGCAGGAGCTGAGTCTGAATGCACACGCTTTCAGCGCTAGTTTCAGCCAGTTTGACGACTTGCCGTCCCGCATTAGTGCGAAGACGGAAAAAGACGGAACTTTTTGTAATCGTTTTGATCAGGAGGAGAACAATCAGATTCTTCTCCATGTTGGTTTTGGACTCCATCCGCTGATTGCGTCATCAACACGTCATGGGCTAAAGCGGAGTCTCTGATTGGTTAATGCAAAGGTCTTCTTCAGCAAAATAAAAAAATAAAAAATCTGTACGGCACACCTGTGCCTCACCTACTTCATCCCTTTGTAGAAGTGTTCACTACGACCTGTCCTGTCGACCTGTTGGACACCCCTAAGGCAGGGGTGTCCAACCATCCTGCCATTGAAAGTCCTTACTGGCTAAACACACCTGATCCAGGTAATCAGCAGCAGATAATGCAGGATTTCTGGAAAACCAGCCCAGGCCTAAGAAAGTCCTCATCTTTAAGTTTTCTATTTCACCTAAATGAATACCATCTTTTCCTTTTAGTTGTTCCTTCAGGGGTTTTCAATCCAAATCCGCCTCCACTTAACCTCATCCTCTGCATCTTTTTCTGTCACAGAAAATCATATTATCTACTTTTTCACTACATCTATAAATTTTGGGGGCTTTCTTACATCCCTCCTATCTGGCAGCTCTTTAAGAGACACATAAGATATTAGGCTTATCTGGGTTTATCTCTGAAACATCTAACATGATCTGTCCTTCCCATGGATTCATCTCTAATTCATTCCATCCTCTTTCCTCTCAAGGAGAACCTGTCTGTTTCTGCTCTGCCTCCTGCCTTTTCTCAGTAAAAAAAAACCCCTCATTTATTCTTTCCACTATCTCTTTCGTTTTTACTCTTTTGTCCCACATCCAGGCCAACACTTTTCCTGATCGGCTGCCTTCTTTCTCCACGTTGCGTCGGACTGTTGACCTTCAGCTCCTCAAATCCTCCACCATCTTTACCTCCACGTCGTCTAATCTCACTGTCCTGCCAGAACGGGCTTTTATTGCTTTCCTCTTAGAAAATTCCTCCACTTCTTTAGGTTTTACTCTGTCTAAAATAATTAGTCAAGGATCTCATGAAGATTAAAAAATGAAGAAAACAGAAGGAAGCGTCAGGAGCTCTTATGAAACTTTGGCGGCGGGTCTACATGAGGTTTTGTGACACAGGGCAGTTTTCTGTGTCATTCTGTTTTCGTCTCCTCGCCGCATACAGATTCCTCCATCTTTGGTTAGAGACACAGAAAGCGGAGGTGGCGTGGTCTTGTTAAGTCAAGCCTCATGTGAAAGAACATCTGCTGTCGACTGGGTGGTAACAAAATACAGAGAAGAACGCCACAGATCCCTCAAACTACAGGTTGAAGCAGGCGACCACTGGGACTCAAGAGAAAAGGTGAACCATAACAGATAAAGACTCTGTGTCCTCGGATAAAACTGGATGTGGGTATTTATAGTGTAACGGTGTTGTTCTGTGTTTAAACTTACCCCCCCACCCTCCCTCGCCGACCTCAGCTCTGACCAGATTCCTTCAGGCTCTTTTCTTTTTGGTAAAGCCCGGAAAAGGAAGTAAACATCCTGCGTCTCTTCACTCTAATCTGCGGGACAAATCCCTCCTTTGGGCTAAAAGATCTGCAGAGTTCCCCCACAATTAACAACGCAGTCCATCTAAAACCCAGTGAAAGCTGAGAAAGGGATCCGTTCCTTTCATCGTGCCGATGCAGCACAGAGGAAGAAGTTCTAGCAGAAGACTGAAATCAAATGGAATCGATAGGATTCCAGCCCGGAGCTTCATCTGTATCAGAAATGTCTGAATGCTCATCAGTACCAGTGAGACTTGTGACATTGTTTGTAGACAGTTTAATTTGGAGTTTGCATCGCTGCAATAACAGCTTTTACTCTTCCTGGAACCATTTCTGCAAAAAAATTCTTTGGAATTTGTGTCCTTTGGTTCTGCAGAGGATTTAAGGAGGTGAAATACAGATTCTGGATGAGATGTCCGGGACGGGATCCCCTTATATCTCCTCTCGTTCATTTCAGAGACGATGACTGGCGGCGATGAGGCCAGGCGTCTGTGCGGGCCATCAAACTCTGGTCACACCAGAATCATTCCAACATGGCCTCCTTTTTCCTCCTAGGCTAAAGTATTTCTACAAACTTAGAAATGTTTTGACCAAAATGTCCTTCACGCTGAAGCACTGTGAATGTTCCAAAAGCCTCATACCACTAACCCACCTCCACCAAGTGGAAAGCAAGCAGGATGGTTGATGTTAAGGGTCAGGTCATTTTAAATGTTTGTAAAAAAAAAAAAATATGAATGTTTTAAAGGTTTTGATCTTAGTTTATTTCTAAATAAAGTTTCTAACTTCTCTATGAGGCTAACATAGAGGCAATTTCCATTGGTGGACGATGTTCTGTAACCTCATATGGTCTTAGGCTTCTTAGAAGAGGTGCTGCAGGTAGAAATGCCCCCACCTAACATTAATACCACTAGCAGCAGACTATTTTACTGACAGAGGGGGACATTTCTGGAACTTTCTGATCTCGAGCGAGGCATCCTGTCAAACTTCAACACGGTCACTGAGCTCTTAGAACCACCCGTGTTTCTGTCAGGTGTTCACCTGTCCATGACTTCCTGTTTCAGTCTGTTAATGGCTGACTGGAACTCCTTTCAACTGCTTTTGTTCTTATTGTTAACGTGTATAAAGGTGTTACATGAAGCGTGATGTCTTCATCTATGGAGGAAGATAAACATCAAAATGAAATGTATATTTAAAGGCAAATACTACATTTAGTTTTGGGTTTAACATGGCTGTGGTAAATACAACTTTTTTTTGCCAGTAATTTAACTGCGGAAATTTCGTGTTCAAAACAAATAAAAAGTCGTATTCACAACAGACTTTAAGTGTAAAAACAAATGTTATATTTAAATGTTTTTACACAACTTTTATCTATGAGCATCATTGACTGTGTATGAAAACTGGACTGAGTTCCAAACAGGAAGAACCCGCTGGTTCCAGAAAGTCAAAGACTTCAAGAAAGAAATAAACAGCTGTTACTCAGTCAACTTTCACTGGTAAAAAGGCTGTAAAGTTTTCCAGGCATGAATAGAAGGAGCAGCCAAACCAAAAAACGATGAAGAGACAAAAGTAAACAATGATCAGATGACAAAAGGGCCGGAACGGTGAGAGCAAGGTCATACGCCGGCCCGTCTCAAATTCTGCCTCGCCAGTCCGATCCGTTCTGTTCTCCTTCTGAATCCGCAGAGCGTTTTTAATGTCATGTGGTGAGAAAGCTATTGCACGGCGTGCTGATTCACACCATTCGATCAGCACAGATAGTTCTGGTTTGGTTCTGGGAAAGCCTGGTGAGCGCCAAAGCTTTTGGCAGACAAAAAAAAAAATTAAAAAATGGCCAGGGTGCAGTAGAAAGGAATTCAATAATTCATCCCAGTATGTTAGGGCCAGTGAACGCTGGCAAATTCACACTTGCAGTGCAAACAGCTCCAAGTGAAAAAAAAGATGGAGGGAGGGAGGGAGGGTAAGTCATGGGGAAAGACAGCAATGCTGCGCATGGCTGCTACTGCAGTAACTCTGGCTCTCACAGGCAGCGCAAAATAAATTTGAGAGTCTGCGCGAATGATTGATGACCTGCTCCTCAGTCAGATTTACCATTATGTGGAACGAGCCCCTGTGCTCTGACAATATGTGTGCTTAGGCAGCATCTGTGTGTGAGTTTCTCACATGCACTTTTCATTTGGGGTGTTTAGTTCTTCAGCTTTGCTCGTGTGCTTACCCAGAAAGCGGCTCTGCAGATCTGACAGCCCACATCTGACCCCAGAACAGTTTTGTAACTTTAAACAATCTGCTCACAGCATCAGCAATAAAGAAATTGCAAACACGCCTCTATTTTATGTTTTGTGAATGTCCTCTCTATAAGCTGTCCTGCACCAGTTAGATAGCCACAAAAAAAAAGTCTGAATGATGGAACATAAGTGTAAAAAGGTTAAAAACATTTGCTTCACTGCACTTTTTTATTCAACTTTTTGTTTTTAGTTACATCAGTCGATTGTGAAGGATTTGGCATTAGATCGCGGGCCATCAAAGATAAATAAACAAATACCGGTAGATAAAAATATATCTAAAAAAAAAGAATCTATCAGAGAATCATAATCCTCACCGTGTAATACGTCACTTGATTGACATGCAGAACGGCCAATCGAACATCCTCTATGACACGTGTCAAACTCAAGGCCCACGGGCAAAATGTGGTTCGCCATGTCATTTTATGTGGCCCGCGTAGGGCTGTGATAATGACATCACCGCACTTTTTTTTTTCTTTTTAAAGTTCAGCATATGGTGCGTGATTGGAACTATAATAAATACATTAAACACATTAATCTTTGTTGATAATTGACTTTTTCTGCTAGTCCTGTGTTCAGACTGTCCTTCTTTCTTTCAGACTGTTCTCTCCGTCTCTCCCACCGCACCTGTCACTGTCTCTCGTCTGCACGGCGCTCTCACTGCCTCCGCTGCACGCGGCACGCGGCTCCCTCACACACAGGAGCGCGCTTTCAGAAGCACACATCCTCATTCTACAACAGAAGTTTAAGTCTAGCGAGGAAATACGACAAATTTACTGCGTTCTAATTATTAATTTCCATTGTATTAATTTCCATTACAAGCTGCGGGCGTTCTTAAGTGAGCGACACAGTAACGGGAGAATTTTGTGTGTGTGTGTGTGGGGGGGTTATTACTGTATCTCCTTCTGTAACACCAAACATGAACGCTTTGTTTTGTAACTATTTTGTGCAGCGCAACGTTACATGTCTGTACAAATAAAGGCGGAGCCTCCTGCCCCGCCTTCTTCATGGGTGTCAGGCTTCATGGCCACTGGAAAGGTGACAAAGTGTCTGCAGCCTGTGTATTACTGGGCAATATATAATATTCTGAGAAGATGTCTGTACCAGAGAGCACAGGTGAAGGCTCGCATGCAGCTGGAGAGTCACAGAGACAGTCACAGTCAATCTACAACACCTGTATAGGCTATATAGTTAATTCATTAGTTAGATAGGTAGTAGTTAGTTGTTACTGTTATTTGTTGATAAAGAATGCTACGTTGTAATTGTATTTATTTCTGATGCAGCCGTCGGGGGATTTTGTGTATTTATTTTTATATTTTTTTGGGGGGGGGGCTGCGAGAGCATAAAAGTTTTTAATTTCTTAAAATAAAAATTGGTGTGTATTTGTTCATATCTAGGGGGAATTGGACTTGAAATATGGGATTGGGCAACTAAACATTAGGAGTTAAATAGCCATAAGGAAAAGGGACGAATTCAGATTTGGCCGGAGTTAGTTGTGTGTGAGGCTGATGACATTTGTCGTGCAACTTTTGACTGCAAAACTTTAAAAAGGATAATTAATTGATGCAGAGCTTTTAAAAGTTTGTATTGGGTTATTTTAATCAAATTGTTTTTTCTGAGAAATCTATGGGTAAAATTTGGCAGCTCTTTGCTTAATTCACTTTCCATCAGTATTTTATGGATTTGTGTTTTTACTTTATTGTGATGTGATTTTTCCTTATTTTTGTAAAATTTGTATAATAATTAAATAAAAATACTTTTTAAATGACAGGACTATAAAGGGGGCGGGTCTGACAAAGCTCAGCCAGCTAAAGCCTGTCTTACAAGCGGTGAGGGCGCAGGTACCCATCCAGAATAAGCCCCGCCTTAGTGTAACCTCTTCCCCTCCCACGCCTGGCTGCCTCCATATTGCCCGGACACCAAGAGCACCATTGCACAATGCTCCATTGGTTTAACACACAACATGAGGGGGAAGCTGCCAAATTGCTGCACAATCAATTGATTTTTAATGTTTTGAGAGCCCCCCCCCCCCAAGCATTTGAAGCTAGGATGCTCTGCTAATTTGATGGGATTCAGTGAGCGGATGGCAGGCAGAGTGTGAGTAAAGGGTGGTCTGCTGTGCATGTAGCTGCTAGTCAATACGAGTGTGGGTCATAAAGAGGAACAGATTGGTAGCTACGATCCACAGACGGCCGCAACAGCCGGGTTCGGTGCCGAGCAGCCAGTTGGTGAGAGAAAGAGAGACTGGGAAACAATGGGGCTGGATATGACCACATAGCTGCTGCTGGCACCGGCGTCTGACGGGACGTGGAGCGCAGCTCAGTGGAGCTGCTGGTTGGTGACACCTGCCAAACTCCTCAAGAGGTCCAACGACAGAGGGGCCGGAAGATGGATGACCATCAGGCGCTGCGCCGGCTCGACAGGAACCCACATATGGCAACTCAGAACCAAAACAGAGCATCAAACATGAACTTTCATGAAAACACATGGAGGGGACCACGTCACAAAAGCAAAAGTACGAAAGGGAGAATATATTCTATTCGATTAATAATCCATAAATACAGCTATCTATAAATGGACGGAAAAAGCAGCAAAAACCTGCAACCAAAGAAAACCCAGAATGGAGGGAAATATGCCAAAGAGGAAAGCTGCAGTGAGGGTTTGCACGCCTGTTTGTATTTGTGTGTTTTTGTGTGTGCGGATGGTGGCATGCTGGGACCAGATTACACGTTCACTGTCCCACAGCAGGAGGGGAAGGGAGATGGGTAGGACTGAGTGGTAAATGGCCCCAGCAGGGAGGCTGCATGGCTTGTTGACTTCTTCTCCACTGATGGAGTGCCGGACCATCAACTGTGGAGTCCAGCGATTCACGAGTTGTTGTCTTCTTCAGCTAGGCTAATAATGCAGTTAAACCTCATAAAAACGGCTTTGTGTTAATGTTATTGGTGTCTGCAGCCGTCGTGATAAAGTCTAAGGCTTTTTACTGATACTTGTTCTGGGGGTAAACTCCGCCTTAAAAACCGAAAGGGTCTCCAGGTCCGACAAAAAGCCTCCAGCAAACCAAAACCTTTGTGAATAGTGTGAGAACTCCAAAGCAGAAGAACAGGAACACTTACAGGGTGTTAGAATTGACTCCAAACACAGTCTTTAAACTATTTCATTGAGTACAAATTCATTCTTTTATTTCAACCCCATCGTGTGAACAAACACTTTTATTATACGGTTGCTCAGTGGCTGCGTGTGGCACCATTGGCAGCTACAGGTTAGTAAAACGGTTTATGCGGTTCAAGTGTTTCACATTATAAAGAGTTTTTTTTATCACTGAACTAGACATCCAATTCTAAGCAGAATTCAATTAAAAATGTATATAATGGTTGACCTGTGCGAGTCCTGCAGGTTTTTGAGTTGTCTGGTCCATGGAGGGGCAGCTGCATCTTAAAGGGAGTGCATGTGTGTCGTAGTTCCCTTTAGGCTCGTACCATGGAAATGGAACGTACCATTCTATGTACTGTGATTCTAAGTCTTGCAAGCGTTGTCTTATTGTGTATGTTTATTCTGTTGTGTTCTTTATGTTGTAGCTGTGGGCTCCTCAGCCCAAGACAAATTTCCCTCACGGGACAATAAAGTATTTATTGATTGATTTTCTTGTGTGTGGTAAGTGTATCGTGGTGTATTCATAAGGCAACGTACACACACAAGCATACAGGCATTCTTGAACCCGCTTTTAGCATACAGTGTTCACACTGGACAGTGGTCACACGATACCAGTGCATGTACCTATAGTTAGATGAGACTTGGTGCCAAATCTCAAAGCAGTACAAATCTGGTGAATCTTGCTCCAGGCTTTTTTCTTTCACAGCCCTTTTCCGATGTGTGAAAGACTTGGTGTTGTATAATTTCATCTGGACACAAACCGCAATTATTATTTATTTTCCATGATCAATTTTTAAACGGTTGGTACTTCCGGGAAAGGAAAAGGACGCTACCTACCCTTACTGACCACATACAAATGAGATGTATGAAGTGTGCACGGGATTTGTCAGTGCCTGTAGGCTGTCCACAAAAACTACATCCTGATTGTCTCATTTCTAAATTTCCAACAGCAAGGAGCGTGCATGTTTTACGAGAAAGGCACTAACGGGCTCCTTGTCCAGTCGACAGGACTTGAGGGGGTTGAAAATATGAAAAATCCACTGACACGCCTGCGTTATACCAATTTCACCTTTACTTATTCTCTTATTCTTAAATGTTGTACAAGTGTTCACTATGACCTGTCATCCGTCACCACTGGTTCACTGAGTGGTCTACAACCTTGATATGCTAAGATTTGACCAGTTTTCACCCATAAAGGCAGCTGTAACTCAGGCTTTACACGTGAAAACCTTTCAAAGTTCACATTTTTAGATCACAGTGAAAGCATCAAAACACCACTAAGTCATAACACTGTAGTCTTAGCAGGAATGTTGTTGCATAAGTGTCCCAGTGAGCCCAGAAAAGGCAGTTCTGTGCGCTTCAGCTGCTGCAGGCGCGAACATAGACCTGTCTGCAGGATACCATTAATGAGACCAGCCAGATTGCAATGTTGCTAGCAGCCATTTGTAGAGTGTTTCCTGTGAGTTTATTAAACGGAGCCTCAAAGGGTTACAAGCAGCAGCTCTACTCACATGAGAATCTTGAAGAGAAGGAGCAGAAAACATTTGTGTAATGTGGCACAATGACAGGGATTTAATTAATAATGCATGGATATTAATTATCCCCAACACAGAGGCAGTCAGTCAGGAACTGATGCCAATTTGTTTCCACAAATCTCATACAGGTGAGCTGTTGAGATATCTTACAGGTAGGCTGCTATGGATTTAAGATTTGGACTAACCTTGGTAAAAGGTTTTCCAATTTGTGAATAAATAAGAATATAATCTACAAAATAAAATATATTTTCTGCATTATTTACTTTTAGTGATCGTTTTTACATCTATATTGCCAGTAAAGTGATCCAAAATGACAAAAAATGCAAAAAATGTAGAACGAGTTTATCTTTAGAGTGTGCCTCAGCTGAATGGCTCTAAAATTCAAATAAATACAAAAAAAAAGTAAAACAAATGATTAATCACTTATTGAAAATGGTTAAATTGATCGACGTTTAATGATATTACTTCACTTGCTCCTAAAATTGATAAATTGATTCAAAAATCTTTCCTAATGTAACATAATTTTGCACGTTATTAAACTTTTGATACTTGATGAAATTTGGCCATGTAAATCACTGGAACAGTGTTTTTTACTGATATAGTATTATTTTTTAATCATATGAATGACTTTTATAAGTAACATAATGTGCATATATTTTAGATAACTGATCTGCATTTGCCATGTTGATTTCTGAAATAGTTATTTTTGCATAATAATTAAGTAACTCGTCTTTGTCATGTGCTTTATCGATACCTTATGATTCTTAATTCTGTCTGATAAAAGCTAGGAACCGGATATTGATAAATCATGTAATAAAATGGTTATAGTATAACGGGGTGGGATTATATAAGTTTGTTTCCTTCCACTCCCTTTCAAGCAATATTTATTAATATTTCTAATTATCCTAAGTTTGATTAGTTACTGTATGAATGTATAACTGATGATTATATTGCTTTTGTGTATTATTTCTACTTAATTGCTTGAAATAAACCATTTCAAATCAAATCAAATCAAATCAAAATTCCACCTTAATTTTTCACGCAAAGTAAAGGGAATTTACAAATTCACGTAAAGTCCCGTCAGCTGAAACCCGACATCTGTGCGCATCGACGAATGACGAATGGAAGAAACACTGACGAATGTCACACATGTATCACAAAAGGCGGAAAATGCGCAAAATGTACGTAGTGGCTGTTTGGCATGGCCTTTAAATAATAAAAGCAGGTTTATAAAATAAAAATAGGGGACAACCGGGGTCTGTTTATTTTGCGTGTGTTGCACAACATATCTGCAGATCCCCAAAATCAAAGAACTTCGGGACATCCCTACCACAAAGTAAATGCAGAAGTACTTACTGTTGGTTGCATAACATATTGTTGATGAGGCATCCATGACGTACTCTGGACCTGGAGAGGAAAGGACATGTCATCGTCAAATTCCTGTGAAATGGATTTAACTTTAGGAAGTGATGATCGGATTAAAACATGAAATGTTTTCGTAAGCAGTTATGCCAAACTACTAGAAAAGGAAGGCTGTACGGTGGGGCAGTGGTTAGCGCTCTTGCCTCACTGTTCATTGGCTGGAACCCCAATGAGGGGTCCTTTCAGTGTGTAGTTTGGGTCGGTATTCTCCGGGGACTCCGGCTTCCTGCCACCGTCCAAAAACCGTGCTTCACAGATTATGTATTACTCTAAATTGTCCCTGGGTGTGTGATTGTGGCTCTGCGTCAGACTGGCGACCTGTCCTGCCTTCGCTCATGAGTGGCTGGGATAGGCTCCGGCAGCTCTGGGACCACGAAAGGGACAGAGAAGATGAATGAATTAGGAAAAAAAAAGTCTGGAGGCAGAAAGCCCTCCTCCTGGTTTCTTATTTTTGCCAGAATTCATTATGCATCAAGTCAAGAGTCGCAGCATCCTTAGCAAAACAGAACATTATCGCAGCTCAGAACTCACAAAAAACTATTTTAGTGTCAGAGACAGTGGGACATCCAAGGACATTCCAAATGAAAGAGGAGAAAGTCAGAGGCGCTGAAACGGTGACAGTGTCAATTATCAAGAAATTGGAGAGAAGCCTGATGAACAAACACAGCTCCCTGATATGCTGGAGGGGGGAATTAGACAGCTTGTGGTTGACAAACACACAGACCGGCCACAGATCCTGGTAAAACGATTAGATTAAACAAAGACAAACATGGAATAATCTGCTTTAAGAGCAATCAATCCTGTGAGCCAACACAAATGCGTGATTTGGATTCACACCTAAACAGGGAGGACATTCTATAAAGCGCAGCCAAGTCTGCGTGTTCATACCCAGCAGTGTTTGTTTTTTCCAGCTGAACGTTTTCTCTGGCTATCCCAGAATTTTTTTCTACGATACAGCTCGACCATCATGTGGTTATTTTCCCTTCGCCAAGGGAGCAGCAGTCCTGTGTTTTCAGCGCCATTTGTTCATTTGTTAGAAGGATTAGGCACCAAAGACCAGACCTGGAGTTTTCTTAAAAGAAAAGCCTCCAATTCCTTTTGATGCCGATCTCAGGAGCTTTTCCTCAAACCTGCTCTAGAAAAACAAAGAGCCGGTTTAATAATTCAAAAACTTTTTTTTAAGCTTTTAATATTGAAAACCGAATTAAAAAAAACTATGTAAAACTATAAAATGAATTAACTCAGTGGGGGTGGGATTATATAAGTTTGCTTCGTCCCACTCCTTTTCAGGCTCTACTTGACTTTAGTTAATGATCACTGTTTTCCTTTAAGCATATGTGATTTAAGGGTCTTTTTTTGTTTTATTTTCAGTTTTTTTAATCTATTCTTTTGATCATTTCTGTAATGAGTTTGACAAATCTGTGCATTCTTTATTGCTTTGATTACAATGCTCGAAAGAAATCAAAAAATAAAAATCCAATCAAAATAAAAAAAGGAAAACTCTTCAATGAAACAACTCAGACTTTTAGTGTAATTATAAATAAAGTTATGAGTCATCGGCAGTTAACAGCATTGACTTTATGCGAGAACTGGAACAAAATGGATACCGCTATGTTGGAACCAGACGTTGTCAGAAAGCATGCCGACATTTCTATGGCAACCACTCCATCCAATCAGGAAGGAGCTAGATGGAAGTCCACACTAGAGGATGACACAAGAGTGGATTTTCACTCCCAGACCAAAGTTTAAAAACTAATCCTGTCCCGTTCCACTCCTGGTCACCTGACTCCCACCCCCATCCCACTCCTGTTCAAAATGTTCTAGCTCCTTTACATTTTAGTCTTATTTAGCCGTTATGTAAAACATTACATGTAATTGTATCTGCTCCCATCTTGTTTCAGAGCAGCTGCTGAGTCCCTGTTTCGGCATTTTCTAGCAGCACTGGTAATTACTGCTGCCTCACAGTTTTTTCTTCCAGAAAGCTTCAAAGTGGCTTTACTTTTTTTGTCATCTTTCTCCACGGTTAGTTCCCACTCTCGTAAGAATTTTAGCGCGTCCTGTCCCGGTCACATGATCAATGGCAGAGGTTACTCCCATCCCAAAGGAATCCTGCTGAAATCCCATGACCCGTGGGATTCCCCAAGAAATGTCAGCCGCTATTCCAAACCCCTACCACTACATAAAATCAATCAGGTATTTCTAATGATGGACACGCAGACTAGTAGGCTCCGCCTACTTTCACTGAGGCATCTGATTGGTCAGTTTATGACTATACTGACTTGAACTACAGAAATATATCATAAAAAAGAGGATTATTAAGAACTTTCTAAAATAAAAGGCAGCAGAGTAGGAATGGTTATTCTGACCAATAGAATAACCAATTTTTGAAATGCCAGGGGGGAGGGGCCAGTTTCCATACTTAATCAGCAGAAATTTAAATGCTATTAAATGAAATAAAAGTTTAACTTTAAAAATAAAATATATTGTGAAATTTGACTTCCACTTCCAGTTCCAGTGAAAAAGTATTGACTGACAAAAAGTGATTGATTGCGTTGATCGATTATGAGTCTCATTAAACATCATGCAAAGCTACTTTATGCCTTAACTTTTTTGCATTTAGTAAGTGAATGCCAATTTGATTAAAAGTGATCTACAAATATGGTAAATAACCCAGATTAGATCGATGTATTTTCAATTGAGGGCTGTGAGTAAAATATTTTAGCAGCATCATCAAGAAGATTCAAGATTCAACAACTTTATTGTAATTGCAGGGGCAATTACAGGGCAGGCAGTATGCAAGCAGCAATGCATAGGGCTATAAATACAAGAACACAAGATAACAGACGAAAAAAAAAACTGGCAAAAAGGTTTCAAAACCAAAACAAAAAAACAGCCTGTAAAGAGGATTGAAAACTGTATTTTCATTAGAATTCTAAAGAATAAACCAGTAAATATATCATGTTTTGTGCAAGTTGAACAATTTACCCTTAATGAGTGACTTGTTTTTGTTAAATACCCCAGAGGTCACCGGCTTGACTGCACCATCTACCTAAATAGGTAAAAGGTTCATTTTGAAAGCTAATAAGCTGCTGGTGGCTACATTGATGAATTTTGTGGTAAATTGAATCATAATAAAATAATAAAACAACAGAAACCAGCAATAACGCTTAAGTGTTTTCACAAAATTACATGAAACTGGAGCTAAAATTCCTAAATGTTCATGAACTGCCCTGATTGCTTTCCAAAAACAGCCCATCAGACAGTAAGTCAGAAAAGCTGGTCAGTCGGCGGCCCAGCCACTCCATCAGCCAGTTGGAACTCCACTGAAGCAGTCACACGTGAAGCCAAACAGCCCGCCACTTAGCTGGTTAGTCAGGCAGCCAGCTCCGCGTCCAACCAGCCAGCCACGGATTCAGACGGCCAGCGTCCATAACGGAATCCAGGCTGCCGCTCGCTCCTGAAGGCTTGGTTGTGGTCTAAACTGGCTCCTGTCATGTGGATCATCAAAGGTTCCAGGAAACGAAGCCAGCGGCTGCTGGAGCTCACAGGCTTAGAGGAACCCCAGAGAACAGCTGATGGTTCCGTCATTTACCAATTTGATAAATCAACTCCATCAAAACCGCTGCTCAAAGCGGTCATCACAAAGAGAAGTCTGCCTCGCTGCGTGTTGCTACATGACTTCTTTTCCTGCATCTCTTTGTTCTCCAACAGAAGATGAAGGACTCACCTTCCTGCCGCAACCGGCTGAAGGGCAATATCACAGGAAGCGGCGGCGGAGCTGGCCGATATTGAAACTGTGAGGATTAATATTCCTCAAAAGCCTGGCCATTGTTTTTGATAAATCAATTTGGGAAGCCTTCCGAGAGCGGATTAGAGACGTGCCCTGGCCCACTTTCTTCCCCTCTCCTTCCCCCACACCGCAGGTACAGGACCTGAGTTTTAATCAGGCGTGCCTCAAAGACGGGCGCAGCAACCTTCAGCGGCGCCGCTCCCCTGCCACCCACCTGAGCCTTCGCGGCCGCCGCCAGCTGAGCAATCCTTCCTCCTCGCCCAACTTCCCCGTTCCCTCCATCTGTCTCCTAATGTTTTCCCAGCGATCCTTCATCTCTTTCCTTTTCCTCACCGTCCTTGTCAGTCTGTCTGTGTGCAGCAAACCGAGTCGGAGGTAAACAATCGGATTGGAGCGGGAGAGCCTCTTGATGTTTCCATTCAGCAAAGGCTGTTGTGTGAAATGTGCAGTGACAGAAAGGTTGACGCTGCCGACATATCAAAGAGCCAATTTCCACGTTCCTGTTGTGTTTGGATGCGTTACTTCACAGATCACGGCTGTGAAGAACCTGGAAAAATTTACCCTGGAATGAAAGAGCTTCCACCGAAAATACAGGAAAGAAAATGGAGATGTAAAAATAAAATGAAAGGAGAAAGATTTGAAGCTCAAAAAGATCAGAAATCCGTAAGAGAGCCAACTATTCGTTTTTCTTTCCAGAAACTTTGATGGTTGACGGTGACTTTTTCTTCCTTGGCTGCCAGGCTTTTTTTTTTTTTTTTTTAAAATCTTGTTTTTGTGGTTTTTAATGACGCCTGTTGTGTTTGCCACCCACTAAACAGATGTCATCGAGCACAGCTGGAGAAACAACGAGGGAGAGGAGAGGACCTCATGCTGCTCTGCAGCCGGCGCCGTCTCTCGCCTCCTGCGACAGAAAGAAAACGTCTGCAACGGTAAACTCTGGCCCACCTGATATGTGGAGACGGGGGAAGCAGCGATGAAGGGCGTGATGGACGTCTGTGCTATCATGCGGTTGGTGGCGAGACTGTAAGGTGAAGAGTAGAAACTGAAAGGAGAGAAAAACAAAAGCAAGTCAGATTTTTAAACCCGATAAAGAGAATGCTGGTTTGGATGTATTAATCAAGTACCAACATTTTTAACAGGAATTCCAGAGCCACTGCAATGAAAGTGGTGTTTTTAACATGTTTAACATTTTTTTGCTGATGGAGGACATAGATCAAGAAAATTGAACTTAAAACTGCATTTCCTGAGTATTTTCTTTGTTCAAATCGTTGTGAATCAGGAACAAATGTCTAAAAAAGTTCATATTTGTGGCATAGAAAATCAGCCGGGTGGAGCTGAGAGGTATTTTGATGCAGACAAATAGATCCATGAACGCCTTTGTTTTCCTCGTCTGAGCTGGAATCTGGATCCAAACTGTACGGCTGGACTGCTCTGATATTGATCACCATTTTTGGTGCACCGCTAATGTTAGGTTTATGGTCATAAGGGACTTTAAGCTAGCGGGGTAGCGGAGTAGCTCCAGTCCCACCCACAACTCAGAGGTGAATTTCTCATTCTAAAGCTGCGTTCGCACCGAACGTCATTCTCTTTCGATGCGCATCAAATTCGCTGCTCAAGACTTGTTTAAAAATGACTTTGTAAACTTGACGCTGCCGCCACACGTGCGAGGAGCAACCACGTACATGGAAGCATTGACTGTCTCCATGTCTGGGTTCATGAAATCATCCAGAGACTCTCTATTTAAGGTGAACTTTACCGTCTACAGCAGGAGCTGCGTCCGAATGACGGCGCTTTTAGCGGTACTTCTGTTTCTCTGTGACCCAGTTTGACGAGTTGCTGTCCCGCATTAGTCCGAGGAGGGAACAAAATAAAAAAAAAAAACACAATTAAATTAGAGGATCTTTTTCTTGTTGTCTTGATGGAAAAAAGAAAAATATCACAAAGTTCAGGACGAGAAGGATTTGACCATGTTGGTCATCGGCCAAAGCTGATTGGTTGACGCCACTTGTTCAGTTTCAGAATCTCTGAATGCATCTATAAATTGACTTAACCTGGAAACTGGACGCCTTCGACCTCCAGATTGCGTTGGGTTGTGATTATAAACTCCTGCCGCTCTGCAGAAACTAGAAAACGACAGAGGTTCCTGGATTTCGGCTACAAATGGCATCATCCTCATTAAAAGATCACTGGGAACGCCTTCAATTACGTGAAAAGATGATCAGACTGGGACTTTAACATAGATTGTTGAACACAAATGTTTTTTTCTGAATATTTTTTTTTATCACAACAGCACTCTGCCCCCCGCACGGTTCGGCAGTTTAAAGTGCTTTCATGTTTGAAAGGTTTTTTCTTTAAAGAGCAGAGATCAAGTGACTTTAGAGTCACTTGACTGTGACAGTCAGAATTCTTTGGTCTGGAAAAGCTTTAGGTTTTAGAGAGAGATAAAACTCCTTCACAAATGTGCAAATTAGACGTTTCAGAGTCTCTTAGGAAAAAAGTCTCACTTCCTCCTGGTGAGCTGATGTCTGATGCAACACTTTTACAAATAATCTCCGTGGGATTTTTGACTTACAAAAACTTTGGTAAAAAGCCTGTTGTGATAATAAACTACTTGAATTTTTTACATGTTTTTCCCAAAGAATATAGATTTAAAATGTTTTTATTTCTGGTTATATAAATGTAAAGACTCATTTATCCCAAATCTTAATTACAAATTGAAGAGAAAGAAGCAGTAAGTATCTTTTTTCTTTGCAATAAAGAAAATGTGATTTTTTTTAAATTCATGTTTACTTTCTTGCCTGCTTTACCCTCCTTTACCTTTAAATTTCAGATTATTTCAGGAAGCGGCCTGCGTGTAACGCGGCACGTCTTTAATGGTGAAAAATGTCCTCCCCAGCCGGGTTATTGGTTCTCAAAAACTTCTCAGGATTACTGTTTGCAGATTTGTAGCAATGCAGGCGCTAACATGGCAGGCCGTGTAGAGAGTGATGCTGTTAATCCTGGCGGTTGGTTGAAAATGACTGAGCCACTGGGGAGTAAGTGGTTTAGGAAGTGGGAGTGAGGAGTTTCCTGTGAATGACTAAGAGGTGTGTGTGTGTGTGTGTGGGGGGGGGGGGGTTGGGTGTGGGGGGGGGGCAGCTTTCGCCTTCCTGTCTCAGAAGAGTTGTAAAAAATGGAAGCACATTGCTGGGTCGTTTATTTCCACAGGACCATTAAATCATGACATGAAGAGACACGCCAAAAAAAAACCCAAACGCACACACAACAAGGTCACCCCCCCCCCCCAGGTCCACATTTCTTATCCAGCCCCTCCAATGAAAGCCGATACTCAGAGTCCATATGGATTTCCTTAATCAAACAGTAACAAAGTGCAGACACTACATTAATCTTTATGTATGACAGTGGTATTGACTTAGGTCCTATGAGCCAAGAGGTGAGTATATTAGTTGGTGCCAAGGATAAATTGACCATCAAGCTCTTACCCATTCTGCATTGCAGCAGGATCGTATGTTAACGCCATGCCAGTCTGAAAGAGAGAAAAACAAAGGATTACTTCAGAAATCAGGGAAAATAAACAGGAGGGATTTTATCAAGAGCACATCTAACATCCCAGAATATCAGACACTGAAAGACAGCTTTTCCTGATCAAATCAAACACACATTGTGTTCTCTTCTCTCCAAGAATCTTTCATCAGCAAGCTCAACACTAAGTTGTTGAATTTGCTAATGGAATCCTCTGATTTTTTACCTGCAGACCCACCTGTAAGGGCATTTGTGACTAAAGCCTGTATCACATAGCAACCATGTACAGTACAGACCAACCAAAAGTTTAGAGACACCTTCTCATTCAAATGAATGGGAAGCTGTGTCCAAACTTTTGTTCTGTACTGTACATTTTATACATATTGCTTGGATGAAATTTGGTCATACGTGGATATATGTGAAAAAAGTGACAGAAGTCGTGGTCTTTAAATAAAATTTTCACAGATGTATCGCGAATGAACCACGTTAAAATCATGGAAGAAGTACGAATAAACCATGCAAAGAACACGTAAACCAACGTAGAACATGAACCGTGCGCTATTTATATGCACTTTATTAAGGATTTGTGCGTCAATTGTGTAAGTTTAACGTGACATGTGCGCCGTATACACTATATAAAAGTTATACATCGATGGTACATGCTTGAAAAGTCACAGATTTGCATGTAGTGGTGGTGAGGCATAGATTTAAGCAATTTCTAACAACTAGAGTAAGGACACCTTACATCACCTGTACATCATAAGTGTGTGAAACTGAATCAGCACACGCTTGACAATGGTACGTTCCATTTTCATGAAGTTTCTTGAGGTTGCCGCTCCTCTTTACGACCCTCCACGGACCCGGACAACCCAAAATCCGGCACAACCCCTACGGGTCACCCCTCGTACCAGTACATGTGACTGAGGCATTAAAGGAAAAGGAATATCCATCGGATCCATCTGAATTCGTTCTTCAGGGATATGCTTTGTGTGCGTGTGCACGTGTGCGAGAGGCCCTCCTGGAGTCCAGCAGAGAAACCTGCACACAGCAATCCTTCATCTGCATTTCTGAAGGTCCTCTCCCGGAGGAGAACTAATCCGATTTCTTTTAACAGGAGGCTGCTGAGGACGGCAGATTTCATCCCAATACACACAAGCGTGCGCACACACACTCACTTTGCTCCACATTCTTCTCCTTTATCAACATCTTGTGTTTTTCCTGCTTTATCCCTCTGTCACCTGGTCTCCTAATAAACCTCCTCCCATCTCTCTGGATCTGCTTTCCTCCAGAGGACTACCTGTACAGCTAAGGGCACAGGGGGATCAGTGAGCCCCTCAACACAAAACTGCGCCCTTTGTAATGATAAACAGAGACTTGCTGAGGCTTTCCTTTTCTTTTTGATAGATGTGTTTGGATCTCCTTTTCCTGCTCAAGGAAGGCTTTTAAACGTATTTGTCTGTGCAGCTGCAGCTGCTGAGAGCAGAAGCCAGCTTTAGTTCCCGTGATTTTCTGCTTCAGGCGTGGGGTTTCCTGAGGAGTACCTCCTTTTGTAGCTCCACACAGGCTCACTTTACTAATGTAAGCCCAGGAGAGCCGCTCAGTTTAGTGCATGTTGGCACGTGTGGTCATGGCTGAGCAGTCATGGCCAGCTGCTTGGCGAGGCTGATGATTCGCTGACGTTCTGTCCTTATATGTGCTGATGAAGTCCACAGCAGATAAGCTCCAGAGCGAGGGACCTCATACTGCCAATGACTGATTACCAATGCAGGCCACTTTTGGCTCCATCGCAAAGACAGGAAAAGATGAGCCGATTGTGTCTATGGGCCTTTTCCAAGGCAGGAACAAACCTGCTTTAAATTCAAAAGCAAAGCATGGTCTCCACCTAATTTCAAGAGGTGGTGTAAAGCCGGTATCCACCCAGAAGGGCAGTTGTGACCAATGCTTTAGGGCCACACTTCACAGAGTGAGCTGTGGAAAAATGGGAAAAAATGTATTTTTTCCACAAAAGAAATACTCAAAAACCTAAAGAAAAAACTGTCCTCAAACTGTTTTTATACTGTCTCCAAATTTTTCGAAACTGTCTCCAAACTGTCTCCCAAAGTATTTCTAAACTGTCTTTGAACTTTCCCCAAACTGTTTCTAAACTGTCTCCAAATTTTTCGAAACTGTCTCAAAATTGTCTCTAGACTGTCACCAAATTGTTTCTAGACCATTTCCCAAAACAGTCTCTAAAATGTCCTTCAAACTGATTCTAAACTGTCTCCCAAAACAGTCTCTAAGGGTGTATTCAGACTGGAAAGATCCACTGGTCCGGATTGAGTCCTGAACCTTGCGTTTGGTCTGTATTCAGACTGATGTCTAGGGGACTTTCCGGTTCCGGACTAAAGCTTGTAGACCAAGCCATGTGATTGATGATTGAAGATCTCTTTACTCATTGGTCAGGATTTACGATGGCCAGGCAAAGCAATTAGAGGTAAAAATTATTTAAGTCCTGCGCTTTTACTTCATTCAAACTTTATATTTTGCTGTCCAATATTGAACGTTTGTATCTAAGTCAGGTTCAACACTGCAGGGTGGTTACTGGCAAGAAGACCTCTTAGAAGGTACACTAATAAGTGTGTTTGACATACAGTTGGGAAAAATTGTGAGAAGCAATGTGTGTCAGTTTAAATATTGTTTTGATGCGCCTGCATTCATCTAATCACATTTCAATGTGTGTCTCATTTTATGGTATTGGTTTAAGAGAATCCTGTTATTGAACTACAAGGTAGCTCTTAGGATGACGTCACAGCAGCACTGAGCGTGTGCCGCATAACAGGACACAGAAAAGCATGTCAGAAGCGTTTTCAGCTGTGTTAAGATAGCCTTTGGACTATTTTTTCTGTTTGATAACATGCCAATGCTTTACAATTCTCTGCAACTCATCTGTTTCTACATCCCTAGTGACCAGTTTGGTTCAGTTGTTCTGCTCCAAAGACTGAGGAATCTCAGAGCGAACAGTGACTTTTTTCGATTGAAAACGAACCAATATCACCTCAGAAGATGGGTCAGTGAGTGGTTTCTGGTCCCAGAACTGGGTTTGCTTGGATGTATTCAAGCTCAAAATATGCTCCGAATTAACGGGAAAAATGAACTTTGGCTCACTTTAAGCAAACTTAATGGGTCCAGTCTGGAATTGTCTCCAAACGGTATCTTAACTGTTTCTAAACTGTCTCCAAACTGTCTCTAAACGGTCAACGAACATAAGTCTCAATCAAGCATCCACTTTCTGAATGGAGCTTGTGGGATTCATAATGCTGTCAAAAAATGATGAACCACTTCTTGAATCAGTCAAGTGGAACAGCCGGAGAGCGAGCCTTCCCTTTCAAATGTCATCAATTTCACCCCCTCCCCTAAATGTCGTAAGCTTTGATATACGCATCACAGAAACGCCCCTAAGAACGTCACATCCGCAGTTGACACGGATGTTGAGTGTGTGCGCACTAGCATGGTCCCCTGACTGAGTGAGTGTGTTCATGTGAAACTTCTACACTTAACCTTACACTAAAAATGCTGTTTTCTCACTTGAAACATTTTTTGCTACTTTTGCATCTCAACAGAACTTAGAAATGAATCCACACATCTGCCCCTCCTTGTGTTTTCGCTTTGCTTCCTCCTGTTCTTCTGCCTTGAAGCCTCACAGATGTCAGGTTTTCACACTGAGTGGAATGCTGGATGTTTTTTCTCATCTACACTCATTCCCCACAGTAAGTGTCTAAGATGTGTGACTCCAAAACGATACGAGAGAGTAAAAAAAAAATGGGGGAGGGCTCCGTTGGCCACGGCATGTATATGCGACACAAAAAAAATGCAGGGACGAACATGTTTATCAGCATGAAACAACAAGGGATCAGCGCTTCACAGACTTCCAGTGTGGGTAGTTTACAAGAAAATCTGTCACACATTTCTCACTCCTCACCACTGGGCACCTCGCGGCACTCAGGCCCTCGCAACTCCTGACTGATCATGCAATGTGTTCCCTTCTCTGTTCCTGAGCCTTGGTGAGTCACTCGCTCCTTCTCTCCCCATATGTTGCCGTGGGATCTGGGAAGACTTCAAACACGGCGAAGAAGACACATGGAGACAGAGTGAAAGAGAAAGCGGCTGAGAGAGGGAAGAAAGCACTTAGAGAAAGAACAAGAGGCCGAGCGAGAGATGTGGGGACAGGCAGAGATTAATGCATGATGTGGGCTGCTGCTTCCCTTCGTCTGCAGCCCTAATAAACATGCTAACATGCGAGGCCCATGTCAATATACACATGTCTATTATTGATCACTGACAGCAGAGATGCACAGCTGCATTCATTTATGGTGTTTACAGTATTATCAGATCAGTTATCTCTGAAAGGGTAAGATCCATGCAGTAGAATCTGTGCATCCGAACGAAGCCTTAGTCATATGCATCTATGTGGGGGTTGACCCGTACGGGTGCTGTGGGTTTTGGGTTATCTAGGTCCGTGGAGGGTTTTAGAGGGGAGTGGCTACATCTCAAGGCGAGTGAAGGTGTGTCTTTCAGTTCCCTTGAGCCTTGTATGACCACCTCAACAGACGTCATGAAAATGGAACGTACCATTGTTGTGCGTTTGGTGAGTGTATCGTCAAGTATTTGTATGGTAATGTTGGTAGTATGAACTTATGACAGGTGATGTTGCAGGGGATGTTGTTGTGACTATGCTCTTACGTCACACTCTAGTCAATAGTAAAAAATCTGTACAAAAAGGCCTGCATCGCATCTACTACTAAGTGTTCACTATGAACTGTTGGCCACAGTATGCCCGTAGAAAAAAAAAAATCCCCTTACAGGTTCACCGAGCAGTCATATCTTGTGCGGGCCACCTGTTTGCCCTTTTTTTTTTAAACCCCTGATATCCCACAACCCCCTGTGAGGGCAGTTGTGACTAAAGCTACGTTCACATCGGCCTCTGAAATGCGCGATCAAGCCGCTGAAAAGTCTTTGTAAATGTGTGTATATGCACATTTCGGGATTCCGCGATCAAAACTTGTGTTCAGAACCCACTATGCAGGGTATTAAGACCAACATGCTGGCCTTGACCGTGTGTTAAAAGTTAAACCAGGTTAAGTGTGACCAATCAGGGACTGGGATTTGGTAGGGAACGTTTGGGTAGTGTCCTTTATTCACGTAGGTGTCAACGGTGTATTGGTGCTTGGATGTCCAGAGTGTACGTAGTATAAGGCCTAAAGTTTTTGACTGAAATGAAAAATGTGGAGCAAAAGAAAATATCTTTTAATTTTTCTACCTTGACGACATAAACATTCATATATTTTTATGCCAACAAACATTTAATAGGCCAGTGAGTTTCCAAAGCTCAATAGAGTTCAGAGATTTAGTTGAAATCTTCAATGTTCTGCATCTTATGAAAAATACTTTGACAAGAACATTTGTGAAGAATCCACACAGAAAAACGAATGAATCTTTCTCAACAATTTAAGGTCGAATAAGAAAATGCATTGAAATTTCAGAAGTTTTCCTTTCCCAGCTGGAGACTTTTATGGAAATCAGTTTGGGATCTAACATCACCTTAACCGTCAGCCTGACAGCAATAAAAATAAAATTAAAACTAATTCAAGCTGATGAAAGATGTGAAACTCACAGCCTGGCATCACCATGCATCTCTGGTGATTCAGTTACAGCATTAAGCAAAGGTGAGAGAGACCCCGGGAAGTGCTGAGCACACACATTTGAAAGCATTAGGATCTGGGCCACATATGGTCACATTCATTTAGCAGGTTATGCAAATTTGTGTGGGCTACACTGAAGGATTACACACTATGTGCCTCCTGCATGTGGGGTCCAGTGTTGCATCTGGTATTTCCTACACCATGTAGGGCATGTACGGCTGTTATTAATCAGCTGTTTGCTTCATGCTGATGGGCAACCACACAGGTACAAATAAGGCACCTGAAGGTAATTCTAACAGCTGGCCAGAACAGGTCACTTGATGCATATCTGCAAAAGAAGGTTCCTGCAATGTAGTCCACATAAATAATAAATAAATAACATCTTGACGGCATTTTAAATCGATACAAGTATCAACAAATGAAATATGGCGATAAATCGCCAAATCGATTTTCCACGACCCCCCTAATTCAAACCGACGTATCTGAGAGCCAACCGAAGCTCATTCTGATAGGAAACGAATGAGACCACCTTTAAACGACGGTCCTGGTCCCAGACAAGGGTTCGTTTGGGAGAATTCAGACTGAAAATGTCTTCCAGGTTATCAGGGGAAACGAACTCTGGTTCCCTTTTACACGGACCAAATGTGTTCAGTCTGAATACACCCTTTAAAGCTTCTAACTAACAGCTTATATATGAACTAAGACACAAAAGCTGCAACGTTTGGAAGTTTTTTGCAAAAAACTCAGCTTGATCTTAAAAGTTGTGATAGCTTGTTTCTATGGGGTCAAATCAGGATTGAAAGGAAAATGTAAGTGTAACTTTAAAAAGAACATTAAAAATGTGAAAAAAACCTATTTGAAACATGAATATATATTAAAAATAAAAACAATGTAAATTTTACATTAAATAAATGGTTTATATAGGTTTGTTTACCCAACGGTAGCTGGGATAGGCTCCAGCCACCCTTTGACCTTATGAAGAGATTCAGCAAGTTCGGAAGATGGATGAAGATTTCACCAGCCACAGCACAGTTACAGCAAACCCCCCCTCCACCAACTGGAGGGCCTCAAATGACCACACACTCTAATCCATAGAGTCTGCTTGGTTTACGCCAAGAAAACAAAGCAACCCAGGTCAATGTAGGACCAGCAGATATGGAATTTAGGTGAGTTGATGATTCAAATATTACATGTAGTCGACAGGAATGCACAAACATGGAAATAACTCACATACTCAACAAACACAACCCCTTACACAGCCACACACAGCCTGTGTGTCCTGAAGGACAAACACTCATTCTCTCCTGGTCTCCCTCTTCTTCCTCTGCCGTTTCAGCAGAACCGTCCGTCTCACCATTTGTGCCTGGAACTGAATTCTTTCTCATCTAAACGGTCCGGTCTGAAGCTCTGCTCCACTTTTCTTTTCTGCGTGTCCTTTCAAGTATAGTTGGCTGGTGGCCTTCGGAGCGAGTTTAACCTTGTCTTGTCATGTTATCCTACCGCATCCAGTTGAGAGTTTTCCGCCGTTCTGATTTATGGCCCATATACATGTGTTCAGTGAGGCATCTCGCTGCAAATGCAATTTATATAGCAGTTCAGGGAAAATTGCTCCACAGACTTTTAGAGTTTTTTTGGTCCAAATTGCTTAAATGTAATGTTTGTGACAAACTAACACATCAGGTTTGTCTTGTTTATTAGTTTTATAAAGACTTTATTAACTGCGAGGCTTTCTGGTCTTTAATCACTAAAGACTGAACAGAAACAGAGATTAAAAACCATGTCTGAATTCTCTCACTCCTCCCCAACCCCTAAAAAATGACATTTAACACAATTCGCACACATGCTCCCTACTTTCTTTTAATACCAAACTTGACGTCACCCATTTGCCAAAGTAAAAGACTAAAGATCATCTATAAATCCAGTGAGTTCTGAGGATGAAAACTTGGATGATTTCTATGTTTACCAATCTAGTAAGCCTTGGTGCACACTGGTTTTCTTACAGAGAGTTCTGGGAATTTTTCAGGGCACTGGATTTTGGATTTGTAGATTTGGACACCCAGAAAAAATGCCCGATATCTAGAGCCTGGATCTGACACTGACAAAACTCAGTAGGAGGAGCCTCAAAGTCTGATGTCACCCTTTAGCAAAATAAGACACTGATTTTAATTATGTTTCTGCCATTATTATGATAAATACTTTTAAAAACATTTATTGAAATAACGGAAACATGGGCACCACGGTGGAGTAGTGGTTAGCGCTCTCGGCTCATAGAGAAAACCGCCTGGTTCAAACCCAGGTGTGCATGTGGGAGGGATTGTGTGTCCTGTTCAGGGTGCACATTACCCTCAACCATAAGTAGCTGGGATGGGCTAGGGCAACCCTGTGACCCCCATAGCAGGTTAAAAAGATGGATGGATTGATAAATAAAACGTCCTTCCTTTCAAAATAAAATACATCCTGTGCGATCATTTCAATGCAGCAAATGTAGTAGTAGGTTGTGTGATGTCAGCAGTGATAAAAATAAATAAATAGATAGATGAAAACCAAACACAGTTTTTTTTTTTTTTCAATGTTGGTGCATCACAGCTAGAAACAATGAAGTCTAACTAAAATTAAATCCTAAAATTAAATCAGAGCTTAATTATGTAAGCCTCGCCGTTCTGTTCTAATGTTCCACTTTGCTAAACTACAAACGCTTGATGGACTGTTGGAGCGTTACCGCCACAACAGTCAGGGGCCAGGTGGAGTGATAAACACTGTGCCTTCACTGTTTGTGAATTAGTCGAATAAAGTTTGACTTACTTGACTTGATGCATCATTTAGTCCGAATAAAATGAAAAACATTTTGTTTTTCTTTAACCAGAGTGCCACAGAGGAGGGGTCAAAGAGTCACATGTAGCCCTGGGGCCTTAGGTTGCAGACCCCTGGACTGTGAAGAGTCCAAACCTGTGAGGGAATTCCAGCACAGCCTGCTGTACACGTTTGTTCTGACCGAGTTAGGAATCCATCAAAATCCATTCAATTTCAGAAAGTTTCACAGATGTTTTACAAACATTTTTTTAAGGAGAATAAGATCATATGAAGCAAATTCTACTGTTTGTGTGTACGACTAATTTCAGGTATGAAAAAAAGGTCGTCTGCAGCTGCTCTAGATGGAGTCAGCCTCTCCTGGGTGCTCATGAAGAGGCCCGTTCTTACGTAAACCATTGCTTCAGCGGTGAACGCCTCTTTCAGGATCATTCAGATAAAGTCAAACCGCCATAATAAGATTAAGTTTCATCTAGGGGATGCACGTTTTAACCTTTATTGTTTGGACATGTTTTGTGCTCTGACATCAGTGAAGTTACAGAACACGTACTCGAAAGCAGCTTGAAAGCAACAGTTAGTCTTATTTTGACACCAAAAAATCTAATCATGGGAAAATGGAGGTTTTACCAAAGAGTTATACAGGCTAGAGTCGCTACACTAGCTTATTAAGTATGCAAAGTTGGACGCCATATTGGAAAGGGCCAGATGGCGGCTCACTGCTCTGCTACAATTGTACAAACAGAGCTGGAGGAACACGGATGTGACTTTTCATGAGTAAATTACTGTATTACTGTCAGCTAATGTCGGAGAACTTATAAAAAACATTTTAGGAAGATCTGAGTGAGTTTACTCTCAGATTAGTGAACGTTTAGGCTGATCTTGTAGTCCAGTGTTTTTCAACCTTTTCTGAGCCACGGCACACTTTAACCGTAAAAAAAATCCCGCGGCACACCAGCATCCAAAAATTAAAAAAATTTAAAAAAAGGAGAAACTCATAGTCTGTATTGATCTACAGCCCCTCCACAATCTCACGTGCATTTTTGATTGATTGTTGCAGAAAAAGCTGGAAGCTGCAGCTGTTTTTCTAAAAGATGCATTAAAAGTTAAGTTAGAAGATTTAAAAACAGTTTGAGGTGTGTTCGTTGGTTTCAAGATGTTTAACAACAGATCTCATTGTGCGCTGTCACTTTAACCCAATGCATCATGGGAGATGTAGTGCATAAAACGGCCGGAGATCGCTTCTCTGAGCTTCATTGTTTTGTTCTCTTGTTCCACGGTCTGATACTGGACTTCTGTGGAAAGCTACACCGCTAAAGACGAGCTTTAGCTGGTATTTTTGTTGGAACTGAGAGACTTTATGAGCTAAATCGGGACAAGGAAGTGAAGACTTTAACCACTTCTGATTGGTCAGACTGATGACATGTGATTAAGCCCCCAAAGAATGATTGGTGGAGACAGTTAAAGGGGCGGGACTTTTCCAAAATACTGCCAAAGCTGCAGCTTAATCGCGGTACCGTCATTCTTATCTAAATGTCTGTAATAAAATAAAATAAACGCAAAGAAAAAATTATTTAACGATCTTTCATATTCCTAACTACTCAGTGTTTTATCAGGATGTTTGGATGAACACAGAGCTGAAATTCTAGAGATGGGAAATGTTGCTAGATCAGTTAATGAGGGTAATTTCCCACGGCACACTTGACCATCTCCCATGGCACACTAGGTTGAAAAACACTTTTGTAGTCTATTCAAAGTCAATGGTAGCTTTAGACTTTACACTATTTCCACGTTTTCTGGCAGGACCACCTATTGTTTTTTTTAGAAGATGACCCATTGTAGTTAAGCACTATAAAAATATACTTCATCAATACTTTATTACCATGATTCCCTTGGCAGCAGCGAGCAAATACAACCAGGGGAATTTCCAGAAATCAGAGCAGAAAAGTCTAAGTCGTGTCTAACGGTTTACCGCCCTATCCAAAATGGCGTTGCGCTTTACGTACATGGAACAATGGTAACAGGCTAGCGTAGCGTCTCTGGCCTATAGAACTTATTGGTTTCTACCAACAGGACCAAACTATACTGAATGATTTATGTCTGGAAGTGATGACATGGCAACACTTGTTTGCTGTTTTATTCCTGCAGGTTTGTATCACATCAATGCTTGAGCTTCCTTAATGTACAAAGCGTACGGATCTGGTGTGCTCACAGGTGCTGGTATATTAAGATGAAAGGCATCAAACAGGAAAATCAAGGAAGCTCTTCAAAGACATCCCTTTAGGAGAAACGTGACAGGTGGAGCTCAAATATGCCAGTGGTGGTATGTTCTGATCAACCTGAGTGAGTTTTTATACACTTTCATTACATCTTTATGGGTATCAGATGTTTTGGCGAATAATTAAAGTTTGTTCCGCACAGAAACAGAGCCTCATTAGTGTTTTTTACTTTGATTCTAAAGGAGCGAGTGAACCTAACACAGATCGATGTGTAGAGGCTTAACGTCTTACCTCGCCTTCTCTGTGCCACGGTCTCCCATTCTGGGGGTACTTGCTCTGGCTTTGGCGTTTCTTCTGCCCTCCATCAGCAAATTTGCACAGCAAAGGCTCCGTGGGGGCTGCAGAGACAGAGGAGAAGGCCACAGTCGCGTTAGGAGGCCTGCATCCAGTGACCCTGTAGAAAGACCGAACCGCTTCATCTTTGGCACCGCTCTTATGGAGCTTTTAACATATTCCCAAGTCCAGCGACGCTGGCGGCCCATCTCTGTCCTCGACCCTGCTGGCAGCGCATGAAACAACGATTGCAGCATATTGTAGAAAAAATAATCACGCTAATCACCTTGTAAATACCTCTGAGGTGGAAATGAAGTAGCGCTCTGTGAGCCAAAGCTTATTTCTCGAAGGCATTTCTGTTTTTGATGCGTAATCCCTTCAGGTCTGACAGTCACCTTTATGTGAAAGTTTGCCATTTTCCACAACCAAAAACAATACAACATCACTGCCTGAGTTAACACAGATCCAGTTCATTTCTTCTGTTGACACGAACACCTCAGATGCTGTTTTTATATTTGTGATAATCTAAACATGTCCATCAACTGAAGGTTTTAAAACAAAGACAGCCCTCTTCTCTGCTTGACCTCCCACGAGCTCTCTGTATCAACAGCCTTTGGTATGCAGAATCAGAGGTTGATGAAAGTGTTGAGATGACCTACTTCAAGATGAAGATAATTTCCTAAAGGGCAATTTCTCACGCTTGAGCTGCAGGTGAGCACCGACACAAAGACAACAATGAGTTCAGGTAGAGAACGGTTTTGATGAGATAGTGAGGAGAGGGAGAACAAAAGTCTGAAGACAGACGGAGTCAAGGAACAACGGTGGTAAAAAAAAGAAAAAGAGGGGCATGAGAAACTGGTGGCAGTCTTGGCTGGAGATCTTGGGTCTTGACAGTTCCTGTCCCCCTTTTTCAGCTCGAGTCAGCGAGATCAAAATCTCTAAAGAAGAGGGCCGGACATCAGAGGACGGGAGGAAGACAGCTTTACGGACGGGAAGAAAGCAGGCGTTCAAAAAGAAAGACAGAATGAAAGAAGAAGAGAACGTGATTCGTTTTAGCTATTTCAAATTCTAAATACCAACATGAAAAAAGGTTATATTATTGTGCAAATGCATGACTTATATTTTCATTTAAATCACGTTAAAACAATGCCCATCCATAATCCTACGGTCAGGAAATGAGAGTCTAACTAAAGACACACATTGAGCTCCTCCAGTTAGGAGACTTTTTTGGATTGTATGAAACAGAAAAGGTAGATTAAGGCCGTGTCACAAAGGCACCACATACCTTTTGTGCATATTGGTCATACATGAATTTATGTGGAGAAAGTGAGAAAACATGTGGTAAAGTTTTCAAAGATGCATCACGAATGAGCCACATTAAAACCACAGAAGTACGAATAAACCATGCAAAGAATCCATAAATCAATAAAGAACATGAACCGTGCGTGAGTATTGCGCTGTTTGCATGCAATTCAGTAGTGGTTCGTGTGTCAATTATGTACGTTTAAAAGGATATGTGCGCCGTGTATGCGATATAAAAGCTATATAAGTATCGGTTGTACATCTGTGAAAAGTTCGTTAGACATTTTTGAAATGGTCTTGGAAAGCCATAAATCTGCGTATCCATTTCACACAAATTGTTGAACAATTGTGTAAAATTGACGCAATAAATGTGTCTAAATTATGTAAAAAATACGTAAACTGTGTATTTCTCAACTGACCAAAAATTTTGAACAGCTCAAAACCGAATTCACGTGAAAACCTGTTGGCCGAGACGCTTGACGAGCAACTTTGCACATCGACGAATGACCACCTGAAGAAACACTTTTGAATCACGTACAGTATATCACGCATGTATCACGAAAGATTTCTTACGTGAAAAAAGGTGAAAAATGTACATAGTGGCTGTTTAAATTATGAAATCTGATCTGTGAAGGAATTCCACTTTATGTAGCCAAGAAACAACATTCATGTTTAAAAAATAAACATTAAATAGTGCAACCTTCCAATATGGCTTTGGATAAAAAAAGGAATCTTGTGTCTGTCATTAGACCGGTGCTTCTGATACTCAGTTTTTATGAAAATGTTGAAACAGGAAGATAAATCCATAATCCCTTTCACTATCAAACACTTGGGTCTGGCAGGTCCAAGGTCCAGTCCATCTTCAAATTTCCACCGCCCCGCAGACTCCTGTCATAAAATCAATACAGTACTTCTCAAAGTCCCACTCCGATCATCGTTTTCTCTATTTTCAATGTGTGTCTTTTAATTATGAATATTTTGTTTTTAGACAAAATAAAAAAAAACCTTTGTCACTTTCTAGGACATAGTTTCTGCAGGGTGGCTTTAGTCCATCAAAAATTTGCCTCTGAGATGTGGGCAGGGCTTTTACCGTGGAGTAAGCCTGCCTCTGCTCACCGACATCCATCTGTTTATGTGCTGTTCCACTAGCTTACAGCCCCTCATCCCCCCACAACCAAACATTAGCGGTGCAGCAAAAACAGCGAGCAATGTTGGAGCTATCCAGCCGTACAGTTTGGAGCCAGATGCCAGCTCAGACCAAGAAAATGCATTTTATCACACGCAAACATGTTATAAAGATGATTTCCATTTCCGCAGTGGGACTTTAAGTGGGACTTGACATGTCCCCTGTCATCCAATCCACATTAAAGACCTGGCAGCAGTAATTACATGGGTCAGTGATGGGGATGCGGCTCAGATGGGAGTACCAGGACCTTTCATTGTCCGATGCAGAAGATGATCCTCAGACAGAACTGCTAATGCTTTAAACTCTTCACAGAAGTTGGAGGACCATGGGTTTTGGTAAAACAAACAGGTTCTGCTGAAATGGTGATGACTAAAATGACCTAAAGTGAACTGAAGATACACATTTTTAAAACATTTAATTTCCTTCCATATAGGAAACAATTTCTGCATCCAGATGTGGAGATAATTATTTGTTAGAGTGCCTGAGAAACTGGGATGCAAAGAGGGAGCTAAACAAAAGGTGTCTGTGATTGAAGGTCGTCCAGTTTCATGACAGATACCGTATGAATTCTCATGAACCTTTAGGGGCGCTTATGGGGGTAAACTTTTGAGTTTCAGCCAAGGAAAAGTGAGCTGGAATAGGACAGCGCTGTGACAGAAGTAAAACAACAAAAGCTCCTCCCAACCTCTCCCTTTGGCTCTCGCCGAGATAATTAGCCGTTGTAGAAATTCGGAGAAGCTGACACAGAGCGCACTGACACCCTCATCCCCCCATGACCACATCTCTGATCCCACAGTGGACGAGCCAATTTGTTTAAGACTCGAGCCCAAGATCAACAACCTCACACCACCCCACCGCCACCCTGTGAACACTCTCACTCCTCTGAAACACCCCCCTCCCTCTGCCCTTAAAGTCGTTCTGCAATAACGCTGAGACATGAACCCGCTCACAAGAGAAATGACTGCCAGACAGAAGAAGAAAAATACTTTTGAACTTCTCCCCACACACAGGCGTCACCAGCATAGCCCACAGCTAAGCTGCAGAAGTTATACCTCACAGTACATTCCAGCTTGTTGATGTATGTTTGGAGAAAAAGATTTCCCATTGGCTCTTAAATGCTCAAAGTCATACTCTACCGTAAAGGTCTTCAATAAGAAGATGTAAGAACAAGCGGCTCCATGCAACCTCCTAACACCCTAGAATATGAGGTGCTTCATGGAGACGCACAAATGAGCTGTGAGGGCCAACACAGACTTATGACTATACAGCCTAAACATAAAAGAGGTGCAAGAAAGTCACGTTCAGCAGGGGAGGCAAAATAAAAATACATAAATAAAATAAAATGAATGTACTTTTTTTATTTAATATTAAAATCAAATATTAGTTTTTTGACATGTCTAGTCCATAATTACTTTTTTCTGTGTGGGTTTTCAACTTTTCTTTGGTTAAAAGTAGCCAATTTACGAGTTTCTTGTTCAAATACTGCACTAGCTGCCTGTGCCTCCCCTGCACCCAGACTGACTGAACTGCTGCTGACACATGTGCTTGACTGTTTCGGTCTATCACTCATCATAAAAGACGCTTTATTTTTAATGACCTCTAATTACTACCAAATCGCGTCAACGCAGACTTTGACTGGGATTCAGATTTGATCGTGACGTGTGGGTAACGTCCTTTTTAAAACACCAAAGTCCCAACCATTGTAAACATGATCATGAAGGAGAAATGAATAATTGCGCTTTTTTCTGTCCAGTTGGAATTATAAGAAACCTTTATAAGAAAAAAGCCTGGAGCAAGATTTGCACAGCAATGACTTTGTCCACCAAGCCTCTACCAATTGTAGGTGTTGGACATTCATTCATTCATCTTCCGTTTGTTCCCTACCTATCCCGGCTACTTGTGGGCGAAGGCAGGGACCACCCTGGACAGGCTGCCAGTCTGTCATGGGCTAGTAAACACTTAAAAAACAATAGAAGAAGACGCCCGTCGCTGCTGCTCCCTGCTTGTCTGCTGTGTGAACATCAGTGGCTGAAATCGCATCTAGCAGGTTTTGGTGTGTAGGCACCTTCACATTCACGCATAGCTATGCAAGTTCTTGCAACCGTTTTCTCGCTTTATGTACAAAACCCGCTGCCATTGAATGAATGTTACTGGCTAAACCAGGTCAAACTTTAACCAAACTCAGAGCCTAGCTGGTTTATCTGATGAACCCAGACACGGCAACAAGACGGATGACGTTTGATCTTCAGATAAAGATAAATAAAGGTAAACCAGGGCCACTCTCCTGACATGATGGTAATCCATTTCTGCAACGTCAAGGATGCTTGCAATGCTTCTGTTTTGGCTCAAAACCGCAAGGCTTGCACAGCGCTGACATTTTACACCAAGCCCCTACCAACTGTAGGTGGCAGACATGCACTAGTAAACAATTGAAAAAGAAATGGACGAAGAAGCCCCTCCTAGATTGTCCAGTGTGAACACCATGGACTGAACTTGTGTCAAATACCCGGCATGTACATTGCTTAATTCTACAACCATTCAGACAATTAATGTAGTTCCATCTGATTCTGAAGCAGAGAAAAGTGGCTTTGTGCTGTTGCGCAACGCTTTACAATAGTGTAAATAGATGTAATAGTGCAAAGCCAATACAAACCCCCCTCAGAATCAGCAGATTGACGTTGTTTGCTTAAATGGTCGAAGAGTTACAGTAGGTCAAAGACTGCTTGTTATTTAGGTGTCGCTGCCAGCATCTCTGGTATTAAAGGATTGAATTGAAGCTGCCTGCTGCTTTTTTTTCTAATTAGCACGGTAAAACGAAGTGATTATTGCTGTTAAAATGGTTTTCTTTGGGCCAGCATCAGGTCAGAACCCCCTCGCTGGATGGTCTTGGCAGCCTATGGTGCTCCATAAATCATCAGTGCATGGTTTAAGATCACTTTTAACTTAACGTACACACATTTTTACGCTCTGAAATGGACAATGGAGACATTTGGTCAGAAAAAATCCAACGGTCCACTAGAAAAGTTTTGTTCCTCATAACAGAGACCTGTTCACAACCCAAGAGGTAGAAAATAAAAAGTCCTCTTAGGGGTATTAGAGTTGAACTGCCGGCTTTGCTCCACCCTTCCAGTGCACAAAACTAAAGAGAGGAAGCTGTTCTTGTACCAAAATGTGTCAGCAGAAAAGCTTCAATGAAAGGAGGCACAATTATAACTTTGGTTTAAGGCTGCCACAGGTGACTGGCTCGCAGTTCCATAAGCTTAGCTTCTCTGAAAGGGCCATGGATGTCTCAGAGTCTTTTGACAAGGACATAGTTAGGAGGATAATGAAAAAATAATAAGAGGACAGTTTTTATTTGAATTCTCTGGTACTGCAGTTGCTTAAGGCAATCCCAAATTAGATCAACAGGTGACTGATTTCCATCTATCATCTTGACCTAGAAGAAGGAAAAGGATAGGATCCATAAAAAAAGACACTGCGAGGAACTTTTTCAACAGCTTTGCAGGTAGTGTGTTTAAATATACGTCAAATTAGCGCAGGAGACAAAAAACTACGGCACTGCTGCCGACATTTTCAGTCCAACAAACAAGCTTAGAATGGCTGCCAAGTAGAAAAGCAGGCAGAAGCAGCTTTTCTACAGGGAGGGCTCTGACGGATCCCAGTCGATAGCTCTCACAACTGCCACGTTGGCCTCACATCCCTCAGCCTGGAAATGAAGACAGTCTCCCAGCCGTTTTGCTGACAGCGATGGCACACATGGTTCAATGACACAGCCCAATAAACGGAGCGAACGCACAGCAGAGCGCACGGCACAGAGCAACACAAAGAGGGGAGTGTGATGGATGGAAAGGACCAAGTGTCAAAAACCGTCAAAAAGACACGAGGAGACTGTGACAGGAAGGGAACGCGAGGGGGCAGGCGACCCGCAGAGGGGAGATATGACAAGTGTAGTCCAGTTTTCCTCCGCCTCAATCCATACCGAAGAGCTCATCTATATGAGAGGGACGAGCGCAGGGACAAGGATGTCAACAACGCTTTGCTTCTCTCCGTACATTTGCTACTCTTGCTCCATGGGTATTGATCCGCTCTGGCCCGGACTTTTCCGTAGAGAGCTACTGCGGCGGGCCAGGAGTTCAGGCCTCAGATCCCGTTATGGATTACGGGAGGGGAAATGCAGGGAAGAGTCCGGGATGACAGCTGAGCCTGATCGATGAGCTATTGCACACTCAACAAGAGTAATGTTATGTAGGGAGCCTCTGACATGCTAATCCATCTCTCACTCCCTCTGTCAGCCTCCCTTTATCATGTTATCTATCTATCTATCTATCTATCTATCTATCTATCTATCTATCTATCTATCTATCTATCTATCTATCTATCTATCTATCTATCTATCTATCTATCTATCTATCTATCTATCTATCTATCTATCTATCTATCTATCTATCCAATCTATCGTATTTTGCCTATTCCAGATGAGAAAAGTAAGCCAAGATGATACATTTCAGTAACTCGGTATTCTTTTTCTTCTTTTTTTTCAGTCAGAATGGACTTCACTTTTATATGGGAACGCAAAAACATTACAATTCCTCAGTGTAGGACAGTCGAAAAGTAAAAGAAAATAGTTCGGAAATGATCTGACGCGGAAAAGGATCGACTTTAACCTAAACGTAGAGGTTTAAATATTGAAGCCCTCATGTATAAGCCCATTCCCATGCTGCTAATAAATGAATGTGGTAACATTAAAAGCAGTAGCTGCAGAACAGGCAGTGAGTTTCCAGACTTCTAGAGAAGACGTTATGAGGTAGTACTTAAATTAGATCTTCAGTTTAGCTCCATTAGCTAATGCCACTTAGCGATCCCGATGCTAGTGTTGCCATGGTTAGTAAACATTTTTGAGAAAACAACAAAGCAGACAGTGGGAACTGCTGGGACATTTTCTCCTGTGAAGGTCTCAAAAAAAGAAAAAAGAAAAATTTAATGAAAATGTTTAAAAGCAGACCATTCTCCCTGCATTCACTTCCAATGACAAACTGGTCTTGAAGCAAACTTTGGTCAGAAAAACGTTTCTAATGCTAAAACCCCGGCTCCAGATTCTCCACATCTATGTTGCAATAAGGCTTAATAACCATGGGCTCTTTTCACAGCTGTCCTATTATGTCAGCTGCACTGTAGCTGGTTCACAGTACAGCGTATGGTATGAGATTATCATGACCAGCGATGGCGGGTATTCAGGATAAAACCTCAGTGGAAGACATCCTAAAAATGACACCAGACAATAGCATTACCTAAAAACCTGAGGATGTGCAAAATTAAATTATTTCACTCCCCTTCGAGGAATTAATCAAACTTGTTGACCAAATTAATGTTTAGTGTTTAATGATTTAGTCATGTGAAGTACATGATATAACCATATATTTCTTGTGTTTGTCTTTTGCTTCTTTTTTGGTACTCCTACATTTTAAACATTAGAAATTCAGATGTGATAGATGTGCTCAACCTGGCCACTATATAGATGTAAGAAATGTCAGTGGTTCTGTAACTCCAGTCTTTATATCTAAATATGGAAATATTGGCCTAAAAAATGAATAAATCAGTTTTGACAGCTGGATGTTTTACTATAATGGGTGACATAATAAGTCAAACATTTAATTTTAAGCTGAGACAGGTCCATAAAAATCCAATTAAAGCACATCAAACCACTTGACTTTTTCAAAATCCCGTAGCTGACAAAAAATGAGGAAGAAAGTGGGGTGCCGTGATCAGGAACGACCGGATTTACAGCAGAGGAATAATGTTGTGTAAGTATAGTTCTTGTTGACCTTGGGTGTCATGGCCTGCCGTGCTGGCCTCTCATGGCAGGCGCTTGTGGCGGCGGCAGAGGAAGTGGAAAGCAACTGTTGCTGGACCGTGCCTGTGGGGGTTGAGCTGTGCCTCTCATGTCTGTGCCACTGCTTGTGTGGGTAGAGAGTAAAGCTTACTCTGTCCCTGTTAGCACAGCATTCTGACGCTGCCAACACCTCCAGTGATCCATGAAACCTCACATCTATGAGATGAATCACGCAGGTCAGTGCTTGGTAATTCAGTAGAGCTGCCCGTCCAGCAGGCCTGCAGCGAATTTGACACCACATGACACAGTTTCACCACATGATGAATATGTTTCAGCACTGAGATCATCATCATCTCCTCTGAAAAAGGTAAAATAATTGAGTGACTCAATATCTACATTAAGCGTTCAAACCCAAAACCCCCTAATCAGCATTAAACTGGCTCCATCTAATGTTCCAGACAAACAAAACAGATTGATTCAAAGAGGGGGTTTTCTGCTGAGCCCGGCATTCTACAGAACCTAAGGGGGCATCGGTGGCGGTTACCAGGTAAACGCCGTGTCAAACGTACATATTGCACATGGTTGAAAATTGGTCATTCCTGAATATACGTGGAAGAAGTGATAAACGTTGAGGTCTTTATAAAGCATTTTGACAGATTTGTCAAGAATGAACCACGTTAAAAAACACGGAAGAAATCCGAATAAACCACGCAAAGAACATGGAAATCAATGTAGAACATAAACCGTGGGGGATTATTGCGCTGTTTATGTGCAGTTCTTTAGTGATTCGTGCGTCACTTCAGTCATTTTAACGTAATATGTGCACCGTATACGCGGTACATGCTTGAAAAGTCCATTAGACGTAAGTGGAACGGTCGTGGCAAGCCACAAAATTGACATACATTTGAGTACGATTCACGTAACAGTGCGTATAAACTACGTACAATACGCCTAAACTGTGTATTTCTTAACTGACCCAAAATTTTGAACAGTTCAAAACCAAATTTACGTAAAGACAAGTCGACTGAAACCCTTGACGGACATCTGTGTACATCGACAAACGCAAGAAATACTTCTGAATTACGTTTATCACGCATGTATCATGAACGACCGAAAGTTAATATGTAGAAATTAGGCAAAATGTACGTAGTGGCGGTGTGAGGATAAAAAAGATGTATGATGATTTATTTAAAAAATGTGATTCATATCCTAACTTTCCGATCCAATTCATGGGTGATCTTGGTTCATTTGGAACGATTCGATTCACTGACCTAAATTCGATCCAGGACATGTTTAGCCAAAAATTCAACCAGTGGGATGCTACATTCCCAGCGGCCACGTCAACTCAGAGAGACATTTATTTGGGTTTTGTAAAACACACAAACTTAAAACAATGACACTGAACAATGTCAACATAAACATTGAACAAAATTAACCGAAAAAGGTGTTGGGTGAAGCCAAGGCTTATTTCCCCAAACCCTGATTGCAAACATCACATCTATCTACAAATTGATAGAACCTTAAAAAAAATGAAAATAAAATAAAAAAGAAGAGGGAAAAAACAAACAAAATCACTTTTCAAAATTACTTCACAACCACAAGGTATTTTTGATACATTTTAAATGTATACATTTTTTTTTTACTGATATACAAAGTTTGCATTCTTTAGATCTTCGGATAATAAATTCCACATGTTAACCCCCTGAAAAAAAAATACTATTCTTATTGCTTTAGTTCGGACCACTTTGTTTTTAAACATATCTTTACCCCTAAAATCACAATTATTAACTTTAATTTCAAACTAACTCTGTATTTTGGCAGGTACATATTGTTTTTTTAACTTTAAACATAAAAATCCAGTACTAAGAAAAACTAAATCCAAAAATTTAAGTGCCCTTAATTTTAGAAATATTTGTTTTGTAGATTGATTGTATGAAGAGTGATTTACAATTCTAATTGCTTTTTTTTGCAGCATAAAAAAAGTTTTGTATTTGACTTGTATCTATGCCCCCAGATTTCTAAACAATAGGTCAAATGAGGCATTATGAGGGAACAATATAAGAACACATTCAAGTGGCCACAGAAACCAGCATTTTGGAAGTCCCTCGCGTCCACAATTTGATTTATCGGTTAAGTCGTTTCGTTGTTACACCCCCAGAGTTTTGTTAATGACCCACTCCTATAAAAATGTTGTATTTTTAACATATTCCTGTGGCATTTTACCATTGATAGAGGAAATAAATGAAGAAAATTAAGCTCAAAATTGAGTATTTTCTTTATTCGAATCGTTGTGTTTCAGGTTCAGATGAAGATCTTATCAGGGGGGTATTCCAGGAAGCATGTTTAAACTAGCCTGACTTTAAGCCTGAACTCTGGCTGAAATCCGCCTGAACTTGCTTACTCTGGGTATGTCGGTTCCAGAAGACCAGATATGAGTTGGCGTAATTACGCTTGACTTGGTAACCCTGGGTTAACGCACGTGCACGTCGTGTACATAAAGACATTCTCAATAGATCGCCGATTTCTGGAGTCACCATGGAAACGCGTGGGGAAAAAAAAAGAAAGCGCGACACTGGAGACGGAAGTGAGACGGAGTCTGAGATTTTAATGACGGCGTATAAATATTATACGTCCATCAAAAAAGTAACACGGCTGCATCATCAAAAAAAAAGAATTTCTGAAAATTTCAGAAAATCAACAGACAAAGTAAACCCACGAGTTTCTGATCTTGTTTCCATTTTCCTTGTGACGCATATATATATATATATATATATATAGAACTCTCATATGTCTAAGTTTGAGCCGGTGAATATGCTAATTTTTATAACAATAAAAAGGACGGTAAAAAATGCACGGAGTGCAAAAATGAATTAAAGAATTTCCCATCATTGTACCTGCAGAATGAGAGTGTAGGGGTGCTATAAAAACTCATCATCCTCTCCTTCGCTCTCACTCATGGTGCTGAGACGTAAGTAGGACAAAGTAGGACAGTAGGACAAAATAACTCGGCAAAACGCTGCAAAACACAGTAAAACAGCTAAACAACTAAACATATTTAGTCATAAAGCCACATTTCAACCCAAATCCGTCCAGACAGGCAAAGTGAATGATATCGCAGAATCCCTTGCGGTGCCGATCTAACGGCAGCACCAAAGTTACACCTACTTATTGAATTAATTTTAATGAAAGGAAAATAATTGTCTGAAAACTATGTGTTATTTTTAAGGTGACTTAACAAAAAAATGATTTCTCTCAACTGAAGCAAATAATTAAGTTAGATCAAAGTAAAAAAGTTTAATTTTCAAACATCCATATGTGGTCTTATCACCCTCTCACTGTGGAAAAAAGTATTTTCTGAGCCTCTTCATCCACTAAATCATCTTTAAATAGAGACGTCATGCTGCTTCACCTCTCTGAAAACAAACTAAGCTTCAACTAAACCTGCTCCGGACCAGGTTATGTTCAGAGCATGAGTTGCCATGGCAACTTGACCTACCCTGAAACATACCTCTGTTTCTGGAACCGAAAGCTGAGGTTATCAACTTCCTTAGCCTCAAACTTATCGTGGGAGCTAGCGTAACCTGCTTTCTGGAATACCCCCAGATGAAGATCTTATTTGTGATATAGAAACTATATAGAAACTGGGCGGAGCCACAAGCTCCCTGCTCCACTCTATTCTGATGAATCCACTTACAGACAAGTGTTTTCCTCGTCTGAGCTGGAATCTGGATCCAAACTGTACAGCTGGATAGCTCCGATACTGCTCGCCATTTTTGTTGCACTAGTAGTGTTAGGTTTATAAGGGGGTGTTAAGCTAGTGGGAGACAGTGAAAGCAGATTTATGGGAAATGGGGGCGGGTTTAGTCTGCATCAACAGTACTGCCCACAATTCAGGTGAATTTCTATGAAACGCCACCCTGGCTTGGCTGAAGTAAAATCATATCAAATAACAGTGAAGCAGCAGAAACGCTCGCCGTGATCACAGCAAAGCTGCATCAGCATGATGAGGCCACAAAAGGTGGCGTCTGTTAACGAGGTTTACACCAAAGGTACCTTCCAGTAATAACGTAATGGACAGGAGAAAAATGAAATTACAGCACAATAAATGAATTATCAATACAGAGCCCTCAATAGGGTATCTGAAGGAGGATCAATATGCCACAGCCAGGCTGCAGTGTGGGCCCAGGGCTCAGGGCAAACCTATAGCTGAGGGAACAACTCCATCGATTATGCCACTGATGGTGATTGACGATCAATGCTGCCAGTGACGGTGATTTATGATCAATGTAGGCAGAACACACGACTAATAAAAGATGGGATGGGTGGAGGCAACAGCTTTGTGAGGGGGATTCCATAGTGTTCTGTTTACTGTAACTGATTGGGGATCAATGAAGGGTGGCACCGCGGCTGATTACGGATCGGGTGAGCCTGTGTGGCGGCCCTGTGTGAGAGGATTTGGTCGACTGCGTGGAGGCCGGTTCGTCTGAGCTGAGGTTGTAATTAAAGCTGTGCTGAAAAAAAAGCTTTCCGCCGTCAGGTAGAGGCTGGTGCAGGTGCAGCTCTTTGCTCTTTTCTGAAGCAAGAATATCTTTTTTACTTCTACAGAAAAAGAAAAAAAAACAATTAAAAAACCCAACTGTTGTCTTTGTTTCCATATTTACATTTTTAATTCTTTTTACTGTTTATTCATTCATGATCTAAACCTGTTTAGTCCCTTTCGGGGTTTTATTTTTGTAAAAAAATAGTAAAAATGTTCTGTGATTTTAGAAAGAAGAACAGCAGTTTATTGATCGGAAAAACGAATGACGGACGGCAAACGCCAAGATCTCAGTCCAGAGTTTGAGCCAACATGCAAAGCAGACCCCAGTCATCTGTCCTGTCAAAAAATGTGTGTATTTCTGAACTTCAAACAGTGCGTCAGACATCTCACGGCTCATAATTCATTCATTACTTAGGTATTCTCTTTCTTCTTGAGCAGCAGTGGCGCTAATTTCAAGATGGTCTTCCAAAAACTAAAAAAAATTTGAAAAGGAAAGTCTTTCCTTTTTTCCTGAGAATAAAGCAACAGTTTGACGAATAAAAATGCAAAAGTCATGGCGTTATTGGTAAATTTCTTAGGGATTAACACATAAAAAGGTTTTTTATGAGTAAATAATTTCAGAATGATATATATATTTTTATTTCCTGCCTAATATTTTCAGGTAAATAGTCTTCTTAATGATCCTAAAAGGCAAGGAGCAAAAATCTAAACACATGAAAACCAAACTGAGGCATAAAGCAACAATTTTCCACTATATGTGGTTTCAACCAAATCCGTTTTCATTAAAAAAATAAACTGAATTCAGCTCTAGAAATGCTTTCGATTGCCACGATCTTCGACCTCGGAGATGGGAACGTTGGAGCAATAACCGGGCTGACCTGTTCTCAGCAAGTTTCCGAGTCTTTGCTTCAAATTTCAGACGTAATGAAAGGTTTTTGTCTCTCTGGAGGTGCAGCTGCTGTGGGAAAAATGTGGGGGTTTTTTTCTGCTCATGTTCTGAACCCTCTGGGAAACACAGAGATATGAAGAAATCAAGAAAAAACACTGTTGAAGTAAAGAAAGTTGACCTTCCTAACGCAAAGAACTGCACTTTAGGTATAAATGTTAAGCTAACGGCACTTTTGGCATTTGTCATTTCATTCATAAAACAGGAAGGGATTAACATACATTCTGGAATGACTCTGTTAAAATAACAACCCAATTTTTTCACCGGATTCCTGTTCTGCAGAACATAAACTCTTGCCTAAAACTTGCCTTCATAACAAATGAAGCATGGGGAGCCTGTGGAGTGTATTTATTGATTTATTTATTTTAAAGAATCCTTTTTTACTCTTTTATCTTATCTTTTTTAACTTTCACTCTCAGGGTTTCAGGAAATGCTATTTCCCTCAGCCTTTAAAGGATTGCTATGAAGGGCAAGTGACAGTATTCTATTCTATTCTATTCTCATTTCTAGCTTTAGTGATAACATTAAAGAATAATCTCTGTCTATAGGAATTCCTGAAGGCGAGTAAAGGTAACTCTTTTTGCGGTAGACCTGGTGGAATCCACAGAGATTGAGTTTTGGAACGTCTCGGATTCTCCAAAACTTTCTGTCCAAAACACCCCAACGGTGAAATGACCTAAACAGCAACACTCTGCTGCCGAGGCAAACACATCGTCATGCACGCTTTCATCCGTCGCCAACGGCAACGAGCCTGCCCGCCACCATGATGTGTAGTCTAATTTGGGGATGTGATGAGGCCAGTTCCTTATAGAATTCGACGGTCGGTTATTTGGATCATGTTGGAGAGGTCCCGGCAGGGGGCCCCCGCTGGATTCTCTGCTCTAATTTATAATGGCTGTGCGTCTGCAGGGACTTGAACGTGGTTTGTCTTTTCTTGCACATTTTGAACACACCCCGCTGGTGAATTTACCTCGGAAAACTCTCAGAGACAACAGATAAATAGTTTATTCTTCATTTTGAAAGCCTTCGCTACCCATCGCAGCACAAGCTTTTAGTATTCAAAGACTTGAGAAAATGTTACAATTAATTCAGCATAGAGAAGAAGAAAAAGTTTAGACAAACTCAAAGTTGTCCAACAGATGGTGAAGTGGCAGGAAGTCAGACTTTGGGGAGGAAGATGATGAAATGGGATGAAGAGAGCTCTCTCAGTATGGAACCGTTTATCAAAATTCATTACAACTGGAGAAAACCTTTAATGCCTTTGTTGCAAGAATGCAGAAAATATAAATCCAGACTGGGGGTTTTGAAGTGGGGAGTTCTCTCCCTGGGTGGTCGGACTCTCATCAGCGTCAGCTGTACAGTGAGGAGGTCTTAAGAGATGAGAGCTGAAGCAAAAACAAGCTCTAAACTCTTGCGTTTAGACTAGCAAAGGTCCAGAAGAATCCTCCCGACATGGCACGGACCTGCTCTGCTGCACATGAATGAATGAGAAGCTGTGTGTTTCTCTACATTTGCACCTTGCCTCAAACAGGAGAGCTTTCACACCATTACTGTGCGGCCCAGACCAGAGTGGGTTTCTACAGACGGTCAGATTCGTTTGGACAAAAAGCTCTTCTTCAGTTCTTTAAATAAGCCTTTCGGTTCAATAGCAAGTGAACCATGATGAGGTTCATCGATGCAGAAAGGCAGGCCGACATTCAGGGAAATGTAAGGCATTAAAAGTACGAGACAAACAAAGTCCACAGTGTGGACGGAAAATGTCTCACGGGCAGAATGAATGTATGAAGCTCAGAAGAGCAAACATTTAAGGAGGGATGTGCAGTCAGGGGAGGCAGTGCCACGCCTATCATCAGGAGACATGGACTAATGATAAAATAAACGTGTCCACTAATCTGTGCTATAAATACAACCTATATGTATGATTCTAACCATTTTTATCCTTAAAATTGCTGAATTTTGGGTATTTCCTGTTCAATTACATCGTGTGCTGCGAGGTGAGGCAGCACTGAGCTCTGACTCACATTAGATTGCGCAATACCATACCAACTGGGTTGAGTGTGTGCCTTTAGCACAGTGGTCCCCAAGCTTTTTGTCACCATGGAATGGTACAACGCAAGGCACGTTTGCCGTGGACCGGGGGGGGGTTTGAGGTGCAACGCAAGACAGATTTAACGTAGACCGGGGGTGGTATTTTCTCTTTAGTAATGATAATAACAATAATAATTATAATTTTCTTCTTGTCAAAGTAACTTTCTAAAGAAGTTTGTTTTTTGCTCATTTTGCTTGTTTGGGTTTAATTTTAGTGGGGTTTATCACCTGATGTTTGGTGTCGCGACTTTGACGTGCGTTAAGTGTGACAGATGTAACAGAGAGAATCCGGTCACTTTTCAAAATAAAACGTTTTTGTCGGAAAAAAAAACAATAAAATGGAAATTATTTTTTCTTTCTGTGCGTCCCGGTGCAAAAATTTCCCGCGGCCTGGAACCGCTCCGCGGCCCGGTGCCACGTCCAGTGGTTGGGGACCACTGCTTTAGCATACCCAATGCATGCTAATAATGTAGCACTGTCTTTAAATGTTCTTTTTTACATTTTAGACATGGATGGCTCAGTCGGTTGGGTGTAGGACTGTAGGAAACCAGGGTTCGCTTCCCAGGGGACACGATGAGCCTTTTCCAGTGTAGATCCATAGGCAAGACCCTTTGCGCTACAACTATTGCTATTCCAAAGTCTTGGTCCCCCTGTGGCGGTCCCCAGCCCAGACTAAACACAGGGTTGTATTAGGAAGGGCATCCGGCGTAAAACTCTCTGTCACACCACCTGTGCGAAGCAGTGAAAGCTGATTCGCTGTGACGACCCCTGATATGCCAAAAGGTCAACAACAAAAGACTTTTTGATGTGACATTTGAAACACAATCAGTAGTAGGAGAAATGTATTGGGTTTCTTATGTATGTCACCAGCCGCAGGTGACTGGCACTATACACAAGTTATTTCTCTTCTTGCCTGTCTCTTATTTTATGGTCTGTGGTCATTTAGGGCAATACTGCCTTCAAACGATCAGGTGTCCAACCTACGACATCCAGGTGGATGGGCAGCTCAAAGGAGGTCCTGCAGAATAACACAGATTCCACACAGCAATCTGTCCGGCATTTACCCCGCGTCTCATCCTGTGACACATCAGAAAAGCCACCCAACCCTGACATGCAGAAAACAGGGGGCTGGAAAACAAAATAAGAGTGTCTGTATAGATCAGGGACCATTCTGACGAATGGGGCCATTACAGCTGAAACATTTAAGAGCTTACAGCCAGAAGACACAAGCCAGAGTTCACCGGGGGCACAGCGAATCAATATTAGCTCGACATAGAAATCTGATGTCTAATCCTTGATCTCCAAGGCCATTTGCTTTGCTGTCTGAAATTGGATAGGCATCTCCCTGAAACCCCTGGCTGTACAGAGCCCACCGCTCACTACCTAAATAAGACATCCAGAAAAATTGATCTGGACGAATCAGCTGCAAAATCACATCTCGGGCTGGAAGATAAATACGAACCGCTCAAGCTAATTCATAAATTTGTGTGTGTGTGCTAGGATAAGGAAGACGTTACATCGCAGAAGCATTTCAGATATTTACAGGAAGGCTGCACGAACCAATTCATTAAGTGAAGAAATTTCAACGAGCAGTGAAGGGAACGTATATATAAAACTATAAAAGTGTAGGCAATTAGGCTTTTTGGTGTTTGACACATTTAGTTTGGTACAAGACTTGAGAGAAACAGAAAGTTCTGGACTTTTTAAAACATACTTTATCAATTTACAACATTAGTTTTTAATCACAAAAGTCCACCTTGTTTTTTTCCCCCCTTACCCTACAGAGTTTTTTCTGTCATTTTATTTATGCTCAAATTCTGCCTCATCAAAGTCTAGACTGATGACAGAAAGTGCAGATCAAGAAAAAAAAAACTGTTAGACATATTTTATTTAAATATTTTTTACAGTTTAAGCCATGTAAACAGTTTGCAATTAGCTAACAAAAGGCTAACTAATCGGTGATAGCGTTAGCATTAGAGTCTGAAAACAAACATGAAACATTTCTCTTTAAACTGACATGTACTTTTGTTGATCAAATGCTTGTACTATCATAATAAAAGAACAACTGATTTAAACATAAAATGCATTAAAGACGTTTTATCAGAACCGCAGTTCTAGTCAGTTTGCTACAAATACGGTACGTGATGTTAGAGAATAAACATGTTTTTCTTGTTTCTTTGTTTTTTAATGGCCGAGGTGGTTGACCTCTGATCGAAAGATTGCAGGTTCGATTCCCGCCCATGTGTCGAAGTGTCCTTGCCCCACTGTGCCTCTGGTGGGAGGTTGGCGCCAGTGTTCGGCAGCGGTGTGTGAATGTGTGTGATACAAGTATACGTCATTTACTATTGAAGTGGATTGAAGATGTATTCAGGATTAAATGGTAGAGAGACAATTAGCTCCGGTGTTGACATTCTTTGAACTACTGCAACTCTTTAATCATGTATGCAGCATAAACCAGCTGATTCTGATGCTTCTGCTGCTCCCCTTCACTTTGATAGTTTTTTTAAAAAAAAGGTTTTGAAACAAAAACTTCATAGGTGGTCTGTTTTGAAAATCGATAAAATCTCTGTGGTGCTTCATCTGTTATATAATAATCACTGCAAATATTTAGGAATTAGCATCACAAATGTAAATTGAAGCTCAGTAGCCTTGTGGTGGAGTGTCCGCCCTGTAACTGGAAGGTCGTGGGTTCAAATCCATGCCGAGTCATAGCAAAGTCTTTAAAAATGGGACCCAATGCCTCCCTGCTTGACAAGGGGGTTGGGGTTGGATTGGGGGGGTTGAACCACCAAATGGTTCCCGAGCACGGCTGTGTCTGCAGCTCACCGCTCCCCCAGGGGATGGGTCAAATGCAGAAAGCAAATTCACACACCTAGGTGTGTGACAGATGATGGGACTTTTATCTTTAACTTTAAATATGTAATATTTCAAATACTTTCCGTTCTTGACAGGGTCCCTCCCACACATCTAACTGAATTGATCAACACACCTTCTGAGACAAAAATATCCTGAAATTGATCAAACTCAAGTCGATTTTCGGTTTATTAAAACTCTTTTGGGGACTTTTAAGAACGTAACTCTTTTGTCTTCTGACCTCCTGCTGTGCCGCGGGGCAGATCAGAAAAAACAACCCAACCGTTCCTCCTGAGAGAAGCAGACTTTTCTCCTGCAGAGACACTTACTGCTGCGAAGCAGGCGTGTCATGAAAAGTGAGATTTGTACTGTAGGGAGAGTATTTCCTCAACGCTTCTCTTCTCTAACTGTGAGCCGCCTGCGTTTTTCCCCCCTCCCCATCCCTCAGTGTATTGTTAGAGTGGCAGTTGTTGGACTCTCCGAGGCCTTTAAGCTGGCTGTTTTCCCCCTATTACTTGTGCCCGGTGGGGGTACAGACAGTTGTAGGGAGATGCAGTGCAGCACACCGGGATGGTCCCCAGACGCCGTGCATTCATAGTTTCCACCTGATGCACAGGATGAAGAGAACAGAGAGCTGGCAATTACCAGACTTCTCCCTGTATATACTGCGGTACTCGCCAGCTTCACTCCGCTGTACTTCACTCTGAAGGCTGTCTCAGGGCCAAGATGGAGGTAATGAAAGCAACACACTCCTAATGGACTACTTGTGGTTGTGCAGATGTATGAGGGGAAGACAGAAAAGAACAAAGGATGGAAAAGGAGAAGGCAAAAAGCCTTTCTGTTGGCAGATAAGTGCACTTGACTTTTCTATTTTCGCTTCAAAAAGTGAGCATCCATGATTTCACAACTCTCAATCACCTCTAGACTGAGCAGAAGCTGTAGATTGCTGGAATTATTTTTTTTCAAAATAAAGAATAACAAGCCACCAGGGGAGTTTTTAACTGCCCTTTACCTCAAAGTCCAGTTGGGTTGGATAAGAATAAACAACGCAGAAAGCTCAGGTGACGAACTGGACACCTCCACAGCAAATTACTTGGAATAACTCGCGTCTCACTCCCGCTGTGTGATTTCTGTTGTGTACGTCCTGCAACCTGCTGACAGGCTATTGGACGAATGAATGGGCGTGCTCTCCTGGAGGTCTGATGGCACTGCAGAAATAACTCTGCTGACCACGGTGACCTCTACTTGTTCCCACACACCAGATGAAGACTCCAGCTCTATTTTGGGGACTGCAGCTCCATTTATCTCACCGCCCTCTGTGTCCTAGGACAGCGATAGTGACGTTTGGGTGTAAGTGATGCCTGCATCCTTTTTTTTCTTTTGCCCCGCTTCCCTGACACAAGCACCAGGATATCATTGCAGGCAGCCAAATGAACCAGCTGTCCCTTTATGTTTATGTATATGTATATATATATATATATATATATATATATATATATATATATATATATATATATATATATATATATATATATATATATATATATATATATATATATTTTTTTTTTTTTTTTTACTGTGAAACCTTTTAAGAGTGAAATTCCATAATGATATAAACTTTTTTTTCATTTGTTGGGACTGTATGGATTGATTGCCCTGAAAGGTGTAGGAGTAAAAAAGGAGCCAGCCTTCTACATCGCATGCATACCACAGAGACCTTGCAGCGTGATTATCCTCCTCGCCAACTTAATCTTCATACTGGAGGACGGGCAGGCCAGCCAGGAGGCTATGAGCCCAGTGACCCCCTCTATCTGCTCAAAGGCTGGATATTATTCCTCCCAAAGGAAAAACATTGCCTCAGGACCTGCATTAGATTACGTTGACTGATAACTACAGTCAGGAATCCACAGATTGTGTTAGATAACACAGACGTCTCATACCTCCAAAGTGGAATGCTTTGCTAGATTTGGGAGGAAAAGGCAGGCTTCTGTTTGCTGTTGAAAACCTGGATTTTAATGGAGATGAGTTGTATTAGTTTCCCATGACATTCAGCATCAGTCTTCAGCCCACAGAGATACAAACTGACCTGCTATGACAGTCCATCGCACTGACACTGGAACTGGAAACGTATTTTGACTTTTCATCTTCAATTATGGGATGCACATGCGCCATGTTTGAGTGCTAATCAAGTCTGATCAAGCTGAGTCCCTCACCAAGGCTCAGATTTTTGAACTCCTGTCTTGCTGGACTGACGCACCGCAAGACCTCAGATTGCAATTAAAACTCTACGCCTCTCACGAATCGCTTTACAGAAGGACTTGATTGATAAGTACCTGTAGATCTCTGTATTTATTTTCTAAACTAAGTCACAGTTGCAACAGGAAGCATCATCTTACACTTAGACAGGGGAGGTTTGCTACCATACATTCCGGGACAAGTCACACATCTGAGTGATGGATCTACATGGAAGAGTTCTTAAAAAGTTGTAACCAAGCCAAAGACGTTCAACCTCCATCCTATGGACAATGCCGTCAACCCCGTCACAAGACTGGCCGAGACCTTGACTAACCTGTGCTCACATGGCTCTGCTGGAGGGAAACAAGCCGTTGAAGCGTGTGCCCCAACGATTAGATTGGGGATTAGTCAGCCTCCACACGGCCAACTGGGAAATCTTAACCACACCACCGTCACCTTCAGGTTTGCTATTCTTGGTTCCACGTTAACTGGTGCTGCCCAAGTCTATTGTGGCAGTGGAGCTGAACATGACGCTCCTCATTCCTAACGCTTTATGTCAAACGAGCATTTTAAACATTCCAGCGCAGCATTTCGAGGAGTTTTATTACCACTTCATTGAGCATCAGACTGGTGCCATAACTGTCAGCTGTCCGTCAAAATGACAACTTGACCGAGTCGTACCAATGAAAAAGGCAGAAACACACAAAGTAAAGAGCAAAACAGCAAGAAGTGGTCGTCTAGGTTGCACTAGGAGGGCCCACTGGTGTTCAGACATGCAGAGGAGCACGAGGGAGCCACGTGCAGGAAAACAAGTGATTTAGTGGAGTAGAGAGGATGGGAGTGCATGCAGGGAAAAAGGGAGGGATGAAAGGCAGGGGCGGCAGGAGGGAGAGCATAAAAGCAAGGACAACAAAATGTGCAAGGAGAGGTATGAGCAGGGTGGGAGGAGGAACGATAGAGGATCAACATGGCGAACAGCTGGGCCAGTGTCACGAAGGTCAAGCCCAGGAAGCGGTCGCAAAGCCAAAGTCATCCTTTCATCTCATCAGTTAGAGATGCAGCAGCCGGAACTGTGCTCAAATTTAACCTTCCAAAAGCACAGGTTGATCCAACTTTCATGCCTCTGTGTTCTGCACCACCTACAACTTTCTGCCCTCCTCCATCTGTTCTCTTTTACACTGAAGGTATTCCAGTCACACCTTCTCGGTGGCCGACCCTTTTCTTTCCTTTGCACGTCGCTCCATTGCCTCGCTGGGTGTCTTTTTGTCATGGTAACTGTCCTTCAACATGTTTCTCTCCATATTAGACGTAGCTGAGTGGAGAGCAAAGTCGTTGCTTTTATGTTTGAACCTCTTCAGACAGCCCAGCTCCTCGTCTCTATCTAAACAAACTTTAAAGCCAATCAAATGGCTCAGACTACGGCAGGAAATGGACTGCAGTGGCTGAATACTTTCCATCTCGGTGACAGATCCGTACGGAGCGGCTCCCCCAGTCCTGCTGCAAACCTCATGAATGATACAGTTCAGCGGCAAAACAAACAAAGCGTGACAAATCCAGATGATTGTCTGCAGGAGAGATAAGGTTATAATGAGAAAGTGCATCGGGGGAAATTGATCCTTTTTCAAGAAGCTGTCTGATTTACTGGGGATCTCAGTAATAACTTCCTGTGTGTCCTTGCCTCTAATGAGAGGCGGTGAAATCGGGGGCTGTGGGTGGAGGGTTCAAGCGAAGAGGTCGGTTTCATTATGATGTAATATCCTGTTAAGTGCATTTGAAAGGGGCTGTATTGTGTCTGATATCTGCAGCAGAAAAGCTGCCATTTGTGACCACCAACAGAGGGAGACATGTAGTTGGTTTGAAAGCTCTGACAATGGCAGTAAACGAATAATCTATAACATTTGACCTTTATTTGTGTCAAAAAAAAAGGAGGAAGGACACAGCTAAACACATACAGCCATGACGGAGAAACATGACAACCCAAGCCACTGGCCTACTTGGCTAAATGTTAAATCTACACGCCATAGGGGACAGAAATGGGCTGCGACAGGCCAGTTATTAGCCAGGGGAATGTGGGAGGGATGGCAGACATTAACACAGATTACCCAAGTATGACTGACAGGTTCAGAAGAGCTTTTTGTGACTTAACAAGTGATTTGGGACGAGTCTTAATTCAGCGAGGGACGTTTTAATACCGTGGGCTGTCTCTGCCATCTTGGCACTGTTGTCTTGGCGAGGATGCCAGCAGGGAGGAAATCTTTTTTTTTCCTGCTACGGCACAGCAGCACCCACCCACCCCACCCCCCACCCCCTTTCATGGCTTCTGCACAAGATTCTGCAAGGAGGGAAATACTAGTGGCTCATGAGCGGAGAGCTGTCTTTTATGCTGCGGTAACATGTTCTCGTGGCATTTTTCACATATAGAAAGAAAATAAAGACGATCAAGTCTCCTTGATCTGCCCCATTCTGATGCATCCACTGTCAGACAAATAGATCCATGAGCATCTTTGTTTTCCTCGTCTGAGCTGGAATCGGGATATAAACTATACATCTGCATAGCTCTGATATTGTGCAACATTTTTGTTGCACCAATATTCTTATCTTGAGGTTGTGAGGGGCTCTAAGCTAGCTGGAGAGAGTGTGAACAAAGGGATGATGGGAAATAGGCAGAGGCTTACTTCCACCCCAACGGTCCCGCCAACTACTCAAAGGTGAATGTTTTATGAACTTCTGCTGCTCTGCAGAAACTATGTCCTAGAAAATGACACAGGTTGTTGGATTTTGACTAAAAACAGCGTCATCATGATAAAAAAAACGCTGCTTTGAAAGCAGATCAAAAGACAGACTAAAAGGTGAATTCTGTCTAAAATATAGCACCACAAAGGTGAATGTGCCATGTTTGGGAAAACTAGAGGAATAAACCAAGAATATCAAAACACATAGAACACGTAGAATTTCTCCCCCATGTGTGAGGGAAGTCCTGGTGTTGGTGTGAAATGACTTTTACAGTGGGGCTAAATAAACTGAGTGAGAATCGACAGAAACATGCTGGTTTAAAAACGTGATTGTAAAAACAGATAAAGTTAAATTGAGCGGTGCCAAAGTACTGTATAAAAAAGTAGCAATTCTTGTACATATTGCATGTTTCCGCTGGGCTGCATCTCTCAGCGCCGCCACGGCTCCTTCCTGATGTGGTTTTCATTATTTATCCAGCCTCTGTTGGAAATTATTGAAGCCAACTTTCAGCTTTCATGCCATTTTGGCCACAGGACTTTGGAGCGAGCAACAACAGAGGTGAAAAAACAAACATCTTAGCCCAGATTGAACCTGTGTTTGCTTAGTTTTAAACCAACTTTTTAATCTTTGCTGCCTTTTTCAAGGCTCAGCACTATTAAGTCCTTCGAAAAACACATCAAGTTGTTTGTTTAGCTGCCAAAAACTGTTCGAAAAGGAGGTTTTAGGTAAAGAGCAGCCCAGTGCATTCTTCAAGCTTTTCTATTTCCCCCTCCTTAAATACATTGTTTGCATTCGAGATTACTTACCTGCAAAAACCAAACAATGGCTAATGTATGTAGTTCAAATTACATTTACCATACGGTGTCATCTCTAAGCTGTTTAATGCATTGTGGGGCTTTAATCAGTGAAGCTCAGCAGAGCCGCTGGATTAAATCACATTTTATCTGTACTCCCGCCGACTTTCCTTGTACACAGGGTTCCAGAGTAAATCATAATACATCCCTGCTGGCCTCACTTCAGGTGCAGTTTATTGGTGGAGTAACATTTCGCAAATTCCATCTATTTTGTGAATTGCATAAATCCACATTCAGTAAAACAAGGATTACTCTCTGATCTTCTCACATTAGGCTTTTATGGAAGATTTCTGCAGGTAAACGGTTATACATCCATACATATTTCTGGGTAGCTAGCTGTGTGGTTGAGGAGGTCTTATTTGTGTGCGCATGCATGTGTGCTCATAGCCAACAAAAGCGACAGGGAGAGAGTCTCTGCCGCATGGCGCAGAATGGCTAAACAGCCGTGGAGCTCCATCGGGGCTATCGATCAAGTCCCGCTCTCTGAATCCCAATCAGTGGTGGGCCGAGCCGAGCAGCTGAAGCAGGCCTCTGTGGCAGGCTTGTTGGACAACTGCTACACACATCTCATATCAACCAGGTATTACCAAACAAACCTGACCTGGATAGATTATTAGGAGCATCGATGTGTGCATATTTCTGCAGTATCTGCTTAAAGGAGCCGATAATTGCAAGGCCATGCCACAAATGGGTACGTTTGAAAAGGTGCTTTGTTCCTAATGGAGGATTATTTGAAAGACAAATAAATTAAGTCTGCCCCCCACGTCCAAGCTGAATGTGACAAACACTTCTTTCAAAATGGGGGCTTTTTTGTTGGTTTTATCTCCATAGCAACCATTTTATTTTTTGGTCACCTGGAGGTGACAACAATTTAGAAGAATTAAAAAAAGTGCATTTTTGGATTTCCTTGGCTACAAAGTTTTTTTGGTAACCACACCCACATTCCTAAAATGTTCATATGGTATGTCATATTGTTTCTTTCAGCTTTAGCCCACGATTCATGTCTTCAAATTTCACAATATTTTGGTCAATGTTTTTTTTCCAATTTATTTAATTAGAAAATCTTCTTTGCATGAGATGGCAAAGTTGCTAGTCCTATTCCTCTTTTGTTTTCCCACATTGGTAGCCAGAACAGGAAGACCGTTTCCACAACAAAACCAAACCTCAACACATATATTGAGGTGTGAAAAGGGTGCTTGACCCTCTCCTGATTTCTTATTTGTTTGCCACATCTACAAATTTATTTAAATGTTAGGCAAAAATATCACAAATAAACGCAAAATGTTGGGGAATGGGAAAAAAGTCCAAATCTACATGCCCAAAGTGAAAAATGTCTCTCAAACCCCTCAAAGCATTGAATAACTCTGGTTTCCCATGTTTTTAGGAATCCCACATCAGTCTCTTTGGCCCCGCCCACCTGACTGCTGCCACACCTGTTCTCGATTAGGAAATCCTTTTAGCGGACCGTCCTGACAAAGCTAAGAAAACCAAAAGATCCTTGAAAAGTAGACATCCTGCTGCGATGCAAAGAAACTCAGGAACAAATGAGGAACGTGCTAACAGAGATTTATTAGTCTGGGAAAATTATAAAGCCATTCGGAAATCCTCTAGACTCCAGAGAACCGCAGTAAACGCCATTAACTGCGAATGGCGGCAACATGAAACAGCGGTTTTCCCTCTCCAGCTGACCAAAATGACTCACTGCGCAGTGGCGACTCAGACATGATGCCGCAAAAAAACCCCGCACAAATGCACGTCTCACTTCCCTCCGTTAAGGTCAGAGTTCATGACTCTGCTTTAAGTAAGAAATGAAACCACTGCTCAGTAAAAGACGCCAAAAACTTTCGGGTTTGCCAGAAAACACTTTGTCGATATGTCCCAGACTTTTAGGAAAAGACTGTGGATTGACGAGACAAACGTAGAATTTTTTGGGGGGTTTGGGTCCAAATACAAATGACATCAAACCGTCATGGCGATGGTCAATTATAGTGGTTACAGCGTGATGGTCTTATGAAAATCTACTGCAGAGAACAGAACCATCAATTCTGTCCTTTATCTGTTTGTCAAGCTGAAGCAGCAGCAAGTCCAGCGATGGTGAGGAACAGAATGAGGGGTGTGGAGTGGCCCCCTCAAAGCCTGGCTGAGATGCTGTCATGTGACCCTAAAGACCCTTTAATGTGGCTGAAGAACAACAGAGCTGCAAATTATGAAAGGACGGAACTTCCTCTTCAGAGGACAATAGATGTTATTGGTCCTTTGTGGCTGTGAAGACTTTATTGCTGCTGCTAGTGGTGGCCTAACCAGTGCTTATGCCTCAGTCCCAACTGCCCTTTCTGGTGGATACGGGCTGGATCACTAGGCCGGTAAAAAAACAGTCAAACCTGTACGGGATACGCAGTGGCCCGTTCAAAATGTCAAGATCGTAGACCGCTCAGTGAACTCAGGTCAATTTTTTCTACGGGTATCCTGCAGGCGACAGGTTGTAATGAACCTTTATACAACACTTAAGGGTGAGTAAGGGGGAAGTAGGTGAGCCCATTAGTGCTGTTCACGTGACACGTGCACGCTCCTTGCTGCAGTCTGACTGTTAGAAATGAGCAAATTAGACAATCACAGTGTAGTTTGTGTGGACATCCTATGGGCGTCCCATGTGCACTCACGAATCACGTGCACACCCTGTGTGTACTTGGCCGCCAAGACACACCCACGCTCTCTTTAAGATGCGACCGCTCCTCTCTACGACCATTCACGGGCCCAGACAGCCCAACTCGTTTGGATCAACGCCGTATCAGTGCACGTGACTGAAGCTACATTCAAACCACCCTCCGCCATGTGTGTTCAAGCAACCACTCTTAATAAAAAGTCTACATAAACGCCTGTTTCTGGCTTCAAAACTCTTGCGTATACAAAGAGCTCACACATTTTTAAGACAGTTTTTAGACTCTACCAAACGTGTGGCCATTGAACACACGTTAAAACTTAAACAGGGTTGAAAATTGACCAAACAGGGTCTCAGATTTGGTAGTGATGTATTAATTAATTAAAGGACATGCTAGCTGTTTAAATATTTTTATGAAGGAGTAATGAATAATTGCAGTTTGTGCCCAGACGGAATTCTATGACACCAAGTCCTTCATACATCAGAATAGAGCGGTGAAAGAAAAAGCCTGCTTTGATATTTCACACCAAGACTCTTCCAGCTGTAGGTGGTGGACTTGGACTAGCAAACAGTTGAACACATTCTTGAATGCAACAGATACGGCTGCAGGCTTGGAGCCTGGACATTTTATACTCAGAGCCATGTACGTTTGGAATTTTTCATTGTACTTACAAACATTTTAATTTAAAAATGACCTTTTTTGTTTACTTGTGTTATATTTATCTTACATTTAAATTGATTTCATGTTCTGAAAAACAAGGGGAGTCATCTGAATGAGGACAGACACTTTGTCCTCCAAAAAGTGGGGAGGAGTTTCTTATAGCATCATACAGATGCTGAGATTCCACGTAGGTCAAAGGTGGTGACGCAAGACCATCTTTGCAGTTCTGTGGTCTGTGTTTATGTCAGCGCTTGCACAGCTTAGTAGTCATGACTGTGACACAAGTGCACAAAAAAAAGGCACACACGGGCGTCACGCTGTGCTGTGTGTGGCGGGAGCCCCCCAGGGTGCACCGCTGAGCTGTCAGAGCAGGATGGATGTACAAGCCGGCTTGCATTGCAAAGGGCTCTGGGGAAATCCCACCAACGTGACACCTACACACACTGACACAGAAAAAGCCTTTCGGCATCCAGAAAGTAGCTTTGGCTGCCTGAAACAGCAAATATTAGAATATCTAGGCATTAATCTGAACCCAGGAACAAATATAAACACACACCTGCAAACATAAAAAAACTGTCATTTGCTGCAGCTCCGAGGAGCTCAAACAGCCCCTTTGGCGTCCTCTGCGGAGGACTCGGACTCAGATTTTCTCCGATTTCAGAAAAAACTCAATCAGTCCAACAGTCAGAAAAGTTGAAAAAAATCTCAATAATCTTTATTTTGAATATTAAAAACGTTAAATCCTTTTAGGCAATAAATATTAATGACTAGGAGAATATACATTTGACAGTGTCAAACTATTTTTTTTGCAAAAAGCTCTTTTTGTTGCAACAAAAAACTGATTTGAAAACCTTAAAAAAAGTGTCACAGAGAAAACAAACTAAACAAACCTTTTAAATGTTAGCATTTTTAATTCAACAGAGGGGTTTCCTCCATCAGGGTGGTACATCACCATGCTTGGCACAAGCCTGAACAATCCATTAACAATAATAAATCCCGAGCAGCAGGAAGATAGCCCTTTAAAGTTGAAGGCCAGCCTGATATTAGAGCTTTAAAGGTTTCCTATTACACCTAAACTTCAATATAACTGCTCACCTTGCATTTAATAGCTGAAGGCTATGCAGTGGCTGAGCACATATGGGCGTTCTAAATCCACTCTTTCTGAGAAATTACTGAATAGTGGGGAGCGATTTATGACTGTTTCCGAGCTGCTGGTAGGAGTGTTGCTAGTAAAATTGCCAAAGGGGTGACAGGGGTCTCCTGGTATCACCCAGACGGCCTGCTTGCCTCCCAGGATGCGCAGAGGAGTTCAAGTTCTGCAACATCTGGCCTTAGAAGTACATTAAAACATTTCTTATTTTCCCAGACACCCCGTTTTTTAGATGTTGTTTGCATTCATTTCATTGCTTTTATTTCACCTCATTCTGGCTGTTATCTAAGACTGAGTTTTAGGGCCAGTTTCCAAAAATAAAATGTTTTTTTAAGTATGACTTTTAAGTCATAAATTTACGAGAAAGAATGTCATAACTGTTAAATTACGAGATTTTGTCTGGTAAATCTATGAGATAAAAATTCGAAAATTTACGAGTTTTTTTCCTCATAAATATACGACTGAAAATCTTATAATTTTACTTTTTTTTTTTTTTTTTGGTGGCCCTAAAAATAAAACTAGTTTTCTCATGTAACTGTACAGAAAGAGCTGATTTGATGGCCCCAATGCTCCACTTTCTGAGCTTTAATGCTTAACGCAGACATTTGAAGATCTCATTGCAAACACAGGCTAGATTACCATCTCGTTTTTTCATCCGACTGCCTTTAACCCACTTTTCCCTGCCCGTTTTCTCCTTGGCTGCGCTTTTACGGGGTGACTTCAGAAAAGAGGAAACAGGAAGGAGAGAAGACGCAACAGAGAACAGCAGCAGAATAGGAACGAGGCAAGAGTGCAAGCTCTTAAGTAGATTGCAAAGAACAGCACCGGGGCATGAGAGTGAATATTAAAAGGGCTTTCTCCTGATCGAGAAGTTCTAGCCTGCAGCTAAAGAACCACCAGGGAGAAAAAAAAAAAGACAAAGTGACGCAGAAGAAAAGTCCCAAGAAATAATCAGATATTCTGCCAAAGCAATGTCAATCACATTCAGATGTCAAACATAACAATTTACACCGTGAATCGGGCACTTTAGCAGATTTGAAATGAGAAATTACCATAACTGAATTAGACAAGTGGCATCTTCTTGCAAAAGTGATGATTTTTTCCAATAAAGAAATGAATGGTGTCAGGCATGAGTAATGAAAAGTGAAAGGAGGCAGGACTCACCTGGAATGCCTGGTGGGGTTTTCAGGTATTTTCCATTGAAATGTTGTATCACAACTTCACACTTCTCTGTAGACTCCATCCTGAAAGAAAAGGAGCACAGTCCGCTTTGAAATACCTTCATCATCAGACATGTAGCAACCTTTGAAGCAATAGAGTAACAATTTCGACCTGTAAATTAAATATCAATCGAAGAAAGTGAGTGAACTCGGACTGAAATTTGGATAACTGGTTGGGTGGGTGCTAAGCTGTGGGTGTGTGTGTGTGGTGGGGGGGTGAATGGGTGGATAGATAATGTTTAATGTGGAAGTGGTTATCTAAAAATGGATGAGCAAAAGACACGAATGAAAAATTGTTGGGTGAGTGAATGGATGGGTGGGTGAATGGGTTTAAGGGGGTGGATGAGTGGCTGTTTAGGTGCTAGAAAGGGTGGAAAGGAGGAAGGATTGGTCAGGGGTGGGTGGTTTTGTAAATGGATGGGTGGGTGGATTAATTCTTGGATAGGTGCTTGGATGGATGGTAGGATGGTAGATGGATGGGTTTATTAGAGGATGGATTTGCATATCAATCAATCTGGTTGGTTGGATAGGTGCTTGGATGGATGGATGGATGGATGGATAGATGCTTGGATGGGTGTGTAAATAGATACATGGATGGATGGATGGATGGATGGATGGATGGATGGATGGATGGATAGATGCTTGGATGGGTGTGTAAATAGATAAATGGATGGATGGATGGATGGGTCAAATGGTGGGTGGCTTTGTAGATAGATGGATGGGTGGATGAATCATTGGATAGATGCTTGGTTGGATGGATGGATGGTTGAATAGATGGGTTTATAGGTAGATGGATTTGTATATAGATGCATAGGTAGATGGAAGGTGGGGAAGATGCTTGGATGGATGGTTTCAGTGGTGAGTGGTTTTGTAGATAGATGGATAGATGGATAGGTGGATGGGTGAGTTTTTGGTTGGTGCTTGGATGAATGAATGAATGAATAAATGAATGGTTGAGTTCATTGGTTGGTCGATTGGTAGATGGATGGATAAGTGGGCCTATGGCTGTATGTGTGCTGTATGTAGGGATGGATGAACTGGTATGGGGGGCTGGATGAATGGTTGGTTAGGTGTTTGGGTGGATGATGGATAGATGGATGGATTAGTGAGCCTATGGGGGGATGGATAGATGGCTGGACAAATGTTAAGAAACCCAAACTTTTCAAACAAATGACAAAGACCTTCCAAAATAGAACAAAAAGTAAATCCTGCCCTAAAGTAAAATCAGAAAGTCTGACCTCCTACAGTTGTACTCTTCTGCTTAGGTCACATGAATCAATTTAATCTAAAAAGTGCAGAGAGAGCACCCAGAATCGTCCTTTTTCCCTGAGCAGCAGCTCTGTCTTTAGTAAAATTTGGAGCTTTGGGGAAAGGCGTAGTTATGCAGGACTGTATGTGCAAACCAGAAAAGACCAAAGATCAATGTAGAGTTTTAGGGGAAGACTTTCTTCAGTATAAGGCTGCACAGATGTTGAGATGACGTGTGAGACAGAGGGAACATGCAGGAACCCGGCATACGTGGTTCAACTCCCTGTGCCGCCGGATCAAAGACTGTGATCAGGCTGAGCACCTGGCCGGTGGCGTGGGGAGGGGGGGCTCTGATCTTTTACATCACAAGCCCGTAGACCCTCATGTCAGACAAAGATTACATCAGAACCACAAAGCTTTTCACTGCTCTAACTGCCCAGATGTGCAGCTTGTGCACACACAAACAAACTCGTCCTGCTTGTAAAAAAAGTGACACAAATATGATAAACGGCAGATGTTGGGTTCTCTTTAGAGGAACCTCTGGTGTTCTAAATAAAAGATGAACCATCGGTTCCCATTTTGGACAAGATTCTTTGATCTTTAACCAGTAGTTTCTAAATAAAATAAACATGATTCAGGGACCCAGTGCTATATTCAAACCAACTTCTATCACCAATGTCATTAATCATCAACTTGTTTAGAATAAAGGGTTCAAATAAAGGGTGTATTTAGGATCATTATCTCAGTGTTTTTCAACCTTTTTTGAGCCACGGCACACTTTAACCTTGACAAAAATCCCACGGCACACCAGCATCAAAAAAAAAAAAAAAGGAGAAACTCATAGTCTGTATTGATCTACAGCCCCTCTGCAATCTCATAGCATTTTTGAGATGATTGTGGCAGAAAAAGCTGGAAGTTGCAGCTGTTTTTCTAAAAGATGTAATAAAAGTTAAGTTAAAAGATTTAAAAACTGTTTGATGTGTATTCGTTGTGGTTTCAAGACGTCAAAGGAAGACTCGTTGTGGGCCGAGATGTCTGTCACTTTAACCCAATGCATCATGGGAGATGTAGTACAAACAGCCAACTAACGCAAACAGACTAGCGTCTCTGAGCTTTATTGTTTTGTTCACTTTTTCCACGGTCTGACACCAGATTCTGTGGAAAGCTACACCGCTAAAGACGAGCTTTAGCTGCTACAGAGTTAAAACAGTTAAAACTGAGAGACTTTTATGGAATCGGAACAAGGAAGTGAAAACTTTAACCACTTCTGATTGGTCAGACAGATGACATGTGATTAAATCTCCAAGAATGATTGGTGGAGACAGTTAAAGGGGCGGGTCTTTTCCTAAAACAGCTGACGCTATGGCTAAATCGCGGTACCATCAGTCTTATCAAAATGTCTTTAATAGAATCAAATAAACACAAAGAAAAAATAATTTTATGATCTTCTATATTCCTAACTACTCAGTGTTTTATCAGGGCCTGTGTGGATGAACAAAGAGCTGATTTCCTGGAGATGGGAATTGTTTTTAGATCAGTTAATGAGGGTAATTTCCAACGGCACACTTGACCATCTGGTCACTGGTTGAAAAACACTGATCTAGATATTCAGACACTTTTTCCCCCTCCTTACATATTTTTAGATATTTCATAAATCATATTGGTATTTGGCTGAGTCGTTTTTTTTCCTGTAGACGTTCCCTGTGTTGCTTCCTTGAGACATGAGCCAAAGACATGAATGATTTACTCCAATGACAAAGGAGAAAATGTATTCCTTTTAGGACAGACATTTCCTCTGGTAACTCTTTCATGTGACATAACACTCCAGAGTCGTCTTCATCATCCAGGATTTTCCACAGTCCAGCAGTTCTTGACAGATTTGAAATGTTCTCATTGAATAAAAAAAAAAAAAAAAAAATCAACCTTGTATTTGTAGTCATAGCTATCTCACTAACAAATGACCAACCATGTGCCAACGTTTTGACCAAAAATGCAATGGGTTTGTACAAACTCCAGACTCCAAAGTTACATTTGCCCCAATACAAACGCAGCCGAGAACAAGTTTCAATTCAATTTATTGGACCCAAGTCATGGAAAATACATTTATATCTGATAAATAACCCAATCTCTTTATCAACTTACAAAAATAAATTGAAAAACCTTTTTCTACATACTTACTGGGATATTGCCACAGCCCCACATGGTTCCTTAGTGCGGCTGTGACTACAGCTCACCGCTCCACCAGGGGATCGGGTCAAATTTGGAGAACACACCTAGGTGCACGACAGCTAATAGCCCCTTAACTTTAATAAATGCTGAAAGAAGCATCAAAATAAAACACTGTTTTACATTTAGAATTTCCTTCCACTCTGCTGTTCTCATTTGCCACCATTCCAAAGTCTTCTGCCCCTCCATATAAAATGATTTAGCTCCTCCTCTTGGTAAACCAATGGAAACCATATCAATATGTATCATTTCAACTAAATGACACACTGCTAATATAACTACCATTAACAGAAGTTTTATTTTATTTTTATGGTTCCTTAATGGACACTGAAACATTCCACAGTTAAAGACAGCGCGTTCCTCTGGCTCTTGTACCAGAAAATCCCCAGGACTCATGACGATGGCGATGTAGGCCAAAGCTGGAAAACCATTTGTGCTGCTGTACAGTCACACAAATTGAATGTTCAGTTTGTTTTGTTAATGTTGGTTGTTTTCAAAGGTCAAGTAGTAAGTAGCAACAAATCTACTTCAGTCAAACCATCAAAATAGGAATGCTGTGCCTCAGAAATATTAGAGTGGATCCGTCACAACTGAGCTGTGTTGAGATCTTCTTTTGGTTTCTAAATGCTAAAACGTCTTGTAAGTATTTAATCTCATGCAAAGTAATTGTGAGTATTTTGTGTCGTTGCAGTTTAGTCAAAATGAAAAATTTAGAAATGTATGGTTTTCCAAGTTTGATGCAAGACTTTCCTTTAGTGAGAGAAATCATTTCATTTTTTTGGGGCCTCCTTTGTGAACTAAATACATTTAATTGTTGTTAATTTAGTTCTAAATTAACATTTGGCAAGACTTTTTATTTGTTGTGTCTGTGTAAGAATGTTATATGCTAAGCATGAAATGGCATCTCAACCATTTGGTAGGAGGATCAGATTTTAAAATCTAAAACGTTGGCTAAAAAAAACAACAAGATTGTGATCACTTCTCACCTAAAGCAATTACAAATGCATGAAAAAATGTTGTGTTGCTTTTTTCTTGTTTGAATGAACACACTAATGCTCATTTAAAGGCATGGATTCCTGAAAACGTTCCCCTCTGAGGGTTAGAGGAATTCTCTCGTTGCTTTCTTATCCCGTGTGTGGGGATCAATACCTTCCACGATTTACTGTATTTACTGGCTGGATATAGCAGTTCTCTGGAGGCAGGCGGAGGGGGCGGTGGAGGCCAGCTTGACCTGCATGCTGGCCAAAGTGAACATGAAGTCAGTCAGCATTCTGAATGCTGGTCCGCTCGGACACCCCCCAGCTGACAGCGGAGGTGTTTGGGTGGTGGAAGAACCTTCAGTTCTGGGTCAGTGTTTTCCAATACTGATACTTAAAACGATCCTCATCTTGAAAACAGAAAACAAAAAAAAACAAACCTTCAAAATTTTAGAAAATGACAAGTAAAAGTAAAAAACAAGAGCCTACGCGTGGACTCCTACATAGAAAATATTTCAAACACCGTCCTACTCAAAATAAGTTAAAGATACAGAATAAAGGATGTTTTTCCTTTGCTAAAAATGAAAGAATCTGTCAGTAGAACAACTGAAATTGGCCTTTAGATAAGTTGTGATGTCCTGCCCTTTTAGGAATAAAATGAGTCTTAAAACACTCATTGGAAGGTATTTTGCTTTGGTAATTGGAAATATAATGTCTTAAAATAAACATAAAATGCCAAAAAAGTTTTATATTATTAAAGTAGTATATTGTACTTTTTTACCCCCAAAATATTTCCTATTTTAAGTGTCACGACAGTCCATATTTCTAGAGCATAATTTCCAATTAAGAATAAAATTACAAATTATAAAATAATTTGTCTGAAAAATTGTGAAACAAATAAAGCTTTCCACTTTCTCTAAAGGTCGTGTCACACCACACAGTCACTACAATTTTTCCACATGAACACATGTGGAAAAAGTGAGAAAAGTTGTGGTCTTTAGGAGAGATTTTCACAGATGTATCATGAATGGACCACATTAAAACCACAAAAGAAGTACGAATAAACACGTAAACCAACATAGAACATGAACTGTAAGTGATTATTGCGCTGTTTATATGGAATTTATTAGTGATCTGTGCATCTATTACGTATTTTTAAGGTGATATTTGCGAAAGTTACACATTGGTGATAAAGACGTGAAAAGTCTGTTAGATGTTTGTGGAACGGTATCTTTTCTTTTTCTATTTTGTTTCTACAAAACCACAAATTTGCATATGTATTTTGCAAAAATGACTAACACTTGCGTAAGATTTATGTAGCAACTGCGTATGAGCTACGTAAAATACGCATAAACTCGTCGGCCGAAACCCTCGACAGACATCTGTGCAGATCGACAAATGACTAACGCAAGAAACACTTATGAATGATGTATATAACGCATGCAACATGAAAAACTTTCATGTTGCATGCCTGATTCACATGTGTAAAATGCGCAAAATGTACATGGAGGCTGTGTGACACGGCCTTAAGTCAAAACAAGACCACTCATCCTTCACAAATAAAACTCCTTAAAAATATCGTGTAAAGCATATTATGGGTACTAGTTGAAATGATTGATCTATAAAATGGAAGCTGTTTTCAAGATGATATGACTTAAAATGTATTGTTTTAAAACAAGTCGTTATGTGGGTGTCAGGTAGTTTTGCCCTAAATCAAGTGTAATCAGATATTTTAACTAGACCAAAGTGATATTTTGTGTTTTGTAGTGTAGACGTAATTATATATTCAGTCAAATCCTTTCATGTAAACACAAAAAACTGAAACTTGACTAATTGCTAAGCCATTATGATAAAGTTCCCAGCATTTCAGAATTGGATGCTCTTTTTTGCCTGAATCCCTCATATCATCCCATCAGCCTCTCACCCCTCTTCTATCACTAGCCCATCCTTCTTGTTTTTTTTAAAAGCCCAGCTCTTTATCGCTCCCTCTGTCTCATCTATCTTACTCCTAGCCCATCTACAGGCTTTCTTTTTGACATCTCTCTCATTCTTCCCTGTCTTTCAACCTTGGTTATTTCCTCCATCTTTCACCATGACCCCCACTCTTTTCCTCACATTCCATGCCCTTATTTCCTTCCCTTGCTGTCCATTCCTTTCTTTACGCATCACTCACAATCCCCATAAACATCTTCCTTTCTTTTCCTTACAGCTCTTTCTTTGAAAAACCTGTCTTTCCCATTTGCCTCCCATCCAACGAGCTCCTACTTACAGTGAATGATTTTTAGGTACTTATCTAATAGGGATCAGATCTTTCAGATACTAGAGAACATGTATGCATTTGATGATAAAAAAGTGCATCTTAGGAAGAGGCTGACAAATGCGTCTGTAACTGTAAAAGAGTTTCCACAATAAAATAGCCTGGTCACACGTGCAAAAGTTGTTGTGCCCAAGCCATTTACTGAAAATCTTTCACTCAAAAGATTCAGTATTCAGGAGACAGAACTTTTAAGGTCCATCAAGAAGACGTGGTGCAGATTGTCTGGGCAGCTTTTTCTGTTGTAGAGAAAATCTACTACATTAAACACATAAAAGGGTAAATGAGTGGAAAGGGTTACGTAAACGTACTTTGTCTTCAGAAAATCCAGTCCTATCTAACCAACAGTGGGACACAGAGGCAGCACAGCTGGCAGTTGGACATTGCTGTACTAGAGTGCGGGGTACATGCACCATACGAGAGCCTTACCTGTATGTCTTTAAGTGCATGCAGCTTTCATTAGCCTTATGATACACCTAGCACACGCAATGGTACGTTCCAGTTACATGACGTCCCAGGATACACCCAAAACCCTCCCTTATGGGTGCATGTGACCAAGGCTCAAGCTCAACACCACCAATGGAGATTTCTGGTTTCTTCTTCACTCAACAATTGAGTAGATGTGGAACCAATAAATTCAGTACCGGACCTCAAAGTTTACGAAACTTTCAGATAGATAGTTAGCTGGATGGATGGACGGATGAATAGATAGAGTTCATCTATATTCATATGAAACTCATATGATAACCCATTTTTTACACATTTAAAACAAAATGGGGAAATTCAAAGTTATTTTGAAATGTAATTACGTTTTGAAAGTGCTAGTACATCATAATGTCTCTTGCCACATCTTCCAGACTGGCTCGGTGGACCCTCTGCACCCAGCTCCAGGATGTGCTTGAGCTCATCTGTGTTAGCTAGCGCTGCAGAGGCATGCATAATTACATGCTTTTTCAGCCCCCCCCCACAAGCTGAAGGCATAGGGGGCTTCCTCCTCTATGCCTGCCTGCATCCTTGGTGACTGTAGAGTGTCCCCCCCCCCCCCCCCCCTCTCCAAGCAGCTCGCCATTCAGCTCCACTGCCTCATCTGTTGAGGTGTGCTGACTGATTAAACCCCACCGGTGGGGACGCTTCCCAAACTCAGGTCATTATGAAGCTTTCCCTCTAAGCACCACTTGGATGACAATTGTTGCCAAGGACCAAAAAGGTGAATTGGATGACCAGCTGAGTCTGGGCCAAGCTGGAATTAAGGGGCTTCACACCTCTGCAGCAGGGCAGCTACACCTGCTGTGCTGTTGCCTCAAATGCAATTCTCAAATAGAAAGCAGTTAGAATACAAGGCCAGTTCAGTACTTTAAATGTTTGGACTAAACGTCGCTCTGCCGCCTAAAAAGAAATATATAATACAAAATTCAAAAATCATACATAAGTCACGCCTCTGGCCAAACTATGCAAAAAAGTGCACTCATATACCAAAAAACATTAGGTATATGTCTTAGTCTGCAGTTTATTCCTTATTGAGAAACATTTAGCTCAGATGCTGCATAGAGGAGAGCAAAATAGAAGAATGCTTCCAGTCATGTCGAATAGTGAAATTCAGTCTGTCTGAATAAAGCTGTATGTTACTCGTATCCATTATTGCGAGTTACAGCAAAATGTGAAAAAAAAAAGTAAAACTAAAGGTTTACTTATCATTGTAGCGGTTGGCCCTCATTTGTGACAATGATATCTTATTCATATTTGTGAATTTTATTTGTTTTTTATACCTTTAAAATGAAACCTGAATATGTTGAGCCTACATTTACATAATGATCAACATGCGTGTATACACACACCCTCACACATATCTGAGTCTCAGTAAAGACATGCAAATTTGCATGTAATAGCTCCATTCCAGCTTTGGAGGCGTATTCATTTCTCAGGTTTAATTCAAGCTTATGTCTTAGTCACCTGCAAAGTCTGCAGCTCTTTGGGTTGGTCCTTGGAGAGTCGTAGAGAAGAGCGGCCACATGGTAAGAGGAGTGCAGGTGTGTCTCGCAGTTTACTGAAGGCTTGTACGGCCACCTCAATGGGCGTCATGAAAATGGTCGTGAGTGGTAAGTGTATTATGAAGTATTTGTACGGAAGTCTCATGCACTGATGACTTATGGGTGATGTCATACGGTGTCTTTACGCCACTTTCAGGTCGTTATACACATGACACGTAAGTGCCGGTAGGATGTCCACACAAACTCCACTCTGGTTGTCCAATTTTTTCTAACAGGCTACGCGAAAGGAGCGAGCATGTCTCACGTGGACAGCACTAATGGACCCCTTGCACAATGTGGAGGGTTGGGGGGTAAAAAGAAAAAAAAAGAAAAACTCGGACAACGTTCCTGCGTCTGACCTACTTCACCCTTACATTTTGTATAAGTATTCTCTACAACTTTTGGCTCGCAGCCTGAACATAGAAAAAATGTTAGTGAACGTTTCCAGTCAACAGGTAAGCCTACTTTATGCCCGCATAGGGTCTGTATCCACCCGTGACTAAGGCTTTAACAGTCTCGGGGTAAATGGTGATTTATGCAATTATGAATCCAATCATCAAGAGAAAAGCTGTTTTGAGATCATTTTTGAGGTAATGTGTGGTTTCTGTCCAACGACCACACATGCATCATCATTATCGGAATCCTTTCCAAAAACGTGATGACTGGAACTATTCTTGTTCACCACTTCAAAGCTTTTCTGTACCGTTTCTATTCAACCTACTCAAAACACTACTCAGTTCTTTATCCTTTCTTTTCAACACAGCCGTAAACAGAAAGTAGCCTGGCAGAGAGCGTGTAAATCAGGATGATGGGATGGAGGAAACCAAAAGCAGACCAGCCCGGCTGTGTGTTGGTCAGCCAGGCTTCAGTGGAAACCAGTGGGCTGGAGCGTTGGCCATGCAGGTAGACAGAGAGGCATGCTGGGCTTCTGTGTGCTGCTGCTGCTTAATGGCATCAGGTGCTGCTGTCTGCAATGATTAGTGCCGGGCCCACAGTAATGGCCTCTGATAACAGTAATGGATCAGCCCACAAACACTTAGCTCAGTTTACTCTCCTTAATGTCCCTCACGGTCCAGCCTTCAGCAGCTGCCTGTCCGTCCACACAGCCAATGGGAGCTTTGCATTTCAGAAACACCAGTCAGGTTGTTTCATTTGGGAGGTTGCCTTCTTCTACTAAACGTGTCAAATACTTTTTATTTCTAACCACGCACATATACCATCTTTTCAGACTCCCTCTCACCTGTCCGCCTCTCTGCGGGCGGTTTAAACAGGCGGCGGGCTTCGCTCTGCTTGCTGGTCTGCAGGAGGCCGTCTAGGCCGAAGAGGTGGGAGTCTACCTGTCGAAAGTGTTCGTCGGTGTTGACGCCGTCTGCACATATGGCCATTTTTGTGTACAAGAGCCTTGTTTGTGTGTGTGTGTGCACGCGCCTGTGCTCGTCTGTCCTGCTTTAACCTCCGGTAATAGAGCAGGGAATACGAGAGGACTTCTGCCGGAGCAGGTGATTAAGGAAAAATCCCTGCAAGATGGCGGCGGCGGCGGTGCGGCCGTCAGCGGCCTCCTCTGGGTAAACAGGGAGAGATGTGTGGAGAGGAATGAAAGTCTGGTGGCTGCTGTCGAGGACAAGGACAGAACAGTTTATGACTTTGGGGGATTAACAAGCCGAAGTGGAAAGTTTTCGAAGTAGAAAAAGAAATAAACTGCAGTCATGGACTTTGCCTTTTGCCTTGGAAACACAGCAGCAGTCATGTCTGCAAATGCATTACTGTTAGGACACAGGACACTAGCAGAAGCAAACCAATAATAGGTTTCTACCAAACCAGTAGAAAGTCTTTTTAAACAGGGAATATATGTCATTTAAATGCATGATTTGCATCTATTCTTCTTGATCTATTTTCAAGGTGGATTGTTTAATTACGATAAAATTGTATTCAGTCATAATCTAAGGACATAGTTTCTGCAGAGCAGCAGGAGTTTTTTTTTTAGAAATTCACCTTTGGGCCATCAACAAGTGGATGCATGAGAATGAAGCGGAGCAGGGAGCTTGTTGCCCCGCCCAGCGTATTTTCTACATCACAAATACAATCTTATTTTTTTCACATTTTCTCATTTTCACTTGATCCACAAATTTACAAAAAAACAAAGAAAAAAAACTCAGAAATGAAATTTTAATCTTAATTTTCTTTATTTATGTCCAAGAGAAAAATGCCACAAGAACAACTTAAAAACCTTTTCCCTCATTTTTTGGGCTTTGTACAAGCCACTGTAATCCATCAATTTGCTGCATTTGAATCTATCGGTGTGAAGAAGAGACCAACTTTCACTCGATTCGCCCTCAGCAGTTTGGCTTAAGCTCCACCCACCCTCACAGCCCCACCCAGCCGTATATGAGGCTGGAAGGGTAAAATAATTGGCTAGAATTGACCAGAATACAAGTGATTGACATGTCTCAAAAGAAATGCCAAAATTAAGCACCTCAATAGAACAGAACAGAACAGAACAGAATAGAATAGAATAGAATAGAATAGAATAGAATAGAATAGAATAGAATAGAAGCTTTATTATTCCTGGAGGAAATTCAAAAGCAGCCAGCTGCTTGCATTCACAACCACACAGACATCCAACAAAAACAATAAACTAAACAATAAAAAGAAAAACATTTAAAGATAAAATATGTCAGTTAAAATATTGAAAATATCATTAAAAATAAAAAGAAATCCTTAAAATATTCAAAAATGTGCATTTTTATACGATACCGCTAGCACCACTTACAAACATGCACAAAGTTTCGGTACCCATCCCTACTGGGAACAGGAACGACCTACTGCCTAAAACACAAACCCAACTCTTGCTCTGGTTGTACAGAGGCCCCTCAGTAGGGGCTCAGAGCCCTTATTACCAGACTTCCTTCCATAGAACATGGTGAGGGATGAGATCAAAACACTTGATCTAAAGATGGGTGACCCCTCATGACCACTTAAACTCTCTGTTTGGGGTGTAGAGCTGCTGTTCACTGACCCAAAACTGCACTGTTTCTCCTGAATCACAGGTTCAACTATCTGCCAAATTCTCCTCCCAAGTTAAAAAGCAGTCCAGAGTTTGTACGCAAAATATTTCAACCATACATTTGGAAATTAAGTCACAAAAATAAAAAAAAGGTCAAAAGTTTGATGGTTCTTTTTACCTGGCAAAGCCCACTCCTCTGCTGACTCCATTGGCATCCCTCAGTATCCTTGTGGAGATAACGTGTCCCAGGGGTTTGAGCATGTTTTCCAGCTCCTGCTCATCCATGGACACTGGCAGATTGGAGATGTACAGGTTGGTGGGGTCCTGCTCTTGTTGCTATAATGGGAAATGAAAGAGGAATTTAAAAAAATGACATGTATTCCCAGAGATGTGAGATTTTCATCAGGTTTGCATCACAAGTCATTGTGTAACACGGCAAACTTTTGATTAGGTCACCTGGCATTTGGCCTCTGAGAGAAACGTGTTGGCCTAATGCAATATGGCTAGAATAAATCAAAGTTGGAGGTATCGGAGGGCGTGCGGCGAGCTCCCACGCCGCCTGAGACAGCCCACCAGTCCATCAGCGTCTGAGCCAGACGCTCAAAGTCATAGAAATGTGTATGTATGGATGTTTAGAGCTAGTCACCCTGCAAAATTAGGCACAAAATGTAATCCATAATACTAATTAAGAATCATGATGCTGGAGGCACAAAAATACACGTTTTAAATCACATTGAATCAATTCTTCCTCCAGGTAGCAAATGACTCATCCAGTCAGAGGACCAGAGTCATTCATTCTCCTACTACCAATGAATTCATTCGAAACTTTTCGTAAAGTTCTGTACATAAATAGTACACAGCTCATTTTTTAATCTGTACAAATGGGTCATTTCATTAAAAAAAACCTGCACTACCAATAAAACATTTATACAAATAAAAAAGATGGCTTTACTCCTAGCTTGAACTGATAAATGTAGTGTGACAGTGATGAGTGTTCATGTCTCACTCTGATCATCTTCTGGTCTGTTTTCAAAGTATTTACAGGTTTTCTTTTGGTTATCATGATGTTGTTTTTAGCCAAATTCTAAAAACCTGCGTCGTTTTTCTAGAACATAATTTCTGCAGAGCGGCAGGAATTCATCAGAAATTCACCCCTGAGTGATGGGTGGGACCGCCCCACTTCCCCTCCATGTTGTTGAGAACTCTCGGTTTACCGGCTCTCCTGTTTGTTTAAACCCATGACCTAACATTAGCGGTGCAACAAAAACAGCTAAGAATATTGAAGCTTTTCAGTCATACTGTTTATATCCAGATTCCAGCTGAGATGAGGAAAACAAAGACGTTCATGGGTCTATATGTCTATAAGTGATGCATCAGAATGGAGCGGAGGAGGGAGCTTTTGACCCCGCCCAACTGATTTCACATATATGATCTGTTTCAAAGATCATATTTGGGTTATGAATAAATAAATACTCAGAAATAAAAAATATTTACATATAAGATCTGCTACAAGATCATGTTAAAAACACCTAAATCAGCATTTTCATTGGATTGGGTCTTTAATGAGACTGCAAAGGGAGCACCGATATGAAGTAACAACAACATTTTATTTGCTGTTCTAAATGTTCTTGTTCTCTTTATTTGTTCTTGTCATTAGAGTAAAAATGAAATGTTATTTTAATTTCTGCCCTTAAATAAAACCTAAAGGACAAAAAAAAAAACAATCCTGACAAATTTCCTGCCAGCACTAACAACACAAAACACTTTCCATAAGATTCTGCTGTACCAATATTTTGCTCAATAAAAGAATATTCTGTTTGGAGACTCAAACAGAAGTAAAACTGCTGGCTATGTCAAGATTCGGAAAGGCTAAATATTTCAGGACAAGCAAAACATTGAACTCAAACATAAAGTCTCAGAAACTAATAAAGCTGAATGGATGATGACATTCTGTTTTACCCAATGGGTTTCAACGGTGGGTTACAAATTACACATCACATCCGAACGCCTCTTGAAGTGTTTTCTGGGTTTTATATTGTATACTCTCAAAACAGCTGTGTGATTGGTCTCTGCTGTGGTGGCGTTTTGAAGGTCTTCTCAATGATCAAAACCCCACAACAAAAGGATTTTTAATTAAACGAATACAAGCAATGCTGATAATTTAGCAAGCTGCTGAAAGGATGGAAACTAAACTTAAAATAAAGTGATCAGACATCTTTAGGCATGTTAATGTTTTGCAAAAGTTATGTCCTGTTTATCCATCCATCCATCCATCCATCCATCCATCCATCCATCCACTACCGGGTTGCTGTGGCAGCAGTCTATGCAAAGATGCCCAGACTTCCCTCGCCCCAGCTACTTCCTCCAGCTCCTCTGAGACTTTTCCAGGCCCTCTCCAGTGGGAAGTCTCTCCAGTGGGAACCCTCTCCAGTGGGAACCCTCTCCAGTGGTAACCCTCTCCAGTGGGAACCCTCTCCAGTGGTAACCCTCTCCAGTGGGAACCCTCTCCAGTGATAACCCTCTCCAGTGGGAACCCTCTCCAGTGGTAACCCTCTCCAGTGGGAACCCTCTCCAGTGATAACCCTCTCCAGTGGGAAGGCTCTCCAGTGGGAACCCTCTCCAGTGGGAAGACTCTCCAGTGGGAACCCTCTCCAGTGGTAACCATCTCCAGTGGGAACCCTCTCCAGTGGTAACCATCTCCAGTGGGAACCCTTTCCAGTGGTAAGACTCTCCAGTGGGAACCCTCTCCAGTGGGAAGTCTCTCCAGAGGGAAACCCCTCCAGTGGGAAGACTCTCCAGTGGGAACCCTCTCCAGTGGTAACCCTCTCCAGTGGGAACCCTCTCCAGTGGGAACCCTCTCCAGTGGGAAGTCTCTCCAGTGGGCAGTCTCTCCAGTGGGCAGTCTCTCCAGTGGGAACCCTCTCCAGTGGGAACCCTCTCCAGTGGGAACCCTCTCCAGTGGGAATCCTCTCCAGTGGGAAGTCTCTCCAGTGGGCAGTCTCTCCAGTGGGAACCCTCTCCAGTGGGAACCCTCTCCAGTGGGAACCCTCTCCAGTGGTAAGACTCTCCAGTGGGAAGTCTCTCCAGTGGGAACCCTCTCCAGTGGGAACCCTCTCCAGTGGGAAGTCTCTCCAGTGGTCACCTCAACTGGCCCCCCCTTATGTGGAGGAGCAGCGGCTCTACTCCAAACTACAGAGCTCCTCCCCCTATCACTAAGGGAACGCCCAGCCATCATTTTGAGGAATCCGCTTGAATTCGGGACCTGGATCTTTAGGTCATGACCCAGAGCTCATGACCATAGGTGAGTATTGGAACAAAGATCAATCGGTAAATTGAAAGCTTTGCTTTCTGGCTCAGCTCCCTCTTCACCACAACGGACCGGTGCAGTGAAGGCAGATGCTGCGCCAACCCACCTGTCAATCTCAAGTCTACAAGATACTTTAACTCCTCCCCCTGGGGGCAGGAGCCCTCTGGGAGGGGACAAATTCCCTTTCTCCAGTCAAAAACGATGGCCTTGTTATGGAAGTGCAATAAATTCTTGGTGTAATGCAAAACAAAATGTTACATGGATAAAATCTAAGGAAAATATTTAGTGACCAAAAGAATCATACAACATTTATAGCGAGCTTTAAAAATAAATCAGAAAAAAAAAGATTTTTGTTTTGACTGTTTTTGCACATGGCTAGATTTTCTATCTGAACTTGTCCTAGTGTTTCTATTTGCTTCAAGGTTTTCTCTCTAATAAAAATCTCAGAAAAGTGTTTGGCAAACGTACTGGTCTAAATTTTATTTGCATATTCTTCACTTCTTAAGATTATATTTCACACACACAAACATCCTGTCTTAGAAATGTGTGATCTCCTCGGTTGGGGGATGTAGAGACGGTTCTTTATCTAAGTGCATAACGTGCTCCATATCACAAGCCGCTTTGCTTTCCTATATTTCCGCCTGACAGTAAAGACAGGTGAAATGGAGGACAGGAAGTGTCTCCCCCACTTTCCTGCCTCCCTCCATCCATCCATCCATCCATCAGAAGAAAAGTCCATTCCCTCTGCTGATTAATTAGCCTCCTTATCTGACAGGACACATTTGATCGGATTGAAACCTTTGGGACAACGTTGATGAAGAAGACAACCGCATTTTCTCCTTCAACCAAAATCTTAATTACTGAAGTGAATTCCTCCTTCCTCTGCAGGTTGGTTTCTTTAAGTTCTTTATATAAAGAGAAAACCTTTCACGGATTTGTATAACAGAGGATTTGCACACGAGCGAGGCTTAATTAAAACTACCTATGAGAGCGTTCTGTACATGTGTCACTCTGCGGCTAAATCTTTGGAGAGCCGGCAGCTTTGTTTGGAGTTTAAAGTCGTTTTTCCAGGGTGACTTCAGATTTAAATGCAGAGAGGAGGTCCGGATCAAAGAGGTAACCGTCTCCTTCACTCATTGGGCCGCAGCGCCATTGAGAGTGTGGCGGCGACAGCGTTTTACCTAAAAGCAGGAGAGCGTATGCAGCGTAAATAGACGGGTGCGTGGGCTGATTGAAGAGGGTTTGCGGTGAGGATTATCACAGGGAGGCCTCCTCCAAGCACGGCCGCCTCGCTAATTTTCTCTTTGATGACGTTCCACATCACAAAGCCCTAAATACCCAGAAGACAAGGTGAGGGAGACCAGCAGAGATGGAAGGGTTTTGACAGGGGGGGAAACGGGCCGAACCATTTCAGGAGGAGATTTAATTTCCCTTCATGTGGGCCTCTGCTGTCAGGCTATGAACGGAAATGGAGGTGCCCACACCTCCCAATCATGCTTTTGTTCCACTAAAGGCACGGTGTTTGTCGTGTACGAATATCATTCTGGTTTCTTTTTAGAGAAATGACCACGGCTGTCCCCCTCGCCATTGATCGGTGTTGTCGAAGGTTAATGGGAAGGCTCCAGGCTGTGCTGGAGTTTTGATGAGCATAATTCCTTCACCTTGCCACCAGGAGGACAGAGGGGTGGGGGTGGGGTCCTGACAGCGTCTGCAGCAGAAGGGGCGATGGACGTGCGGGGGTGAACGACGTGTCATTTCCTGCTGACGGATGGCCCCATCGCTGGAGCTGACAGCCTGGCAGCAGTTATTTCATTTCTACATTGGGCTCTGTTTACCTGGCTGTAATCTGGAAGAACATTACCATGCTGTGGGGGACGAGGGAGTAAAAAAGAGGGAGGCGGGGAGGGATCATGTGCGAGAGGTTAAAGAATGAAAAGATAAAAAAGCTGAGCTGAAAGGAGACGGAGGCAGCTGACATGACAGGCAGATAGAAGGCATTAAAGAAAGCCCTTGTTGCTTTTTGACAACACTTACAGAAAAGAGACGTCAGGCATTGGAAGTCTGCTTGTGCCTTTGGGCTTCTCAGGGCTACATTCCTTTTACTGACAAAGTTGGAGAGACAGATACAGTCTATCTCTAATGGGGGCTGCATGTCGCGGTGCAGAAAGGCTATAAAACTGCCCCACGTCAGGCCTGTTTCCCCGCCGTCTTTCCCTTCCTAACCTTCCTCTTTTTGCGTCCTTCATCTGTGACTTTACTGCATCAGTCCTCTTTAGTCCTGCTCGCACTCCCTTCCTTTGACTATTGACTTCTCCCGTCTTCTCATGCCTGCTCCTTTGTCCTTTCTCCCTATATCTGTTCAGCTTGCTCAAGAGATTAGAGATGTATCTGTAATTGGCTCTACAGGGCTTCCTGGCTGCGGCTCCGAGCAGAGATGCACACTCTAACAGCCTCCGCCTGCTTGTGTATGGAGCCGTCAGTCCCTGGTACAACACAACACCCTTAGTTGTGTCACTCTAAACTGTTGTGTGACAACCAGCAGCCTCAAGGAGAACAATTAAGGCCAAAAACAATGGAGTGCGGCTGCTTAGTCTGAGAATCTTAGAAAGCTTTTGCTACTGACATGGAAAGAGGAGGCTTTCTCGCCGATACGTAGACGGTGGGAAACAAGACGAAGGAGGCGAAGAGCAGAGGAGTTCAAAAGCTACAGTTGAATCTGTGAGGAGCCAGAGTCTTCACAGACAAAGAGGAGGTACCAAGAAGGAGCCGTCATTCTGTCAGATGGTTAGTCAGCTGGTCAGACAACAGCAGGCAGAGTCAGGCGGACGGCTGCTTCCCCTTTGAAGAGCGCTTCCCAAACGTTCCTGCTTTCACTCCACACCACAAGACGGACTTTCTTTTACACTCGAAATCACAGCACCTCAACCAAGTATTTCTGCCCAGTTATTACTTTAAATAACTGATGACACGCGATATAGAACAAAACTAACTTACCAGTTTTCTCTAGTAAGTGACCCCCGTACCAAGATGATGTTCTCCCAAATTACAGCAAGTGGTCTTTTAGTTTAAACTTTTCAGTCAAATGGAGATTGGTTTTAGGACAATAAATCTTGCTAACTCATTTGTTTTACTTTAAATAGTATTTTAATGGTTTTTTTTATTTTACATTGTATGTTTAATCTATATTTTCTTACTGTACATAGTACTTTTTAGGTTTTGCTTTTACTTTAAAAAGGATTTTAAAGTTCTGTTTTTGACTTTACATTGTATTTTTGTGAACATTGAGTGGCAGATTTACTGACATTTAGGTAAAAAGGAATGTTTTTATTTCACATATTTACACTGAATCTTTTAGACAAATTGATCTAAAAATATGTCATTCTAGAAATAAGGATAGCTGGACCGTTGTAGCTCTCTAGATATAAGATAATGTGTACATGTGTGTAAATATACCTTTTATTTTTGGCAAAACAGCTTTTTTTTCATACATAATATTTAAGTAATTAACTGAAATACAAGTATTTATATTTTCTAGACTAAATCTCATCATAAAAGGGCAGGACATTGCAACTTATTTTAAGAATTCTTACCAAATCTAAATACTAGCTCCACTGGTAGATTGTTTTTTGTAGAAAAGCAGAGAAAAACATCCTATATTTGATATTTGTTTTACCTGTTTTTCAGACAAATTTTTTTTTTTGTAGACCATTCATCCACAGCTTCTGCAGCTTCTCTCTACAGCCAAAGCAGAATTAGCCTACTTTAAAAAAAAAAAAAAACATTTTATTCTTTGGTGCATTGTTTCCATCTCCGATGTCAAATTTCTTGTACCCACGCAGATGGCAGAACCCTAAAAGGAGGCTTTTAAACTAAAAAAACCTCATACTGCACATGGTGACATATGCAAACATGCATTATAACCCGACATACACAACGCAGACACTCACTGAGCCGCAGAACAGCGTGCTACGGAGCAACGGGAAGACGACAAGAGCGAAAGCTGGTAATGTGTGAGGTCCGTCTGCTGCGCACTGGGGGGCTGATAAAATCAACATTTCAGATTCAAACCTTCTGCCGAGACAAAGGGCTGCGAGGCAGAGAGTGGCTGCCATCACCCGGCGCAGCCGTATCCAATTCAATGAGACTCTCAGGCCAAACAAACAGGCTGAAACACCTGTCATTTAAACATGGCTTCAGGAGCCCCGCAGTAAACAGATACTGACTCGGGTTCAAAAGCTCCTCTTCAAAGTGAAGCTGTCATGGCTCAAGGAAAGTAAAAAAGACTCCGTTTCTGGAACAGATAACATCTTACCTCCAAGTCACAATTTGATTCTGTTAATGGGTAACGTTGGAAGTATAATTACTTTTACAGAAACACCTGTGGGGGAGGGGGGGCATCCTGATTAACAAGAAATAAATTGTGCTTCTATTAAAATTTCAAGCTAATCTTATAGTTTCTGGAGTTTCTGCCGCTTTCGAGTGTGAATCCGAACATAATCAGGTTTCTGAATAGTGAGAAAGCTGAGAGGCTCAGAGGACGTCATTTGACTTTCCCCCTCCCCAATCCCCTTCCTTGATAGATGAGCTGCTTCCAGAGAGTGGGAGGCGGCCAGCTGCAGAGCATCGCCTTCATCAGTGGGTTCTGACTCTTTGTGAGACCTTTGTGAGTTCTGTCAAACATGAACGCTGAACCGTTCCCTCCACATGCCTTAAAGACTCGATCAGCTGTTTTCAAAGTGTTCCCAGTGATCTTTTAGTTACGATGATGCTGTACATAATCGTTAATTTGATGCTGTTCTATTGCAAATGTTGGCAACGAGGTTCACCTAAAGCAGGGGTGTCCAATTCCAAGCCTCAAGGGCCGGTGTCCTATATGTTTTCCAATCAACCTGCTGTTGAAGCTCCTAATTGGCTAAACACACCTGATTCAGGTAATCAACAGCAGGTGAGGCAGGGTGTCTGGAAAACCAGCAGGAGGACAGCCCCCGAGGCCTGGATTTGGGCACCCCTGCCTCGTTTTCACCGAGCGGTCCGGTTCAGTTCGAAATGCTCCAGGCACCTCAGCTGTGTTTCCACTCAAAGTTGGACGGTCACGCTGAAGGTCATCCAGCAGCTCTTTGGCTTTTGGTTCTTCATAGATACAAAACATTTCATGTTGTCTGAGAGAAGACGGTGGGCGGCGAAGAGGAAAACAGCCGTTTTCTTGGTGCTCTCTATCGTAATGACCTTCAGCCAATCAACGAGTTTCAGCAGTGGCTCCGCCCTAACCGGTCCATTCCATTTTTCTATGGACCTACAACCAAAAAGGGTACGATTCTGTCCGGCTTAATGGGTCCATTTAATAATGGGAACCGGACCGCTCAGTGGAAACGAGGCCTACATGGACACTGCAATCCTTCCCCAATCACTGGTCCAGAAAGTGTCACCTGTTGTAGAAATTAAAAACACGACAATGGCCCCAAATAGCTTTCTGTCATTGTTGACTTCAGCCTATTTATGAGGCCTTCACCTTTGACCTCTCCCAGAATTCAACACTGTCAGATCTGTGAACCTTTCTATAGGTTGTCTACTAACCTAAAGTTTCATTGGGACTTCTTGACTTATCTTTAGTTTAAAATATTTCATGATTTTGCCCAATTCTTCCATTGACGACACTTTAACCCCATTTTCTGATTTTCTTGGGTGTCATTTGGAAAACAAAAATCTTACAAATTTGAGTTTAGCATCTTAAGCAACAAGCATTTTACTGATAAAAAAAATTCCAGTTGCAATTCTCTTCAACAATCCTCAAATTTGTCCATTCTTGTTTGGACAAAAGCCCGATTTTCTGACCGGACACAGCGTCTCTGCGAGCTTCCAAACTGCACCGTTTATTTATTTGCTCGTATCAGGATGGAAGCACGATTGATCGGTCTCTACAGGAACAGAATTCTATTCTAATGTACAGACGGTGGATAACAAATTGCTGGTGAAGTGTGTTGTAGCTCACCAAGCATTTTCCAGTGGATTTCTCGTTTTTTTCCCCATTTGATGTAAAAGAAAAAAAGCGGCAGAAAATGAACCTCAAGGGTAAAAGAGTAAAGGCTCACCTTGCTCGTGCACTGTTCTATTTGGCTGTAAAGTTAACTGATGAAATAAATGTCATACAAATTACCATATGTTGCTGCAGAGCACACCATAATACATCACATCATTCAGCCGCAGAATTCTTCCCTGGAGTGTAATCCAAGCCGATAAGAACATTGTGTGTTGTGCGCACAAAGGCACAGAGGTATTTGTTTGGTTTTAGGACCTGCCTTCGTTTCCACCACACAAAGCTGCTGCTCAGAGCTGCATCTCATCGGCGCATAATCATCCGAGAGCGCAGGAGCTACATGGGATTGCACAGAATGGGCCTATCTAATGGATGCACTTTCAGGGTGATCAGCTGTTCAACCTACAAACACACAACAATGCAGTTTTCTCTGCTTTTTCACTGGAAAAGTTTGTTTATAAATGTTTAACAAAGTCCAACTATTTGGTTAAAGAATATGAATAAACAACATAATAGGACAACGATGGTTGGTCGATGCAAGTTTGTAAAAAAAAAACAAAAAAACAATTGAGCTTTCAGGTCAAAGCCTTCATCTTTCTGTATGTTGTACCAGGAATCACCATTGGGGGTGTTGGCCTTAGGCCTTACTCCACCCATACGGGGGTTATTGGGTTGTCCGAGTCTGTAGTCGGTCATAGAGAGGAGCAGCTGTCTCCTAGGGGGGGGGCCACAGGTGTGTTTTAAGTCATACAGCCGCCTCAAGAGACGTCATGAAAATGGAACGTACCATTGTCGAGCGTGTGGTAAGCGTATTGTGAAGTACGGGGTGATGCACCCCCCAGTGCCGTGACTGTCCCACCAAATGTGATGATCCACAATTAACTTAAGAAATAGAGATTACCCCCCCCCCCCCCCCCCACACACACACACACACAAAATACCAAAAAACAAACAAAAACCACAAAACTTACAAAAAAAGTTCAATTAAGTTAAAAAAAGTAAGGATGGACGGACAAAAAGACAGACATTAAAAGGAGAAAAAAAAGATAAATGCAGGCTGAACAGAACACAAACCAGTGTCCTGCTTGTGCCTGCCCCAAACCCGGTAAATACAGGGGGGGGGGGTGTCAGGAAGAGCATTCAACTTAAAATAATAAGACCTATCGAATAGATCAAAGTTAAAGATAGATATACAGATTGATGAACTGATGTGGTAAAGCAGGTTTTCTATGGGTTCTCAGCACAGCCAGACTTGCACACGTATCATGTGAACACCACTAACGGGCCCCTTGCTCAGTCCTATATTCATACGTGTTGACTGTGACCTGTCGCCCGCAGCATACATGTACGCCAAATGATCCCGACCTAAATGCATCCTTCAGCAGAGCAGGAAAAGTTCACTTTCCCATCGTCTCATCCACAAACCGGAGCTCTGCGAGGGGAAACGGTGCTCAGCATTTCAGCACAATTTTTAATTTCGTCCAAGGTATCCGATGAGGCGTGGAGTATATTTTCTCTGCAGACGTGTGTCAGGCAGCGTCATTACAGACACAGACTCAAGGAAACTCAATAAAGCAATAAAGAGGTCCAGGTCAGCGCTGAGGTTAGTTCTGGAGCCATAAAGGCAGAGCAGGAGGAAAATGCTGCTAAACAAAGACAACAGGCGTCCTCTGAGCCGTAGACTAATGAAACAAAAGAGTCTGCCATAGGATTCTTGACCCAAGCTTTTTATTAGGAAAAAAGTAAATAAATAACTTTTTCTATGACATATAATGACTTTATAGGAAGATACCCCTATAGGATGAAATGTAAATGAAAAACTGATGCAGCAGTTTTTATTTAAGTTTAGATTGATATTATGATCTGGATTAGTAATTCATTTAGTATCAGCTCTGTCTGTTCAATAGGTAATAAATAAAATATGTCATTAATTATTGTTATCTGCTGCTTGAGGAGTATGTTAATCATATTTGTCTTCATTCATTTTCAGCTTGATGGCACAACATATGTTTAAATACAAAACCCAACCAAACATCATCAAACTGAAAACACAAAAAAATCTGTTTTTGTTTCGAAAGGAGCCAGCGAGGGGACTATAGATTTCAATGTCTTGTTTCATTTAGATTTTTTTTCCCACCATAGCTGTGTTTCAATAACACATTTGCGCTAAACTTATTGAAGTTCTGGAAATGTAAAACCCCCCCCAATTTCACAATAACACCGTTTCCATTGAATCCTAATGATGCGAATAAACACAAACCGTCTCACGTGATAAGTCAGTCAAAAACATGGGGGCGGATGTGAACAATACTTTGATTGACAGCAGATACATTTACATTTCTGCCACGGCACTAGCGCTCATCATCATCCATCAACAGAGACGTTAGCGTCTTCTTCAGGCCGTGGAGCGGCGAGCTCCTTACACGTGGAACAGATGGCATTTTTTTGGAATTGCTGGGTTTGCAGAGGAGCTGTAGATCCAACAATTCCACGTGACACGCTCAACGTTTGATGAGCTGTGGGACCTCTGGTGGCGCCCGCCATGGGGCGCCCAGGGCCGCCAGTTCCTACCAAGAAGCGCATCGCCCCCGGGTTGTTGGTCACGTGACTCATTTAGTTTGACAAAAGCGTTTCCATTGCAGTTTTGCAAAATATGCCAATTTCAATCTGCCTTAAAAACCACCTCCTCCAAACGTACACAACGTTTTTTTTGATGAATGCAAATTTTTAATTGTTAATAACTCATTATCGCAATTTTCATCTGTGCAATTTCACAGTCAATGGAAACGCAGAAAATGTGTGAAAAACAGGAAAAATGCTTCACAGTTTTTAGAAAACCCTAATATCTAGAAGAAGGAAGTGCAACAACTTATTTTACCATCTGGGTTACTGTCTTTCAATTTGATTTTGCTTTATAAAATACTCCCAGCTTTAAAACGTTTGGCCTCTTTTTTTTTTTTTTTTTTTTGTAAAATAACTTATAGCATATTTATTTTACACATAGCAAAACTGAATCATAAGAAAGTTAAAAATACCCTTAATTCTAAAGTCTGTTTTTCTGAAAAGCAACTTTTTTTTTAACTTAAAAATGGAAATAACTTCTTAGATTGAATATAGTTTTTTACTTGACTTTTAACGTCTCCTCTTTTTATGCTCTTACCTCTGTAAATGTCTGGTTCTGATCCATTGGTCCCACTTTTTTATTTAATTCTGTTTAACATGGGGGCCTGTAATCCTTTCAGTCTTTGAAAACAATGAGGTCTTCGTCCCCAAAGGCCAAATTGAAACCAGTCAGCTGTTTTCGTACATTAAAGATAATTTCATTCTTCTGTTTTGATGACATACGTCCACATGTGAAAGTCACGATTAAAGGGGGACGGGGGTTCTTCTCTCAAACATCTTAAAAGCAGCACATCAATCCCTACTTTGTATTGTTGCAGACACGTGATGAAGTAATCCCATTTTTCCTTCGGAAAACAGACATAACACCAGTAAATTATGTCTGCCATCAATGTCACGGCTCATACATTTTGATGCTGGGTTAATATGAATTTAAATGGGTCGATATGGGCTTCACCCGCTTAATCACGACCCTGTGATTTGATTTTGTATCTCCCTCGGTGAGCTAATATTCAAGAGATTAAAATTTCATGTGGAGCTCATATCAAAAATCCATTATTAACATGGAAGATGGGCACGCCAGCTTTACCCTTATGCTCCTCCGAAAAGAGACAAAACTCATGCATGCATAAAAGGGCGGGCACACATGCAAGCAAAGGTACTGCTTTTCTTTTTAAGCCTTCATCCCCAGAGAATTTTCGACGTTTTCATACTTTCTTAGTAGAAATATTGAGGATTTTCCCCTCTAAGCTGTTATGTCCTTGCCCCGGCTCCGAGTAGACAACGTTCACAACGTCTCCCTGGTTTCATAATACATTTTCATCTCTGTAACCTTCGTATTTTTCCATCACGGTGTTTGCAACAACAGCTCGTTGTGTTTTTGGCTGGGGTAAATGCATTTTTTCCATCCTATGCATCATTCATGATATCATTTCCGAGATTGAATTCCTCCTGGCTGACATCATGCGCAGGGCGAAGAGGGGTGGCGAGCGTCTTGGTTTGAGAGCGAGGTTGGGCCGTTAAAAACCAATAGCAAATCTGCACGACCGAGCGCCACGAGAAAGTCTGTTAGCAGACGAAGGAAGGCCTCAGTAATTGTCCTCCTTCAAACTGAACGCCTCTTTAGTCGACGTAAGAACTCAACTGTTCTCCCTGTTTGCCTTCAAGTGGCAACATTTAGCTTGTTTAAAGAAAAAGAAGATTAAAAGTTTGTCATTTTAAACTAAACATTTAGCTTTTTGTCATTTCGGTCCATCAAAAAGCACAATCCAGTATTCCCCCCTTATTCACGAGGGTTAGGGACCAGAGACACCCGCAAATATGGAGACCTCCCCCCCAACACCGGCGACTTAAAATACATTTATCTGAGTCATAATTAACATCTTTTTTTTCAACTGTAATAATCTAACCTTTTTCCTTCAAGTTCATTATAACTAAATATTAGAACAATTGATTTTAATTGTTTAGTTTGTTTAAATCTCCTGAACATCTTATGGTCTCACAGTACATTTGAATGAATTTGGTAAAACGGTAAAGCATTTACAAATTACAAAAAAGTCACAAACTGAAAGGTCTTATCTCTGATGGAGTGGTAGGGCCACCTTAAAAAAAAAAAATATATATATATATATATATATATATATGAATGAAAAAAAAAAACGCCCCTTTCACCCTCCGCGGGTGGTTTCTCCTCCAAGCTCGGGTCCTCTACCAGAGGCTTGGGAGCTTGAGGGTCCTGCGCAGTATCTTAACTGTTCCTAGCACTGCGCTTTTCTGGACTGAGAGGTCTGAGGTCTTTCCAGGTATCTGTTGTAGCCACTCCTCCAGCTTGGGGGTTACTGCCCTGAGTGCTCTAATTACCACAGGCACCACTGTCACCTTCACTTTCCAGGCTTTCTCCAGTTCTTCTCTGAGTCCCTGGTATTTCTCCAGTTTCTCATGTTCCTTCTTCCTGATGTTTCCATCGCTTGGCACTGCCACATCCACCACAACGGCTTTCCTCTGTTCTTTATCCACCACTACGATGTCTGGTTGGTTCGCCATTACCATCCTATCAGTCTGGATCTGGAAGTCTCACAGGGCCTTTGCCTTTTCATTCTCTACCACCTTCGGGGGTGTTTCCCATTTTGACCTTGGGGTTTCCAGTCCATATTCTGCACACATGTTCCTGTATATGATTCCAGCCACTAGATTGTTGCGCTCCATGTATGCTTTACCTGCCAGCATCTTACACCCTGCAGTTATGTGCTGGATTGTTTCAGGTACCTCTTTGCACAGCCTACACCTTGGGTCTTGTCTGGTGTGGTAGATCTGAGCCTCTATCGCTCTGGTGCTCAGGGCTTGTTCCTGAGCTGCCAGGATGAGCGCTTCAGTGCTGTCTTGTAGGCCAGCCCTCTCTAGCCATTGGTAGGACTTCTTGATATCGGCCACTTCAGTTACGGTCCGGTGGTACATCCCATGCAGGGGTTTGTCCTCCCATGAGGATCTGTCCTCCAGCACATACATAGATATATATATATATATATATATATATATATATATATATATATATATATATATGAATAAAGTTTGCAAATGTATGATTTGAAAATTCATGATTTTACACGGAAAAAGTCCTGCTTTGACTTTTTGTGTCAAATGTTTTTTGTCAAACACGTATGTTTTTTATCACGTATGACTTTTTTTCCTATATTTTACAACTTTAGTATCCTATATTTGTTTACTTTTTGTATTTAATGGTAAATCTATTCTTTGTCACATTCTTTTTTTAGCATTAAATCTCCTTTAACTCCTTAATGTACTCAATCCTTGACGTGATGGGCAAGCAGAAAGAAAAAAACACTTAAAAACACCAGATTCCTTTGGAATGATCCTCTTTGACCTTTGACCTCTAAGGCTCCTAAAATCCCCATGTGTTCCTAACATCCCACCGTCCATCCCTTTCCACTTCAGAGGCTGTCTGATCCAGAACACCATTCTTCACAAGCATACCTCTGAAGGTCTGTCATTGTGGGTTTACCGCGTCATAAAATTGTCATACGTGTTAACGCCGTGGATTGTGGGTCAAATAAGCCGTGGCGGTAAATGTTAAGTGACTCGAACAGACTGCACATGTCTGTGGAAGGCGATGGGTTTACCAGACAGCATTAGACGACGAAGAGGACTGCAAACTTCCAAACGGATACATTCCTGCACGCCGTCACAACTACAGAGCAACAACGAGGCATAGGCAATCTGTTAGCCAGCCAAATTTGTCGTAAAGATGCTAGCTTTCAGGAGAGCGTCATCAGGAAGCAGGAAAACGTTCTGCATCCTTTCCACACCCCATCACCTGCTCCCCAAATTGAGGCACAATGCAATTTTCACGTATAGATCTACTCTGAAGCAAATGGCATATGCTGTTTTCCCGCTCAGTGGAATAACTACCCCGGGTCACGCGCTCTTTTGTTATTCCTTAATGTGACACGATTCAGCAGAGAGCGCGACGTGAAACTGCACGGCCACGTGAATGACGCCTGTCTAAACTGCAGCGGAAGGACTTCCCCTTAGCGCCGCTGCATCTGCACAAAGCAAGAAAAAAAAAACAAAAAAAAAAAACAAAATTTGAAATATTTATTACAGAATTATTTCTCAATGGAAAACAGCAACAACAAAACTAATAAAAAAGCAATAAAGTGAGCGTTGTGCGGGGAATGCCACTCAGAACAAATCAACATGACGGTAAAATCCGTCAGGTTCAACAGTGAAACCAAAGCGATGCTTTTCTATTACAAGACGGGTGTGTGTGTGTGTGTTGTGTGTGTGTGTGTGTTCAGGTTCTTTCTTAATCACAGAACGGGATTTTTTTTTTCAGGAGCGGCTTTTTACTGATTCAGTCCTCACATTGTTTCAGATTCTTTTTCTGCTGAAAACCGTCTTTTAATTCCAGAGGAAGATTCAACTTATTTCCTTATTTCCTTAACCTCATGAGTGAGAAGAGAGGAAGCTCGACCATCGTCATGCACCGACCGCTAATTACATCAAAATTGCAGATTTGCACAACTAGAAGACTCCCATGCATAAAGTAAAAGAACAGCTTTTTTTTTAAAGAAAACAAAAAAAAAATTAACAATTTCACCAATTAATTGTAAATAAATCCGAGGGTGTGTGCTAACTTATATCATAAGTGACACAAAATTCCCATTTTACATAAATTGTGTTTTATTTTCCTGCTGTTGACAACTGCCCCTGAATTCACGATGGAGCAAATAAAAAAACTGCAGCTTTTTAGATTCACAGGCTTTTTTCTTTACTTTATTTGAAAAAACAAAACAAAACCGTGTTATTTGTTTGGCTGTTCATTTGTCTGATTGTTTCCTCTAAATTCTAGACTTTTGCTTCACTATTTTGAGGTTCAATATGATTTAGCAGTGTCAATTAAACAGTAAATGTAAACCACAGCTCCAGTCTGACCCGAAGGCACATTTGACGTGTTTTATAATGTCTTTTTTCCTAATTAAACATAAACATAGACATTCTATTTGAAGCAAATTCTTCCTCTGTCTGTTCAGTTATACAGAAGTGCAGATTTGAACAATTTTGCCATTAAATATCAATGTTTTTGTCAGAATTTCATGACAAATTTTGGTTTGTCTTCATACTTTTTACTGATTAAAAAAAAAAGGTTATAAAATGGTTGTAAAGACAAATGTAAATACATTTTTGTTTGTTTGTACAGTTTTTTTTTTCTTCCAAAAATCAGTTCAGACAGGGGCTGGGACCTTTTGGAAGGGTATGACAGGAACGGCTGCTGGTTACAGGGTAATTAGAGACACTAATAAAGCAGAGGAAGTAAACTAACACGAGATTCAGCGTGTTCTGGAGAGTTCAGGGACACGGTCACTACCTCAGGATCAGAAAGTCTTATTTTGAAAGGACAATAAGTATCTAAGGTTTCCGTTTAAACTGCATGCATGTCTTCATTTGTGTGAGCCTAATTAATAGGACCCGTAATCTTCAACGTTTGTGTTGTTGTGGTTCTCATGCCTTAGTCACAACTGTCCTGACGGCTGTCTGCGGGTGAAAAACCTGTACGGGGAACGCAGGTCACCGTCCCTAAATATCAGGCTCGTATTTACGCTTTTTTTATATTCGTGCTGCGGACGACAGGTTGCTAAGAACACTTACATATAACACGAAAGGATAAGTAAAGGTGAAGTAGGTGAGACGCAGGCATGTTGTCTGGATTTTTCATTTTTTTAACCTCCCAAAATCCTGCAGACTACACAAGAATCCCATTAGTGCCGTCCAGGTGATTCGCTCCTCGCTGCAGCCTGACTGTTAGAACTGAGGAAATGAGACAATCACAAAGTAGTTTGTGTGCTTCATGACGTCCCTCTTGAGGTGGTCGGACGAGCCTCTACAGGGAACCTGCGTTCTCCTAAAGATGCAGTCGCTCTTCTCTACAACCCTCCATGGACCAACACAACCCGTACAGGTAAACCTCCCTGCATACTGTAGGTGCACGGGACTAAGGCATTACGGTGGACCAACAGGATGACTGTGACATCTCAAGCTGAATTAGAAACAAAAATACAATTGAGCAAAAGTGAGAACCCATGTTATTCTAACAATGTCTACTTTACATATTTTCTCACAGTTTGGTGTCATGGCGAGCCATCGCAGCCCAACAAGCGCGAACCTTTGAGCTGAAATCAACATCCGACTTCCTGTGTCTGCGTTTGCATCATTCTTCAGGTAATTAACAGTTACACATCTCCACACCAGAGGATTCGTTTGTGCTGCCGGGGTCTCTTAACCTCCACCAAGTGTGTTAGACCTAACCAAAATCAGTTAATAAGCACTAGAGACGGATCAATATGCATTCAGGAAGCGATGCTCGGCTCCACGGTGCAAGACTATGCAATAAACAGCAACATTAAGTAAGAAAGCGTCTGGTGGAACAAACCTGTCAGTGTGTTATTCGTGAACGGTCTAATGAGCCCTCCACTTGAGAGTGTCTGCAGCATGACATGGGCCCTTGTTTGATGCCACAGCTGTCAGACTTTCATCCTAACATGATGACAGGAAATGCATGCTAATTGTGTGTTTGGATGAACATCTGTTCAAATCTGTGTACTCGCAGGTTTGCCCCCCTGCAGTTGAGAGGAAAAAAATAGAGTAAAGACTTGATTTTCTGATTTAATAATGGTGTTTGTAATGCAGAAAAGCCCTCACACATCCGTTCTCGTCCCTGAAAAAGACAGGGACACTCCGGTATCCCCTTCAGAGCAGTCGGCTATGAAAATCCTCCCGATCACCAGCAGCTCCGTTTGCTCAGTCGAGTATGAAAGGTGTCGTTCTGCGACATTGTCCCGGATCGCTGGAGGACCCTGCAGACGTCAAACCCCACTTCAGAAAGTGAGACGCTATATTGCGATGTGATGCCCTCCCTTTTGTGAGACAAACCTCAACGTCGTCGCTGTGTGATTAACGACACGACGCTGTGTTTGTGTTTTTTAGCTTGACCTTGCTAAGCATGTGCGGTGTGATTACAGCGTCTGTCACTATCTCGCGTTTTTACTATTGCTAGCTACAGCTAGAGCTCTTCACAGCTGTTGCTGCGGTGTTGCAAGCCCTTTTCTGTTGTTAGTTACTGTTGTTGTTGTTGCCGGCGGAGTGGCCCAAAGGCTGCCTGGCTCCGCTTGTGTTCCAGTTCTCCAAAGTGTGAAGGTTTGCCATGTTCTTCTCACTTTTCGCTCCCTCTTCTCTGCCTCCTGCTCCCCTCTTACTCACAGCCCTGGCTGCTATAATTAGAGTAATTGGAATCAGATGATGTCGGCTTAATTGGAAAGGAATGCAGACGGGGCTGTGGGGCTTTTCTGCACGGGAAAGTCAGCTGGCAGGGAAGCACGGCAGAGGATGAGATCTACAGTCACGCTTTGGGTCAGTCGGCAGGAATCGCTGGTAAACACTAAACAAACAAAGATTGACGGAGTCAGAAAATTGCCATTTGTAGGAAATATTAGAAATATGATGCAAGGAGAAGCAAGCTGAGTTTTGAGCAGCATTTATGTGATGAGTCAAAGTTGAAATAAAATCTCATCCGAGAGTGGCGTTGGATTGAGGAGGAGAGATGTGCAAACATTTCTCAGGGAGGGTTTGAAGGCCACGGGCTGATAATGACACATATTGCACCATGGAAGTTAGACACACACTTGCCAACAACCCGGCAGAATATTAAAGGTTAGAATCCTACGGAAAGAGGGCAAGTTTAATCTAAACTGTGCCAAGAGCACATTTTTTTTCCCTCCAAGTTGAAAGAGGAAGAAAGAATGAAAGTGAGGAGGGAGGGGGGCAAAAGATGTGAGGATAGTTTCATTCCGCTGAAAGTCAAAGTTGAAAGTCAGCCTGATTGTTTGGTGTTTGGGCACTGAGTCCACCGATGCGTGGGAAGAGTGTTGGAGCTCCGTGCCGGAATGAGACACACTCCCACTGCAGGAGCTGGAACTTCCTCAATCACACAACAACCCTTAAGGCACATGTGTCAAAGTCACGGCCCGCGGGCCACACCCGGCCCGCCAAGTAAGAGAAAATGATGCCAGGCGTCCAGCTCTGATAAAATGATACAAGATCAAAGAAATCAGAATTTGATTTATTGCTGAAACGCACAAATTTTTCCAGGTTTTGTTTGTTTTGTTATGCAGCATGTTAGGCAGCAGGTCTTTCTAATATGTTCACATTTATTCAGTTTTTATTTGCGGAAATCTGTGATGTCAATTCTAGTCTTTCAAAGAAAAAAAGGACAGGGCATGGTGTCCAAATACTTTAAAGTCCATTATATAGTCCAGGACTACATCATTTTTTTTAGGAGTAAGGGATGGTTTTCAGATGTAGCCACGCTCTCCTGTTGTTTCCCACATGGATGAACTAGGACCCCTAAGGACCCTCTAAGGTGTCCATTGACTTACCTGAACAAATTTCTATATACGGTATCAATCCTGGGGAACTCATAACCCCCATCTTTAACGTCTACATAAAAACGTGTTCTTGGTTTATTTGGCTAAAAAAGGTGAAAGTTCCAGAAATCAGCAGAGGCTGATTGAATTATTCTGCAGCTCATTTCATATACCCCCAGCGAGCCCAACGCCACGTCTGGAGATCATGATGGAGAGGCTCGTTTGTCAAGCTCTCTATCTCCTGCTACATCTCATTATCCTTAACATGGGGGTGGCATCCAGGGAGGGCTGGAGAAACAGAGAGTATACCTCCATCTCCCACACTTATTCCACCCGCCCATGTGGGCTTTAAATCTGTGTATACAGCGCTTTTGCTTTGCCTGCAGCTGGAAGCTGGACTGCATGGAGCCTTTGTCTTCCTGCGACGCTCCCCAGATCTCAGTTCGTTACAGAGTGTAATTAGCATGGCGCGAGCGGGCTCCCCAGCCGACACACACAAAACTCATTAAATTCCACTAGCTTGCTTTTCACTGGCACGCTCTCCTTGCCCTATATTAATCTTCCTTCCAAACCAAAGTTTAATTCTGTGAGAAAATGTTTATGGGAGGAATTACAGCTTCCGCTCTAACACACAACAACAGTGCAGCTATTTAGTGTGTGTCTTTTTTTCTTTTCTCCTGGAGTCAATATTGTCTGGCGATGCTCCAGTCCATGTTCAGCTCAATGGCTATCTAATCAGATGCAAGGTGCCCCCACAGGCTCCCTGGTGATGAATGAAGGGGGTCAGCTGTTACACTTGAGCACATTCCCTTCATCTCATACTTACTTACCTCTCCAGACAATGACCAGACTCATATCCAGATTCTTTTTCCCATTCTGCTTCACCGCTAACAAGGCCAGACAAACAAAGTCATTCGGTCGGCTGTTAGGGGAAGACGCGTCACTTACCGAGGGATAGACATCATTACGTCTTTGAAAAGAGCTTTTATTTTGACTTCAAGTGTTGCTGCAACTCTCAGTTTGTCCTTTATCTGTCCCTCTAATTGAACAAAGAGGCAGAAGACAACGACCACTTGAGCAGCAAAGGAAATTGCTTCTTCAGTATGGTCTAAAACACCCCCATCCATTGAGGAATGATGGTTTTATTTGTTCAACAACCTGCTTTAGGAGGCTAAAGAAAGACTGAGCAAATTGGAGATGGGTATCTTGGATAACCTATCTGAACGGCACGGCAAAGGCCGGTAACCCTCCGCACATTACTTCCCATAATGTTTTTACTTGGCACTGATGGAGCAGATTGTGTTTCGGTGGCTGCAGTGAGCACCAACCTCCACAAAACAGGTTTTGCATCGATCATTATCTGAGCATTCAAGATGGATATTGTGGAAAAAGGTGGAGAAAATGCATCTTTAAAAATGGAAGGAATCAAGGCAAAACAATAAGCGACCCTCAACTTGACGATACAGTGCAATCATCATCTCAATTCCTCTTTGTTAGTGTAAGAAAAGGAAGGCCTAAGGAAAAATATCCTGGGATTCTGTGCACAACACTGCCTTTGTGAGTGTTGCAGCTTTTAAAGTCACATCAGAGTCTAGAAAGAGTAGAGATGTAGTCGAGCCAACTGACAGCTCCTCCAGGAGACTGGGTCCAAAGGAAAAAAGCCAGAGCTGCTGTCGGTCCAACACCTGCCACAGTCAGTGCCATGTGAGTGGGTGACAGTGGAGTTTTAGAACCTGTGTACCCATCCTCCGTCTCTGCAGAGACAGCGACAACTGGGACTGCACCAATGCCTACCATTTAATTGAACCTACTTGATGGGTGACTCGCTGTATTAATGTGACATTTGCTTCTGCGTGTCATGTCACTTGGCAGATAGTAGTAAATTAGTACCACTGTGACAGTGTCACAAAGTTTTACCTTAAGTTTTCACAGACTACACATTAGTCTTTTTTTTAATCGTCTTATCGCTTAATCACCAAGATGACTTTTTAATTGGTCGTATAATTATTTGCATCATGAGTGTGACCTTGAAGAACAAGAGGCTGATAACTAAGGATGAAGTACAATTAAACTGAGCGGAAAAGAAAGACAACATTCCACTTAAATTATGATCTCTTTTTATCAAAGTCTCCATTCAAAAGATACATCAAAGCAAATGTTTCCGCTACCCAGATTCAAGACTTCAGGACATAGACTTTCACAGCTCCCAGGCACCAGTTCCCAAGTCTGGTCCAGTCAATCCCAATAGCAAACTGTAGGTTTCACTAGTGCCCTGAGTTGTCAGAGCAGGTACCAGTCCCCAGTCATGGTAATAGCTAAACTCAGCTCTTTGAAGGCGTGCTGGCTCTAATGGCGTCTGAAGAGAGCGATTGCGGGTTCCAACCCTCCAGGGACTCATTAGTTAAAAGTGGAGCTCCTTGTACAAAGCTGGATGGACGATACATGCGCAGACCAGGACAAAGGGATCTTATAGTAGCCAGGACCCGTTTGCTCTAATTCTAGAGTTTAGGAAATATCACTGTCAACACAAACACACCAACTAACTGGATCACTTCTAAATCTAAACGGCGTTTACTTAACCTTGAAAAGCAGTTTACTACTCGCACATTCACACACTGATGGAGGCACCGCTGCCGAAGACTGGCACCAACCTATAACCACCAGGCAATGTGGAGTTTGTGTGTCTAGCCCAAGGACACTTCAACACATCGACTGGTAGGTCAGGAACTGAACCTGTGATCTTTCAACCAGAGGTTGACTGTTCTACCTCTGCACCAAGAAAACAAAGGGAGTCTGTGATTACAATGCAAGCTGGCTCCACGTTTCTACTAGGGTTAGGTAGCATTTGGATTTTGCTGAACCAGTACTTTTGAAATCCTTCCGGCGACTAGACGATGCTTGAACCGATGCTTGCTATGAAGTACAGAAAAACTTTCACTTGCTTTACCTCTGGCAGTTTGCCTGAAGCTCCGCCCATTTTCATGGCCTCACACATTCCTATATGAGCTCATCCACAATCGCTGGAAAGGTAAACCGATTGGTCAGAATTGTACAGCTAAACTGAATAGAATACAAGTGATTGACATGTCCATAACGGTATACCAAAATGAAGCACCAAAATCCCAATTTTTATAATAATTTATAATAATCTTTATGTTCACCTTATCTCTAGGAAAAAATGGGTTAAAGCTCGATATGCACAAGATTTCTCAGTTTGCACTTGCATGTGTTTATGCTCTTCTTACATCCAGCTACTCTTCTCTATCAAAAGTTGAGTTTTTGAGAATTCCATGGATGAAACCAATCCACAAAACCAGATTTTACAAATACTCTACGTGTGGTTACAGAAGCCAGGCGTCCAGTTTACGAGACGTTTAAGAAACCACAGTGCAAAAACAAGCCACTTAAAAATGAGTCAAAACCGTGGCAGATTGATCTAAATAAGCAAAAAAAAAAACTGCCGATGGTTCCTCATGGAAGCTGACTGTGACCCAATATTTCATCAACTGACTGAACTGAACTGAAACAAAACCTCAAAAGACACCCACCAATCCGTTTTCATTTCCACTTTGTCACATAAAAAAAGTCAGAAGTGCCAAAAATTTGGCATTGCAAGGTAACTGAAAGATCTCATCTCATCCGTCTAAAAAAAAAAAAAAAGACCCCGAGCATTTACATTCCCATAAACCGTTGCCTTTCATTCCCAGACTACTTTCAATATCAAAGCTCCTTTTGAGAGCCTCTGGTGGAATGATAACACAGAGAGGGGACTTTAGCAAAAATGTAAGATCTTGAAAAGCAGAGAAGATGAGGAGAAGAGGCAGGGAGGGAGGAAGGCGCTGGGAAGACAGCATATCAATCGCCCCTTTAACCAACACGACTATTTTGAAGTGAGATGTGTTGTTTTTTTATATCTTTTTTTAAACGCGCAGAGAAATGTGAACACAAAGCCAGCAGGATGATAAAACATCATTAGACATCCATGAAAGACACTCAGAGTTTTGGTGACAATAGAACACTTCTGTCAGATACGGTGAGGATTACAAACCGCAGCGGCAGGAAGAAGACAGCTTCTGTCTTTTCTGTCCCTCGGATGACACGTGTGTACTTGTGTGTATTTGTGTGTGTTGGCCAGTGCTGTACGGGTGCGGGTCTGAGCGTTAGTGTGGTTGTTTATGTTCCGTCTTGCAGGAATGTGTGCAGGCCGACTCCACCTGGAAGCTGTTTGAGATAAACTCGGGCTGTTAGGGATTACTTGAGACAGTGCAACACGCATGCCAATCACGCTACACATGTAGGCATATGTGTGGGAGTGCGTGTGGCCTGCACACATTTATTTACAAGTGCATACCTTTAGGTATTATACAAAAAAAAATCACTGTAAAACAAGAACATAACATTAAGGCGGGAACGTTTAACAAGTCAAACATGCTGCCAAAATTCCACTGAGGACTTTTTCTATTTTTCAATCATACATGTTTTGGGAAAATAAAAAAAAAATTCTGCCAAAATCTAAATAACTATTTTGATCTGCTGCTGCAAATGTCCCATAATTTGCACGACTGTTCTGTGCGAGAACAATTGTTCTCAAATATTTTGGTTTCACGTTTGTTTTATTTTTAGCTGTGATTCTTTCAGGAAAGATTCATTACCACAAATAAGAAAACTGTGAGGAAGACGCATGACCTGGATAATGTTAGAGCTGGGTTCATAAAATTGAGTAATCGATCTAATCAATCCATGAAAGTAGAAATTGATCTTTTATGCCTTTCCTTTTCCGGTAACCTAACGCATAACAGCAGCAAAAGCCAAAGTCTGCTAGCCTGATGCTAACATATAATGGAATTTCCCATAGGGCGGCTAATGCTAACGCTCTTTCGTAAAGATACATTGCTGACTAAATGGTCAAACTCTTTGAAGTAAACATTATTTTAAAGTAACCATTTGTGGTTCATAGCATCTTATTTTGCTCATTCATCTAGATTAAAGTGTAACGCTACAATACCAGCTCTACCTAGTGGCCAAACTGTAAGGACGCCTGTAGTATGTCTACACAAACTACACTCTGATTGTCTAATTACCTTTTTTTAACAGTCAGGCTGCAGAACTAACGGACTCCTTGCAAATGACGCAGGATTTGGGGGGTTGAAAAAAAGGAAAAAATCCAAACTCCTGAGTCTTGACTTCTTCACGGTGATGTGTTCACTGATCACAGTGTTCAGTATGACCTATGCCCGTAGAAAGAATTTTTATGACCATTTTTGCTCTACGCATTTACTGAGCGCTCTACGACCTTGATATTTCCAGCGGTCGACCTGCAGTCAGGTTGGACCATTTTTCAGCCACAGACAGCCTTTATCCGCCGGTTGGGACTACGACTTTAGCAAAGAAAAAACTAAACAATGGTCCCTGAACACGCTTGAAACTAACCATACATGTATTCCTGTGTATCTCTGCACTCACCAGTTGGCTGTCAGAGTTTTTGATCCTGTTTTTCTGTACCAAATAAAACCAGTAAACTTTTACAGAGAAGTGTTTGTTTGTTCGTTTGCTGTTGTTGCCGTGTCACCTCTGTCTTCCACCTCAGACACCAGGGAACAGACGAGAGGAAACCTGTGCTCCTCCATTTTCCTCTTTCTTTTTCCCATCATCACTCACACCTAAGCTGCAAACATCAACCTCCAGGTTGTGACAGCGATGGGGGGCCCTCTGCCCTGTCACAGCTCCAGCAAAGGAGAGGGAATTAAGGATGAAGCAAACAAAAGTCAAGAAAACATTGTTCTTTTAGTAATTCTAGAGAAAAAAGAATTATCTTGAATCTTTTCTATTATAAAAAATAACTAGAAAGCAGATAGAAATTGTATCTTAACTATAAAAGAAATTAAAAATGCGGTAATTTGTCCAAGTTGGCCGTTTCCCAAACTTTTGTAAATCCACATTTCAAGAGCAGCAGCTTTTTTTTCAAGCCTCCAGACTCTCAGAGGACCTCAAAGAGGACCTCCGAACAGTTAATGACTTCTCCTGGTTGTGTTTTTGTTCCTTTGAGCCCCTCTGTTCCTGCAGTTACTACGCCTGAGGGGCTCTGACCCGTTCATGGTCTCCTGCTTCCTGGATGCTATTAGCGGAAAGCTCCAGATAACTGGGAGCTCTGAAGGGCTCCGGCGACAGCGGCATAAATATGGCCTTCGTGTTAGCAAGTGGTCATGCATCCAGACCTTTTTGATGCTATCTGCACCTGTTTGAAGGCAAATTTGAGATCCCTGTTTGTCTTTTTGTGTTATTTTCCTGTTGTTTTAGTACTGCTGGGGGGGCTAAACATTTGAGTCTATCTTCAGACTACAAGGGCTTGTCCCCCCCCACCCCCAAATCCACTGAAAACAAGAAGCCTGTCAATTTTCTGGAAATAATACAAACAACCGAGAGGCAGAATCCAACGCCGTACCCCATGAAGTGACGAAATGACAATTTTCTCCTTTTTCATTTCTGACAGGCTGAACGCCCAGGAGGGGGTGAAAGGAAAAAGGGGGAGCATTTCCCTTTGGGAGGGAGTTAACGACATGCCGAAGCGCTTCAGATGAAGGGGAGGCTTGGTGTGTGGCGCTGTAAACACACTGGAACACGTGGAAGTTCAGTGGCGGAGCGGGGCCCCGAGAAAAGCTGCTTTTGATCTGCAGGCCAAGTTTGCTTTAGAAAGCATTGTGACCATGACGGAGTCACTCGCACTCCGAAATCTGTTACTCATGAAAGCAAACAATCCCTTTGGATGTAGTTATGTATGTATGATACTACAAAGACTGTAAAGAAAACATCAATGAAATCTTTGAGGCCCCTCCAGCTTCGTTTAATCATCTAAGCCTCTTCAGTTTTACCACCATAGGCCTGCTCCGTTATCTATACCTGCAAAAATCCTCCCATGAAGCTGAAAATCAGCAAATATATCACTTTGACAGTTATCAACCTCTCCAGGATTGATCCGAACTAAACCTATTTGTTTTCTTCGCCACCTATAGAATCTGCTCCCGTCAAGCCGCTGGCAGCAGTTGTACGGAAGAGTTGGCTTTACCAAAACACCAGGAGGCTGCAAATCTCCTTCCTTCCCAGAAAACTTGGATGTAAATCTCAGAGCGCCGCCAAACGGCCTCCGGGTGGAGAGAACAGGCCTCACACTGTGATCCCTTCAAAAATGAAAAAAATGAAAAAAAAAACACAAGGAACAACCCATTCTGTCACGTCACGAAGCAAAATGACAAGGAACTCAAATCCCACCACGCACTTTTTGCCCTCTGCCAAGAGTCCGATATTTCAGCGGGGGAGGAACTAAAAAACAAAGTACAAATATCTGAAACAGTTTTAAAAAATTCACACTTTAAGGCTGAAGAACTAAAGGGAGATCGTAATTTTGTTTTGTTCTGAAAGGAAGTTCCAGGAAAGAGGCAAAAGGAGCATAAAGAAGGACAAGGAGGTAAGACATGAGTTAGACCCACTCCAATAAATCGTGATTTTAACATAATCTTCTAGCATTTTTCTAATGATGGAGGACATATTCAAATGAATAGAAAATACACAGAGTCGGCCACATGCTCCCTGCTTCGCCTAAACAGACAGCTCTCAGCAAAAAAGAGGTGACAACTTAAATGAGAACTCCTGCCGCTGTTTTCTTTGTTTTAGAAAACGGCAGATTTTCTGATTTTTGGCTAAAAATGGCGTCATCATAATGAAAAGAAGTTCTTTGAAAAAAGATCCGAAGATGATCAGAGTGGGACTTTATGGAAGACCCATTGATTGTTTATTAACTGGACTGAATGCCCCCCCCCCCGCAGTCCAAAAAGTACCCGCTGTCTCCAAGAAGCCAAAATCCTGTAGACTTCAATAGAGACATAAACAGCTGTTACTCAGAATAATTGATACTTGACACCATTTAACATGTTCTTGACGACTCCCTTTTTAAAATATTTTTTCTGTAGTTAAAGTTTTTGACGCCATAAATTGGCCAATTAGAGGCCTCAATAAGAGTAGGTGGAGCCTGTTGGCCTCAACAATCAAGACATTTCATTGACAGATTTGGTATAGCGGGTGACAAGGGCGACAGTGGCTCAGGTGGTTGAGCGGGTCGTCCAATGATTGAAGGGTCGGCGGTTCGATCGCCGCTCCCACCAGCCAAATGTCGTTGTGTCCTTGGGCAAGACACTTCACCCTCCTTGCCTCCAGTGTGGCCTCCACTGGTGTGTGAATGTGGATGGATGATCCCGGTGATGGTCAGAGGGGCCGTAGGCGCGAACTGGCAGCCATGCCTCTGTCAGTCTGTCCCAGGGCAGCTGTGGCTACAACAGTAGTTACCATCACCAAGTATGAATGAGGAGTGAATGAATAATGGACACAATGTAAGCGCTTTGAGCGTCTGGAAAAGCGCAGAAAAATCCTATTCCATTATTATTATTATAACCCCAACCCCGGCTGGATGAAGCTCGTCTGCTGGACTTTAAATATGTAGATGTAGAGTTAGATAAGTTAATTCTTTTCTAAGAGTTCTGGTAAATCGCCTGTCCGTCCTGGGGGAGGATCCCTCCTTCATGTAGGCACCCCTGAGGTTTCTTCATTTTTTTCCGGAATCCAGTTTTTTAGGAGTTTTTCCTTACCGCGAAGGGGGGTCTAAGGGCAGGGATGCCAGTATAGCTTAGTCAGTTTGTTAGTTTATTTTAGTATTTTCCTATTGACTCTTTGTATTCATGATCCTTTTGAGTTCATGTTTTACTTCAAAGCCCATCGAGACGACTGTTGTTGTGATTTTGGGCTATACAAATAAAATTGAATTGAATTAACCCGCTTACAAGTGGTAGGAGTGTGGCGTTCCAACAAGCTCACTCCTGATTGGTGAAGGTGGTTGCCATAGAAACTCAGATTGACTTGGACCAGTCACTGCTTGCTGATGATGTCTAACTCCAGCATGGTGGTGTCTGTCTTTTGTGTTATTAGACTTGATTTGGTTGGAAATTGAAGCAAAGCGTTTTCTATGAATCGCGCCACACCCGCTTAGGCCAGTTCTCAGATACAGTCAATGGCAGGGACAGGGTAGACTGTCAAGAGGATCAGCAGATGCAACCAGACCACTGCGGCCTGTTCCAGGTGAAGGCGTGCTCTGTTTTTTACCCGACGTGTCCATAGTTACAGTCTTTCTATATGTTTAGGTTGAACGTCTCACATGATTTAACTCAAACATCAGTTTTATAAAACATGATTAGCTTCTAGTTTGGACAACATTCTGCTTCCTAACAGGCAGACACGTTTGAGATTAACTTCTGAACTGATCATCCAAGCAAGTACTGGCAGGGATTATTGTGGAGCATTCCTAAAGCCCTGATGCATGTGTACTGAAATAACATCTCAGATGGATACAGCGGTAAATCATTTTTTCCTTCTTGTTCTGATCTTTTTTTCTTTTTGGCTGCCCCATCTGCTTTCCCTGTTTTTACTCCTCTCTGGGTTCAGTTGAAGTCCGACAGCTAGAGACCTCATCGATGCATATGTACTTTTTCAGTGCGTTCTCTGCGTTCAGACTCAGACCACATTCCGCTTTGGAAAAGCTCGTCCTTTCACAAAAGTCTCGCTTTTAATCATTTTTGTGTTTTGAAACAAGAAGCGGAAGGGTTGCAGCTGAGACCCGCACACATTAATCATTAGTGCTTTTCCACAGTCGGATTGAGTTAGCGGGATTAAAATACATCATTTGGTAATTACAATAGCAGATGTTTCCTTGGCCAGGCACGCTAGCTGGATTAGCGGCGCTGCAGAGAGGATCCCAGGAAGTGCAGGACAAGGTCAGGCTGCCAACCCGCCTCGTGCTGTGATGCCCCCATCTGACAGCGGCTGAAATTCCACTGAGCTATTAGGATGCAGCAGGGAGGCAGAGAATGATGGAGGATGGGTGGAGAACGGGGGGGGGGGCCTGGATGAGGTCAGACGGAGATCAGGGAGAGTCCGACGTTAGCTGATAAAAATACATCCAAGAGGAGTTTGCTTTTGAAACTGGTCAGAGTCACTTGTTAAGGTTAAAATAAGGAAAACAAATCCTTACTGAGAGGCTAAGGCCAGACACTGCTGCACTTGTGCCAACATACACAACTTAAAAACGTCTCAATGACAAAACCGCTGATGGGAAAATCCTTTTTACAAACGCAGAGAAAATTTGATTAAGATAACAGTTTTCAAAATGTCACTTTTGTTTAAAGGATATATAAGACTTAAAATATATTTAATTACTAAACAAGACCAACATCAAACTCTGGTTAGGTCCTATAATGTGAACAGTACTCCCAATAAAACATCATTCATAATAACCCCTTCATCGGCTGCCTGTTCTTCACAATAATTCATGATAAATGGCAAAAAAAAAACATCAAAATGTGTTGCAAAGCTTCTAATGTCTTTGAGACGACAGCAGGGACAGGTTTTGACGTTTTTTCAAGGAAAAAAAAACCTGACAGGTAACAGCGCAGCGAAGAAAGACAACCTAAAAGGAGCTACACGACCAGAGGACCTGGCAACCCGGCATCAGCCATCGAGGCTTAATGGCTGCTTGGGCCTGACGGGGAGTTGAGACCCTGCCAGGCTGCCGATGATGAGGTCATAGGATTACAGAGCAAGTGGGCAGCCAGTTAGTCATGATCCTGGCCCATCCATCAAACTGGTGTGGATAATAAATCTTAACTGACAGCCATCTTAGCCTAGTTTGAGCAGCAAGGAGCTGGCCAGAAGAATCCAGGTAATGAGGTGTGCCGGGTTTAGTGCGTTTATAGTAGTTTGCTGAGCCGAGAGGAGGAGTACGTTCGTCCAGGGATGGCGGTATTTCATACAAGAGCCAAGCGGCTAAAACCTAATCAAACTCTGTTAGAAAGAAAAAAAAATAGAGTAAAAATTCAGGTAAACTGCAAAAATGTTAAATTTAACCAAGTTGTTTTGTCTAATTTCAAGTTTAAACATCCAATTAAACTTGATAGAAGTCAAAACAAACTTCCTGGTAACGTTTCATTAAGATGTAAGGACAGGAAATCCTGAATATCTTGTTGGGTATTTTAATCATGATAGCATCTGAAGTCATCTCTCTAATAAAACAAGATTTTTTACTTAAAATCATATTTTGAAGCAAAAACTATTTTTAACTAAATAAATGGTGAGTGGTCTCCAGAAACAGATAAGCTTGATTTAGAGAAATTGGACGGTTTAATAGGAGTTTTTAACAACACCAAGACAGAATCTTAAAATGTGTCATGCTAAGATGATTACAATGATTGCTTAGATCTAGGGGGTCCTGTGGTATCGTATTCTGTGAGTGGGTGGAGTGTTCTATACATATTTTTTGTGTAAAGTCTTGCTTTTTATTTATTTATTTATATGTAAACAACTTTGAGTGACACAAGTTGGAAAAGTGCAATAAAAATAAGGTTTGATTTGGAAATGAGGACTGCTGTAGAAACTTTTTAAAAATAGGACATTTGGGGATATAAAGGATGAATAGAAAACGTTTTTGATGAAGTTGTGTCTTTGCTGTTTTTAACATGTTCTTGTAGCGTTTTTCTGATGACAGAAGACAGAATGAACATTTAGAGAATTTCTTCATTCAAATCGTTGTGAATCAGACGCAGACAAAAAAAGAAAAAGGTGGTATTTACGATGTAGAAAGTATGCTGGGCGGGGCACAAGCTCCATGCTCCGCCCCATTCTTGCAGACAAATAGACCCCTGTACGTCTGGATCTAAACTTTACGGCTGCTCACCACTTTTGTTGCACCACTAATGTTAGGTTTGGGGTATGCTGGGCTGTAAGCTGGTGGGAGAGCCTGTAAACAGAGATCTCAGTTTTGGGTGATGGGAAGGCCACAAACAGTTCCACAGTCCACAACTCAGAGGGGAATTTCTAATAAACTGCCCTGCAGAAACTATGTCCTAGAAATTTTGATTTTGGCTATACTGCATCATTATATCTAAAAAACCACTGGGAACGCTTTGAAAATAAATGATTGGACTGGGACTTCAAAGAAAATAAACTCTTTCTGCAATTCACGCGTAATTCAGGCATATTATTTCCAAATATCAGAGAAATAGACCTAAATATAAGTGTTTTATCCGATTTCAAGTGATAGTTTTGTCCTAGAAAGGCACGAAATAAATTATTTTTAGATATTTTACCAAATCAAATGTTGCTCGTTTCATTATTTTTTCAATTAAAACAAGAGAAAACATCTTGGGTTTTTAAAAAAATATGTTTTTAACTTTTTCAGTGCAGGTATAAAAGTTGCACCCTCCATTCTTTTTAGCATCTTCACCAGATTGCAGCCATTTCTCCTTTTGTTTTCCTCCTTTAATAAATGAAAAATGTTTATATTTACCTTGTTTTAACAAAAAATAAGCTCTGAACCATTTAATCGGACTAAAGTACTACAGGTTAAACTTTCTTTTGTTGGATCATAGATGTTTAGATCCACGATGCTCAAAAGGACATACGATATTTGGCCCGTTTAATCTTAGCATGTCATTTCCATCCAAAGTCTGGTCCATACAGGTTGAAGGCTCTGTCTGCACTAAGCAAGTGCAGGGATTTGAACTCTCAACCCCTCTGGTAATTTGTGAAGCATGTACCGCAATGACTGCTGTACGCCGACCAAAAATGTCACCCTGCCCTTTCCTCTCATCAGAGAGAGCGCGTCAGTCCTGAGGGCACTAACTAATTACTGCTTCCTCTGCTGGGTGGGCCGCACGCAGGACGAGGCGTGTGCGCCTGCACGGCGTGTGCGTGAGATGTCACCGAAAGTCTGCTGTGGAAGTGCGAGTCTGTCCAAATGACTTGTCATCTTTCTATAAGGTCAACCCTAAATTGTCAATGAACTCCTTTGTGAGAAGATGAGGGGGAAGCTAGTCAGCCGCAGACCCTGACTAGCAGTGACAGCTGTGGAGCGGGACAAGGTGTTGTTATTTTTAGAGGACGAGAGACTTAAAAAAAACAACCGACAACAAAGACAAACAAAGAACAGCGATTCTGACAGCGAGGATATGAAACTGATATCCTCATTCCATCAGTGTGAGACTTGGACGGGCTCACTTTGATGTGACAAGAGACACACTTTCAGTTTGGGATTGGAAACCAGGTCAGAACGAACCGAAAAACGCACAGAAGGCAGAACTGCAGAGCTCTCACGTTTACTGAAAATTGAGACTGTCTTCCAAGAATTGTAGACTCTAGTTTTACATCCTGAGAATCTAAGGGTGTGTCTGTCCTCCAAGGACAGTGTGTCCACTTAGCAGTAATATTTGGGATCTAAAGGACTCATATGTCAAGATTTTACCCTAAAAGTCTAAGTAAAACGACAAAACATTCTCTGTTGAATAGATTCTGATGTGAAAAGACAAACAAACCTTCAATCCGATTGTGTAATGCTGTGTCCATGAAGGTTCAAGCGACGATTCCAATCAAGTAAATGTGCGTTTCGGTCGTCCACAGTGAAAACTCTCGTGTAAACATACATCGATACACACTTTTTTGAGACTCTTTTCGGGCACTGTGAACAAAATTGAAAGCTGAATCAGTTGAACTTTGACCAATCAGGGACTCAGATTTGGCAGTGACACATGGATGGCGTCGTTTTCAAAACACTCTGTAGGTGTTCCAGAGTGCTTCACAACAAAAGGAAAAGAAAGTTTAAAATGAGCCAAATTAAGAATAAAATTGGAAACAGCGGAATATTACAAAAAGTAGTCAGCAATAAAATACATAAAAGATAAATAAGAATGCAATAAAGCAAATAAAGAAAGTAAAATGCCACTGAGCATTACAAGTCATTCTAAAAAGGTACGTTTCTAATCGACACTCAAAGCTTTTAAGGTCAGATTTCACGCACAGTTCTGCAGGAATGTTGTTCCATAACTGGAAAAAGCACCCCCCCCCCCCCCCAGTGTTTCTGTCGTGACCGCAGCAAATGAAGCAAGTATTGATTAGCAGACCTTAAGATTCCAGAATGACTGCAAACAGTTGAAAAGTTCAGTTAAGTAAACAAGCAGTGGAACGGTCAGAACGCTGTGAGAAACGGCCATCCTGGAACGTTGCTCCTGAATGAGCCTTTCTCAGACTAATCCTACCACAACTCTAGCTTTGGGCCTCCGATTCTGAAAGGGAAGTCAACTGCTTTTCATGTTTCAACTTCTCACTAATATTTATTCATTTTAAGGAGCTTTTTTTTTTTAAACTTGTCCAACAGCTGGGCAGACAGATGAGAGCTGAAGGCCTCTTGTGTTGGACATATGATGGACTTATGAATCTTCTGACAAACCAGAGGTATGTCTGAATAAACCCCTTTTGGAATCCAGGCCAAACTTTATTCATTTTAATCGTATTTGAAAATCTTTTGTGTTGGACCGGACGGAAAAGGAAAGGAGGGAAGAAGAGAGAGGGATGCTAGAGATTTTAAGGAGTTTGGAAGCAGTTTTATGAACCTTTTCTTAAATTTACCGGAAGAAAATGTTTGATTCTAAAAAGTCAAAGCTTGATTGTCCTTCTGCTGACACACAAACACATCTGAGGTTCTCAAACGGCCAGATGAAGTGCATTTGATTAGCAGCTTACAAGCTCTAAAAAGCCTTTGGTTTCAGTCGTTTCGACAGGAAGCAGCTTCCTGAGTTCTTAAAAAAAATCAACCTTTAACAAGAGGAAAGGATCTATCGGCAAATTCTGAAAAGTGAAAACTTGAGTACTCCACAAGGACGGCTGCAGAGATCAGACCTTAAAGGATTACAAAAGTCTTTCCTGTAGTTGCCTTAGGCTTTCTTTACTGATTGATTCTGTTTGTTTGAAAATTTAATATTTTAGAATCGACTGGGTAAACGACTATATTAATATCATCAAGCAAAACAGATTCAACCTTGATGAATTATGGATGGTAAAGCAGCGAATAACTAATTAATTCAGGCTCATCTCTAACGAACCGCAGGTTGATTGAAAAATAAAAGGAAAATCCTGAGTTCACAACCCAAAGCCGGTGCAGGTACTAAGTGCGTCTGTCCTCAGCTTCCTCTTTGGAAGATGTATCAAGTCATCAGCAAGTTATCACTCTATGTGGACAGAGAGCTTCATTAGCGCAAATACTGCATGCCAGCTAACACTGCATAATTTGACACCCCCATGTTCCTGTTGTGTGTGCACATCTTTCAAAGTATGTGTGGGAACATATGCAAGGCTAACTGATCTATGTGGGGATAGAAGTTTTACCCTCCAGTGTTTCGTACTCAAGGATGCTTCTGAAACATTTGTTTCTCTCTTTGCCCTGTCGGTTCACAATTTCATGAATTTGTTGAATCATTTATGCAGCACTAAGTGTCTGACTCCCTTCTGCAGGTGGGCGTACGGAAACGGACATTTGTCATATCTTCATCGGCGAGTTCGGACGCGTTTGCCCTTGTGTTGCAAGCAGACAACAAGTCAGCAGAACAGAGCTGTGGATCAGTGTTTGTCCGTGAAATGGGTTTCATACCTCCCCCAGCACCTCCCTGGTGAGGGAAATGCTAATTATCCCTCTGCACTCTGCGTATGCTCACACAAATGCACACGTATGCACGAGTACATGTACACAAGTTTAACCCTTCGTGACCTGATGCAGCATGTGGAGTCTATTCTTAGGAGGGTAAATGAGTTCAAAATGAGTGCTAAGTGGGGAAATGAATTCATGCTTGCTTTATTTTATCCTCCTAAATCAGCTTTCTACTCTGGAACTTTTTACATTTTCCCTAATTTGACTTTAGGCAAAGATTTTAAAATATTTTAAAGGATTTTTTTACATTTCCTCAGTTGACCTAATTTAAGATTTTAATGACATAAAAGATATTTAAATATTTTTTAATGCAAATGCGTACATGCATATCCTTTAAATGCAAGACCGGCTAAATATGTGCATCCTGGCCTCCTTCAAGGTGTCCGGATTACACATGCACACGCATGCACACACACGCATGCACACACACGCATGCACATAGGCTCCAAAGGCCTTTAGGAGCGGGTAGAGGTGAATGTGTGCTGTCTATGACTGCAATCAATTATAAAGCGTTGTGGCTGCATGTTCTAATCAGAGGCATAAATGTCAGCTCCTTTCCCTCGCACACGCCTCCATTTGAATCCATTAATGCAGAAGGGATAGAAAAGGAGAAGGTGAAAAGGAGAGATGGAGGAACGCCACCTCATGCTTCAAGTGGATGGAGTGAGAGCAGACAGGGCGGCGAAACACACGCCGGGAAACAGCAAAGGCAGCGATATCACCTTTGGAAAAAGTGCGGTACATTAAATGGTCCGATATGTTTAGCTCTCCAGTCACAAACAAAGGTCTGAAACATTTTTATTAATCCTGCTTTTGTTTTTATTTCCATCTAAGCTCCTCTAAAAAGCTTTCAGCTGGTCCAAAGGGCTGCAGCCAGGGTTCGAATAAAAAAATCTGTCCACACTGCAAAAAACCGAAACTTTAGAAATAAAAAGATCCTTTAAAAAAAAAAAAACAGCCTTATTTTCTGAAAACATTTAGCGGTAGCTCCTCCCACACGTGGCTGGGGAGTCTGGTTTACGAACAGATTTTTGGACAGGTGTCGAGCAAAAAATTCACCCCACGGCCAACTATACATGTCATTTTTTCTTTTTTCCAGCGCATTGTGTTCTGCCTCCTGATTGGCTGCAGAGTCTTGTAAGTAAGTGTCCTGCGTGCCGTCCCTTCTGCACGGAATGCGTTCAGTTCGCCAAATCTACATATGAAATCTGTTTTCATTCTTTAATCCTGGACTTCTTTTTCGATGAAGGTTTGCAGTTTAAGAGTTTAGACAAAAGAGAAAAGTGTGAACACGAAAGTGTAGAAAGTTTGTAGTAGTTTTACAGTCTGAAAACATCTAGAATTATAAAAAAAAAAAAAAAAAATTCTTTGCTGATTTCTCCAACCGCAAGTTTAAAACACAAAAATTAACTCACGCTATAAACAAGGGAACACTGTAAAGCAGGGGTCTCAAACTCGTAAGCCGCGGGCTATTTGAGGCCCCCAAGATGATATTTTGCCGCCTCCGCCTTAATATGAAAGTTTAATATCAATGCAGCCCGCCTGTTTGTATGAATGACACTTTTTCATTGTCCTGCGCGGAGCTGACGAACCAACCAATCACGGTGGGGTATATGACTCTAGGGGGCGGGACATTGAACGGGTTTGAAAGCAGGAGAACACTTAAGGCAGGAAACCTGACAGCCCCCTCCCCGGACCACAATAAGGTGTTCCTTACTGTAGTTTTTAGAACATGTTTATTCACTCGTAATTTTCTACATACATGCAGTCAGTACTGAACTTTTCTCTGGGTCGCACAGACCCGGTGGAGGGTTAAGGTTACGGCTACGGTTAGGCGCGCGCCGGCGCATCAACCTCGGCCAAACGGTTCTCGTGCACGGCTGTCACTGCGGCATACCGCTCCCGCAGGAGTCGGGCCAGCTGAGGAGAATAAATGTCCCATGCCTACATGCGTGACAGCTAACGGGGCTTTAACATTAAACACGTGCGAGCGACAACATGTAGTCTTAGACACACTAAATATACGTGGAGAAAATGCAACGACAATCCACAACAGACGTGAGATGAACCAGGCCGGGGCAGGGGGAGATGAAGGCGAGACTTAAGGAGAACAGGAAGTTGGAGTTGTCCTTAACATTTAATTTAGTTTTAATATGTCTCACCCTTAGTATGATCTTTGTTATTATATATTTTATAATTACTGTAATGTTTTGTAATGTATGTGGCCTTTTTTAATCAATTGGTATTTTACAAAATCCGTCAGTACACATTTCCCATAATGCAATGTTTTGTAGTCAATCTTTTGTTTAGTAAATTAAAAAAAAAGAGATGGAGAAGTTCTCCTTGATAAATGCAGCAGCTGTGACGGTAATTAAACGTTTATGTATTAAACATACCTCTGCAGGGAGGAAGAAGCAAAGGGAACCAGGAGAAAAAGAAGCAGCTGAGATTCAGCCAGAGAGAGAAGCAGCATATTTCTTTTCCTCCTTCTTCCTCTCTGTCTCCCTAAACAGCAAAGCAGAAGAGGCTGTTCCCTTTACTGCTGCACCATGTCTCAGAAGCTTCTAGGACCATTAAAAGAGTGACAGCAGAACCTGGTGGAGGTAAAAAGCTGCCTCTCCTTTGCGTGAGCTGTTCGCCTCTCCCCACATTAACAGCCTGAGAAAGAGTTGGTTTGTACGATTTGTAGTTAAGCTCTTCTCCATCCTTCTGAGCTCCAATCGACCCTTGCCTTGACTCTAATTGGTGTTTCATCGATGAGCGTTGCTTCTTAGATTGCCGTGGTTCCCAGGGATCATGCTGGGAAAACATCAAGCCTGGAATAAAGGAAGCTGGAGGCCAAAAATTCCTCTTAATGTTCAACAATTCAGCAAACTCAGTCAGAAATAATCAAATATTACTCTTTTCACCAAAGTGTGAGAACTGTAATATTAGCAGGAAAACGTGGAGGTGGCTCAGATGCTACAACATCCACAAAAGCAATAAGATCTTTTAAAAAACAACCATGAAAGCATTAAGTTAGATTTAAAAAGATGACCAAGAATAAGAGCGGTCAAATGTTATGGTCAGACTTTAGGCGCTGGCGGTAAAAGCAACACAAAGTCTCTTGACCCCATCCATCCATCCATCCATCCATCCATCCATCTATCCATCCATCCATCATATCCATCCATCCATCCATCCATCCATCCATCCATCCATCCATCCATCCATCCATCATCCATCATATCCATCCATCCATCCATCCATCCATCCATCCATCATATCCATCATCCATCCATCCATCCATCCATCCATCCATCCATCCATCCGGATACAACCATTGACAGCAAATGAAAACTGGACTGAGTGACTCCTCCCTCCTGGCATTACAAACAGGAAGTAGCCACGGGCTCCAAGAAGCCAAATTCCCACAGTTTTTGTCAGAATCCCCATTCATGGTTGTCATGGAAACAGATACTCAGACCGACTCGGACAAATCACTTCTAACTCCTAACTGACGATTTCTGGTTCCAGAAATGGCGACCGCATTGACCTCCTTTGGTTGAAGCAAAGTTTCTGTGGGTGACAGCACACGTTCTCATGTACAGTCAATGGTTCCAACCCGGCTCCTGTTGGGGGAGGCGGGGTTCACCCTGAACAGGTCGGCAGTTGGTTGCAGGGCTACGCACACACAGATGCACAGCTAGGGTCCATTTAGAGACACCGATGGACTGTGAAGCAGGTTTATGGACTGTGGGAGAACATGCAAACTGCACACAGAACGGTCCTCGGATGGAGGCTAACCATGCTAACCACGTGCAGCAGATTTTGAACGACAGAGACAGAAAAGCAGAAATCAAAGCAGGAAAAACAGATCTGATCAGCTTCTCCTTGAGATACCAAGGTTAAAATAGAAGTGTAGGGTGAACAAGCTTTTTCTATCTGTGCTCCAAAGCTTTAGAACACTAAATCTTCACTGTCCATTATCAAATCTGTCCAAAGACTCATTTTTCTAGCTAAGCATTTGGTCACTCATAAGATACTGCTGTTATTTCACATTTTAGGGTTTAATTGGGTTTATTAATTACTTTTGTTTTTAACAGTTTCTATTGCGTTTAGCTTTAATGTACAGCACTTTGCCTCAATTTTGCATTGCTTTAAGGCGCTTTCTAAACAAAGATAACGATGATAATGATGATGAGATCTACCAGTATTTCTGGGAGCACATGAGAAGAAATAAGTTTGTCCAAATTTCACTAAAGGTTAAAAGCATTTTGTGAACGTTTTCTACATAATTATTATTCTTTTATTTGGTTAAAATAAAAAGCTAAAAATCAGGCACTCCTATAAAGCATCAATTATGACTGACAGCCAAACCACCTTCCATGTTTAAGTGATGGATTTTTCCCATTGAAGGGATTTCCAGGTTCATCAGTTCAATGTGTCACTTCCCTTTGGAGCGGCGAGCTCCATCAGAGAAGAAAAGGATGCTGCGTGTGGCGCATGGCGTGCGTCACACCCGATCCACCATGCATAAGCCTGTTACAGCCGTGGAACGTGTGCGACGTTTGCACGATGGCTTTAGTCAGCCGCTTGTGATGGGATCAGATTTTTTTTTTTTTTTCGTGGGACACGTGCCATTACATAGGGGGGGGGTTGTTCAAGGGATATTTGCTTGTTTATAAAAACTGTGGTTTTCGGACAATCGTCCATAAAAAGGCGTTTGGCTGAAGGTGCAAAGGAGTAAAATAGGAGTAAATGCTGACCCCTCCTCCCACCCCACCTCCATCTCATCCCATTGTCGAATTAACCGCAGAGAGAGGGGTGGGTGTCTGATGCCACTGTGCCAAAAGTACATTGGCCTTAAAAAATGTTTTTAAAAAAGACACCCAACACAAACGAACTGTTGGCAGCGGGTGGACAGGCGGTATTTTCTCCAAAAACTGATTACCTACCCTCTTCTCCGATGCTCTTACTTTCTCTCAGAGACAAGCTGTTCCCTTGGCAGCTGTTTCCACAATGCAGGCCCTCAAATGCGGGGGAGATTGGAGTGTATGTGTGTGTGTGGCCACGCATTGCCTGGAGGGGGAGGGGGGGTCACTTAATTCAGGAACCCTCCACATGCAAATCAGTCAGGAAAGATGCCAGGTTTTTTTTTTTTTTTTTCATCCCGCCGCGGGGCCAGGAATGCTGAAACTGAGCACTATTAGCTCTCGACAGCAGTGTCAGACGTCGGGATCCCTTCTCTTTGGGAGGGCTGGGGCTATTGTTGGAGTCTGTTCCATTTAATGGTCGGCCCCATTGTCATGTTTCTCCAGGTGTTAGCTCTAATGGTAAGAACCCCCCCCCACCAACACCACTTACTGTACACCGCCAACTCACGGTGACGCTGAACTCTCCTGATCCACGCCGTTCAGCTTCCCTGACATGTACATGAAGACAAATTATGCAGTCTTATTATATTCTGCACATGCTCTGTATGGATCGCTAATGAGTCTTGGCAGGAAAAAAAATGATACTTTCACCCAAAAAGCAAGTTAAAGATGACTGAAGGGGCAGGGGCAATAAGATGGGGACAATTAACCTCCTCCATACTGGGTATGCTGAAAATGTTGTTAGTGTACTACATTTACATCGGGCTCGGAAATGCACCTTTAACTGACCACTTCCACTGAAAAGTTTATGTAAATGTGCAAAGATGCAAGTTTCGGGCTTCTGCGTTCAAAACTCTCGCATTTATGCATCGCTACGCAAGTTGAACGTCCGTTTTTGGGCTCTATGTACAAAACCTGAAATCAACTGAACACAAGTTGAAAATTAAACCAGATGAACTTGAACCAGTCAGGGACTTGGATCTGGTAGTGATCTATAGGTGGTGTCCTTTTTCAAGTCACGATAGTACTGACTGTTCTTCCGTTGAACAGTCGCGAGTTGCGAGATGAATTCTATGCATTCATGATCCTTTTGATTTCATGTTTTACTGTTCAATTACCGATACGAAGCCCATCGAGACAACTGTTATTGTGAATTTGGGCTATACAAATGAAACTGAATTGAATATATTGATCAAGAAGAAGAAATTAATAATAGTGGTTTTGACGTATCTCATATACTGGAATTAAGCTGTGGAAAAAAAAGCCTGGAGCAAGATGCACCAGATTTGCACAACTTTTGGTTACAACGTTTTGCACCAAGGCTCTTACAACTGTGAGTACATGCGCTAGACCAGTATGAACAGCATATGCTAAAGGTGCGTTCAAGAACCCACATTCAGCGTTCTTGAATGTGCGTCACATGCCCTATTTTCATATATCGCTCCATTAAAGAACTTTTTAAAACGTTTTGACTGCATCGTACACACAAACACCCCGTGAGGAGTGAAGGTCTCTGGCCTCCCATCAACGCACCTTTATCTCCCCGACCTCCCACTGAGCATGCTCACTAAGAGCCTCCCTTCCAGCCCCTAATGCACACGCAATGAGATTAGGACCTTGAATTACTCGCGTTATGGTTTGATTGGCCAATAATTTGATTGGAGTCACATTCTGCTTCCCCTGGTTCTTTCAGAGCCCATCCTCCCTGCTCCTCCTTTCCTTGCATTTAAAGCAACAACAAGATGTCTGGCTGTCAGGTTTTCAAGCAGGGTGTGACCGTTTCCATGGAGATAAAAAAAAAAAAAAAAAGAAAATAAATCTCTGGAACCCAGTAAAGCGTCAGTATGTTTTTCTGCAAAAGCAGACGACTAAGTAACCTAATAAAATGGATACATTTTCTAGGTTTGTTCTAAAAGATGAGGCATAAAAGTACTTCAATAGTTTGTGGAAGGCTTTACAAACATGACGGTAGTGTTAAAACACAGAAAGGATAAAAACTCTTGAATCAAAGCAAAAGCCTAAAACATATGAACATTTTATGAATATCGTTCTTCAAATCGTTCAAATCAGCAATCACCAATCAGGAGGGAGCTTGTTGGAAGGCCAAAACCCCTACTACTATAAAGCAGGATAATCACAATCTGTCCATGAAACGTTTAAAAAATTGGACATGGGGGGCCAGCAGACTCTACCTACCTATATTGAGGCACCTGATTGGTCAGTTAATAGCTTGAATAATGGGATTGAACAGGATTTCCCATATAGAGTCGACGATTTTTGTGCGATGCAGTACATGCTAATACAATTTTAGCTTCACTTTCATTTTCTTAATCACTGTTGTGTTGTGATATTTATGATATGAACCCACTCAGCATTCTGCCTTCTCAGCTGCCGTAGTTTTCTTCTATCAGTTTTTCTCTTGAGGACTAGCAGAGGCTGAGCACCAACCAAGTAGTTTTCTGTTTGAATATCTTTTAGAATATTTGTCAAGAACAAGCTGTATGTGCGTGTAGGTGTGTTTGTGTGTGTGTGTGATGGTGGTGGTGGTGGGGGGTATCGTGAAGGAAAAGAGGCATTAGCAGATCAACTAATGTGCAAACAGCCTCCAGTACACAAGTGAGGGGTCTCCAGTCTGATTTCACTACACAGACTGAAGAGTTGATTCTGTTTGACTGCTAACTTCAAAATGAATCTGTGTAGAGTGTGTACGACTCTGCAAATTAGCCCAGGAGACATGTAACTATGTCATATACCAAGCAGAAACAGAGATGCGGATGGATGCTCCCTCTGCCTCGATGCAGTAATAGTAATCACATCTCCAGTTTTTTCCTTCCCTCTTCCAGCTTGTCTACCATTTTCCGTTTTTAATGTTCTTCAGCTGTCAGACGTCTCTGGAAGAAGGCAGCCATCTGCTATGAATCACATCGCTCTTGGAAGCCAGTGCAGCAACACACGCCTGAAACCATGTAAACACAAGCGAACACAAACCATGGCAGCAAACGAATCGAACTCGCTGGCAGGAGCAAAGTTATCCCGAAGAAACGAACACGTTTGACACGAGCGAAGAAGCGCGAGTCGGGAGGAAGCTGAGGGACACACGAATGTTTACAAATGAAACAGAAGACGACGCATCAAAGGCAGTCATTTGACGTTCAGCAAAAGGTAAAGGCGAGATAAATGAGAGTCCACAGCTGCAAGAAAAACGGAGGAAAGAGAACACGGTGGAGGAGAAAGGTCGCCACCTTGATGGTGTCACATGATAACGAGGAGACAAGAGCGCACACTGCGAGATGATGCAGAGATAAAGGCACAAAGCTCACGCAATGCAGCGGCCAGGCCAAATGAGCCTGAAAAATACTGGACGGTGAAATGGAAACACGTGTGCGACCAACATAAACAGCGCGCGCCAACGTCCAAACTCCAGAAAGCAAAGGAGACAGAACGGTTGCTTTAAAGAGTGGAGCAGAATGGAGGCTTGGAAAACAATGACAGAGCTAATGAAGACGAATGGAGATAAGAGGGGAGAGGAAGAGGAAGGGAAATAACACGAGGCAGCACGCACTCACAGGACTGACATCACAATGCCAAAAGCGCAAGCTAAATATTGACTCTGCCGAGACAAAAAGGGCAGAACTGAAATCAGCAACTTCCAGATAAGAGTTGTTTTGAGTACATTCGTCAAAAAGGAACATTTGCATGACTCTAAAGGCAACATTTGCAAAATAAATACCCAAGATGGAGGGAATCAAAGAGGGAGACTCTGCTAAGCTCGACTTTTCTTCTTTTATTTTTGCTCCAAACGTGTTTGGATCCTTGGAGTGGGTTTAAGGAATGTGCTGATGTTTTGTTTTCTTTCTAAATCATTTTGATGGAGAGGCAATCATCTAAAATCACCTTAGAGGGGGCTAAGACACCTGTGTGCTATACATCTACCTGTCTCCTCCTAATTTCTCCCTCCAAACTGCTGACCATCTCCTCCTCCCTGTAGACTCCAGAGAAAAGTGTGCGGGGAAAGATCTGTGGCAGCATGCCAGTTCCAGCGCTCTTCTTTGTTATTTTGTCCTCCTCATCCACGTCTTCTGTGGCTCGGTGAACGATAAATCACTGCAGTGTGTCGGCGTTCTGCTTACAGAGGGACAAGCATTCTCTGTTAATAATTAAGAAGCCCGGGTTTAATATAAACTAATATTAAACTTGAACATTCAATAAAATTTCAACAAATTCATGAATGGACATTCTTTTCGTCTGGTTATTTTGTGTTTTCTCCTGGTACAAAAAAATGCTTTAAGACATTTTTTAACACAAAAGTTGAATAATTCCTAAAAGAAAGTTCCACATTTGTTCATTTGGAATCCTCAATTATGTGAAAGGTGGTTTTAAAATCTTTTATTGGAAATTTGGAAACATATTTGACATTTAGTCATTAATTAAATCAAATTGTGAAGATATAAAATGGATCATTGCTTTAATTATTAATGCAAATGTTTCATTTTATTGTTTGAAATGCTGAATAAAATGCCTGTGTTTTCAGATGTCCATAGCAGAGTTGCTCTTCTGGCGACACCCCTTTTGACCGCTTGGCTGTCCTCCCCCCCATTCTCTTTTGCTTTTTTGCTAACCACGCCCTCATTCCTGATATGGTGATATTTTATGTTTTACCGTTTTGTTCACCTTGAGACAATGAATAACGTATTAATGTATTTAAAATGTGAGAACAACGCAAACCTTCTCCAGTTGTTGTAGACTTATCCTGGCGGCATGAGTGAGAAATTTTGTGAAAATCGCTAGAACACATTTTGTTTTCCCGAATTGTGGGAAAATGTGACAATTGCCAAGGCAACATCCAAATTCGATCCCTGCTCCCTCACTACTAATAAGCTAGATAGTGCAGGACAATGTAATGCCCTGGATTAAAAAAAAAAACAATTGGGACACCATGATTTATTTTTACACAACAAATATGACTTTAGCAATTTCTCGACTATTTACGAATCCACTCATGATGAAACGTCGATGGTTTATAAAAAGAAATACATGTAAGTTCTTTTTTTTTTCACTAAAATCGTTCAGACGCAATGCATTATGGTCTGTATTTCTCAATCTATTGAGCATTGATCCACACTGGTCCACACAAAGAGACTTTTAGGAAAATTCTAGAGCACTGGATTTTAAAGTTGTAGATTCAGACAGCTCGACAAAATGGCAAACACACTACATAGTGCACTATGTAGTGAGTAGTGAAGGAAATCAGGCATGGTCCAAATTTCACACTCTATAGCCAAATGGTAGGTTTGGGGGACATCCCATAATAATTTCATAACTTCTTTTGGACCTCTCTGACATGTCTGTTTTGGTTTTGTTAGTAGATTTTGAAATATTTTGTTTCTAAGACCCACAGCAGATTTTGTCCGTGTTCATTTTTGAAAAAAGTGTTTCCCGCTGTAATGTCATCATTTTTTTGCTCACCATGCCCAAAAATTCATTTTTTATTTGGGTGAAAATTTTCCCTTAAAGCAGCTTTTAACTAGGAAAACGGCAATGTGCTCTTTGCAGTCCAGGGCATTCACATCACCCGTTTTTCGAACACAAAACCTACGACAGCATTGCAGGAAAAGGAATGAAAACTTGGGCTTTTATTCTGGCGATCCTGCTCCTCATTAGGCAGAATGCGGGGCCGAGCGAGTGTCAGAAAGCTGGTCATCAACTTCAGCTCTAATGTCCCTTCATCTGCTCCGCCTGGGCTTGCAGCTCCGTCTTACTGCAGACCTCTCATACATGATTGAAACCACTGGAAATGGAAACAGTCGGTATAATTTAACACGGCACACCAGCGGAATTCATTAAACAGGCAGAAAAAGAGAACGGCGTGACCCAATGATGGAAGGAAATAAGGGTAAAAGAAGAGGAACCAGTCTGGATAAGGCCAGTTTAAGGTGGGAAAAAAAAGAGAAAAACCTTGAATAGATTCTTATTCTAACATCATATACAACCATCGGAGTGGATTTGTAGAAACAATTAATGCAGAAACATCTTTTAAAGGATCCCATATTTGACCATTTGTGCCAGAAGAAGCCATGCTGGAAGCATTTATGTCACATTTCCATCATTGGATGGACGTGATCAGCATAGAAGCTGTTCCGACTTAAGCTAACAGCTGAAGACTAATTAAAAACAGCAGGTAGCTGACCATATATCAACCCACAAATGCTCCGGCATGAAAGTGTGGCTAAACCAACCTTACATCTATGGTTTGTAAAGATTTTGAAGCTGGTTTAAAATCTTTCCTAGCACTTCACAACCAAATATGATTGATAAAAGAAGAGCAACTATTGCCGTTAACCCCTTCAAGCCCGCTACAGCAAAGAATCAACAGAAAACTCAAACTATTTTGAAATCAAGATGTTATTTTGATCAAATTTACAATGTACATTTCTAAATGAGATATAGACGGTATGTTAGTTGATTTGAAGAGTTTCTGCTCCACTGCTAAATGGCACAGGGTGTCTTATTTTGAAAGTCAGTCATGTATGTCAAAAGGTAAAACTATTTCATATTTGGCCAAAAAAGAAGCTATTTTCTCTTTATGTTAATGTTTTATTTTTATTTAAAAAAATATTTCATTTACATTTATCCTGAAAGCAACAACAACATAAATACAAATAGTGTTTTATTTTTCTAAGAGGTGATGTCAGACTTTGTGGTTCCTACTGGGTTGTTGTCAGTGGGAAATTGACCCGGATGGCTCTTTAGGTGAGGAAGGTTGCAGACCCCTGATGTAGTGGAATGATAATCCAGTACAGAGCAGAAAACATGGACCAAGTTCTAAACAGTGGGTTTTTAAGGAAAGTGAATACGTGGATTGAATGGTTATATAGGCTTAACGTTCCTTATAGACACAGCTCCTCCCTTCTTCGATTCTTTCTAAATGTACTTTTAGTTTTACAAAAGCTGAAAACAACACGGGTTTCCGTCGTCCAATTTGAATCTTTTGATAAAGCTGCGTTGACAAAAATGCTGCTGTGCTTGAAGACGATGCTATAAGTCCCTACTTGTCAGTCCACAGGACCTGCTGCATATCTGCCAGAACTGCTGACGCCACAGTATTATTTTGTTGGGTGAACGGTATAATGAGAAAACAAAAGAAGGATTTGCTTAGAAAGAAGCTGTTGAGGATCAGGAAAACTATGCAAAAGAGAAACAATCTTCAGGCCATGTCACACCGCTACTACGGACATTTTGCGCTTTTTGCAGGAATGAGCATTGGTCATACGTGAATTTATGTGGAAAAAGTGAGAAATGTTGTGGTCTTTATGTGAAATTTTCATAGATGTATCACAAATACACCATGTTAAAACCATGCAAGAAGTACGAGTAAACCACACAAAGAAGACGTCAATCCATGTAGAATATGAGCCGTGCGTGATTATTGCACTGTTTATCTGCAATTCATTATTGATTCGGATGTTGACTAAGTAATTTTAACATATGCGATATAAAAGATATAAGTTATACATTGATGGTACATGCGTAAAAGGCAGTTAGACATACGTGGAGCAGTCGTGGAAAGACACAAATTTGAGAGTTGATCTTGCAAAAATTGCGTACAATTGCTTAAGATTTACGTAATAATTGCGTATAAACTATGTAAAATACCATAAGCTACTTAATTCTTGACTGATTTTGACCAACTCCAAACCAAATTCACGTAAAGACCTGTAGGCCGAAACCCTTGATGGACATCTGCACACATCGACGAACGCAAGAAACATGTATGAACTACGTTTATCACGCATGGATCATGAAAGACTGAAATTTCATATGTGGAAAAGGCACAAAATAAACGTTGTGGCTATGTGACACAGACTTTCCTTGGTTGATGCCGACATCCATGGAGCTCAGTTTGAGCTGATTTTGCACAGGAGCCTTCATCTCCTCTTTTGTTTTTGGTTTTTTAAACCTGAAGGACATTCATTTCTTTTTTTGCGGTGCGAAACGAACGCAGAGGAAGCCAGAGTGGTGGTGCAGCATCAGCCGAGTCAAGTGACAAAACAGTGAAGATGGGAGACTTGAGCCTGTCACCGAAGAATCCTGTCCTCCGGTTCATTTATATGACTGATGAAGCACAGAAATGGGTCAGCGGAATCAGTGAGGAGAGCGGGAATGGTGACTGATATGCTTTCAGAGGCGAAAAGGGAAACTGAGAGATGTTTGTAAAAGATAGTTTTGTAGGTAAAGCTCTTGTAAGCCCACAGCTGTGGGAAATTAAACAGTGATACTGATTAAAGAATAAACCAAACATTCTTGATGAAAGCTTTTCTTAACACTGAAGCTGCACCATTGATTTTCCAATACTCCGGTCTATTATGGGGCTGTCTTCTCGGGGCCAGCTGAGTAAATGAATGCAAAGCGTTTCACCTGGTCTATGTGTGTCAGCGTCGAGCGTGGAAGCCGAGTCCTTTGAACGCCGTCTCTGCGGGCCCTCTAATTGAGCCCGATCAATTCGCAGAGACAGCGAGCAGGTTGGCACAGTTGCCACATCAAAGAGATTCTAATAACGGCACAATGTGGCCATTACTCAGCCTGAAAAAAGCCATATTTATGTTTGCTTCAAAGCTAGAATGGCAGCAGACGGAGAACGCTGTTCTCTTTTAGCGCCACGATTTAGCCGTTTGACGCAACTGGAGACCAGATCAGACAACAATTCACACATCCAGAAATACAAGCATTTAAAATAATTAGAATGACGTTTTTGCAGGCAGAGTGGAATGCAATCAAACAACAAACAGAAAAGAACTAATTACAAACTAATATTCCTGCAGGACAGCATTCCAGTCGCCGTTTTCCATTCAAAAAAACTGCAGCCTTTCTCAATGAGCGCTGTGATGGGTCACCTTCTTTTTTGGAGTATATAATGGGGTGCAGGCAGCCGTGGAAACCTAATACGCCGGTCTTTAATGGAGTCTTGCAAGACATTGTGCTCATAAAGATCATTAAAAGCAATAAAGGTCCCTGCATGAATTAGAGTGTTGGATTTTTACAGTAAATAACGCTCGGCCTGTGCATCTTACTTACATCATGATGGAAGCAGGAACATGAGCTGAAGCAGTCTGAGGAATTGGACTCTATCTGTGAACAGAAACGGTTTTCACAAAAATGCCATGGCAACCATTTCTTTCCATTCTGATGAAAATTGTGTTTTTTGGTGACATTTTACTGATAATGGAGGACATACACTATATTACCATTAGTTTGGGCTCACCTGCCTTGACTCACATATGAACTGAGGTGCAATCCCATTCCTGACTCGTAGAGTTCAATATGATGCTGGTCCACCTCTTCTGGGAAGGCGGTCTACAAGGTTTGGGGAGTGTGTTGATAGGAATTTTGGACCATTCTTCCAACAGCACATTGGTGAGGTCACACACTGATGTTGGTGGAGAAGGCCTGGCTCTCAGTCTCCGCTCGAATTCATCCCAAATATGTTTAGTTGGGTTCAGGTCTGGACTCTGCGCAGGCCACTTAAGTTCAGCCACACCAGACTCTGTCCTCCATGTCTTCATGGACCTTGCTTTGTGCACTGGTGCACAGTCATGTTGGAAGAGGAAGGGCCCGTTCCAAACTCTTCCCACCAGGTTGGGAGCATGGAATTGTCCACAATGTTTTGGTATCCTGAAGCTTTCAAAGTTCTTTTCACTGGAACTAAGGGGCGAAGTTCCAAAATACAACCCCACACCATAATTCCTCCTCCACCAAATTTCACACTCGGCACAATGCAGTCCGGAATGTGCCACTCTCCTGGCACATACCCAACCCGTCCATCAGATTAATCCATGGACCATGTGTGGAGATGTGGGATGAAAACACAACCAATGCCACTCTCAGAAAATAGTGTATATTTGTTCAGACCTCCATCCACCTTTGAGCACAAACAGAACATCCTCCAGTGAGGTATTTTACTGTCTTTACTCTATCATTCCTTCACAACCATCAACCAGCAAATCCCTTCTTCACACACATCTCTGTCAGAAAGAGGACAAACTTTCTACCTTTGCTCATTAGTGCTGGCCCAGCTCCTGCAGAACAGGCAGTCTATGACACAATGGGTGCAGCGCTATCATTCTCGCCTTCCAGCACTTTTTCTTTCTGCAATATCTCACTTTTTATCTCCCTCTCATCCCCTTTTTTCCTAATTTTTTTTTTAATACTGTGAATCTGTTTCTCACTTTCTCTCACGCTCACAGCTCGGCAGGTCTCCGCAATGCTCTGCAAAATAATTTACCCCACGCCGTGCTCCCGCAGATGATTGAAGCGTAATTAGACAGCAGATACAGTGAAGCCAGCGGAGGTGCTTTGGAGCCAGAGCTTGTCAGATGGTCCATCTCACTTGCTTTGCCCTTCAAAACTATCACTTCTGCAGCAGGAGAAAGGAGGGGTGGTGGTGGTGAGCGGAGCCGCCACAGACCTCACTTCAATGAAAGCAACATACTGTATATTTACATATATGCAGATGATTCCTTCTTAAGACACAAAATAGCAAGATTTTCAAAAATACAACTTGTTTCCCTTTTCTGCACTTTATTGTAAAATATAGCCTCAAAGTTAAAGCTGCGAATCTCGTTGAATAGCCTATTGTGCTAACTGTCCCCCCCCTTTCACTTGCTGAGTGGGGGATACCTGCTCCTTACCCCCTCACCCCTCCTGCTCTCTGGTCAGAGCTGCATGTGACAGTTTCACAAAAGTACTTTTTTTTTTTTCAAAATGGTGGCTTTTATGCTAGTTTATCTCCATGGCAACCTTTTCATTTTTGGTCACCTTGGGGTGACAAACAGGTTGATGTAATTATTAGAAGAATCTGCAAAAGTAAATTTTTGGATTATTATTGGATTCATGGATCTAATTTTCACAATATTACAGTAAAAAAATGTGCAAACTACAGGGGAACAGCACTTTTGCAAACTCGCCAAGCTAACGTCATTAAAAATTTACAAACTTCGCAATGAAGCTTGACGAGTTAGGTAGCGATAGATATAAATCCCAAAGAGAACTTTACATTTGCAGAAGGCACTAAAGGTGACTTTTTAGGGAGAACAGTCAAGATGGCAACCTCTTCCCAAGGTCAAAGGTCAAAGTAAACTTTTATTGAAGTTGTAGACTTAATCTGGTGTGTGAAATTCTGTGAGAGTCGCTCAAACAAAAGTTTGTGTGAAAATAGAAAAATGGCCAAATTTTAGAATTTGATACAAAACATCCGGTAGCCATCCCATAAAACTTCCTTCGGATATCCTCGACATGCGTGTTTTAATTTCGCTAGTGGATCTTGAAATGTTCTTTTTAATCCCCATTAGAAATTTTAGACTCATCCAGTTTTTTTAAACCTAGTAATGCCTTTTTTTCTGGTGAGGTTTTTTTTAGTATTTGGAGGGAAAGAAAGAAAAATTACAAAAACAATCAACAACAATCAACAATCGACCTTCAGTCGATGAACTGCTGCTGCGAGGCATATATATCTTTAAAAAAAAGATAATTTCCCTTTTATTTACTTACTTTTTCAAGTTAAATGTGAAATGAAGCAGAAACACAGGTTAGGAGAATCTGTGTCCTGTTAAGAAAATGAGCCAAAGTTTTAAGAACGGGTCTGAAAGTCCAGCTGTCACCTCCTTTAAGACGCTCCGGTTATAGTGGCCGGCTAACTCAAAGAGCGTTTATGTGCTGACAAGCTTCAACCGGACGCTGCGTATAAATTTAGAGGATGGGGGGCTAAAAATATGTCAGGACTGAGCTGCTGTGAGTGACTTTAATCATCAGGATGCCTGTGTTGATGGCGGTCTCCGAGGGAAAGTGCTGATCACCGCACTGACACCATATGCTTTGCCAACAGACACTGAGGCAGATGTCAGAGGGGAATTGGCACTGCATTCAAGGTGGCACAGATTGCACACAGAGGCGCGTCATGCTGCTGACTGAGCACCTGTATCCCTAAAGTCTGTCCAATTATCCCGCTGTGCGCCGCGCGCCGTATTCCCACCGCGTTCCCTCAATCTTAACCCACCTGGGCTTGGCTGGGTTAGCTGGTGTCAGCAGCCGGGCGTAACCGCACCGTCAGCGGTGCCTTTGATTACCGCACAGAGGTCACCTCGTGTCGAGACGAACAGTGGGGACCCGGGTGTCAGCGGCGCTCAGACGTAAGAGGAGTCACCTTTAAAGGATAATAAGAGGACTGCTGACTGAATGCAGACCACCCGGGGGGGTGGAGTCTGTTTTCACATGAATATAAATGTGATATTGACAGGAAATTTGCTCAGGAGAGACAAAGACGGCAGAAGAGAACAGACATATCCAAAGAATTGGAGAAAAAGGGAGCAGGCTGAACTTCTCATCACCGATGATTTATGGGTCAAGGACTTCTACATGTTTCATAAACGTTCGGTGTTCAATTCGTGGTGAAACTTTATCGATGCTTTTAGCAGCCGATTCTAGTTCTGTGAATCGAAATCCAGCTAAACTCTGCTTTAAATCCTGCTGCTTAATCTAGAAAACTTTTCATTAATGACCTTAGGTTTCTGTTTTCCTGAAGAAAAGCTGAAAGAATAACTAAAACAACTTTCACAAGAAAATGTATCCATCATAGCATCAATTATTAGATAAAAATGTTATCACTAGTAGTCTGTGTTGCCAGATTGGGAAGTTTCCCATCCAATCAGGCAGGTTTGATTCCAAAAAGCGCAATCTCTCAAATTTTAAAAATCGTTTTTCAGATGGAGTAACTTCTTGAAGATTTTTTGAGATCTTTTTTTACGATTCAACATTCAGACAAAAATGTGAACACATCTGAGTGCATAGAAATGTGTTTTATAAGACCAAACAAGAACATGTTCTTCTAAAGAAAAACACAAAATAATAATTAAAAAAAAAACAATAAAGGACTACAAAACAAACTTAAAGCTGCAGGCGGTGTTAAACGGCTCTCAGAGGCTAGCCGCCCTTGCCACCCCACTAGCAGTTACATGTTCTTCATTCCTCCCCTCTGCTCCTGCCACCCTGGTCACAGCAGCATGTGACAAATTCTTGAGTAAAACACTTTTTACAAATTGTTGCTTTTCTGTTGGTTTTATCTCCATAGCAACTATTATATTTTTTGGTCATCTAGGCGTGATAAAAAGATTTATATAATTTTTAGAAGTATCTGCAAAAGTAATTTTCAAGGTTTCCATAGCAACAGAGTGTTTTCGTTAACCATGCCCCATTTATAACATGTTCATATCGTATGTCGTATCGTTTTGTTCAACTTGAGCCAGTTTTTCCATTTTTACAATATTTCATTGAAACATTTGCCAGTTTAAGGGAAACTGCACATTTGCTAGCTCACCACGTTAACTGTGTTCAAAATTGATAAAACTTTATAAAAAAATATTTAAAAAATGACAAAACCAGCATTTTTCTCCCTCAAGTATTTCCCAGTGATGCTTGCTGAGCTGTGAGGCAATAGATCAAAATCCCTGGGAGAAGTTAAAATTTTCAGGTGGTACGAAAGATGGTGGCCTCTTTTTAAGGTCAAAGGTCAACAAAACTTCAGTTGTGGTTGGAGACTTTAGCTGACGGCGAGTGGGTGATCTAGTGTAAGGTTTCTTTGTGAGAAAATGTGTAAAAAATTGCCAAATATTCCACTTTGCCACAGTTGTAGGTCTTGTAGTCATCTCATAATAATTTCTAAACTTCCTGACACTTGAGTTTTGGTTTCCTTAGTAGATTTGAAATCATTTTTTTTGAGACACCATTAGAGATTTTGGTCCCACTCATTTTTCATGGTTTCTCGGGAAGTGATGTCATCAATGATGTCACCATTGTTTGTGGGAGGGTCATTCACTATGTCTACAATGTATCTTCATCAGGTATTATTTTGTCAACATTATGAACATTTTAAATAGATTTTTTTCAAAAACTGTTGAGGATTGTGTCGTTACAGTAAACATTCATAACACTTTTCACACTTTCAGTAATAATTCCTATTTAACATATTAGCTGGTTTTTATGAGGTCTGGCAGTTTTTTTATGCCTTTTGGGCGGGAATAACGTGACTCTACCTGGCAACACAGCTGTTCTGAACAGTTAGGAGCATCACAGGACTTTGCTGGTCAGAGCTTAAGTTCATATCAGCCACAACTATTTATAGCGCATTAAAAAGACAGAGTAGCATTTCTGCTGCTTTGCTCATTCCAGGCTAACCCAAAGAGAAATGTGCTCAAAAAAAAGACAAAAAAGGATGGTTTTGTTTCCATCCAGGTTGTTATCAGCATAAAGTCGCTGCGGCGGCGGTGGCGGCGGCGCAGGGAGGGATGATTTCCATAAAGACGGGCTGTTGTCTGAAAGCAAGCAGCTGTCAGGCAGAATTACCTCTCCGACACAGACACCACAATCGAGGGCGCCCTTCCCATAATTCAGTCTGATTGGCTCAAGGGGAAAAAGGCAGCCTGTGGTGAGTGAAGCAAGCGGCTGGTTGACAGGTTTGCATCTGCGAGGCTCGACGCTCCGTTTGCTTGTTATCATTTTGTCTGCTCGACGTGTCAGTTTTCTCACTTTGGAAAGCTACCTGAACGAAGTGCCATAGAAAATGGACTTCATGAAGTGAAGAGACAAACCCATGCCTCTGCTCTGTTTAACAAACGCACAAACACACCCCGAGAGGCTTATTCTAGCCTTCAGAAGCTGTATTTTGTGTACTTTAAGATTAGAAATACCTCCTTTAACATACTTTTAACACTCAGTCTACATCAAAATTGTTAAAAACTTCTATTAAAAAAATACATTTGTTAGACACCCTTTAATGTTTCATATAGAGAAAATAAAAGTCTGAGGTTAAAGTTTTTCACAATTTTATCTTAAGAAAGTAATCAACACAAAAACAAACTGATTTAAATGGAATAAGAATTAAAGCCGCAAGCGGCGTTGTATGGCCCGCAGACGCAACCCGCCTTCCACGCCCAACTCTACGCACCACCGCCGCCCTCACCGCCCTCACCACCCACCTTTGATGAGGGATAGTAAAAGCGGCATAAGCTAATAATGCTAACTATGCTAATCATGCTAGCTATGCTAATTTGGCTAAAAGTGCTAGCATAGCAATCAGCATCATCAACTCGTTTGGAAAAACACATTACCTAAAATGCTAATTATGCTAACTATGCTAGCTATGCTAATATGGCTAAAAATGCTAGCATAGCGATCAGCATCATCAACTCGCTCAGAAAAACACATGACCTAAAATGCTAATTATGATAACTATGCTAGCTATGCTAATGTGGCTAAAAGTGCTAGCATAGCGATCAGCATCATCAACTGACTCAGAAAAACACATTGTTTAAGATGCTAATTATGCTAACTATGCTAGCTATGCTAATGTGGCTAAAAGTGCTAGCATAGCGATCAGCATCATCAACTTACTCAGAAAAACACATTGCTCCATTGGTGAAAGCTACATGTCATGAGTTGACAAAAAACCCTCTTTTTTTCAAAATGGCCGCTTTTCTGTTGATTTTATCTCCATAGCAACCATTTTATGTTTTGTTTGCTTCGGGAGGACGAACGGCTTGACGTCAGTTTCGGACAAATCGGGAAAAGTAAACTTTTTGTTGTCCTTAGCAACAGTGGTTTTATGCTAACCACGCCCACATTCCTTATATGTCCTTGTCCAGTCTTTTTCAATGTATTCAGATCCAGGCATAAATGCAAGCATTCAATTTTCACTGTATTGTATTGAAAGGCATGGGAGTTATAACAGTGCGCCACTTTGTTAGCTCGCCACGCGCACGCCGTTCAAAATCTACAACTTCTAATTCCAACATTTTTTTCACAGTAGCTTGCCATTGATGCCCAAAAAGTTTCGAGATGATCGTTGAAAATTTCAACGACAAGTTTACGTTTGAATCTGGTGGTAAAGGTGTTTTTTATAGAAAATTCAAGATGGCGGCCTTTTCCCGAGGTCAAAGGTCGACGAAACTCCAGAGGTGATTGTAGACTTACGCTAGGGACATGCGAGTCAAATTTCGTGAAAATCGCTCGAAAAAAAGTTCATTTTTCTATACTGTGTAAAAACACGAAAAACTCAAAATGGCCGATTTTGGCACAAAATGGCCGCCAAACCATACGTCGTGTCGCCATGACGTAATGATTTCAAAACTTTGTTTGGATATAGTCGACAAAATTATCTGGGTTTCGTTAGCCGATTCTTAAAAATAAAATCCGAAATTTTTTTTTTTTGCCGAGTCAGCACTTTTTTTTGCGATCGTTTTTTGCTTACCACGGCCACATTCCTTTATCGATTTTGTCGTAAGTGACACCGTTCTGTTCAGTGTGGGCCAGGGAATCGCATATTTCATTTTCACAACATTCCGATAAAATATGTGTTAGCTAGCTAAAATCGCGACGGTTGCGAATTCGCCACGCGCACGCCGTTCAAAATCTACAACTTCTAATTCCAACATTTTGTCCACAGTAGCGTGCCATTGATCCCCGAGAAGTTTCAAGACGATCGAAAAAAATTCCTAGGACGAGTTTTAATTTGTAGTCGTTACTAAAGGTGCTTTTTTTGTAAAATTCAAGATGGCCGCCCTTTGCCAAGGTCAAAGGTCAACGAAACTTCTTTGGTTATTGTAGAATCATGGTCTTAGCATGTGTGTGCGATTTCGTGAAAATCACTCGAACAAAAGTGTTGTTTTCCCATATTGTCAAAAAACACGAAAATCGCCATTTCTCTGAGTTCGCCACAAAATGGCCGCCAAGCCGTAGGTCGTGTGGCCATCCCATAATGATTTCATAACTTCTTTGGGATATCTCCAACATGTGTGTTTTGGTTTTGTGACTGTATTTTGAAATATTTTTTTTTGGCCCCATAAGCGATTTTCGGCCCATTCATTTTTTTTACGGGAACGCTCGCCGTGATGTCATCGTCGTGGGGGGGATGACGTTCTCTTTGCCGAAAATTCATTTCACATTTATCCCAGGTGTGTGCCAATTTTGGTGAGTTTTCGGGTATGTGGCGGGGGTCAAATTTGAGATCTACGGATCCGTTAGAAACGGGAAGAATAATAATAATAATAATTAAAGCCGCAAGCGGCGTTGTATGGCCCGCAGACGCAACCCGCCTTCCACGCCCAACTCTACGCACCACCGCCCTCACCGCCCGCCTTTGATGAGGGATAGTAAAGCTGCATAAGCTAAAAATCCTAACTATGCTAATCATGCTAGCTATGCTAATTTGGCTAAAAGTGCTAGCATTACGATCAGCATCATCAACTGGCTCGGAAAAACACATTACCTAAAATGCTAATTATGCTAACTATGCTAGTTATGCTAATGTGGCTAAAAGTGCTAGCATAGCGATCAGCATCATCAACTCGCTCGGAAAAACACATTACCTAAAATGCTAATTATGCTAACTATGCTAGCTATGCTAATGTGGCTAAAAGTGCTAGCATTGCGATCAGCATCATCAACTGACTCCAAAAAACACATTACCTAAAATGCTAATTATGCTAACTATGCTAGCTATGCTAATGTGGCTAAAAGAGCTAGCATAGCGATCAGGATCATCAACTGTTTCAGAAAAACACATTACCTAAAATGCTAATTATGCTAACTATGCTAGCTATGCTAATGTGGCTAAAATTGCTAGCATAGCGATCAGCATCATCAACTGACTCAGAAAAACACATTGTTTAAGATGCTAATTATGCTAACTATGCTAGCTATGCTAACAGGGCTAAAACTGCTAGCATAGCGATCAGCATCATTAACTTACTCAGAAAAACACATTGCTCCATTGGTGAAAGCTATATGTCATGAGTTGACAAAAAACCCACTTTTTTTCAAAATGGCCGCTTTTCTGTTGATTTTATCTCCATAGCAACCATTTTATGTTTTGTTTGCCTCGGGAGGACGAACAGAATGACGTCAGTTTCGGACGAATCGGGAAAAGTAAACTTTTTGTTGTCCTTAGCAACAGTGGTTTTATGCTAACCACGCCCACATTCCTTATATGTCCTTGTCCAGTGTTTTTCAATGTATTCAGATCCAGGCATAAATGCATGCATTCAATTTTCACTGTATTGTATTGAAAGGCATGGGAGTTATAACAGTGCGCCACTTTGCTAGCTCGCCACGCGCACGCCGTTCAAAATCTACAACTTCTAATTCCAACATTTTTTTCACAGTAGCTTGCCATTGATGCCCAAAAAGTTTCGAGATGATCGTTGAAAATTCCAACGACAAGTTTACGTTTGAATCTGGTTGTAAAGGTGTTTTTTATAGAAAATTCAAGATGGCGGCCTTTTCCCGAGGTCAAAGGTCGACGAAACTCCAGAGGTGATTGTAGACTTACGCTAGGGACATGCCAGTCAAATTTCGTGAAAATCGCTCGAAAAAAAGTTCATTTTTCCATATTGTGTAAAAACGCGAAAATCTCAAAATGGCCGATTTTGGCACAAAATGGCCGCCAAACCATAGGTCGTGTCGCCATCACGTAATGATTTCAAAAGTTTGATTGGATATATCCAACAAAGTTATCTGGGTTTCGTTAGCCGATTCTTAAAAAAAAATCCGAATTTTTTTTTTTTTGCCGAGTCAGCACTTTTTTTTGCGATCGTTTTTTGATTACCACGGCCACATTCCTTTATCGATTTTGTCGTAAGTGACATCGTTTTGTTCAGTGTGGGCCAGGGAATCGCATATTTCATTTTCACAACATTCCGATAAAATATGTGCGAGCTAGCTAAAATGGCGACGGTTGCGAATTCGCCACGCGCACGCCGTTCAAAATCTACAACTTCTAATTCCAACATTTTGTCCACAGTAGCGTGCCATTGATGCCCGAGAAGTTTCAAGACGATCGAAAAAAATCCCTAGGACGAGTTTTCGTTTGTATCCGTTACTAAAGGTGCTTTTTTCGGAAAATTCAAGATGGCCGCCCCTTCCCAAGGTCAAAGGTCAACGAAATTTCTCTGGTATTTGTAGAATCAAGCTGTTGGCATCTGTATCCGATTTCATGAAAATCGCTCAAACAAAAGTGTCGTTTTCCCATACTGTCAAAAAATACGAAAATCGCCATTTCTCAGAGTTCGCCACAAAATGGCCGCCAAGCCGTAGGTCGTGTGGCCATCCCATAATGATTTCATAACTTCTTTGGGATATCTCCAACACGCGTGTTTAGGTTTCGTAGCTCTAATTTAAAATATTTTTTTTTGGCCCCATAAGCAAATTTCGGCCCATTCATTTTTTTTACGGGAACGCTCGCCGTGATGTCATCGACTTCGGGGGGGTGACGTTCTCTTTGCCGAAAATTCATTTTCAATTTATTCTAGGTGTATGCCAATTTTGGTGAGTTTTCGGGTATGTGGCGGGGGTCAAATTTGAGCTCAACGGATCCGTTAGAAACGGGAATAATAATAATTAAAGCCGCAAGCGGCGTTGTATGGCCCGCAGACGCAACCCGCCTTCCACGCCCAACTCTACGCACCACCGCCGCCCTCACCGCCCTCACCGCCCTCACCGCCCTCACCGCCCACCTTTGATGAGGGATAGAAAAAGCTGCATAAGCTAATAATGCTAATTATGCTAATCATGCTAGCTATGCTAATTTGGCTAAAAGTGCTAGCATAGCAATAAGCATCATCAACTCGTTCGGAAAAACACATTACCTAAAATGCTAATTATGCTAACTATGCTAGCTATGCTAATGTGGCTAAAAGTGCTAGCATAGCGATCAGCATCATCAACTCGCTCGGAAAAACACATTACCTAAAATGCTAATTATGCTAACTATGCTAGCTATGCTAATGTGGCTAAAAGTGCTAGCATAGCGATCAGCATCATCAACTGGCCCGGAAAAACACATTACCTAAAATGCTAATTATGCTAACTATGCTAGCTATGCTAATGTGGCTAAAAGAGCTAGCATAGCGATCAGCATCATCAACTATTTCAGAAAAACACATTACCTAAAATGCTAATTATGCTAACTATGCTAGCTATGCTAATGTGGCTAAAATTGCTAGCATAGCGATCAGCATCATCAACTGACTCAGAAAAACACATTGTTTAAGATGCTAATTATGCTAACTATGCTAGCTATGCTAACAGGGCTAAAACTGCTAGCATAGCGATCAGCATCATTAACTTACTCAGAAAAACACATTGCTCCATTGGTGAAAGCTACACGTCATGAGTTGACAAAAAACCCACTTTTTTTCAAAATGGCGGCTTTTCTGTTGATTTTATCTCCATAGCAACCATTTTATGTTTTGTTTGCCTCGGGAGGACGAACGGATTGACGTCAGTTTCGGACAAATCGGGAAAAGTAAACTTTTTGTTGTCCTTAGCAACAGTGGTTTTATGCTAACCACGCCCACATTCCTTATATGTCCTTGTCCAGTGTTTTTCAATGTATTCAGATCCAGGCATAAATGCAAGCATTCAATTTTCACTGTATTGTATTGAAAGGCATGGGAGTTATAACAGTGCGCCACTTTGCTAGCTCGCCACGCGCACGCCGTTCAAAATCTACAACTTCTAATTCCAACATTTTTTTCACAGTAGCTTGCCATTGATGCCCAAAAAGTTTCGAGATGATCGTTGAAAATTTCAACGACAAGTTTACGTTTGAATCTGGTGGTAAGGGTGTTTTTTATAGAAAATTCAAGATGGCGGCCTTTTCCCGAGGTCAAAGGTCAACGAAACTCCAGAGGTGATTGTAGACTTACGCTAGGGACATGCGAGTCAAATTTCGTGAAAATCGCTCGAAAAAAAGTTCATTTTTCCATATTGTGTAAAAACGCGAAAATCTCAAAATGGCCGATTTTGGCACAAAATGGCCGCCAAACCATAGGTCGTGTCGCCATCACGTAATGATTTCAAAAGTTTGATTGGATATATCCAACAAAGTTATCTGGGTTTCGTTAGCCGATTCTTAAAAAAAAAATCCGAAATTTTTTTTTTTGCCGAGTCAGCACTTTTTTTTGCGATCGTTTTTTGATTACCAAGGCCACATTCCTTTATCGATTTTGTCGTATGTGGCATCGTTTTGTTCAGTGTGGGCCAGGGAATCGCATATTTCATTTTCAAGACATTCCGATAAAAAATCTGCGAGCTAGCTAAAATCTTGACGGTTGCGAATTCGCCACGCGCACGCCGTTCAAATTCTACAACTTCTAATTCCAACATTTTGTCCACAGTAGCTTGCCATTGATGCCCGAGAAGTTTCAAGACGATCGAAAAAAATCCCTAGGACGAGTTTTCGTTTGTATCCATTACTAAAGGTGCTTTTTTCGGAAAATTCAAGATGGCCGCCCCTTCCCAAGGTCAAAGGTCAACGAAATTTCTCCGGTATTTGTAGAATCAAGCTGTTGGCATCTGTATCCGATTTCATGAAAATCGCACAGACAAAAGTGTCGTTTTCCCATATTGTCAAAAAACACGAAAATCGCAATTTCTTAAAGTTCGCCACAAAATGGCCGCCAAGCCGTAGGTCGTGTGGCCATCCCATAATGATTTCATAACTTCTTTGGGATATCTCCAACACGCGTGTTTAGGTTTCGTAACTGTATTTCAAAATATTTTTTTTTGCCCCATAAGCGATTTTGGGCCCATTCATTTTTTTTACGGGAACACTCGCCGTGATGTCATCGACTTCGGGGGGGTGAAGTTCTCTTTGCCAAAAATTCATTTCACATTTATCCCAGGTGTGTGCCAATTTTGGTGAGTTTTCGGGTATGTGGCGGGGGTCAAATTTAAGATCTACGGATCCGTTAGAAACGGGAAGAATAATAATAATAATAATAATGAAACATTCGAAAAACAATAAGAAGTTTTTTCCCCAGGGTGCTTCCTATGTATTTCAATGCAGCCTGTCTTTTACTATAGGCTGGGCATGTCTTTTTGGCTTTAAACCCGTCCTTTGAGGGATTTTTGGGGCTTTTTCGTGTTTTTGTCGTCATTTTTGCGACTACAATTTTGTCGTTTGTGCGTTGGTGTTGTGCGTGTGTGTGTTTTTTTTTGTTGCGTTACACAATTGTCGACTTGTTTTGTGCTTTGGGCGACTTTTGACCCCATTTTTTGGCGTTTTGACGCGTTTTTTTGACGTTTTGGGGCTTTTTGAGTGTTCGACCCTCGTAGCAGTTACAATATGGTCCTTGCAGTTGTGACTGCTGCGGGCCATAAAAATAAATCATGAGCCCAAACATTTATCGTTAGATAATTTTTACGTTTACGGTTTCCGAAAAATCTTATTTTTTTAATTAAAAAACACTGTGTGTCTGGAAACTCTCTGTGGGTATTTTACAGAAACAAAGCTGTTGACTTGTAGAAGTTTTATGATCTGTAAAAATATGTTAAAAGTAAAATGTTCGGTTTATTTATTACATGTCATTATAACACTAAGCAGGGCTCAGATTAATTATGTTTATGTTTATGTTTGTCACTGCAAGCTGCCACAATGTTCATGCATGCAATGATTTTATCACACATGACATACTGTCTCACTACATGGTCACAGGCAAACAAATCGGCATTAAAACCTCTGGAGTTACTTTACAAACAAACAATTAAAGTACTAGATAGAAAACCAATAAGACATCATCACTGTGACATTTTACAAAAACACAAACTGTTAAGCTGGGAGAATTTCATTAAGTATACAAAACTATGCCTATTCTATAAAATCATTAACGGTCTGTCATCCCCTCCACTCAGTCAGTTTGTTAAAATAAGATCCTCCCAAAGAGTGACTCGAGGGTCGGCTCAACAAGACTGTCTAGTTCCTCTGAGGAGAAGTGCCTTCAGCCAGAGCGCCTTCTGTGTAACAGCAGCACAAGAATGGAACTCTGTCCCTCACATCATAAGACACATCACCACATACACTCTGTTTAAAAAGAACCTAAAAAACTGGCTCATATCACAGCAAACATGTTCACATTGAACTGGATTAACACCTACCCTTCCTCCTCCCCTCTATCACCTTTGTGTCTTTTATACTTGTTTTTTTTTTATGTTTTCACTATGTGCATGTTTTTATTAGTATATGTATTTTAGATGCTAATTTAATTGTAAATGTATATTTTTAATTAATGTATTTAATTGATGTTTTTAGGTTTTTAGGCTGACAATTTTTAACACCTGTCCGGGGACTACGGATGAAAAATAGCCTTTTGGCTAATTCTGGCGCATTGCAGTGATGCTTTTAATGTGCACTGTCCCTGTTAAATAAATGAATAAATAAATAAATATAGTTGTTACTAAATCCTAATTCATCATGTGTTTTTCTTTATCAGGATTTTCTGTGCTAAAGTTTCTTAACTGATGTCTGCCTGCACTACAAAATCAGAATCTTATCAATTAAAAAAATCCTTGTTAAGAAAAATGGTCTTATTTTCTGATTTACAAGAAAAAAAAATCTCATCAAGAAAGTTTTTTGGAAAGACCAAGAGCCGGGAAATCACATCACACCTGAGCCGGGGGTGTCTGTGTCCCTGTGGGGTGGGTTCTGGTCCTTGCCCCCGGGTGCTGGGCCTCGTCAAATTTCCAACTGTGGCCGAGCCTGGTCGGGCCATGTCTACAACACCCTCGTGGGCCCCCCCTATCTCCGGGGTGCCCCCCTCCTGGGTGGGGATGGCTGGCCCCTGCCTTGCTCCATCCTGGACCAACCGTGGGCCGGGTGGGTGGTTGCCTGGAGCGGCGGGGCGGGTCTCCCTTGGGGGGGTCAGGCTCGTACCTGAGGTTGGGGCGGGGGGATGCCCAGAACTCCTGGGTGGTGATGAGGTGCCCGTCTGGGGTGGGGCCCTGTGTTGGGCCCTCCCGGCGCGGCAGGGAATGCTCTCCTGGTTGGGCTGTGGCAGCGCTCTCTTTCCCCCCCATGCCTCCCTGCTCGCTGGCTCTGGGGGCCTCGCGGCGGTCCTGCTGGCCCTGACCTGGGTGGCGGATGTGATTGCCCGGGGGCGGTTGTTCTCTGCCTGCTGCCGTGTGGCGTTGGGGGGTTCTGGCTGCTGCTGCGGCGGGGGTCTTGATATGTGGGTGGCTGGTCACTCTCCCTCCTTCTTTTCACATTCACCATCCACTCACCTTGGCACTGATAGTTTACGTGATTGAATGTGAAATTTCACACTAGTTGGTTTGAAGGCATAAGTGTGCGTGTGTGAACAATATCTGTATGGTGCACATGTTGACATGTGGACATTTTTGCAGCTAGCAGGTGTGTTTATAACATTTGAGTGTGTATGTGGACAGGCCCCGCCCCTTTGAGATTTGTTTTACATCTGAACCTCACCGTAATGATACGTACCCCCCCCCCCCTTCTATGATCACCCTCCTACCCCCCCCCCCCCCCCCCTATCCCTTTCTCCCCCCCCCTTCTTTCCTTTTCCGTCCGGTCCAACACCAAAGATCTTCAAATATGATTAAAATGAATAAAGTTTGGCCTCGATTCCAAAAGGGGTTTATTCAGACATTCCTCTGGTTTGTCAGAAGATTCATAACCCCTGTTGTAAAAGTAAAACATGTCCAACACAAGAGGCCTTCAGCTTTTATCTCTCTGCCCACCTGTTGGACAAGTTTGAAAAAACAAAAAAAAAAAAAGAAAGTTTTTCAAAAGGAAAATAATCTTGTCTGTTTTTCTTAAAATAAGAATTCTCGGTGAGACCATTTTTTCGTATCCCATTGTATGAACATTTGTAAATGTTCCTCTAATGACTTTACTGAATCTTTATTCTCTGTAAAATATTTGCAGCTGTTTAAACTTAAACTTTGTGTAGGACCCTTAAAAAAGAATGGGCTTATTTCGACCTTAGATGGAGGCTGAAAACTGGACGCCAGCTTCAGCCGCGTCCAACTTTGAAGGCGTGACGGAAAAATAAACCGTCATAAAACTGGCTTTTCAAAAAAAATCTATACTTTACATTTATGTTTGCAACTTTTTTATGAGAGTACATACAGTAATAGGAAGTCATTCGTCACACTTTATCTAAAGTTTGGCACGTGGGAACAACAGCTGGTAAATAAATCCATATTTTAAAGGAAAACTCCTCATTTTGTCTCTAAATAGTAGATTTCTTTTATTTTGAAGTCAAAGATTCTTCCTCCATTTCCTCAATGACTTTTTTTTCTCGTCAAAGAAACATTTAGAAAATCATTGTTTTCTTTTTAAATTAACTTAGTTAGCTTGGTGCTTTGAATTTAGTGATTTTGTCAACCTCTTTTACAAGTAAACAAATGTATTCAAGTCACCGACTGTGACCGAGAAGACTGTGACTGTGAACGTCATACACAGGTGTGGTGAACAGAAACCGCTAGTTTTTCAAAGTAAAACTCAACAATAAAGACAATAAACAAAACAAAACAGAAAATTAGTTATCGTAAGGATTTTTTTACTCCTATATTTATCAAATATGTGAAAAAATTTATAAAATTAAATAAATCAAAATGTAAAAGTGAAAATCAATACAGAACTGCATTTTCAAGAAAAAAAATATTTTTTTAAAGCTGAAAATCCTATATTTACTAGCACTAAAACCCCCATATTTTTCTTTTAAGCAAATATTTTGAGCAGACCTTCATGTTCTGGCATAAATCTGCACTTGAACGTCATGAAAAAGCAGACGGAGGAGCAGAGATGTGTGCTAAGTGCTCTTATCTGTAACTGCTGCGGAGGTGAGTGACAGGGAGGGAGGTGCAGGGAAATGTCCTTAAGGTGTCTTAATTATGGCTCCTCTCCTCCCTCTCACTGTCACCATCCCCAGGGGAGGGCAAGACAAAAGGAAGGCGACGTTTCATCTCTACTGCCTTGGTATTTTCAGATTCCAGGGGGAGCAAGAGGAGAGAGACGCAGAGGAGGAAATCAGGAGACGCTTCCTCTTGTCCTCCGATTCTCGCCTCCTTTGCAGCTGCGTTTTTTAAAATAAGACACCTTAATAAATGCATTTTAATGGCGCCACGGAAGGAGAAAAAGATGCAACTTGATTACTGTGACAGTTTCATCAAATGAGCTCAAAGCCTCTGGCTTTGACTTGTTATTGGTTTATTACTTTGCAGCACAGAGATATATGTGGCAAAACGGAGCCGAGGGACCGTCGGTTCCTGCTGCGGCTTTTCGTCCGTCATGTTTGATATCTACAAACTTCCTATAGAGCACGCCAGCATTCCTGCTCCTGCCCCACCAGGGAGCGGTGAGGGTTGGAGTCAATGTGGCTACAGGAAAAAAAAAAAAACCTTTTCACTCATTTGGACGTTTGAAACAGAAGCAGAAGAGGACGACGGGAGGCGGAGCTACGAGAAGGAGGAGCTGGTGAAATGATGACAGTGATTCCTTTGTAAGGAGACGTTAGAGAGAAAGGCAGAAGAAGTCCATAAAAACAAACTACTTCTTAATGCCTCTCTCAAGCGTGATAAAAGCGCGGCGCAGAATGCTGGCCTTTTCATTTGTGTGAACACAGCAAGGGAGCATTCACATGCAAACGATTCTGCACATGCAAATAGGAAATGATTTTGTGAATGGGCCCACACGCACATATGCAAACAGCGATTATTTCAAAAGGTCAGCCCTTTTGTTTTGGGACACAACCCCCACCCCCCCTCGTGAAAATATTGGCTCAGAGACGGAGCGATGCGAAGCGTGGCCTTAAAACCAGACGGACGCCGATCCGATCTGTATGCCGAGAGCCGGGCCTCTTATAAATATTGGAGGAAGGACGCCGTTGGGGAGTGGGGGGGGGGGGGGGAAACGGCCAAATGCTGCATTTGAGAAATGGCCCACCTGAGCACCACACCAAATATCATCTCCCCCTGTCAGAATCTATCCCATTTGATCAGAATAATTGCCGGCAACGCCGTCATCCATTCTGTCATCTTCACAGGCGCCGTCCTCCATCTCATCAAACCTCCTTGGCTTCAAGGAGCGTTGGATCAGATGTAATGCTTACATCTGAACGGAGAAAATCAGTTACGGTGTAGCCTCAGAGTCATCACCATATTTATAGCTTCAATGGTATTGACATTTACCTCACCTATTTATATTCTGACAATGCTGAATATTTCAGGTGCAGAAATAGGTGCTATAAGGAGCCATCAGAGGAGGCCTGCTGTGTTTTCTCCTATGTGATCAGTTCGCAGCCAAACAGGAGGGAAAAATAAAGTGACGTATTACAATCCCAATAATATAATAAGGCACAGAGATCTATTTTCAGGAAGTTGCCTGCATCGTCTCTGTTTGTCCATCCGTCTGTCACCCCCCCTCCAACCTCTCCTGCCGCTTCGACCACACGACTTTAATAATGTTCAACAACACATGACAACAGGAGGGTCAAGGCCCGACAAGAACCGGGACAACTGTTCACACGGAAACGCTCTCATAACCTTCTGCAAACACACACCTTGTCAGGACGATAAAAGGACGCGTCTCTGTCACCTCCATTCATGTCCTCAGCCCAGTAGAGTTCCTCCAGGGCAGTTTAAAGTCTTTTTTTTTTAAGTGGCAAGAGAACGAGAACTTTGCATCATAGCCCCTCCCATTTCATCACACGGCTGGTGCATTGAGCACATTATGTGTGTGAGAACCGGACAGAGTGGCCCCTCCCACCTGGTGTTCCCAACAGGAAGTGGCTCCAAGAATCTTCTATTAAACAGCTGTTACTCCGTCATTCTATTGGTCTGGTCATTCTATTGATTCTGGCTCGAATACCTTTTTTTTTCAACATAATCCTCTTTTCTTAAATTTATTAAATAATACACTGACCAATCAGATGCTTCAATAAAAGTAGGTGGAGCTTGCTGGCCCCCACAGTCAAAACTGCTTGACTGACAGATTTTGTTTAACACGCTTTCAAATAGGGATGTGTCGTTCCAACTTCTGATTGACAAGAGTGGTCGGCATAGAAACGTTGATCCAGACCAACTCGGACCAATCACTGCTTACTGACGACGTCTGGCCCCAACATGGCGACATTCCTATTGCGATAACTATTTTTATAGTAGGTCACGTCATATACAGTCATGGTTGAGCATCGCAACAATAACTCTGCCACAGCAGATTCTTTTTTAATGAATTACTACACGTTTTTGGCTAAAGGCAACGCTCACACATCCTCCAAGATGCAAGATTAAAAAAATAAATAACAACTGGATTCAGGAACACACAATCCAAACACAGATCCACTCTGTTACAAAACAGCTCAACTTTACAACAGGAAACAGTATGATCATCTTTGTTTGTATGTTTATATGTCACATTATCATAAACTTTATTGTTTTACTTGATGCTTTGCACCAAAAACACCAGACCTACAGAGCTTCAGAACAGCCTGAATGGACGTCTTTGAACTCTTGTCAGGATTTTTCCAAATTTTCACACACTTTGTGACTCCATATCCAGCTAAACTGGAACCAGCACGGATCTGATGAACTGCCTTCCAATGGGCACGACACAAACGGGGAAGAAACAGGTACTGGTGCTGATGTACACAATACTACCTTTACCGTATAAAAACGCAGATTTTGGTGTATCTTATTGAACATGTCAATCACTTGTATTCTATTCAGCTTTGCTGCTAAATTCTAGCTAGTCATTTTACTTTTCCAACAATTCTGGCTGGCCTCTTATAAGAATGGGTGTGGATGTTAGGGTGGGCGGAGCTTCAGTCGAAATGCCGAAGCGAGAGTTTCTCTGTACTTCACCGCCAAAGATTCTCATTCAGCGACCTGATGGATCAGAGTGACGTGTACAGTGCTCTGAAAGAAGACCGTTGTCGTGGTGATGAACGGTGAAATCCGTGTTTACTTCAGCGTGCGTTAAATCTGAGATGCAGACTGTCAGAAGAAAGGAAATAAAGCATCTTAGAGTGCTCTCATTCGCCATGGGACGCATCATTGTTTTGGGGGAAAACTTGTGTTTTTTTTTTTTCATTTTTGAAGCACCGGTTTGGCACCGGATAAGATCCAAATGGTACCCCATCCCTACAAACTGTTGGGTCATGTGACCTTTGCACTCCGTCAATCTACAGATAAGGTTGCTCCATGCATGATGCATGGAGAAAGTGATCACAGATGAACTACTGGGAGGGAGTAACAGTTGAAAACTGTTGGTTCCAGGTTGGATCACACCATTTGTGACCCAACAGGTTCAACCCCTTGGGTTCTCTTCAGACCAGCTAAATCATAGTTTTTGCTTAACGAAGAGCTTTAATCTGTAAGTACGGTCTTTCGAGCGTGCCATTACCATTAAACTCTAAAAAGATCTGAATGACAAAGTGATGCAAAACAGAAAAAAAGGGATGCTCAATCAGTCCAATTCTCCTGACCTTGGCCATTTGGGCCTGGACTCCAGTGGCTTTCAGAGACGACACGGCCTTCTGGGCTGCGGCGGGGCTGTCAAAATCCACAAAGCCATAGCCTGGAGAGAAAAAAAAATGAGTTAGTTAGTAAGGACATAATGTAGGCAGATGGGTAACAAGGAGAGTGACAGACACTTGGTAATTGTAGCATTAATAGTTTGGTAACACGACTACAGAGGCTGCCAGTTCTTATGTGTAGTGAGAACTACATTGTTTGATAATTAGCGACACTGACGTTCATGGGGGGGGGGGATGCTATGCATCTTAATTAGTAGCACGGGTGAGCGATCTGGTAATAACAAACCCAGGCACCCTGCCCACCTCCACCTCCCCGCAGCCCGATTCAATGATTCACACGCAGGCGCGCACACACACAAAACCAACTCACAATTAGATTTAATGACAACTCATATGCATTCATTTCCAATAATGTCATGCTAATTTATGAAAAGTGTATGATGGTGAATCATTTGAAGGTTCAAAGATGCGCCAATTAATTCTTCCGAAACATCCCTTTTCTATTTGTTCAGCCTTTTGATTTTTTGTGGAGGCTGTGAAGTTGGCAGGCCGACGTGGTGTTCCTCAACGGCCAGCATATTAACACAACCCCATTTCACAGCCTCCGTAATCCTCTCCACGGTAACAAATCTCTCAAAGGTTGACAGCATACCGGAGCTGCTGCTGCTGCTGCTGACATTTCTCTCCCCCCTCCATCAAATCAGCCGGGCTCTCGCAAAGACACGCCGTTTCTAAGGCTTTAACCTCCCCGTTCATCTTCTTACCCACTTTCTCTCTTCTTCTAATTCTCTTCTCCGCCTTTTTTTTTCTTTTTTCCACACCATCTCAAAATTCATCAGTAGAGGGAAAGCGCGTGGGGGGGGGGGGGGTGAAATCTGGGGCTGTGATTTATGAGTTATTGTGATCCCGACGTTCTGCAGGATGTATCAGAAACGGGGGTCACGTCTGTGTTAATTAAAATTTGGTGGCGGATTAAAAGCAGTGAATGGTGCCCTCTGATCCACTGTTTCAGACGGAAAGCGCAATTAGAAAAGGATAATAGCTGTGAGAATGGAGGAGGGGGGGCATTGCTATGGCTTCTTCATCAACTTACTGACAATCTGACAATCAGAAAATGTGCAAAAACACCTTGAAAAGACTGCTTTGGAGGCGCGAGGAGCTCTGGTCTGAGACACGCCTTCATAACCAGCTGGTCGACCGGGGATAGGAGTGAGAGGCGTCTCTTTCAGTGTGGAAATATGGAAACCCAGAGGGATATTTTCAGAATAAAACAGGAAATCAAGATTCAGAAAGAAAGTAAAATCAATCAACAACTCACAACATCACAGCCTTCAGTGACATTAAAACAAAGTTTCACGTTTTTATTCCGTGAGGAAAGAATAACTTTTCTGAATGAGGATTTGATCAGATTTGGTAAAATAATGGAGCATTTTTAGCTTTTGCTCAGGCAGCAGCTTCTAAAAAACATCCACATCAATATTGAGATAATATAAGAGATAGCGGAAGAACTGGACGTCCCACTCGAATCATCTTGGTGGTCTTTGAATGAGGATGATGCCGTTTTCTAGGACACAGTTTCTGCAGAGCAGCAGGAGTTCATCAGATATTCACCTCTGAGTTGTGGGCTGGACTGTAGAGAAATCCCGCCCCCCTTCCCATCACCCACAACAAGCTATCTGTGTATGAGCTCTTCCACTAGCATACCATCCCTCACAACCCCAACCTAACATTAGCAGTGCCACAACCAAAACGGCGAGAAATATCAGAGCTTTATCAGTCGTACAGTTGTGGATCCAGATTCCAGCTCAGGCGGGGAAAAAAAAAAAAACATGGATCTATTTGTCTGCAGGTGGATGGATCAGAATGGAGCTCCTCAGGAGGATCTCCTCCTGATTCACATCAATTTAAATTAAAAAATACTCAGAAATGCATTTTCAACTTAATTTCCTTTCTATATGGCGTCCATTTTTGGAACAGATGGATTTAGGAGCACCAAAGTATGAGTAAACAATCGTGAGAACCTTCCTGACGTCACTGCTAGAGAGAAAACGGCTTGTCTAACCACTCAGACTGACAAATTGGTAAATGTTGCTGCTTTTGGTCTGTATTGTAAGTGAACTCATTTACACATTTTTACATGAAAAATCCTAACAAGTGAATGCAAACTTAGAAGACATAAACCATATTTCTGTTTTTATCTGAAAGACTTTTTTATCTGAGCACATCATTTCAAATTTAACGTTCATGTTAATTCAGCCTTTATGGTGCTTTTTTTTGGAAAATTTAATATAACATCACTTCTTCTTTTTTTTTCTACAAATCTATAACTTAATAACATAAAAAACATATAAAAAACACGTTTTACGTAATACAAAATATACATATTAACTACAACAGTCAAGATATAGTGGAGTAAGAAGACAATGAGACTCGTCTCCCTGAAATGTTAAGAGTTAAGGTTTCCAAATGACAAAAAAAGATAACATTTAAGTAAACTTAGAGCAGCTTTGCTGCATTTGATCACAGTATATAAGAATAACTAATATAAAAATATTTTTTTATAAAACTTTAGGGGCAACAGTTATGGGGATAAAAACAGTATAATATCCTAATCAGATTTTCTCCTCCGGTAGAGGACTTTATTGAATTACTACCAATCGATATGAGTCTGCATCTTCTATTGTTGATGTAGCTGTGCTGCAACAAGCCTTAAAGCCTCACCGTCGACTCTAAATAAAGAAAAATAAACAGGGAAAAAAAGGAACACAGCAATTTTTCTCCACGTTCGTCCATCATTCATGTTATGGAGGTCGGTTGACTGGCGAGAAAGAGAAAATTGTATGGAAGTCTAATTTTTAGACCGTTTCTACGGCCCTTTTTAGTAAACAAATAATACCATTTGTATTTGCATTAGTGAAAAAATGTGTTATTACCTCCCTTAATTGTATATTTGGCCAGACTGCCCCAGTAAATGATGACATATTCCCCTCATTCCAACTCATTAGAATATTTTAGCAGCACGTTTTGGGAAACACATAATGTAAGTGAAGCCCTCTGGGAATGATTCTCCTTAATAGCGAGAGCATTCCAGTGGTGGATACTTGGAACCGCTGATTACAAATTTAATATTCACACTGCTACCACCTGGAGTGCCGTTATCAAAATTTAAACAGGATGAGGATTTTAGAAATCGCTGACCTACATTCACTCCTGAGTGGAGGAAGGAGACATGAGAGCAGAAAGGAGGAAGGGAGCCGCTAAAAAGGTGCGCACAAAAGACGGGCAGAGAGGAGGAAGGAAGCTGTTTGGGTCAGCTGAATGCACTGAAGAAGCGACGCCTGCTGAGCTGCCTGCAGACAGAGGCTCTTCGCTCCTCCTCTGTGCAGCTATTCAGGCTGAGAGATGCAAAAGGACTCCAGAATGGGGAAAATTAAAAGTGTAGCTGCAGGGGAAAGCAGGTAAAGACTTGTTTGGATGATGAAGGGAATGATTACTGAAAGATACAATAAAGGACTCAGTTCTCCTGGTTTCAAGATGGATGATTAAGCACTGATTTCTATACATGCGTGGATAAGTCAACTGGAAACTGCAGGAAAGTGTCCTTAAATTGATGGTCAATCCTCTGTTTAATGGTTTTCTGCATCTTTGGCGTCTTGTTATTGTTAGCCTTCACTAAGCTTCTTTCCTTTGCATGTTGCAGCCATAACCTGTGGACATGTTTGCTTTTCTCACTGCAATGTTTTAAAAAGTTACTCTGCAGAATAAAATCTCAATCAACCCTCTAAAACTTGGTTTGAACCATTTTTCATTGGAGATCCAGCAACCAATCAGACTGGATAAGCTACAGACCAGTTTTTGACATTTGACCACATTTAAACCAATTCTGACCCTACTGTGTGCATATAGGTATTGACAAATGGCAGTTTCAATAAAGTGACTAATAGGTGCACAATCCTTGCATGTAAGTATGATAATTGGACGTCACCTGTAGGATCCAGAATGACAGAAAGTAAGCTTGAAGTGGGAGGGGCACAAGAGTTTGTCCACTGATGGTTCTAAGCAGCTACCAATCAGACAAATATGTTCCTATTAATGCACAAATTTAAGTTATAACAACAAAAAACTTTATATTTTGTCATGATTTGAACATCAAGCAACACATTTCAAGAAGCTGCGAGTTAGAGAGTAAATTCAGAGTTTCAAAGACTGCAGTCAAGCGGGAATGCTCTCTTTCGAAACCATCAACTAGTGGTCATTGAGGGAACTGCAGCTTTTGCTTCAGATGCATTAACAGAAGGGAGGACTCATTCAGACCAAACCACTAAAAAGGAGTTGATCAACAATTTCCAGTGTTATTAAGGATTTGCGACCACTTGTGTTTAAAGCTTGTGTTAAGAGAACTGGTCAGAACCGGTTTGGACAGCAAGGACCTCATAGTGGATTACTGTAGACCAACAAGAATCAAGACAGAACTAATATTTTTTACAGAATCCCCACATCAGGACCTCTCAGCGGTGGTCAGGGCTGATGTTCACAGATTCATGTCGACTCTTTCGGGTCAAGAAGAAAAACGGAATTATTCTGCAAATGACTGATCCCAAATCAATCCGAATTTTTTGTTCAAACTTAGAATAAAAAATCCAAATGCGGGGATTCAAAATGAGACATTAGAAAAGACACACATGCTAAAAAAGGTACAAGGATGACAGAACAAACAGGATTTGTAGTCTTGTAGTTAGTTTGAAATTCATTTCAATGGGAGAAGACCACACTGCACTTTCAAACTGTTAGGTCATTTTATTTCATCATATTTTCTGTAAAACACAAAGCCAAATACTGAAATGTAATTTTCAAAGACAAAAAGAGCATTAAAGTAAAACAAAACAGAAGCAGAAAATATTTATCCAATTTTTTTTAGTTTGTAGCTGTTTTTCCTCTTAAAGGAACAATTTTGTCACCAGAACTTTGGATGATTTTATCCTTTTAAAAGCCTTTATTAGTGTGAACCAGAAATACCTTTTAATCACTGGTGAAAAAAATCTAAAAAAAAACAGTAAGTCCTTGAAAATGTTTGAAGTACAAATAAAGAACTGTTAAAAAAAACCCCACAGACTGTCCAATCATCTGAGTCCTAAGACGTTTAGAGAATTGCTCCTCTGAGGGGCACTAAATGTGTGCAAACAGTCAGAGCTGGAATCCTTTGGACAGCTGCTCCCATTGGTAAACAATTTAGTAATTCATGCATCTCCAAGAGGTCAAAAAGGGCCAGAGGTTGAGATGTTTGCCGTCGTTTAGAGGCCTTGTCTTTGCCTCTTGCTATTTGGGTCAGCTCTAGTTGTGTTTTTAAAAGAGTTCTCTACATTATTTAGAAAATAGTTGAAAGGAAATGTACTTATATTACAATTTTATTTTATTTGAGGGGGGAAATATTTTTTTGATGCTGGCGTCTTTGAGCGGGGATGTTGGTGGCTGACTGCATAATGCGGAACTGCAGGAAAAATTACATGAACAAGTAAAAATAGTAGAAAGGTTTAGAAGTGCTTAAATTGCAGAAATGACGGCGTGCAAACACCACGATGTCTGCAGATGTTTGCGGAAGCTGGTATGGCTGCTCGGCTGCTGCATCCAACGCAGAGACTCCACAGTTACAAGAAGTCAAGGTTTCGCTTTGAAGCCTTCCGATCGATGGCTGTCACTTAAAAGCCGCTCAAAGCGACGGACTAAATACGCGGCCGCTAATCATGCAGTGCAGCTGCAGGCTAATATAGAGGTGCGGAGGCGGTAGCTGCTGAAGGACGGATGCTCACAGGTCGGATGCGGAGCTCACAGGTGAGAAATAAAGGGAGCACGAACTGCCGTATCATGTTTCCTTGCTTGGCTTTAACTGAGGCGGGAGGGTGTCAAGATAAAATGAGCATTTTAATCTGGCTTTACATGGCGCTGGGACCCCCATATAGCCTCCATTCTGCGCTGGCTTGTGCAAGACGCCGCCTTCAAGGAGAAGCGTCAGCATGGATGTCACCTCGGGCTGTGCCCCACACAGGCGTCTTCAGTGAGGAGTAGAGATAAGGGACTCATTACAGCCAGTATCGACAGATCAATCAACTTGCCATTATTCCTACATTCACCATCAAATTATGCTAATCCTAATTACTTCTAGGGAAATGACTATTCTTTATCTGCTAATTGTCAGGATTGTTTGGGGTTTCCTGCTTACGGCATCCACCCTTATTTGCACCAATATATCCATTTTTCACATTCTCCTATTCGGCACTAATGATCCCATTTTGCACCCGGTACAATAGAATAATAACACCCTAAGTATGAGTAATGAAAGCACGACAAGTTGGAGTGAATTACAGCGCTGCGCAGTTGTTTACGTCCTTGTCGGTCGTGCGGGGACGCCGGTCCTGCAAATGGATGATTCATCTGATTGGCTACACGCATGTTTATCACTCAGACTTAGCATGTAGAGAAGTAATGATGGTTAATGGTGGAGATAGATGGGCCATTCAGTGGGCAAGTATGCATAACAGTACTGTAATATGAGTCATATGATTAATGGATCGATTGCCAATCATGACATGAGCTTTTTAGGAGTGAACTGCATGCACACCAACTTTATAGGATCCAAATTAGGCCGGAAAATTAATATTTCACTAAAGTTTATAATGAATAATTTGATATATTTGAGGCAGTAATTCCGGACTGTCCTTATGGGTGGATATGGGCTGTCTGTGGGTGAAACGTGGGGAAATCTGGACGGGCCACACGAAATTTTCATAGATCGGAGACAGTTCAGTGCACCTGTAGAGAGAAAATGTCTGTGCACATTTTTTCTACAGGCATACTGCAGGCCACAGGTAGTCGTGAACACTAATTCAACACGTAAGGAGGAAGTAGTGTGTCGTATGGATGTTTCTTTGGCTCACGGTGTAGCATTTACGCTCTGGTCAGTAGGGAGCTAGGAGGCGCACCTTACTGACAACTATAATGTGGTTTACGGACATTATAAAACATTATCAACCGTTTTTCAAGTGTGTGCAACTTCCATTACCATTACAAGTACTTCCTGATACTCTTACCACACAATCTACAGTGGTACATTCCACTTTCACGGCGACCCTTGATGTAAGCCTCAAGGGAACTCAAATGCATCATTCACACTGGGCATGCGATACGCGTTCCTGAACACATCTCGAGCCCATAGCGTTCACACCGGACACGCAGGGAGGGGCACATGTCTACCCCCTTCATTTGGAAGAGTCTTGATGCAAAATGTTTTTGCTTTTTCTTTCTCTGCTCTATTCCCATAAATGAAAGACTTGCTGTCAAAGAATTCCAGCTGGGCACAAACTCAGATGATCAATTTCTTCTTCCTGGCGTATACTTATATAGCACTTCTACCCTCTTACGAAGGCCCAAAGCGCTTTACAGTCGCAGTCCCATTCACCCATGCACAGACACATTCACACACTGGTGGTGGCTCCGCTGCCGAACACTGGCGCCAACCTCCCACCAGAAGCAAGGTGGGGTTTAGTGTCTTGCCCAAGGACACTTCGACACATGGGTGTGCAAGGCGGGAATCGAACCTGCAATCTTACGGCTATGGGTCGACCGCCCTACCGCTGCACCATGGCCGCCCAGTGGTCAAAGTTTGACGTTTTATACGAAAAGCCAAAAAAAACTGCTCTAGAAACCTGTGTAGCAGTGCGTGATTGTGGGTTTCCACGGACTTTTCCTTGAAAGTGTTCACTTGCACGCGCACTGCCGAGTGTGAACGTAGCTTTAGACACACCTGCCCCCCCCAAATGTGCATGTGACTAAGGCCTTATATTATTATGCCAAAACAATCAGTAGTGGTAATCTACACAAACACTTGTTATCATCCCTACAGTTAATTACTCAATAAAATAGCAAAGAACAGAAACATTTTCTTTTTTTTTTGTCTTTACCAACTAATATTATTAAGAAAAGATATATTAAACTGTGTTTTAACAATCTGTGTGTGTTGACTTTAGGGGTTTGTTCAAACACTTCAAATGTGGTGAGTTGACATCCAGGACTAAGCTAAGCTTTGGGTTCAATCCAGACCCGGAACAAAGCATCTTCACGTTTCTCTCAGCACAAACTGATCACTGAGAAAGAAAAAAAAAAACGAAAAAAACAAACAAAAAACAGCTACAGCTGCTTCTTACTAAGCGGCGTGATTGTGAGATAAACAAATGCTTATCTGGAGCCTCTGATTGTCTTCTTGTGAGCATGTGTAGCTGTGTGAGAGAACCAGAGAAGATCATCCATCCCTCACCTTCTTGCAGAATCCCAGCGGAGACATCTGCACTGCAGTTATTATTATTATTATTATTTTAAAACTTCAGAGCACATCTCTGTCATCGGAGCATTAAAAGAACATTAAAAAGAGCCAACCCTTCACTTCCTGCGGTTTCATCTGTTACTGACACTCAGTAAAACAAACAGCTGAGCTTCCATCTGCAAATACACATATGCAGAAGAAGGTCTTTCAGCCACGATTCTCCTTCGGTGTAACCATGGCACCTCCTTAGAGGAGGGGAGCAAAACACCCACGTCGCAAAGTAACTGTCACCCAGGACAGTTTTATATTAGACACCGGTGACGAGACACAAGAACAGGGAATTAACTTATCAAGTTCGCAACCTGGATTTATGGCAAAGGCATTGGCGGCGGGGCTGGAGCAGCCGCCTCATTGGCTGCGTAGTATTTCTTGTCGCCTTCCCCCGCAGGTGTAGAAGTGTCCTTGTCAAGAAGCTGCAGTCGGGATCTACAAAGGGCAGAGAGCCAGGGCTCAAGGCCAAACAGGCCACTGACGGCTCATTGTGCCGACAACAAATTGATCGCACACACACACACACACACAAAAGGAATTATTCATCCAATATCAGAGGGGACATATTGGCAAAACTGTAGAGGGGCTTATGCTGGCAAAGTATGTGTGACCACCCAAAATGTATAGTATTAGCCAAGACTGCAGCCGAGCATTTTTGATCATTTATTCTTTAACTTTAAAGCCATTCTAGTCTATTTGTGTTCAAATGCTTACGATGCTAAAAAAAAGGAAAACATATAGCAGCACTTTTTAATCTTAAACAGCAATAGGTAGAAAAGAACAATCTAATAAAAGACCCCCTCTGATGAAAATGGTGTTTTTGGGGTGGAATGCATTTTTTGATGGAGGATGTATGTAGAGAAAATTATGCTTAAAAAGGCATTTTTGAGTATTTCTTTATTCAAATCGTGGTGAATCAGGAGCAGATGGAAAAATGCAGTTCAAAAAAAGATTGTGTTCATTTCAGTTGTGCATGATGGGAAGTGGGGTTGGTGTTGCTCAGTGACAACGGTCCCGCCCACAACTCAGAGGTGAATTTTGAATGAACTCCTGCCGCTCTGCAGAAACTATGTCCCAGAAAACGACACAGGTTTTTAGACAGCAGAAACATAATTAAAACACGTCCGGGAAAAGCTTTAAAAATAGAGCTTGTAAGTGAATGACAATGTTAATTCCTTATATAAAAGAAACCCCAAACCAATATTCTGATCCATTCACACATTTCTGAGCATTCTTCTAAAAAACCTCCTCTCTGAACACCAGCCCCTCTCAATCCATGAAAACAAGTGGTTTCTCACACTGTGACGTCACAAAGTGAGGACCAGCTCCTTCCAGGAAGAGTCTGTGCTGCCAACCCCGCCCCCAGGCTAACACACACGCCCACTTTCTCTGTAGAGCTAGCAGTGATCGGCTAAATGCTTTCATTTTCTATGCACAATGTGAAAATCCATCTCTGCAGAACTTTGGATGTTGTTTGTTTTTGTGGACGAAATGCAGACACTCTGCTGAGGCCAGATTGAGGTTGATGTCATGAAATGGGCGGTACCCACAAGGAGCGAAAGGCGGGGCCTCAGAGTTATAGGCGTCTTACTTCCGGGTAGCAAAATAACTAATTTTTCATTAAGAAATCATTCTTTACTGTGCTAAAGGTAATTTAATATTATTCTGAAAGGCTTATGAATAGCATAGTACAGGTTCTTTAAGGAGGACTAAATTGTAAAGAATGTACACAATTACACCAAATCATCTCCTGAGTCAAACAAACTTATTTTCTATTGTAACTCTTTCATCTCTGGTGCAAACATACATTTATGGTTCCACCCCCACAGAGACCAGAGACAGCTGGACATAAAGGTCCTCCCCTGTTCAAGCTGTGTATCTATTTACTAATGATCAGTTTGGGGAATCCATGCATTCTGCTGGTCACTCACATGAACTATTGATAAAGTACAGGTCATATTGGAATGATCCGGCCTAATTAAATTACACCAATCTGGAATTACTTGGAATGAATTGGATTATACCATTATAATTCTAATTCTATCATGATTAATTCATCTTGTCAAGTTGTTTCTCGCTTTTCATGGAGCACATTGAGACAGCCTCGGTTGTGAATTCAGTGTTTCATAAATACATTTGATTAAATGAAAAACCCCATACCAGCAAATTTGATAAATACCTCTAATATAGTTATTTTGATCTCAGCTTTTTAAAAAAACTTCCCAATAAAGAAGGAAAAAAAATCCTTTTAATGATTTGATCTTTTAGGTGAATTCACATTACAGTTGGTGTAATATGTAGATATTTTAGATAGTCGTTGCTTTCTTAAGCTACAGGTTTTTCCTCTGAATGGTACAGTCCGGCTAGAGGTGGATCGATGCAATTTGGAATGACTTAAAGTGTGTTTTCACTGTTGATTGGAAACGCAGGGATTTGTCAACAACATCAATGCTTTTTAATCATACAATAAGAGAGTTAACAAAGACGAGAATAAATACGCTAATCAGACTAGAAAAAATAAGTACTTTGTTGAAAAAATTGAAAGATGTTAAAGTTTATGTCCTTACAGAATAGAGACGGTACCTGAGGGTTTTGTTGGTTTTTTAATACCTTAAATTCATAATTAACAATCATATTGAACTGAACTTTTCTGTCATTTAACACATTTGTGATTAAGTATTTTAAAAATGCATTTTAGGCTCCACTTCTTTCTTTTTTAATACTTTTTATAGGACTCCAAAAACTGTGGATACTTGTGAAAACAAAATACTCATTTTTCCTTAAATGTTTCTTTAAATAAATCCGACAAAAACTTACTTTCAAATGAAATTTTAGGGGGGGAACAGCCCACATGAGTCAAGACGGCCTTATTTTTTGTTGGGAGTATGTGACATAAAAAGGGTTTCCAGGACATAATCCTGTCTGTAAAATGAATGGTGTATGAAACCTGCTCTGATTACAATAACAGTTAGCAGTAACAATGAATCAAGCCGGTTTTTAGGGGAATTTTTACTAAAGTATTTACATTTTTGGTACTGACCCCTTAAACATAAAGTGCATAAAACTTAAAGCAAACCTCATGTTTTTTTTTTTTTAATTGGTGTGAAAATCACTTTGAGAGCTGACAGGTGTTTATAACTTGTTAAAGTGAGGCTTACAGTGAAAAAAGTATGAAGTGTCAAAGCTTTTATTACACGACATAACTGCTGTGCTTTTCTCCACACTTTTATGGGTTAAAACGTAAAACCGGCACTCGCCGATGCAAAAGTAACTCGAGCACGTTCCTGAATAAAGAGCAGTCAAAGCATTACCTTCACGCTCTCTCTAGCTGCACCTATAGTGTTTTAAAATAGCTGCACTTCATGTATTCGCCATACACCCAGAGATTACCAGCTTTGGCTTTCAGGCCTGCTAACACTTCCTTCAATGCCATTTTATTCCCACTTGAGCTCTAGCTTGTAATAAGCAATGTAATCACGGCGTCCGGCTTGACGGCGCCACCTGCCAGCGCACGGGAAGGGATCCATATCCCAACCTTCAAAACATGAAGAAGTGGTAGACATAAAAGCTTCTTGCCTGGGCTAGGACGAATCGTTTCGTGGCGGTAAATAACCATGTGGCCCATTTCTTTTGTTCTGCATCTGCGAGTCATTGATGAGGAACGACCTGGCCGCCCCCCGCTAGCCTTCTTACTCAAATATGATTTATGTCGTCCTTAAATAATCAAGGGTGGGATCATTAGTCAAGGGATGTGCAAGAGAAGAGCGTCCTGACAGGTCAGCAGAAGGTTGTAGCTCATGTTGTGGTTTTCCCGCCACCCAAGGGTTGAATCTGGGATAAGAGATGGCCGGGGCCACGCCTTCTCACCTGCCAGTGGAGCCCAACAGGACATTTGTCAGCAAACAGATCATCCTTTGATCTATTATAAAAGCGTTTCCCAGTGTTCTTTTTATTCTGATGATGCCATTTTTAGCCAAAATAAAAAGATCTGTGTCATTTTGTAGGACATCATTTCTGCAGAACTTGGAGCATGGAGCTTGTGGCCCGGTCACAGTATTTTCTACGTCACAAATACAATCTCTTTATAATTTGTTTTTTGTTTTCTATTGCAAACAAAAAGAGAATTGTTACATACATGAAATACGGTGAAACAAAGAAATAGTTTCAAATTTGTAATACAACTTGGCCAGTTTTTTCTTTTCTTTTCTTTTTTTTTTCAAACACCATTCTCCCGTCTCCCCACCCCCGCGAAAAAGGGAAAATAAATAAATGAGTAAATTAAAAAAATATTAAGAAATAGGAACACCCTCAAACACCCCCTCTCCGTAGTTTGCAAGGCAAAGCTATGATATATATTGTCCAATATATCAAAAGCATACCTCTATATGATCAACTCGGTCAATCAAATGGCAACATAAAATAGAGAAATATAGGTACATATATCGCTGATGTGATATTTGTACGTAAGAAAAAGAAAAACAATAATAATAATCCTAATAATACTAATAATAATTAAGAATAGTTGGAACATTTTAAACTATAAACTACGGGGATGTGATGGTGGAATGTGAGGAGGCAATTTTTTCATCTGCTTCCAATTCAACAATGTGAATAAAGAAATGCTCAGAAATGCAATTTTATTCAAAAATGTCTTCATATATGTCTTCCATCGTGAGAAAAGTGCCATAAAATATGTTAAAAAAGCCAAAAACACAATTTTCATCAGAGTGGGTCTTTAATGAGTCTGCAGCTGCCTGTGATCATGAATAGTAAATTTAATTAATGGAAACATGTCCATTTATCGGGAAAAAAAGAATTACCAAATTTAGCAAAACTGCAATGGAAATGCTGTTTTAGAATAAATGAGTCATGTGACCAACAACCGGATGGCGCTGAGCTTCTTGGTAGAAACTAGCTGCCTTGGGCGCTGCACAGCGGGCGCCACTAGAGGTCCCACAGCGTCACACAGCTTATCAAACGTTGAGAGTGTCATTTGGAATTGTTGGATCCACAGCCCTCTCTGTAAAACCACCATTTCCCAAAATGGTTTCATTTTCCGCTACCACGTGTAAGGAGCTCGTCGCTCCACGGCCTGAAGAAGACGCCAACGTCTCCTTCAATAGATTATGATGAGCGCTAGTGCCGCGGGAGAAATTTGAATATATCTGCTGTAAATCCTTGTTTACATCCGTCACCATGTTTTTGAATGACTTCTATACTGGTTTATATACCGGTTTGTGTTTATTTGCATAATTAGGATTGAATGGAAGCACTGTCATTGTAAAATTGTGTTGTTTTTTTCCTAAATTATTTTGAAAATATAAGACTGCAAAGCAAAATCGTGCTTTTACCCACGTGTTTGGAACCTAAAAAAGAATTTTCCATCGAAGAAGGAGCATCAGGAGTACAAGCGCATAAACAGGAGACCACACTGCATGCAAAAGCGGCACAGGAAGTGCAGAGGGTACAAAAGGTCAGAGCTCAAGGAATGCAGCATTCATGGCCCGGCTGCTTCTATTTATCACAAGTTTGGCCAATCAGAGTCCGTGAGCGGCCAACCAACTCAGAACCTATGAGAACGTGAGACTGGGTCTGGGGGCTGGCAGAAGCCTCCGTGTGATTAGCAGGTGTTAGCAAAGGTTGCGGGTGTTATTCGCTGAGGTTCTGCACGCTGGATCCGTCCAAATCAATGTGATTATGCCTCAGCTATTGCTAATTGGAGCCATTAATAGGCAATGCAAGCAGGAAACGGCACGCTTTTCCCCTCCTTTCTCCTTCAGCGAATCTGAATTTTTTCTGGCGCGCCTTTGAAGGCGCGCAGGCTCTTGGAAAAGGTCCGCTGCTGGCCACACTTCAGTCGAGATTCTCATCTGCACATAATTCACTTTCAAAGGGCAGAGAGGGCGGCAAAGAGAATGCTTAATTGCGGCAGCCCGGTGTACAACATAGACAAATGTTTATATCTTGGCCTCTAATGAGAAACCAATAACGGATGCAAAAAAAAAAAACACACACAAAAAAAAACAAGCTCTCGCTCCCCTCCCTCCCTACCCAAACACACGCACATGACAATGAATAACAGGCCGTTTTGGGGGACGTCACCTCATCTATCAATAGCTCCTTTGCAGGGAGTCATGCAATGTACTCCGCTTAGGCACTGATGCACCAATCAATCTGTTTTTACTGAATGCAGCACGGCCTGTGTTTCTCCATTAAGGGAGAGGATGCTTCAGATTGTAATGTTCAGGCTCCTGACAGGCTTTTAAAGTGGAACGCAGAGGCTGCATGGAAGTCCAGCAGAGCCGTATCGATTCACGACAAACAGAAACAGTAAAAATGATTAAAATGGAAATGAATCGACTCGTTAACTGGATTTTTTGCAGTATTTCAAGCAGAACCCAAACAGGAGGTTGGAGAAATCGGGACTCTAATTCCTTCAAGACGTCCTTAAAACGCCCTTGAGAGTTCCCTGAACCCTCGTGAAAAACAGACGCAGAGGGTTTCGAAGCAAACACAGAAGAAGCGTCGGTCGCTAGAGACCGTCCTCCCGTCTCATTCATCTCCCACAATTCCCTGCTCTGGACCGTGTCGGCCGAGCAGCAGCCAGCCCGGTGAATCTGGGAGCAGTGTTGTCTCCCCGCGGTGGAGGGAGGGGAGCGGAGGTCCTTAAAAGGGCTGAGGTCATTTCCTGCGCCTCCAGGCTGTGACAGGAAAAATAAAATGTCTCCATTCGATCAGCCCTGCTTTATTTCAAATGTCGCGGCCGCCTTTTAAGAGGCCCTCGTGGGCACGGATGGCAAATGGGCGGTTTGGGGTTCTCGCAATCCATTTCTTTTCTTGTTCCCGCTGTCATTCTCAATCCCCCGCTCCATCTTTGATGTAAACCCCAAATCACTGTTGTGATCCTACAGTAAATGCGGTTGGGAGAGAAAGAAAGACGGAGCGTTGGAGGTGGGGGTAAAGGAGGCGCAGAAGAATGCAGAGGGGCACGAGCTGCTATTACTCACAGCCCTACAGCACTTTCAGAACTTCCTGTTTTGCATCTGAACTCGGACACATCCCCAGCATGTGCATGCACGGCTTACGAGGAGATGACACGTCCTTGTGAGAGGAGCGCAGATGCCACTGATTCCCCGCCACTGCGGCGGCGGCGGAGCTGGGCATGCATGCAGGCGCACATGCCGCGACGTTAGGACGGGGATTGATCCATCTACTGATGCCGCTGCAGGAGCAGAACCCACCTCAGGCAGATGTGATGCAGGGAGGGGAGGGGGGGGGGGTGCAGGGCGAGCGGCGCTGACGCCGGAGTGCGTGGGAGAATGGTGTTGCACGGCTTCAGAGCGCAGCCGTGTGATGTGGTCGTTCAAACACAGGCGTGCAGATAAAGAGGAGAACATGCGTGCACGCCGCCGGAGCGTGGGCGCTTGGGTTACTTTACGTTTGTTTGCTCAGTAAAACACACCTGACCCGTACCTGCCGAAAGCCTCGTCGCCGCCGTTTTCCCAGCAGCAGCCAGACTTTACGCCCACACTAAAGATGTGATCTGACGTTCTGACAGCTTTGCAGCAAACGTTACGTTTCATTCTGTTTCACAGCTTTCCACTAGGACCATTTCATGTGGTTGGAATCACAAACCAAAGCCAAACATCTCCATTTGGCTTTGCATCCATGACCGTTTAGCAAGGTTTTTTCTAGAAACTGTTTTTTTTGTTTGCAGTCGTCACCCTGATTCTGATATAAAGTTCAACGAAGACGTAGTTTTGATTTTCTAAAGCGTCATTTCATTTAAAAAAAAAGGCAGAAAGGGTAAACAGGGCGGAGGAAATACTCAAAAGTAACTGAAAAGTACAAGAAAGTGACTAAATGTGTAAACAAAACAAGTATTTATTAATGACTTAAGAATCAACCCCCCCACCCCAAAAAGATTAAACTATTGACTATATATGAGAACTGGACTGAGTGACTGGCAAACAGGAAGTGGTTCCAAGAAGCCAAAGTCCCATAGACTTCTATAAAGAAATAACAGCTGTTACTCAGTCATTCTATTGGTCAGAAGAACCCTTCTGACTCTGATACATTTATTAAACTTAAAATTTTTAACTGATATTTTAGTTATTCCTCAATAAAAGTAGGTGGAGCCTGCTGGCCCCCCTAACGTTCAAAACTACCAGATTGGTTGCAGCCCGCTTTTAAATGGTAGGGGTGTGGCCTTCAAACAAGCTCACTCCTGATTGGCGAGAGTGGCTGCCATTGAAACATTGACTCGGTCCAATAACTGGCTACTGACAACGTCTGGCTCCAACATGGCGGCGTCCATATCGGGAAGAAATGGCGGCTGAATCGACTTAATTTGGTTGGAGTTGGAAGTCAACCATTTTTTTATGGGTGACGTCACACTCACTCAGTCCAGTTCTCTGATACAGTCAATGGATGAAACCACATGTTAAGACTCCAGAAGCCCCTCCCACCTGTTGACTTGATAGTCTAATGTTGCGTCTGGTTTATGAAGAGCCTGCTAGCGACTGAAGGCTGTAAAAAGGGGTTTCATAACGCTGCCAAAAGTCAGGCTTTCTAGAAAGAGAGTCTATGAAAGGAAAGCTAAAAGAATCACACCCATAGCAAAACAATTAAAATGAACCTAGCTCAACTGAAAACGTGACTGTTTCAATCATCTCATTGTCTAAAACCCACCCAGAGCATCCACCTTCAGGGGACAGCAACAGCCTGCTGACGCTTCATTTGTTCTCACATGCTTCATGCTTCTGAATTTCAGTAACTCAGAGATTCCCCTCATGCTTTCACATTTACAGCGTCGCTTTGGTTAAATGAGAAAAACATAAAGATTTTTAGTAGAAGTTCTGTTCAAATGAGTTTAATATCATTTATTTAACTGGAGGAATCATGCTTTGCTTCATAAACAATAAAACATATATTTCTTAACACTTTTCTGTTCAAACCATAAGGCTAAAACTTTCAAAGCGATCGCAAAAGTCGCCCAAGTATTTCAATTTAATCGACAATAAGAAGTGATTAAGGCAGTCTTTTATGAATAAAAGCCTCTAAATAAATGTATAAAAGTTGAGCCCATGTCTACATCAGTGTAAGGTCTGTATTCCACATGATCGGATTTTAAAGTGCGTCTGAGTTCTGACAGGTTTATTAATCAGGTCATGACTTTTTTAGAGCAGCATCATGATCTGTTTTGACAGCTGAGTTTTATTTCAGGAAAAATATATATTTGAACATAGTTACTGGAGGCTATGATGTTTATTATTCATATATGCTTTGTGCAATTTTTCAAAACAAAACCTAAAATATAAAAGGAAAAGTGTACATCTAAAAAAATGTTTTGCCTCCAGGCTTTTTGATCATTTTGATACATTCTCCATAAATTACAAACAGTTGGGATGCAATGTTAGTGACATAAAACCAACTTTATTTTATTGTTTGTGTCTGTCTTTGTATTTAATGATAATAACAAAAATAAAAAGCATTTTTTTTGTGTTTGTTTCTGTACTATTCACAAATTAAATGAGAGTAAAATTAAAGCTTTAGTCCCAACTGTCCTTCCAGGTGGATACGGGCGTAAAATGGTCAAACCTGTACAGGTGACCCACACAAAATACGACGGCTGTAAACCGTTCAGTGAACCCATGGAGAGAAAATGTTTGTGGTAGCAAACATCTATGCAACCCGTCAGGGTAAGTAAGGTCAGACACAGGCGTGTCGTATGGATTCTTCTTTTTTTTTTTTGTTAAACACCCTTAATCCTGCAGACTGTGCAAGAGCCCGTTAGTGGTGTTCACGTGCGCACTCCTGACTGTTAGAAATTAGAAAATGAGACAATTAGAGAGCCGTTTGTGTGGACCTCCTACAGAGACTTGCGTCTCACGTGCACGCCCCCGTACATGAGGCGATTTACGCCTGGCCAATAGGGAGACAGAAACCATACCTGACTAGTCTGGTGTAAGGCTGGGTTTACACATCAAAGCCAATTGTAATGGCTTAGGTTCCATTGTCAGCAAAACCATTGGAGTTGAAAATGTGACACCGGCTGATGACATCATCCATGACTGGAATTTTACGCCTGCGTGCCAATCACGTCACTTAACCTGAACTTACTTTAAGCCTTGAGAGTATGCGATGATGGAGCAAACTGCGACTAGAAGAAAGTCTTTTAAACACTGCAGATGATGAAAACTTTATTGAAGACAATAGGAACTCCACACATGGTCACAGAGAGAGCGCGGACAACTAGATAGAAAATAGAACAAGCTACTGGAAAGATGAATCTTATATCTCTTATCTTGCGCTAGAGAACGTAGTCTCTGGGTTTTTTTTGTTGGTTTTTTTTGGCGTCTGCATTGCCTGATTCCTTTTAGTGGACGGACGTACTACTTCCTCCTCTACCTCATCGTGTACCTGAGCGTTCGCAGCAGCAGCAAGTTTCTGATAAACGTTGAAAAATAAACGCTGTAGACAATCGCGATGCCTGAAAAGTATAAACGGCATTTATTGCGGGGAGTTGCAAATAAAAAACCGTCAACGTTGGTGAATGAACTAGACCAGTGGTCCCCAACCCTTGGGCCACGGACCGGTACTGGTCCGTGGGTCATTTGGTACCGGGCCGCACAGACAGAATAAATAACTTGCATTACTTCTGTTTTATTTATTTCGGAATCTGAAAGATGTTTTATTTTGAAAAAATTGCCCAATTCTCTGTTGCATCACTCTATTCAGGGGTGCTCATTACGTCGATCGCGATCGACCGGTCGATCTTCAAGACATGAGGGTAGATCACAGGCCAGGAAAGATAAATAAAAAAATAAAAATAAAAAATGTACTTCCAAAATCCACCAGCCAATCAAAATCCTGACCGAGAAGTACGGGACATGATTGACATGCAGAATGGCCAATCGGACCATCCTCTGAAACATACGTCACTGCACATGCAGGTTTAAATACACTTAGCGCAAATTCTGTCTGTCATCAGAAAAGTGGCTTTCTGCCCGCAGCACGTCAAGTCCCTGGAAGAAAACCACTCTGGACAACCGGAGTGTTTATTGAAGCCGCCTCCTCCTGCTGCCTGCTGTGCGGTTCTCGCCTGATAAATACGAGCTCATTAAGAAAGCTGTTTGTTTTTCCCGTGGCACGCGCTTCGTATGGAGCCAGCAGCGTCTTTAAAATGCTCCCCCCATTGCACGGTTTACAACAGAGCATGACATACATAGTCACTGCTTTCCGTCTTTGTAATAAAATGTCTCATCTGTTAATACAAAAGTAAGCAGCTCACATGGCAAAAACGTGTGAGCATCCCTGGTCTATGCCATTTTTGACGCATTCCAAGGCGCTCTTCTCGGTCACGTGATAGGTTACCGCTAAAATAAAACCCAGGAGCTAGCAAAATGAGTAAAAAACAAACGTCTTTGGATAGTTTCTTTGCAGAGGGGAAAAGGCCCAGCCAGGAGACACAAGAGGAGCCTTCCACTTCCAAAAAAAGAAAGCTACATTTAATAGACAGTACTTCTTTTTTGCACCACGAGTGTGGGAAGGGGGGAGGATGATGACACCTCTGCCATGTCAATTGTTGAACTGTTAAGGGTGTCAAAATAAAAGCATGGGGTTCGTCTTGTCACGTATTTGATCCTCCATCATCCTAGTATTGCTACAATAATCTTACACCTATATTTGAAAGACCGGTCCGTGAAAGTTTGTGTGACGTCATACCGGTCCGTGGCATTAAAAAGGTTGGGGACCACTGAACTAGACCGCGCGATAGTAGATCCGATTAATGCGATGGCTGATCGCTGTGAAGTATAAACCGGACTGAAAGACCTACTCCAATGAAAATGGTGTTTTGGTGTTTTTGTAGCATTTTTCTCATAATGGAAGACATTTATAAAACAATTTAAGATTTCAATCGCGTTGGATCAGGAGCAGATGAAAACCAGATGTTTGACAAAGCTCAAGTTTATGATGGAGTCATGGCCGAACCAAAATCGGACTGTCCCCGCTACAATTCTAAATCGTCTACTTACAGACAAAAAGATCCATAAACGTTTTCATTTTCCTCTTCTCAGCTGGAATCTGGCTCTCAACTGTGCGACTGGTTAGCTCTGATAGCTCGCTTTTTATTTTTTGCTAGACTAACGTTAGCTTGGGCTAGTGAGGCGATTGTCGCTAGCGGGAGTGAGTGTTAAGAATGGCATGCTGGGAAATTAGCAAGGCTAACTTTCTCGCCAACAGTTCCGCCCATAACATAAAAGTGAATTTCTAATGAGTTCCTGCAGCTCTGCAGGAACTATGTCTTAAAAATGAAATTAGCAAAAACCTCATAAGCATCATTAAAAGATGACTGAGAACACTTTAACCATTGAAAAAAATGGACTGTACGACAGATTCACCCATGCGTCATAAGTGCATGCAGCGTACATTAGCCTTACAAAAACTTCTTGATACTTTTACCACGCCTAAGACAATGGTACATTCCATTTTCCAGGCATTTCTTGAGATGGCCGAACGCGCCTCAAACCTCCGCTCCTCTGTACGATCCTTCACGGCCCGGACAACCCACAGCACTCGTATAACTGCATGTGACGAAGGCTTTAAAATGTATCTTCATCTATACTCTGTGCTCAAACTCTAGTTTATTAGCAACAGAATAAATACAGATACACAAACGCAGCATGAGAATGTATTATGAGTACTGTCAATAAATCTTGTGTTAGTTTATCCCTGAAACTATCTCAGTTTTATTCCAAATGTTCAGAGTCATAATAGAACATGAACGGATGAATCCACTCGCAGGAAGTTTTGAAACAAAAGTTTAAACAAAAGAGACCAAAAAAGTTGGTTGGAGTGAGGCGATTGTCGCTAGCGGGAGTGAGTGTTAAGAATGGCATGCTGGGAAATTAGCAAGGCTAACTTTCTCGCCAACAGTTCCGCCCATAACATAAAAGTGAATTTCTAATGAGTTCCTGCAGCTCTGCAGGAACTATGTCTTAAAAATGAAATTAGCAAAAACCTCATAAGCATCATTAAAAGATGACTGAGAACACTTTAACCATTGAAAAAATGGACTGTACGACAGATTCACCATGCGTCATAAGTGCATGCAGCGTACATTAGCCTTACAAAAACTTCTTGATACTTTTACCACGCCTAAGACAATGGTACATTCCATTTTCCAGGCATTTCTTGAGATGGCCGAACGCGCCTCAAACCTCCGCTCCTCTGTACGATCCTTCACGGCCCGGACAACCCACAGCACTCGTATAACTGCATGTGACGAAGGCTTTAAAATGTATCTTCATCTATACTCTGTGCTCAAACTCTAGTTTATTAGCAACAGAATAAATACAGATACACAAACGCAGCATGAGAATGTATTATGAGTACTGTCAATAAATCTTGTGTTAGTTTATCCCTGAAACTATCTCAGTTTTATTCCAAATGTTCAGAGTCATAATAGAACATGAACGGATGAATCCACTCGCAGGAAGTTTTGAAACAAAAGTTTAAACAAAAGAGACCAAAAAAGTTGGTTGGAGTGAGGCGATTGTCGCTAGCGGGAGTGAGTGTTAAGAATGGCATGCTGGGAAATTAGCAAGGCTAACTTTCTCGCCAACAGTTCCGCCCATAACATAAAAGTGAATTTCTAATGAGTTCCTGCAGCTCTGCAGGAACTATGTCTTAAAAATGAAATTAGCAAAAACCTCATAAGCATCATTAAAAGATGACTGAGAACACTTTAACCATTGAAAAAAATGGACTGTACGACAGATTCACCCATGCGTCATAAGTGCATGCAGCGTACATTAGCCTTACAAAAACTTCTTGATACTTTTACCACGCCTAAGACAATGGTACATTCCATTTTCCAGGCATTTCTTGAGATGGCCGAACGCGCCTCAAACCTCCGCTCCTCTGTACGATCCTTCACGGCCCGGACAACCCACAGCACTCGTATAACTGCATGTGACGAAGGCTTTAAAATGTATCTTCATCTATACTCTGTGCTCAAACTCTAGTTTATTAGCAACAGAATAAATACAGATACACAAACGCAGCATGAGAATGTATTATGAGTACTGTCAATAAATCTTGTGTTAGTTTATCCCTGAAACTATCTCAGTTTTATTCCAAATGTTCAGAGTCATAATAGAACATGAACGGATGAATCCACTCGCAGGAAGTTTTGAAACAAAAGTTTAAACAAAAGAGACCAAAAAAGTTGGTTGGAGTTCAGCGAGTTCACAGCCGGCTCTGCTTTTGTTTTCCAGCAGCAGATTGTAAATCGGGCTCTTTCCTGCGCTCTCCTTCAGAGATGACTGATCCTGACCTCCTTCCTGGCCCATCTTTTCTCTCTGTTTTGGCAGATTTCTTTGAGCCAAACTAAAAACAAAAAGCGCGGGGAGGGATGGGGGGGGGCAGCGAAGAGCGGCGCTCTCGGTGCGATGGCGCTGATAAGCCAACACGCTGACATTCAAACAGGTGTTGGACGGGTCAGACGACTGGCAGCAAAAGATACGTGAGCAGTTTAGAGCTGATCTGACTCTGAGATCCATCAGTCGTCAGCACACCCGCTTGGGTCATTAACTATTAAATATCTACTCACCTTTCAAGATGTACTGAGATGCATGTGGAAACGATGATAAGCTGTGGCAGTAGGAACCAGGCTTTGTGCACTTCTATTCCTCAACTCCTCTTTCAAGCGGATGCAGAGTGATTTTCTTTTAAAGCTTGATAAAATATTCTACCTCCATTCCTCCTGACTTTTTGCACACATCCATCTCCCTGTTTCCACTCATAGAGTGCGTTTGCTTACATTTGCTTTTTGGCATCTCAGTGGCGCTGAATACCAGAAGCCAGAGTTTTGGGAAATGTTGTCTCAGAACAAAGACATTTCTAAGATGAGCGCCATTTTTAACCTTGTTTTGTGGTTTTTGAAACAGTTTATAATTTTTGTTAAATTCATTGATCAGATCATCAGGAGATGCTTTGGAGACACATTTTGGGTAATCAGACTTTTTTTTGGGGAATTCTTTCTTCCAGTGCCTTTGAGTGAGAACACCTAAAAAAAAAGATGACATCACAGTGGAAGAAATGATTGGGGCCAAAATGTCTTGTGCCCCCCCCCCCCCCCCCCCCCAAAAAAAAAAAAAAAAAAGAAAGAAAGAAAGAAAGAGAAATACTAATATTTTTTTAGTGGAATATTGTAAAAAATTAACTACATGAAATGTTGGCTTAAGCTAAACAAAACGATCAATATGAACATGTTACAAATGTGGGTGTGATTAACAAAAAACCTCTGTTGCTAAGGAAATCCCAAAATGTACTTTTGCTAATTCTTCTAAAAAAAAGGCATGAACCTGTTCATCACCCCCAGGTGACCAAAAAATAAAATGGTTGCTGTGGAGATAGAACCAACAGAAATGCCACCATTGTGTAGGAACATTTATTCAAACAAATGTCATCCTTTACCAGGTATAATGACAGAAACAAGATGCTGCCACGAAAAGCAACGTTTATTTCCTTGAATGCTTTGACCCGGAAAAACGCCTGCCAACGGGGGTTAGGGAGACATCGTCACCTTGAAGGGGCCACGCTTCAGAGACAGGGAAACCACAAAAAGCAATTAAAAGTATCGATGGAGCTTCAATGGCTCTTAAACAGCGCTGCAGGACGCCTCAGGGCAGGCGCCGCGCCATCTTTCCCCTCTCCATCCATCTAATCCTCCCTTCTTCACAGCTTCTGTGTCGGCCTTCATCATTACGGCCATGACAGCGCGAAAAATGACAAATGAGCTTGGAAACGTGAAAATTGTGTGGCCAACACGCTAAAAGGATGAGGCTGATGATGGGATTCAATTACTTTAATTTTAATAGGACAGCTTGTTAGCCTCCTAATTGGTAAGTGCGTGTTTAAGTGTGCACTTTGTGAGCTAAAAAACTGCCTGAATTGGAGAAAATGTAGTTTCATTTCAATTTAACTGCAAGGAACTCAAACAGTCTTTCAAAAATACTAACAAAGACGAGTGTTAAACATGTCTGAGGCACAAAGGAGTCATTCTCTATCCTGTAGTTTTGGATCATTTCCACCCTAAAGCTCAGATTTTACAACAAAGAGCAGCTTCTGCCTGGAGTTACATGAAACCTAGAAATGCTCCGCTGGTGGAGAGGCGAAGAATAAAACAATAAAAAGCATACTAAAGCATCAAAACAACATGAATGATGACTTACCTTTGCACTGGTTAGTGTTCTTATCCAGAATAGCCTTAGTTGACACTATTTTTCCATATCTGTAAGCAGAGAAAACAAAGAAATCTTAGTTTGATCTTTGACTGACGGGGCCGATCATTCAGATCCCCTTCCTGCGGTTTAAATACACGTCTTCTTTTTCCCGCTCCCTGCCATTTCCTTGCAACAAGCAATTTGCAGAGTTGCACAAATGTCAAAAGCGAAATCACTTGAGATTAATAACATTATGTGTTTGGCTGCCTTCAGAGGACCCAGCAAGCCCGTGACATTTCAAAGAGTCGTTGGACGTCGGCAAAAGGTCTGCCAGCGCACAAATGCACTAAATGGCCCTTCTCCATCAGTGTGCTGTTCAACATATTTAATTCTGATGAATTCATTTCACTGTGAAACTGCTAAATGAACTGAAAGCGCAGCAAAAAAACATAATGTGTAAATGATCTTAACGCCTTTGCGCTCCTCGCCGTTTTCGTCTATTTTACGTTAAACTTTGCCGGTTGTGTTTCGGTACTTTAGACTGACATACGCCCATTTTAAACTTTCTGTTAGTTTTAATTGTTTATCCTTTCTTGTAACAAACAGCTTCATGTATAATTTTTCTGTAAATTACAAGGTGTCTGCAACACAAAGTCCTTATATCAAGAAAAAACCTTTCAAAACGTCAAAAGTATTACACCATTAGGGACCAAAATGTTTAGTATATCATCATAAGATGGAACAGATTTCTAATAAAATGCAAACATATTTACGAGTTGAGTCAGAACTGAAAGACTTTTTCTGTGCAAAAGCACAGAATAAAGTTGTCTAAATCCAAATTTTTGGTCAAAAAAGGGGAAAAAATTATTTATTTAAAATCTTTCACAATAATTTACTAAAATATGGCATTCTTGATTTAAACTTAGGCTCTACTATAACTGGAAGCTCCAACCGCAAAGTAAAGTTAAACACTGAGAAATGATTCCACTTTTAACATTTTGATCATACAGATTCGGTGGTGACGTATGGATGGCGTCTTTTTCAATTCACTGAAGTGTTAACTCTTGGAAAATTGACCATGAAGGAGAAGTGTTGCTACCTGAATGCTAATATCATATGCTACAAGTATTACATGCCTAAAACAACGCGCAAGCGAAAGTAAAGATGAAGTAAGTGAGACGCAGACGTGTCATACAGATTTGTCCTTTTTTGAACACAACTACATCCTCGCAGGGGTCACCAACCCTGATCCTCCTGGCCTACCGCCCTGCTTGTTTTGCAGTTAACCCTGCTCACCTGTTCCAGTTGGGTTCAGTCGATCAGAAACTGGGCTGATTCGATCCAGCTTCTACTGAAGCAGGGGTAGGAACAGGGTTGGTGACCAATGGACTACAGCGCGGCATAAGGACACTGTCCGACAGTTCTGTGGACGGCACTAGGAGCCCGTTAGTTCTGTTCACGTGATACGTGGACGCTCCTTTGCGTGCAGTTAGTCTGAGGGCGGAGCTGGCAGCGCAGACTCTTATTGGAAGGAGCCGCTTCCTCACTTTGTGACATCACAATGTGAAGACCCCCTCGTTTTTCATGGATTGGGAGGGGCTGGTGCTCAGAGAGCAGAGGTACAGTAAGAAACGCACTTACGTATCACATGCACACTATAAAGAGCCAGTACTTCACACCTTACTAATGACTAAAGTGCATAAGGACACCGTACGACAGCATCACCCGTACATCATAAGTGCGTTCAACTTCCATTAGCCATACGAATACTCAATGATACACCCTCCACATGCATGACATACAATGGTATGCTACATTTTCATGACATACCTAGAGGTGTTCATACAAGCCTTAAACCTGCAGTCCTTTAAAGATGCGCCTGCTTCTCTCTAAGACCCTCCCAGGGCCCGGACAACCCAAAAACCCGTATCATCTGCACTGGTGTACGCCCCTTACAATTGCAAGTGACTAAAGCTTTATGAAATGAAAAACTGGGGGGAAAAAAGAGCAACATATTGATTTTTTTTTCACGTTTGAAAAATAGATCATACTCCACAAATGTAAGGACGTGCAGCACATACACGGTTCTGTGCGCAGCTGTCTGTGCGATTACATGTGTCAGATTTGCCGAAAGAACCCTGCCTGTGTGTTGATTGCCCATCACAATGAACAAACAGAGAGAGAAAAAAAACAGCCCCCTCGTACACAATCACACACGCAAGCAAATGTTCTGTAGGGAAGAAGCAGTGGAGCGGCCCGGCCCATATTTCAGCAGCAGGGGATAATTGTGCCATTTCTCAACGTGTGCCGGAGACTCTATTTACTGCACGCTGCGGTGGGATGGGTGGTGGATATGAACTGATGAGCTCCGAAAGGAAAACTACCATCTCACACGCACACAGTCATACAGATACCACAGGAGTGTACTTGCATACTCACGCTCCTGTATAATATGCACTTAGAGGAAGCACTCACCAATCAGCGAATTGTCTTTCTTCAGCAGATAAAATAGGCCATTTTAGCTATAGGGATCCATAATCTACAGTAACAGAACAGGCCTAAAGTGCAATGTTTGATCATGCTGAGAAACTCAAAAGAAGTGTGCTGGATGAGTATGGAATAAGGAGTGTTTCATTTGACTGGAGAACATAGTGCAGGGGAATAGCGTGTCTCAATTTACTACCATACAAAGATGGAAGTACTTACAAGGGAGGTTATATTGTAAATAAAAAACTAGTAAATCACAGGGGGAAAAAAAGGCCCTTCTATTTGTTCATGAATTTCTTGCAAACCAGGAAGTGTTGCAGTTCCACCGAAGTCTTAGGGAGGCAGTTTTTGATTGGCAGGTGGGCTGACCAATGAGTGAACCCAACAGAATTTAAAACTTTGCTTAGTTGCTATTTTTTAAGCACTGATTTTATCTGAGAACTGGACGGAGTGACCCCTTTTTCTTAAGTTATTCAAGTTATAAATCGACCAATCAGATACCTCAAAAAAAGTAGGTGGAGCCTGCTGGCCCCCACGTCCAACATTCAAATCGTTTGACAGATTTTGTGCAGCCCACTTTCAAGGGGTAGGGGTGTGGCCTTCCAACAAGATCACTCCTAATTGGTAAGAGAAGAGTTGATCCAGATCGACTCGGACTAATCGCAGCTTACTGACATTGTTTGGCTCTAATACTGAATTGACTTGATTCTGTTGGAGCCGGAAGTAAACCATTTTTTTATGGATGACATCACACCCAGTCCAGTTCTCACTTACGGTCAATGAATCCATAGATGATTTGAAGGGTTATCCCTCCAGTTTTTACACAGACATGAAACGATCTAAAACAATCAAATTAAAAAATCAAGTTACTATCAAAACAAGAGCTGCTTCAAAAATAAATAGTGCCAGTGTTGGATATTCTGGGTTATTCTAAGCAAAATACTTTGATGTAAACCACAAACATACCTTGATGCTAAAAAGCAGAAATGTATATATATTAAACATTCGTTAAAGAGGCTTATATCATGCAAGTCAACTTTTTGAACTTTTAAGGGTTTTATAATATTCATTCCTCACAAAAAACTACCCAAATCTGGACTTTTAACCCATTCATGCACTTCTTAATATTCCTCTAGTAAAACCTGCTCTCTGACCACCAGCCCCTCCCAATCCATGAAAAACGAGTGGGTCCTCACACTGTGATGTCACAAAGTGAGGAACAGCCCCTTCCAGGAAGAGTCTGTGCTGCCAGCACCACCCCCAGGCTAACACACACACACACACATACACACACACACACATACACACACACACTTTCTCTGTAGAGCTAGCGGTGATCGGCTTAACGCTTTTAGTTTCTATGCACAATATGAACATCCATCTTTGCAAAAGTTCCGATGTTTGTTTTTGTGGGAGAGGCCAGCTCTAGGTTGATGTCATGAAATGGGCAGCACCCACAAGGAGCGAAAGGTGGAGGAGGCGTCTTACCTCCAGGTAGGAAGATGAGCTGTGAAAATAACTCATATTCCATTGCAAAAATCTCGTATATATCTTTTTTTACTCAAAATTTTTTTTATCATAAAAATGTGGCAGATAAACACGTTTTCTGCTTCTGCTCCCTTTCTTTTTCCCTATATTTGAACTTGTGTGGGATCCTTTGTTTTAGATTAGTGTGGGGAAAAAAAGGGGGAAGTCCCTAAAAAACCTAAAGATGCTTCAAAATCTAGTGATTTACTATCAAAACTACAACTGCTCCTTCTTGAACATATATATTTGTATTTACCACCTGACTTTATTCTATATTTACCATATACATATGACAAATCAGGGTGACCTTAACGCCTTTTTTTAATGCAACATATTCAGTTGGGGTGTTCTTATAACCATGAGGTTTCCAGATTTCTCAGGTAAACTCACCCAAACAAGCTGGTGACGCCCTTTATTCTGATCAGATCAATATAACTGGTTCCAACCATCCAGTCATTGTCTTATGCTGCGCTGGTTTGTAGCCCATTGCTACAGCATATTATTGTTAACTATAATTTGTATTTTTACACTTCAGTACACTCCCATCACCCCACTTTAGGTGAAAATGTTCCTCTCAGTTGCTTGGGAAGCAGTTGAAAAGCTTTGTGGTTTTGGCACAAATTGGAGGAAAAAGTTCTCATTAAAACTTTATTTGGACTGCATGGAAGCAGGGGCTTCCTAATGCCAACTCATCACTGCTCGCCTCATTAAATGTTGAGGAAAAAAAAGGCTCATCAATGCACTTTATCTTCTGTCAAAATTCCCTCCACAAAGACACTGCGGGGATGTGAGAAACCGAGGAGGAGGGAGCCAGCTCCACGCACACAATGGAGACGTGTTGGGTCTGGATGGAGGATGGGGTAGGTTGGTCCACGGATGTGCTCTGTGTGTGGCGGTGGGTGACCCCGCTGGAGGCTCTTTCCCCTCGCTGCCAGGCAGTCCGGGGAAGCTTTGATAGGCAGTCCCTGTGAAGTGAAGGTTTAACACTGATGCGGTGGCCGGCATGCAGAGCCTGTCTCCTCTAATCCTATTTCAATCACTCTTGCAGCTTCTTATCTCTGACTCCGCCGGCCTTCTGCCGTCCCCCTCATCGCACATTTTTTTCCTCTGTCTTCTTCCCTTTCTGTTGATTTCCACCCTTCCAACCTTCCCTGTTTTTGCAGTTTCTTTCCTAATAAGAATCTCATGGCAATCATTCCAAGAAAAAGCCACAAGTTAAACCTTCTAAAAAAACTAAACAAAAAAAACATCAACAAAAACCCTCTATGAGGCATCTTGAACTGATGAAAATGTCCAAATTGTGCAGGATGTAAACCCTGTCATTGCTTTAACAGCTGTCTGGGCACTGAAACCGAGCCTGAAAGCCCGGCTCCACTTTGGAGAGAGCAGCTGCATGGCACGAGACACAATTCCTGAGTTTCTGTCTTTCTCTGCTCTTGGCTGGATCAAAGGATCAAGGCTTTCTGTATTTCCGTCATCAGGGCCGTGGAAAGCGAGTGGCTCTTTGTGCGTGCGGCCAGCGGGAGAGCTCTCCGGATGAGGAGGTTTGTGGTTCGTACAGTTTTACTCCAGTTCACGTTTGTCCTTTTTTAAAATTATTGAATTAAATTGAAATCAAACAGCTGTCATGATGGTGTACACACAACATTCCTTAGGTGCTGATGAAGAAACATTAGAGCTACTGCTTCTATGATTTAGGATTTGAAACAATATCACTTTATAATCCACTCCCAGCAGCCAATCAGAATCGAGAATTCACCTGGACCAGGGCTCGACATAGCCATTTGTCCGCTGCCCCGGTCCAGCTCGCTCGAGCAGTACGGACCACAAGACTTTATTTTTTTTATTTGTCCGCTCGGGCCACTAAAATATCTAACAGTTAATATATTTTTCACGTTTTTCAATAAAGTAAATTTTGCGAAAGATTTACTTCGTCTTCATTGCTTTGAAAGTTTGACTTCTGCCATGATTGTTTTGGTCACATGCCGCGTGACGCATGCCACGGTGCGCACGCGGCACAGTGTTAATTCAAGGCAGAGTGGCACAGTGTTCAGAGACTGAAGCATGTCAGAGATGTGGAAGACATGGCAGGAATAGATAGGAATATGTTAGATGGAGTAATGGGTGGAATTAATAGTATGGACAGCAAGATATTTAATGAATGCATTGAAGATGAAACTGTACGCACTAAGCTTTAAGCTGAATGTCAAAGAATCAAAGGCAACTCCAAATACCTGAATCTCAGACTCAAATGCAGTATAATGTCAAAGTACTTCATTTTATTTTTCTTTACAACACTGTAAGCAATAAGTATTTCTAGCCAAAAGCTGAATGATGTCAGTAATTTTAATTTCATTTAATTTTTCAATTATTTTATTTAATTTAATTAAGTAACTAAAAAGTAAATGTAACTTTGCAACAGTAACAAAAAGCAGAACCTCAAGGCAGTCAGAGCAAAAAAAGTAAATAAAACTTCTTAACTATTGATTAGGAACAAATGTGAAATAGCAGTGATTAGAAGCAGCATGAAAACTTCTGAACTAGTGTTACCTACTACACTGCAGTGCTCTCTTCAAACAATCTGAAACAGACCAGAGCAGATTATAGTTTGATACGGTCTATTTTCAGTGATTAAAAAGTGTATAAATAAGTGCTGGATGTCACCAGAATGCACCAAAATGCACCATATTAATGCGGTGCTTGCTGCGTCCGCCTGCGGCGTCCGTCGCTTGGGTGCCGCCTGCAGCGACAGCGGGTCAAGCTGTGCGCGGTGTCGGGCCAGTAACTTTCAAAAACTACTGGCCTTGTGGGCCAGTGCAATTTTCTGGGCTATTTACTCCCCTGTGGACCATGGTAACTGTGACAAAAAATGTTTCTCCACAACACAGAATAGAAGGTACACATCTACACAAACTATACTGTATCTACACAGAAGGTACACATCTACACAAACTATACTGTATCTACACAGAAGGTACACATCTACACAAACTATACTGTATCTACACAGAAGGTACACATCTACACAAACTATACTGTATCTACACAGAAGGTACACATCTACACAAACTATACTGTATCTACACAGAAGGTACACATCTACACAAACTATACTGTATCTACACAGAAGGTACACATCTACACAAACTATACTGTATCTACACAAAAGGTACACATCTACACAAACTCCACTGTATCTACAAAGAAGGTACACATCTACACAAACTATACTGTATCTACACAGAAGGTACACATCTACACAAACTATACTGTATCTACACAGAAGGTACACATCTACACAAACTCCACTGTATCTACAAAGAAGGTACACATCTACACAAACTATACTGTATCTACAAAGAAGGTACACATCTACACAAACTATACTGTATCTACACAGAAGGTACACATCTACACAAACTTTACTGTATCTACACAGAAGGTACAAATCTACACAAACTTTACTGTATCTACAAAGAAGGTACACATCTACACAAACTTTACTGTATCTACACAGAAGGTACACATCTACACAAACTACGTATACTGTATCTACACAGAAGGTACACATCTACACAAACTACGTATACTGTATCTACACAGAAGGTACACATCTACACAAACTACGTATACTGTATCTACACAGAAGGTACACATCTACACGAACTACGTATACTGTATCTACACAGAAGGTACACAACTACACAAACTACGTATACTGTATCTACACAGAAGGTACACATCTACACAAACTATACTGTATCTACACAGAAGGTACACATCTACACAAACTATACTATATCTACACAGAAGGTACACATCTACACAAACTATACTGTATCTACACAGAAGGTACAAATCTACACAAACTATACTGTATCTGCACAGAAGGTACACATCTACACAAACTATACTGTATCTACACAGAAGGTACACATCTACACAAACTTCACTGTATCTACAAAGAAGGTACACATCTACACAAACTAAACTGTATCTACACAGAAGGTACACATCTACACAAACTACGTATACTGTATCTACACAGAAGGTACACATCTACACAAACTTCACTGTATCTACAAAGAAGGTACACATCTACACAAACTATACTGTATCTACACAGAAGGTACACATCTACACAAACTATACTGTATCTACACAGAAGGTACACATCTACACAAACTATACTGTATCTACACAGAAGGTACACATCTACACAAACTATACTGTATCTACACAGAAGGTACACATCTACACAAACTTCACTGTATCTACAAAGAAGGTACACATCTACACAAACTATACCGTATCTACACAGAAGGTACACATCTACACAAACTACGTCTACTGTATCTACACAGAAGGTACACAACTACACAAACTACGTATACTGTATCTACACAGAAGGTACACATCTACACAAACTAAACTGTATCTACACAGAAGGTACACATCTACACAAACTTTACTGTATCTACACAGAAAGTACACATCTACACAAACTTCACTGTATCTACACAGAAGGTACACAACTACACAAACTATGTATACTGTATCTACACAGAAGGTACACATCTACACAAACTATGCTGTATCTACACAGAAGGTATATCTTCGGTTCTGTCCATCTTAGAAAGCGATGTGTTATTCTGAGCATGCTCAGTGCTGTTTTACTGTGCCTACAGGTCACTATAAAGGATCAATTCAGTTCACCTCCAAATCCAACAAGTCATGTTCCAATGAAACGTCTGAATTCACCAGCAGATCAGAACTGTCTTAAACCCCCCAAAAATGTTTCAAATCTTCAACCAGTTATGAAAACCATTCAGCCGATAATCTGATTGTGATGTTTTTACTTTACAAAACTATTATAGCAGCTAAAAAATCAGATTTTTTTTCAAGGTTTCAAATACTTGTGTGAGTTTAGCAACAAGACATTGTGTTTATACAGACAAAGTAAAATGATTTTAATATGACAGAGGTGTGAAAATCCTGTAAGAACCAAAAAACAAACTGCAGATCAAACCACTGCATTGTGTTGACAGGACCAAAAAGCAATAAATCAAAAAGCCTCAACAAATTGGATAATTCTTTCTCTGGTATAGCGAACATCTTTCTCTCAGCAGAATTACTTTATATTTTCAGAAGTGCCGGGATTCCCCAGAGTTTTGGTGGCGAGCTCGCTGTAAAGCGGCACATTTTTACTGTAATACCTCCAATGTGGGAAGAATTTTGGAACGCTGAAATAATCCAGCCTCAAGTCGAGCATTTTTCTCTGTTCCACCCGACAACCAAAGGAAGCCCCGCAAGATGATGAATGAGTCAGCAATCACGTTTATTACCTCGGTGGACATAAAGGCACAACATGCGGTGAGATGTCAATTAATTTCCTGTAGAACGGACCACTGCAGCGTCTTGGCCTACACGTCTCCTCGTCCCCATCTGTTCAAGTTGGCTGTGGATTCCCGTTTTCTCCTCATTTGCTTTTATTAGCGCCAGTTTTCCAATTTTTTTTTTTTTGTTTTTCAATGGACCTTTCTTGTCATTTTAGAAAAAAAAACATGAATAAAAGGAGAATATTTGAACTTTTAAGTTCATTTAAATGAAACTTTAAATGAAACATGAAATTACTAAATGATGTTTTAAGTTTAACCCTATAGTTTTATGTAAAAAACATTTTCATCAACTTTCACTTTTTTAAACCATTATGATTCAATATTATTTATTTGAACATAAGAGCTAGAAAAGATGCAGACTTTTTGTTGCACTGCTGCACCTTCCTATTGATGCAGGGAAGCTGCTGCTGCTGCATGTTAGCTGAAAGGATGCATCAAGCAAGAGAAGCAGAAGCACAGTAAGTGACAGGAGGGAGCATTAAGACGTTGATAGATGCTCCCTTCGTCTCTGGATCCGGCCTCCTCTCCACACCGTGGGCTTTTTTTTTTCTTTTTAGTGCCACCTTTAAGAAATCGCCTCTGTTTGCTTGGAGGTGTCCAACCTGTCAGCCCCCATGCCATAGCGCTGTCGGATACGCACAGACGAACACATCTGTGCGGTTCCCAGGCGCTGCTTCGAAGGGGAAGTCGGCAGAGGGATGCGAAGAAAGGACAGAAGGAAGGATGCCGAAATAAAGCCGGAGAAGTCCTGGTCCATCAGTCTTCTGGTGCCAGAGACGCTCCTGCTGCTTCACTCGATGCTTAAACACAGTATGACTGCCGCCAAGGAGGGCGGAGCTCCAGCACGTTGGGATTTTGCAAAGCACTACATTAAAACAATGCTGTCATCTGTTTACATTTGCTTTGATTTCCTATCATTTTCCAGATAAGTGAGGGAAAGTTTTGTTAAAAAATACGTTTTTAAGAAAAGGTTCTTGTGTCAAACCACAGTTTATAAACAGGAAAAGAAAAGTAAATGGAGGACAGAACAAATGAAATGTCCACTGAGGCAACTCATCTAAAATGAAAACGAGCACTTGCCAGAGCCTCGATAAGCAAACTATCCATGTGTCATGTATACAGTAATGGGACCATAAATAATTCAAAAAGCAGCCTTGGGCTAAATACGCCTCTGCCCTCATCCTCGCTCCAAAATCAATGTTTGGGCAGGAAAAAAGGGCGTCGTACTTTAGTGGGCTTGACCAATGGATGACTGTGTCAGCTCTGCTGGAGGACAGAGCCTCAGAGTCATGATGATGAAGAGAGGAGTAAACAAAAACAAAACATCCCATAGTTAACATGGGGACTGGGCTACGGAAACGGATGCTGATTTTACAAAAATGTCAATGACTGATGCCAAAGCCAACACTGCGAAAAATTAACAAATAAATAAGACAAATCTATATAGAATTAGATATAAACAATGAAAGTAATACTACTTCTAATAGTAAAACAAATTCAGTGGTCACCATAGTTTTTTTTTTTGTGTGTGCAGATTTTAATAAAAAAAGAAAATTATTTTCGCACATTAGTTTACGGATTGAAAACACATTCAGTAAAAACAACAGAATTTAAACGCAGTTCAAAGAATTTTACAAATAAATGTATTAGTTTTATTCCTTGACTAATTTGTTTTATAAAACTAGCTTAGAAATTTGCTTAATTTAGCTTAATCAAGCTAATTTCTGCAGGTTTAACCTTTTTTTAAGGATTTGTGTTAAATTGGATTTATTTTGGATTCACTTTTCTTTTTGCCAATTTTGCATTTATGTTAGCATGATGCAGGTAAGTTTGGATTTTTAGCTAGTTTAGAATTTATTTATTTTGTTATTAATTTCCCGCCTTTACCCACAGGAGCTGGGATAGGCTCCAGCAACCTTGTGAGAGGATTGATGGATTATCAATAATTTATCAGTAATTAGCACTCTTATTCAGCTTTTAAATAACCAATAATTTATTAATATGACAAATAAAGGATAAATCCCTTTATTTGACCAGGTGACTATTATCAGAATTTAACAGATGGTGTGGAACCCTGCTTTTGCAAAGTCCATTCATTTTTGATAACGGGCACCTCATCGGCCATTATCCAACTTGTACCTACAAAAGAAATACATATTCAGTCAATTTGTTGTTCGTTATTCCTGTCGTTTTTTTTGGTTTAAATCGCTTTTTTCACAAAAAGCTGACTATTTGATCCGCGGCGTGTTGCCGTGGTAACGGCTGGGTCGCCAATTACCTCAACTGCAGCAGTACAGAAAAAAAAAACATGTATGCCGATTGTCACGATAGGTTAAACAAAGCGGCAGAACCGGGACTTCTTTTCTAGATGTACGTGATCACTTTTTAATCCACACCCAGCAGCCAATCGGAATTGAGTATTCACCCAGGACCATGGTCTACATTTTATTCAACTCATGTTGACTTATTTTTTGTCTGTATCCGCTGACACTTATCTTCAGATCATTACTTTAGTTTTTCTGCAGTTTTCAGCCTCTGAAACTTCTATAGCTGATATTTCAGTGTTTTAGCAACACACACAGACACACAGTGAAGATGCAGGGTCTCTGTGACCCTTGAAGACAAACTTTTCCCAAAGGTTCACCTCTATTAGCTCTTTATTCTTGCTTTGTTCTGGGGAAAACCCTCTTAAAGTGAACACTAAAGAAAAAGAACTAAAGTTCTTCAAATATTTCCTTTGATCTGATTATAAATGCAGAACTTCTACTTCTGTGTAAAGATTTTCGTCTAAAACACATGTTCATGTGTCCAAATCACAAAGTCTTACTTAAGCAAAATCAAATAAAATTTTTTTAGCAGAAAATAGTTTTTGCTTGAACACAAAGGTCGGGATTCAGTGACAACCTGCACAAACGGCACACGCAGTTCACTGTAGAGCTGTAACAAATAGAACAGCACCCAGGCAAACTCAGTGCTTTGTCTTCCTGTGTCAGTGGCTTTTGTTCTTCAGCGTCTCTCTTTCTGATGTTTTCATTTTGTTCTGAGCTCAAAAGGTCCAAAATTCTGTTGACAAAAAAGGACCAGACTAGATTAGGTAGAACAAAGAAAATGGATGTTTTTGCAGACATTTTCAGCATGAGGTTTCTTGGATCTGCTGAGACACAACTTCATTTTGGTGAAAACATTCTGTAAGATCTTTTTTAGCACAAACGTTTGGGTAAACATCCATTTGGAACATGACTAATGACTGATGTGTTTTAGACCAAGAGGACTTTCAGAGGTTCATGATGGGACGCGCAGCGCTTCCATGTTTTCCCTGATTTTATATTTCTGGTTGATGTGGGTAGTTACTTCAACTATTTTAACTAAACAAATTATCACCAGCAGTTTTTAGTGACCTGAGGCTGATTTGGACTTTTTTGGGTTTTTGTTTTCTCCTTCTTCAGCTGAATCCAAAATAAAATGTTTATAAAAATAGAGGCCATTAAAAAGGAACAGTTATTAACCCTTTACCCCCGGAGCTGTTGCAATACTCACTCTTTGAGCTAACTTTCACAGTTTATGCAATGTGACTCCAACAAATCATTCCAACGGATAACTCCAACTGAAGTTAAGTGTAAAGTTTTTCAGGCATCACGTAATTCCAGCGGATTTACCGTTTTTTTTCTCCGAATCAGAATCCTTTGGTTAAACGGTAATTCTAGAGGGTTTCATCAGAATTCATTGGTTGTGTTTATGCTATGTTTACGGTAGTGTTGACGTTGAAATTGGCTAGACACCTGAACCAGGTAATCAGTCATGAGTAGGGCCTGGATATCTTGAAATCATGCACATGATCACTGTTGATTTTCTCCGTGTCAGAATCCGTTGGTTTTTGTGGAAAGTAGTAAAGTGTTTAGGCTATCAACATAATTCCAACGTATAATTTCAACGGTAATTGCACCAGATTTACTGTTGCTTTTCTCCGCATCAGACAGCGGAGAGTTGTTTTTCTCAACCTTCCGTTGGAATCACGTTAATTGCATAAACGATCAAAGAGTTACCATAAATCAAAGAACGTCAAAACTGAGCAAAAGCTCTGAATTGTATTATACCAACTACTGGACTTAAGATTTTCCTGAGAACTTTCTTTTCCCCTTCATAAATGTTCAGATAACAGTGAGTGAAAGCAATTTGCATACTTCAGAAACAACACAAAAGCAGATAATTTGCTTCGAGACAAGGTGAATCTTAGTTGTTTTGATGTTTTGTGATTTTCCCATTTTTGGCAACAGTTTTTCTCCCTCCATCAGCTTTTGGAAACAGGGTTATGTGTCGGGGTAGCTCTGATAATGGAGAATCATTAGGGATAATTTGGCACTGATGAGTACCTACTCCATAATAATAGGTGGTCCCCTGGTCATCTCTCTTTTCCCCTCCTCTATTTAGCAAACCTCACCGCTCTCTTCCTCCACTATTCCCTCTGCACACATGGAAGAGGCTATTTGCACAATTGGTGGTAATTAGCTCTTCATTTGCCTCACTCTGTTTGTATGATAAAGTCAGTGCCTGGGTGCAAAACCGTCCCTACACAACTAACAAAACAAGAAAAAAAAATTCATGACAAAATTGAATTAGGGCTTTGAATGAGTGAAAATATTGTGGTAACATTTCAATATATTATAATCCATTTTAAAATCTCAAACTTGCATCTGCTTCATGACAAAAGCTGGTGATGGTACGTAGCGACACAAAGGCTGGAAGGCAGAGAAGGGAAGGTACGATTGGGGAGAGGGGGGTAGTTTTGGGGTGATAAGAAGAGCTTTTAAGGTCACTCCTGCTTTTGGCAGAAGATCTGCAAGTTAACACAGAAATATGAATCATTTTTCTGCCTTAATAGAGAAAGAAAAACATCCCCGTACATCTAAATTTTTTATTGAATGACTTGATACCCCTCCGTATTGATCTCCTGGAGTTGTTGCTAAGGAGAACATTTGGGTGTGTAGTTATTTATGGATGGTGAAACAGCTTATGAAGACTGTACTAAAGTGATTTGGGGCTGTGCTGGCTTTGTCCACAGGCTCGGATGTGCTCGGTTGGTGTTAGGCTTAGTGTTGGCCCGGTGCCTCAAATAGTTGGTTAGACCAGTGAATTTTTCTCACAGCTAACGGCAGCTCTAGCCATCACTTCATCCATCCATTCCTCTGTCCATCCATCCACTCGGAGCGAGCCAGGCGCTCTCGCCATGAGAGTGCCCGGCCAACAAACCCCCCCCTCTACCCTGTTCTGGCCCTAACTCTGCAGCCATATATCAGGGTGACGGCTGGTGGAGAACCCTACATCGAGCCAGCTGAATAAAATAGAGATTAAGCACCTCCTTGAATCCATTTAATTACTCATTCAACAGCTCGCAGCGTGCAACTCCAGCCAAGAGTGGAAAAACTTGATAGTTTTCAGTGTTTACTTTTTGCTCCAAAGTACAACAAAGCAATGGAGGAATTACAATCCAGACAAGTTACAAATGATCACATAAAGGACTTCTGCTACATTCACACCTGACAGGGGATTCAGGTTCTCAAACATGCTGAACATGGGTTCTTGAACGTGCTCTTAGCATAGCGGTGGCCAAAATACAAACCCTGGAAGAAAGCCTGAGAGAAAATGTTTTATCTCTACAGGCATCCTGCAATTAACAGTTTGTAGCTAACACTTATACAACACGTAAAGGTAAGTAAGGGTAAAGTAGGTGGGATGTGGGCGTGTCGTATTGATTTGACCTTTTTTTAACACCCCAAATCCTGCACAAATTCAACCATCTCTATGTATCTGGATGGTGAGCATGATGGATCCAAAGGAGGGCAAAAAAAACTGGTGCAACTTCTCCTCCAATCAGGTTCCTGATCCTCAAATAACCCTTCCTCTGACTCTTCCTCATGAAGCTGGAGGTAATAAACGAAAACAAGCCCTTTTTGCTCAAATGCTCCTTGAAGAGTTTCCTCTTTGATCTTTTGGCTCCAACTTCACACCTGCAATCATAAATTGGCTAAACTGAGCAAATTAGAGAGAAGAAAAAACATAAATCATTTTCAGAAATCCAAACAACAGTATTTCTGCATTCCACACCAAGATCTGAGAACTTCAAGACCTCGTGAGGCCTGAATACAAGCTGCTGGACGAGGATTTGACAGAATCTTGGCAATATGGTATTAGAGTTCACAAGGATGGGGTTACACTCACAGTAGAAAGCATTTATTGTTTTGGCAACCCTATGGGATATGCAGCAGCCTCCAATCAGCAACTAAGATATGGCTTCCTGTCAAGAATGCATCAGTTTGGCGGCAGCTTGTTTGCTTTTGAGATAGCGGAGAACAGGGGAGCGAGAGCTGCTTGAGTGTGACAGAACAAACCTAGGCCCAAAAAAATAAGCTTGGGCTTGTCTGGCTGCCAGCACAAGACTCTGAGTGGAGAACACACAACCGGGCAGAGAGGTAAGCCTGAGGGAGCCGCCAGGCCCAGGATGAGGGAGATTAGCTAAGCCAGCTAACACCAGCGAAACTCATTTTTTGATTATCTTCACAAAGTAGGTGCCATTTCCACCAAGCTTTTCTGTTTAACATTCAGTCAACCCGTGAGAGCCGCGGCGGCCGTGAGAGCCGCCGCTTTGTGTCAGAGCACGACGGAGGAAAAAACCCGAGGGCGACCCGGGGTGCTGCAGACTGCAGAACAGTTGCATGACCTTTTCTAAAATGCTGCCACCCGCCTGCCACTGAAACACAGTCTGGCTAATTAAAGTTTCAGTGGCATTGAGTTTTCACTAGCATAGTGCACCTCAGGCAGCCTTGAGGGCACTTAGGGAGCCAATACACTCAAAAATGGGCAATAGGAGACAAGATAGGGGCACAGAAACAAGGAAACAGCTGAACAGGGAGACGGTCACCAGGGGGACCCGATGGTCAAAGCCAGAAAAACCAGGGAGTCCCAGAGGACGGGAAGAGAAAAGCTTCCCATTAGAATGCGGCTCTTCAGCCAGAGGATTTTACATAAGGTGTGGCACGCTTTGCCCTTTCAGAAGATTATACTTCAAATATTTAAGATCATATGGAATTAGAAATCCAATTGAAAGGCTCCAGCTGTGTGCAGCCATGGGGAATGCAAGGACCAAACAAGACATAGCCAATGTCAAAACGCTGAGTGCTTTTTCCAAATCTTGTTGGATCGCCTTTCAGCCTAATGGAATCTTGATGGGCCCGTTTCAGGAATAAATGAATGACTTATGACATGGTTACTGGGAGCATTACCCAATATACCGGACAACATGTTCCCGTCTCCAAAGCATCATTGAATAATTGGCCACATTTGACCAGGACATTTCTGGAAGCCTGGCCAAGAAAAGGTTACGCAACCAGACAGCCTGTTTCATGGCCTGCGTTTCACAATCTGCTGGCCTTGTCTTCGTTAATGATCTTGACCCCCTTTTCACCATTTCGGAAGTGAAAGGGACTTAATGAAGCTGAACAAAGCTGCTTGTGTGTGTTTGGGAGAGACGGACAGAGAAAAAGATGAGGTCTTGGTCTGTGAATCCTCGGGGAGGTGGTCCAATCTAGCTTTTATTAGGCCTTATTGAGCTGTGTGCAGGCTGCTTTGTGTGCCTCGTTTCTCTATCCAGAACATTTTGCAGAGCTTTATGAGCGTGCATCTCTTCAGTTCACCTCACCAGTGGAAATGTAGCGGTGCGTTCAACTTATGCACCTCTTTGAAGCCTGTATTCTCCCACAAGTCAACTTTGTACCACCGTTCATGAACTTACAGAGGAGCTTGTGATCAATAAAACTGAATAGCAAAAAAACAATCACAAATTTAAAAAAAAGTTCAACTTCTCATGATTTCAGATTCCGTAAAATAAAAGGTTCCCTCTTAATTTGTATGATGGTGGACGACATCTATTTAAAGAAAATTAAGCCTAAAGCTGCATTTCTGATTATGTCTTGATTCAAATCGTTGTGAATCAGCAGCAGACAAAAAATGTCATTTGAAAAAGATCATATTTGTGACGTAGAAAATACGTTGGGTGGGGCTACAGGCTCTCTACTCCACCTCATTCTTGCAGACAAACAGATCAATGAACATCTTCCATCTGGGTCAAAACTGTACGTCTGGATAGCTCCAATGTGTCTCACCATTTTTGTTGCACCATTAATGTTAGGTCAGGGTTGCTAGGGGCTGTAGGCTAGAGGGAGTCTAGCTTACAGCTGCATAAACAGAGAGCTCTCAGTTATGGGTGATGGGAAGGGGGGTAGCGTTGTTCAATACCAATGGTCCTGCCCACAAGATGGATTTCTAATAAACTCGTGCTGCTCTGCAGAAACTATGTCTAAGAAAACAACTCAGGGTTTTGGGATTTTGGCTTAACACGGCAAAATTGGAATTAAAAGACCACTGGGAGCGCTTTGAAAATAGATAAAGGATGATTGACGTGGGTCTTCTATAAAATAAATCTGTGACGACTAAGTACAAAGAAAAAGACTCTTCAAAACAAAATACCTAAAGGGTCTATATCCTGCTTTTCTTAATCCTTTCACGGTAAACTATATCCATGTATATAATCATATATCACCTTTGGCACACTAAAGAAAGATGGATCTTTTAACGAAATTTGATTTATTTTGACAGTTAATTCGCTACCCGAAAGTAAGACAACTCGATCACTGAAGCTCCGCCTTTCTCTCTGTGTGGGTGCCGCCCATTTTATCATGTCAACCTAGAGCCGGTTCGAGTCTGCGTTTTTCCCAGAAAAAAACAAACATCCTAATGTCTGCAAAGATCCATGGGCATATTGTCAGGAATGAACATTTTAACACACTTGGCTTGACTGTGGCCCTTTAAAGGTATTACAAAGAATTTCTCCTGAAGTGAATGCCAATTTGTTAAAATAACTTTTAGTAAGAAACGGCACAAGTTAGTTTGCCAGCAAAAGACATTTTAAGCTATGCTTTTATGCCTTCAACTTATAAGATTCAGCAAGAATTCCTGATACGTTTGAGAAAAGAACAAAACAGGCAGCAGCAACAGAAAGAAACAGGAATTTAGCCTTGAAATGCGCGTTTGCATTACGCTCAAGTGTTTATGATATTTGCAAAAATGGTCTAAGCTTTTCTTTGACAAAGACACCTTTGAACCACGCTAAATCTTCAAGATTTGACTCTCTTTTTAGCTCCAAGACTTCAAATATTTGAGAATCCTTCCGAGTCTTTCCTCCACTAAGTGTAAGAAGCGCTTGAAAACTTCCAATTTCTTAAAAATTGTACAAAAGCTGAGGTTAACCTTTACAATAACCCCTAATGTCCCAAGAGTTTTTTATGAACATTTACAGTACTGACCAAACGTTTGGACACACCTTCTCATTAATTTATTATGGTGTGTATTTTGGGGAAAGAGAAAAGTTGCACTTAAAGCCCGACAAACATGCGAAATGAAGATGTGCTCTGACTCCGACTGAACCGATGTCTGCGTTCTGATCAGGTGTGAAATCTGGGTTTCGATGGCGTCGAAGACTCACGGTTGGCAAAGCTTGATGAGGTCCTGGTCGGTGGTCCCGGGCGGCAGCCCGCGAATGTAGAGGTTGGTCTTACTTAGCTGCTCCGCGCCTCCCTGGCTACAGCTGTTGGTGCTGGGGCTGGGAGGAGCCATGGGATGAGGGGGTGGAGCATAGGGCTGCTGAAGAAATCAAACACAGGAATCAGTTATTTGAAACTAAGAAAACAATGAATTAAACATACCTACGAAAAGAACAAAAGCAGAATTTTATTATACTTATAAGGGAAAACACGTGAAATATGTGCCAAATAAATCAAAACAACAATCCCTAAAAACAATGGCTCCAAAAACGGGTTTTTACTGCCTCCTTGATTGTTCACTTTTTGTTTATTTTGTGTTATAACATTTCACCAAAGCCACAGCTTTGAGCAATGACAACCTTTTGTTCTTTATTCAGCTTTGGTGTATTTGGAAAAATCAACTTGGGGGACGTTTTACGGTTAAACCACCCAGAAAGACTCTAAAATGTGCGAGGATGCCACCCCCCCTCTGTAGTTGTTCTCCTTCAGTTCTCTTTCCTGTGCTTTTTTCTGTGTGCTTGTCGTGCTGTTAGTGTAGATTTATGGTATAGGTGCCAGGCCCCCCTCCTGCAAACAGACCATTTATATCTCTATTGCAGGGACACTGCACATAATGACAGAAAGGGAAGGCTAAAGCCCTGTGGGCCCGAGAGCAATGAGAGCCAAAAAGAAAAAAAAAAAAAAAGAGCGGGAAGACAAATGGAAGGAGAATGAGCAAGGAGGTGAGTGAAAAAAGAAAGAGACGATGCAAAAAAAGTATGCAAGTGATGGATGAAAGAGGGATAGAAAAAAGAGTAGAAGACATGTCGAGGTATAGGACCACCGGCTCTGCCAAATCACATTAACCCCCCTCCTCCTCCCAGAGAATCCCAAGACCCCTAAATATGCAGTAGGGATAAACAGGTTGCAGCGAGCCTTTGGACGCACACATGGCATCGCCCTGCACGTTAGTGGCGACTGTTGGAGCGTGGCTGATTTGATGCGCTATTTTAGGCATGTGCGCCATGCCAGCGTGTCGCCTCCCACTTGTCAGACGAGGAGCAGGAGTTCCCGGAGCGTAAAGAGCGACGCACGTCCATCGATGGACGGCCAATTACCACTCTGGGCTTTCACACACAAACACACACACACCTCTCTATGCGTGTGCACGCTATCCATAGCAAACAAGAACGAGTCTTTGAAGAACGACACAAACTAGAGTCTTCAATAAAAGATGTGAGGTTTGCAAATTGATCAATTATCTTTTTACTGTCTATAAACAGAAAGTGATTCTTTATGTTCTGTTGGCCTCTTAAGCATCTAATTAAGCCAAATTATTTCCCCTTTTTTTTGGACTTTGTTACTCCTAAGACAACAAAAGCAAACGTAAAAAAAAGCAGCAGGACAAATGAAAAGGGTCTGGAGTTCCTTAAATAAGCTTTTATTCGCTGAAGTTGTACAGCTGCTGCAGTTTAAACCTAGAATTAACAATTCAAAGCATCCGTTTGATGTAACTAATAGCCTTAATCAGTTCAGCTTTAAGTTAAACTCTAGATTCCTGTTTAGTGCAATTCCATTAAATATCTATTTACTTATCAAAGTTTCATTCTCAAACTGACATAGTTTGGTCGTAAAAATGTCTTTTACATAAAGAATCATTTGATTCGATTTTTTGATTTGAAATGGTTTATTTCAAGGAATCAAATAAGAATAATACACAAGATGATTAAACATAAAATAAAATATTGCTTGAAAGTACAAACTAATAACGTCCAGAGAGTCATTTTAAAGAGCATTTTGTGTCCAAATGTCTCCCATAAAAGTGCTGGAAGGAGGTTGACGTGTTTAGAAGAAGCTACAGCTACATCCAGCACTGAAAACTACAAATAGAGCGGTTTGAAGAAGGAGACGTGTTCTGTGATGCTCTGTTATTTTGACCGATCCTCACCACACATACATCACTGTGACATTGGGAAATATAGTCACCTTGTAAAACAAAAAAGAAGTATCATGTAGTCCGAATTTCTTTTTTTCAGGCTTCCCTTCCTTTTCATGCCTTTGTGAGTGATATACATAGCCCTCCTCTTCCTCCTCCTCACTGGTTTCCAGGCTTGGCTTGCATCCTGGTCTCTGGAATTCACATGTCCCGCCCTATCGATTTGCTTTCATTTTTTAAGGTCAGAAGCTGAAATCTTACACAATGAGGCATGGTGGGTCAAAACGAGCCCATTACTTACAGCACGAGGCGAAGAGGCACAGAGTGAGCTTATCCAAGAGGAAAGGAAAAGCCTGGAAAATTCCCCCTGGGATGAAGAATGGACTGGGTGCTAAAGGTCTCAGAGGAATGGACAACTGTTGGGTGGAGGGTGAAAACCCAGGAGGGGGTGTAATGTAGGACATCTACAGACCTTTTTTTATGTACTGTACTGTGTTAAAGTCCCACTCCGATCATCTTTAGATCCATTTTCTAAATTGGTCTTTTAATGATGAAGATTTAGCCAAAATCTAAAAACCTGTGTCGTTTTCTAGGACATGGTTTCTGCAGAGCAGCAGGAGATCATCAGAAATTCATTTATGAGTTGTTTGCAGAATGTTGATGGGAAACAACCCCGCCCCCTCTTCCCCTTCCCGTTGCTGAGAGCAGGAAGCTGGTGGCCCCACCCAGTATATTTTCTATGTCACAAGTACGATCTTTTTCAAACAGGATTTCTTCGTCTGCTCCTGATTCCCCATTTGAATAAAGAAATGCTCAGATGTGTTATTTTAAGTTTCATTTTCTTTATCTATATCCTTCATAATCAGAAAAGTCCTACAAGTACACATTTAAAACACCAAAACGCCATTTCCGCCGCCTCTGTTTTGACACGCGTCAAATTTCCTGCTTGTAGGAGGAGCTGCTGTCAAAACGACGGCGCTTTCAGCGCTACTTCCGTCTCTCTATGACCCTGATTGAGGACTTTCTGTCTCAAATTAGTCACAGAAGAGGGAAAACATAAGAATAAAAAAACACATTAGAGGAACCTTTTTTTGCCTCCGAGGCACGTTAACGTTGGGAGTGGGGTCATCTGGACCCCACAAGATAGCACAAGGTTTAACAGTAGTGACTCGGTGACTTCCTCTGTTTATCTAACGTAGACCGTAATACAGGACTTTTCAAGCCAATATCTGCTAAGAGCTGGAACAGATCAGCCTTAAATGTTCTCAAAAATGCATGGATGGTGATTTAAGGTTTGGATGTTTTTAGAGCACACCCTTTAAGATATGCTTGCTTCATCTTGTGTTTCATTTCCTCTTTAAATCCAATCCTCGGCGGACACGCCGGTCGCCACACTGAAGGTTAATGACCGGGCCTGTTTCTCTTCCCGGACAGTTTCATGACTGCTGTGTACACTCAGCCCGTAAGAACCCCTGCTAAATTGTAAATACTGTCCTTGTGTGCCAAAGTGATGGGGACAGAGTGCAGCACTCGGTAAACTGTATTTTAGCAAACAGGGTTAGAAGTCGAGGAATGTGGGGGAGAGGAAGTGAAGATATAAAACCAAAAAAAAAAAAAAAATACAAGGAAGTGTAATGAAAGGAAATCAGTGAGATAATAAGGTTTTTCCTCATGAAACCTAAAAATAGGTGAATGAAAAAGATTGCATTCTTCCCTCCATCGGCATCAGTAAGCTTTGCAGGCTCACTGTGGATTTCAATTTGCCACACTGTATTTCAGACAGGCAAATGCTTTACACAGGCCCAATTTAGCAGAGCAGCCATGCGGCTGGGTTCACAGCCTCTGTGACATGCCACGGAATGTTTATGAGTGTATTAAGTGAGGATGGTAAATTTACGATACATTACATACACTAAAGCCACACACCGTGTGCTATACATCTGCAAACCCACAACAGTACCACTCATTTTTTTAAAAAAAAGCCCCCAGCTGCTCGAGTTTGTCACTGTAACACATTCGGAGAATGGTCTGAGGACCGTCAAAGGTTTCTTCAAAGTCAAAGTAAAGACGTTTGCCAATAAGAAAGAACAAACATGTCCTAATTTAGTTTCTGTTTTATTTATAATCTGATTGTGAAGGAAGTTTTTTGAAAAACTGCTGTATTTCTTTCACCACATCTAAATAATTCTCGACGCATGTCAACTCGTGTCACATAATCCATCCGGTGATTTCTTAACACAGCCACGCTAACCGCTAAACTGAAACCTCCAAGCTAGCCAAGTCAACAAAAACAAATGTATTTGGAAAAAAGAGCTAGAGAGGAAACAGAAGAGCCAAGACTTCAAAATAAAAGAAAGCTGCATTTAACAGCCAGAAACCAGGAGTCTTTACTCCAAATATGGACTGGTTGTGACAGTTGTTCCCACAGACCATAATATTGTATGATCTTTAGCAACTGGCTGTCTAATGTTAGGTGGATGCTGCTAATAAAGTTGTTCAAACAGTGGATTCACGTTTATTACTAAAAGTTGTGACTTTTTTTCTCGTATTTCTCCATCACACTTTAAAAGTCAGATGAGGCTAAAGTTGGTTTCTGACTTTTTGAACTTCCACTTTGACAGTTATGGGTTAAAATTATATCACATTTTAATAATTTCTACATTAAATCTAATGTTCATATACAATGTAAAGCTGCTGCAGATAATTTACAGAAGATAAGATATACTGGATAAGATAAACTGGAAGCTACAAAAAAAATAAAAAAAGAAAGTAATATATCGAAAGTAATATTAAAATATTGTCTGAGAAAATAACTTGTCCGTGGCCTGAAAAGGTTGTAGAACACTGCTTTGACATTGCTCTGATTTTGTCTCTTATGCCAATTTAATGGCACTAACTATGATAGACAATATCAAAATCTCAAATTATTTTTCAGTCGCCCAACTGAGAGGAAACTTTCACTCAATTTGTGCGATTTATACGTCTGAGCAAACTGGAAAATCAAACGACAGAATGATGAACCACAAATATGACACGACAGACAATGATTTCAAATTGTTTAATGACTTAATGTCATATTTTAGTATCAATGCTTAAATAAAATATGATGAAATACTGATTTGACTGAATTTATACTCTGACTTAAATATATATGCTATACACACATGAGTTAAGGTAAACATAAGCAACTCAGTGGCTTTGTCCTAAAGGTGGGAGGTTGTGAGTTCAAATCCACAGACAGTTGAGTCATACCAAAAACTAAAAATGGGACTCTCAGTATGTAGGTTGGAGTGGGAGGGTGGGGGTTTTGCTGTCGCAAAATTCATTCAGAGCTCAAAACTAATATCATATAGTCACCATGAAAAAAACAGGAGCTCATCTGAGGAGCGCCATCATAGCCGGTTCATGATCATTCGTCGGACTGCTATGTTGTTTTTTAGCAAGGAAAAGTTTCACCTTCAGTAACTTTATTATGTTAGCTGACGAACAATGCTCTTCTAAACCCCACTACTTTTCAAAACTACAAAGTATATACAGTACATCTATCTATCTCAGTGGGGCTGTGTTATGTTGTGTTAAGTGTAGGGCTGCACGATATTAGAAAAACTCGTGATTTACATATTAATGATCAATATTGCGACGACGATATAACTTGCGGCACATGAACAAATAGCAAAACAACCAAAAACATAATTTCCATTTTACTGCAACAGTTTAATTGAAATAAGAGTCTACTTTTTTTTTCTTTTCTATTCTTCTTACTCTCTCTCTTTTTGTTTCCTTTGCTTTTGCTCTTACAGGAAAAGCTGTATTCTGTGTTAAGAAAAATATCTAAAAAAAAAAGTGAAAAAAAAAAAAAGAAATAAGAGTCTACATAACTTAAACACTACTCCAAATGACCCTAGTCTACATAGGAGGCGAGCATCTAACATAAAAGGGCTCCATCTGATTGGTCAACAAGGTGAAGGCGACGTCTAATTGGTCAAATGCATAAAGGGATTTATTTGATTTGTTTGATACTTCAAGCTGCCATAAGATTGTTCTAGCACATTTAGGGTAACCCTTTATAGTAATTTTCACATGCGTATTGCACAGCTTGATATTGCGATAACAATAAGATTGCTCCTTACTATGCAGGCTTATTCAAGTGCAGTAGGAATTCAGGATGTGTGCCTTTTGATTGTTGTTTTAGTGATCCAGCATTTTGTTCAGTTTCATTACAAACCACACCATATATGAAAGCAAACATCTAAAAAAATCAGTGGGTTTGCATTTCTTAAAGCAAAAGACGAAACAATGGGATGTGATGCGGCGCACATGGAACAATGTCATTCAAAAACGTAAATCCACCTTTTATAAACAAATAAATACATGAAAACTTGTATTTATTCATTTTGCAAATTCTAGTACACCCTGTGCTATCTCAAAAAGGATCAACCAACACCTTAAGAAATTTAATCGTAGGACCCATATTGTATTATTTTATCCAGTGGGTGTGGCTAGGTCATCTAGATCAGTGTTTTTCAACCTTTTTTGAGCCGCGGCACACTTAAACCTTGACAAAAATCTCGCGGCACACCAGCATTCAAAAAAATTAAAAAAAAATAAAAAAAACGGGAGAAACTCAGTCTGTTTTGAACAGTTCCTCCACAATTTCACATTCTTTTTTTTATAATTGTGGCAGAAAACGCTGGAAGCTGCAGCTGTTTTTTTCTCTAAAAGATGTAATAAAAGTTAAGTTAAAAGATTTAAAAACTGTTTGATTTGTGTTCGTTGTGGTTTCAAGACGTTAAGAGGAGAGACGAGTTGGGTTACTTTTAACCCAATGCATCATGGGAGATGTAGTTCAATAATCCGCCGAATGCAGAACGACCCGGTCTCTGAGCTTTATTGTTTTGATCACTTGTTCCACGGTCTGACACCGGATTCTGTGGAAAGCTACACCGCTAAAGACGAGCTTTAGCTGGTATTTTATTTGAAACTGGGCGACTTTATTAGCAGAATGCACAACAAGGAAGTGAAGACTTTAACCACTTCTGATTGGTCAGACTGATGACACGTGATTAAGAATCCAAGAATGATTGGTGGAGACAGTTAAAGGGGCGTGACTTTTGCTAAAACGGAGATTAAGCTGCAGCTAAATCGGTACCGTCATTTTTATCAAAATGTCTTTAATAGAATCAAATAAACACAAAGAAAAAAGTATTTTATGATCTGTCATATTCCTTATTTCTTAGTGTTTTTTAGGGCTTGTTTGGATGAACAAAGAGGTGAAATCCTGGAGATCATAAATGTTTCAGTTGAGGGCAATTTCCCACGGCACACTTGACCATCTCCCACGGCACACTAGTGTGCCGCGGCACACTGGTTGAAAAACACTGATCTAGATGTCAATCATAAATACAAATGGACAAGCTGACCTCAGACTGGTGTGTTTCTGCCAGAACGCCAAAAGGTATTTGACCGCTGTTCTGGTAAAACATGGATGAAAGTGGATTTTGTATCAATGAAGTCAATAAAATGAACAATGATCAGAAAATGGTTCATTTTTGCTTGTCGTAAAGCAAAGCAACAGTTTAGTCCACTTAGTGTGTCAAGTCATTCCAGCGTTAATCTCAGCAGCTTCCAGTACTTCAGTGTAGACAGAGCTCCTATAAAGGCAAAGACTATAAATGACGGACGCAGATAACCTGCATTCTGTGATTCAGGAAGGAGGACGTCCACGACAACAGTTGGAATAAAAGCATGTTGGTGTTATCCCTGCCTTCCTCCTCGCCTGCACTCCCCGAATGGCAGGAGGGGATAAGATGGCTGTGCACCAGCATGGTAATTGGTTCTGATTTATAGGAGGCTGGAGCAGCCAGGCAGAGCTTGCTTAACTCTGGCACTCAGCCAGACAAGGCCGTGTTGTTGGTATCAGACAACCGGCTTAACCCCTCCCCGAGCCTCCCATGGCCATGACACGTCAAGATCGTCCAAATCTGCTGTCGCCGTGTCGGCAAGCGCGCATGCACGCGGGTTCCCGCCTTAGTGTGTATTTCCCGTCTCTGCATTTTTTGTTTGAATCTCACTTGAACTGCTGGCTCCAGTCAGACACTGCGAAGCCCACAAACTCTGCCACGAAAACCGACAGCAGTTTGCTAAATTGATGAATTCCTGTTCGTTCAATCTCTATTAATTCCTGTTGGCAAAGTCTATGCAAAGACTCTTAGAGACAAGCGTACACCCAGAGGCACGGGCAAAGCGTGATAGCAACACAAATCCCTCATCCACGCCGGATAGCTGTTTCCAAGCCTTTAGACCTTAAACATGTGTTTTGAGAGGTGCAGCTGCATTTCAATGCTGAAAGATGAGCAAAGGGACATCGAGAAACAGCCTCTCCTCCTCTCGTTTCACTCTTTTCTCCAGTATCTATGACTGGCATGGTAAAGCCATAGCCAGAGGAGTGAATAGCAAATCATCCCTTTTTCACCTGGGACTGCAGCACTGCTGATTTTAAAGCCAAATGTATCTTAATCAGGATGAAGTTCTCTGTATGGGGCGGCGTGCACAAGCAGCAGAGGAAAGGAAGGGGATCACAGGAGGATCGGGCCGAACAGAACCATAAGACTCAGTAGAAGCAAGACACAAAAGCAGATTAAGTGCAGAAAGGAGTCGGAAAGGATCTAAAATATAGTATCATAGTTTTGGCACAATAAGTGGCAAACAAAAATGCATAATAAAGAAGACATTAAAAAATCACATATAAGTCACACTTTGGGAAAAATGTATTCAACAAAATACAGGCCCAGGAGTCGATACGGTCCAGTACTGTGTACCGGTAAAGGATCTGGCAAGGGTACGCTGTACCGGCTGGAAGATCCGCCGTTTGCTGCTTTAATACTCATACAAAATCAGCTGGAGCTAAAAATGCCAGTAATGCCACTAAAATGTGACCCAGGCGAAACTTTATCTCATCATTTTAGTCTCAGTGGTTTTTAGTATCTTATCATCGCTACAAAATGTGATTTATGTCCCTCTCTTCCTTCAAGTTATCCACTAATTCTCTCACTTCCCTAAACAAACAAATTGAGCATGTGCAATGTACAGGGTACCTTTTGATTGAGGGTGGGGACAATCAATTCATTCACAGTCAAGGCCGCATACTTCTGTGCGAATTGGAGGTTGGTTAGTTTGCAATGGGACAAAAAAAACAAGAAATGTTTCCTAGACTTTTCTGAACAGTATTGTGATTGATAGTTCAAGATAAAACATAGTGCAATGGTAGAAGTAAAACGTACAGCAAAAAAAAGAATTCTTGTTTGAAAAAGTAATTGAAAAAGATCAATGCAGAGAAGATTGTTCAGGAGGAAGATTGTAGGTGAGGATGAAGATAAACAAGCTGAAATTAGTAGAGGAGAAGAAGGAAATATACATTTATCAAGTTCTTTAGTACAACAATCAATTCAAATATTTTTTTCCACAAAGCCTTGTGGACATTTTAATTTACAGTCACGATTTATTCTCAAATGCATTTATCTGTAGTGCTGTAACGATTCACTTTAACAATTCATATCATAATTTGTGGTTGTCGATCCGATTCATAGTCGATCTTAGATCATTTTGAACGATCCGATTCTCTGACCTAAAATGGATGCAGGACATCTTTAGCCATAAACCAGTGGGACTCAGAGAGAAATAGCTGGTACTGAAGGTTTTCTTGGATTTCTTCAAGATCATCAAGTGTAAATGAAATAAATGTGTCCAAATAAACAAGTAAACAAGAATGAATGTCAAATCCATTCACATTTTAGTGTCCTTAAATTCCGCCCCCTGTTGTTTTCCACATCAAAGGGAACATTCTGTAGAACATTCTAGCACACTGTATGGTCGCACGTCTTTGCTGAATTCAAAGAGTTTCCACACATTAGACTGAAATGATGGACGGATCCGTTTTTGCTGACATCACAATCATGTTGTCCGCTGTAATGTACTTGGTCATTTTTATGTTACAGTAAAATAAACCTACAGTGTCTCAATCCTAATGTTTTTTTTCAATATTGATTATAATAAACTTAATTCATTTAAAAAAAGATTTTATCATGGTTTAGTTTGATTTGGCTCAATTAAAAAGATGAATCAGAGACACCAATTTGGTTGGATAAGTAGATTAATCAATTATTTGTTAAACCCCTCATCTGTATTTACTGCTATTAAAAAGGTTTACGTTGACGTAATTTGATATAGTACCGGCATAAAAAAAAAAAATCTACTTTCACCCCTGTATATTATATATATATACTTTATAAATATATATAAGCCCCTCTCACTTACATAACCGGATGTCGCATCATAAGGCATAAGAGGAATTGCAGAAATGTTTAGTATATTCTAGTTGTTAGATAAGAAAGACAATGGCAGACGAGGTGTCCATCAGAAATTAACGGACAACACGGAAGCCTCAACCTAATACCTAATTCATAGTTCATATGTGCGCATATATATGTAAAAAATGTAATGTATGTAAAAATGCCTCCTCTCACCTAATCATGTCCTTTTCAGCCTTTTGTAACTTGACTTTTCTTATTTTCTGCTTCCCCGTTTCTGCTTTGCTCTTGCTCAGCGTCCTCTTGGTTTTACTTTGAGGCAGATAAGCGAGCTGTGTTACGATGAACCGTGCGTCTTGATATACAGCCCCGGGGGTTAAAGCACAGGCCGTATCTTCCGTAGTGGTGAGAGATAGGATCTGAACATGATATGTGAGAGCCATGGAGGTAAACAGGAAACATTTTATTCATCATCATCCAGTCCTACTATTTAGCTGCAAGACTGTATGAGATTAAAGCCTGATTTACTAAATCAGGAAATAAGTCATTAAACAACGTTAATCTGTAATCCAAGGATGAAAATAGATTTTCCTAATGTTTTTTTTTTGGTTTGTTTGTTTTGCGTCACCTCAGGGACCACTAGCATGAAAGTCTGACAACTAAGCACTTTTAAATTAAAAGAGAAATGTCAATCTGTCTATGGAAGTTGCAGAGTAAAAACATTTTGAGCCGTCAACTACATTAAAAAGTCATTGAATGTTTATTTAGTTCAAATCGGAGACAAACTCTCCCATTAGGAACCAAATATACAGAGATGCTTTTCATGTGCAATGTCCCTGTCAATTAAACAAATAAATACACACACACATATATATATATATATATATATATATATATATATATATATATATATATATATATATATATTTATTACCTGAAACTGGTATTTTTAACGGCCAATTATAAAGAAAACAGGACACATTATCAGCTTCCTGCTTTATCTTTACAGAGGTAAGGACATTTTACTGGGTAAAGCTGGGCTTTATGCCCATCCATAGACTCTGAGACGGTCCTGCAGACTCCATTCAAAGGTTAAAAAGTTTTTCTTTGGTTTGAAGAAATCAAATGAAGAAATGAAAAACCAAAGAAGGTCAAACAGCCGGAAGAAAAATCATGTCCTCACCAGTAAGAAAAGAAAAACGATCAAGGAAGAGAACTACTGCTGTACTCTTCTGAAGATATCATACCAACGTATTTACTGACACTTTGTTCATGATTGTCTCTGCTCTAACTTTGCCCCCTTTTTTTTCATAATTCACTGTGCTGATGTCATTCACTCCTTTTGGTTTGGTCTTTTCTTTGTTCATCTTTAAGCTGTAAACTAGGGTTCACTCGTTCACCCCAAACAAAGCAAACCCTAGAAATATGACAAAAAATCTCCGACATAAATCTCTAATTGATGAAAGTAAAGCCTGGAGTGGTCAAAGAGCGGAGTTAGCTCCGCCCACCTCAACAGCCTCATAGTAAAGCCCCCCTCCTTACATTCTTGAATAGGAAAACAACGCCATGGTGTCATGCTGAGCACAAGTTTAGCTTGATGTGCTGTCCTTTCTGAGCTGAGCAGTAATTCCACTGAACCTTCCACTGAAATTTGCATTTTGAGATTTATGTCTGACATTTTAAGTTTAAATTATATCAAATTGTATTCAACATGATCTATCCCTGTTTTTTTAAACATCAATTTTTAGTAGGTACTTTTACTTTACTAAAACATACATCAATTCCTAAGCTTTCTTTTTTTCATTTTATTGAAAAACTTAAATCCCATCACTTAAATAACTTCTTCGTTATCACGCCCACTCAGTTATCTACAAATGAAGGCTGAAAGCTTCCACGTCTACCCTTCTCCTCCAACATCTCTTAACCTGCATCTCTGCAAACATTAACCGTCCATCAGTGTTTCAGTGACATAACTGGAGCTACAATAAGTTTGGGAAGAGCGATTATGACGATTTGGCCGCGAGGGCTTTGACTGCTGCAGAGGAATCTGTAAAGGACAACGCAGAGCCAGCCATAGGCAGAGCCAAAGTGAAACTCATGGACATAAATATTTGGGCTGATTTGTCATCATCCGAGCCAGCTGGGTCTGTTCGTAAGCTAGCTGGTGTGGGAGTGGAGGCTGCTTCTGCAGCAAAGGAGTGGGAAGACTGAGACGCTCGCTTAAGGACAGGACAAGCTCAAGAATGACAAACCGAGAGAGAAAATGCTCCAAACATTGCGCATCATCTAAACCTCTTTAGAGAACCCCACGCTTCATTATGACTTCTTAATGTCAGCTTTGGCTCTGGGGATACTTATGTCTGGCAGACAATTCCAAACATCAAAGTATTTTGTCTAAAATATGAAATACTTCTGACTCAGCACAACTAGCAGAAACCCTTTTACTGAATGTGAAGTAAAACTTTGGAGTCACCTGGCTGCCTTTAAGAGTCCGGGGGTGAAGTTCACGGCTGGTAACACCTCCAAAATCAGGTTTACATCTAAGAACTACATAATCATCTTCAAATATAATTGTCAGAATCCACATTGATCACTGTCTATGCAGTCGTTAAGCATAAACCTTTATTTTATATGAGCAACAGACAACTGACATTGGCCCGACTGACGACTGAAGAAGCCACAATACCACAGACTTCTATAGAGAAAAAAAAACAGCTGTTTCTCAGCAGTTCTATTGGTCAGAAAGATTTTGTGTAACTTAAGTTATTCAAGTTATAAACTGACCAATCACATGCCTCAATAAAAGTAGGTCAAATGTTCAAAACCTTCAATGGACAGATTTCGTGTGTCTCACTTTCAGGTGCTAGGGGTGTGGACTTCCGACAAGCTCACCCCTGACTGGTGGGAGTAGGTGCCTTAGAAACGTTGCCCCAGACCAACTCGGACCAATCACTGCTTACTGAAGATGTCTGGCTCCAACATGGTGCCGTCTGTATTGCGAAAAAATGACAACTGTATTGATTTCTTTTCATTGAAGCCAGATGTAAGCCATTTTTGATTGTTTTCAGAACCAAAGTAAAGCCGTTGAGTTTTTAGTTGTTTTGGAAACTTCAAAATCTGTTGTGAATGTTTCCTACCCTGCTGTGTTTAGGGGCCAACATCAAAACGGTTCGTAAACAGTAGGTAGGATTATCTGATAAGGTAGCACATTTCGATAGCTATATCATTTTGTGCTATGGGTAGGAAATATCACGAGGTAGGACAGATCATGAAACGTAACTGTCGCTGCTTTTTGTTTTCATAATCTGGTCTAATGTATTACTATACATTTTATGTATTAATACACAAACAATATTAATTCTAAATGTTTATTTTCATGGGAAAATAAAAGAGAACCACTACTTCAGGTAGCTTAGTGGTTGGGTAGGAGGTAGCAACTCGTATTGCAAGCGCCCCCCTTAGGTGTGGCGGAATACTGCGTGCTTCACTTCACTCGTTGGGTTTTTTGGACAGTTATTAAGAAAAATGACATTAAAGATCAATACAGGAATGTGCTTTTTCGGAGAAGCAGAGACCAATAACTGCTGCTGCCGCTCCGGATCCCTAACTGGGAACGCTCTTCAGCAGTCAGTCGGGTTTTTACAGGAAGTGTGAGCACAAACACTGGCCTGTAGAAGTGGAGAGGAGGGGAAGAATGATGTTGCTGTGTTTGACTGAGACAAATGTCTGGCGGTCCAGTCTAACAGGGCTGGCACTCTGCCTTGAAACGTCTTCATAAACTGCATTACAGATCAAGAAGGAAGGAGGCAGCAAAGCAAACCCTTCGCTGTCAGGAAGTCCTTTATCCTTCTTGTTCCAGAGTGCATCTTCTCTCAAACGTTATGGATGTTCAAGTTCCACTTGCTTTTGTCTGATAGTTCAGGACCAATTTGTTGACACGCTGTCATTTCTGAACAGCTATTGATAGCTGAGTGCCAGAGGAGGAATGGATGAGAGACAGGTGACAGATTGATGGAGAAGATGCTTCACCATTTGTTATGTGCTCCTCCAGACAAATACACGTGTGCGCTCTCTACCAGAAGGTCAATGCTTCTCAAATTCATAAATAAACCGGTAAACGACAGAAAAGCTGCAGAGAGGTTTGGAATGGCTGCCTGAAAATGACCTCAGAGCTGTATGTGTTTGACTGAAAGCCAATAAACATATGGTCCAGGAACAACGTAATGTTTGCATTTTTGAATTGGCAGTGCTTCACAAACAACTCCTTTAGATTCAGACTTGCCGGAGCAGATGTTGCTCGCTCTGACATTAGCAATTTTGTTTTCCAAGCCTATGAATGAGGCTGTTGTCTTTTGAAATGTTTTACCTGTACATTTTTGGGTGAGAGTGTATGGTTTCTGACATTTATTTTATATATACTTTTGCATTTGTTCCTTTTGGCATATTAATTTTTTTAAAAGTTCATTTAAACAATGTTTCTTGGTCCCTGGTAATTTTTTCCGTTAACCTCACTTTGAAATGCATGTGTCTACTGTATGTTTTTGCATGTCGTGTGTCCTTCTAATGTACTAAGGAATACGATGGAATCATTGACTATATCACAGAAGTGGACTGAGTGACTCAATAACAGTAGTGAGGGCCTGTGGCCCCCACGCCCAACGTTCAAAACAGATTTCGTGTGGCCCGCTTTCAAGCAGCTTTCCAACAAGCTCACTCCTAATTGGTGATAATGGTTGCCATAGAAACTGAAACCAACATCGACCACTCACTGCTTACTGACTTTGTCTGGCTCCAGCAAGGTTGGAAAAACAAGGTGACTGAATCAACTTCATGGTCAAACAAAGAAATTTCATAAATAATGTTAGAACTATACATTTCCAAAAATGCTATACATTAACCAAATGTATTATTTTATTTGAATGCATTTCCACTTAGGGTTCATGTGAATAACAATGACTCCCACACATGACAAACACATTCTCCTTCTACTTTGATTCTTCCCTTTCTTTCAGGGATGAAGTACCAGCAGGAATGTCATTTTTGGCCCGTCAGGAATACGGCCACCGAAGCGTCTCTGACATTTGCCAGACTAAATACTGGCACTAAAAACCAGCCCCTCTCGTGGCAGGAAGGGTTGGAGGAGCCAATAACAAATCCGCCGAGACTAGAGCGCGGCCGGTTGGCTGTACTTTCTTGGGTTGTTTTACGACATACATCTGAAAAACATATCTACAGATTTCGCATCGGGGTCTTAAACAGCCCGACTGCATTCCACTTTTATTCCCGCCAGACAAATCAGGTGCATAAGCAGAAGCAGGTAGTAATGTGAGCATATAAATGAAGAGACAGCTATGAAAGTTCTGTTTCCTCCACAGTCTCACGTTTATTATAGCGCACACAGTTCAGCTGCAAGGACATAAGTCAGAAAAGACAGCGTGCAACTCTAAAAGCTGAAATATACACGATAGTGTGGAAAAATGGCTCAGTAGAGATGCTACTCTGTAAGAGAGGAGAGATAAGCTATAAATGAGATTTTGATGGATGTGATTCTCCAGCCGAGTTTCAGCAAACACCTCGTAGAAGCAATAATCATGACGACTAAATCTCTTAAAGGATATTGTGAAAACCCGCCGCTGTGTACTTTTGCTTTTAGCAGAGATTGTGTAAAAATTTCAAATGGGACACAAAGCCTACCAATAGGGAGAATCCATACAAACAGAATCAGGAATTTGGGTTGGACCCTGGTGTTGTGTGACCGTCCACATGAGCAAAATACTGTTTTGGCGTTCCGCCACGGCTAAATCTGTCAATCTGAGCTGATGGAGCTGTCAGGAAACCAGGCAGGAGAATGACATGGAAAACACAATTAAACGTTGAGAAAGGACTTACAAATATACAACACATTAAAAGCATTTTTAACTGTAAAGCAGCAAAAGGTTTTCAGATGGGATTCTAGACAATGAGTGATTCATGTTGGAAGTTAAAAGCACGTCAGAACAGATGAAGAAGGGTTGTGTTGTTAGTTGTTCTCATTAAATTTGCAGGTGTAATCTTGTGATGCTCACTGGATTTTAAATCAGCTGGTTAACCCTTTACCGCTGCAGCCGTAGCACCCGGTTTGACACTCTTTTAATTACTGTAACTCCTCGACCGTTTGCACAATTAATCAAATTCTAATAGATTCTGAACACTGAGAAAAGCAGCTTTTCTCTTATATTCAACAGCTTATTACTGTAAAGTTGAGCTTTTTTCAGTGTTCAGAATTTTCAAAATTCTATTAACTGCGCAAATGGTTTAGGAGTTACGATATTTCAAAGAGCTTGTGTTACTTCCTGTCACATGGGACAGCTCTGATCTTAAAATCTGATAAATACAGAAGAAGAAGAAAAAAAGCAGCATCGCTGCATCCTGACCTGCATCAACAACAGTTTTATAAGGTAACCACACAAAAAAGGGCTATCAAAATCTGAATCACGTCCTCGCGAGCTTTGGTAGTTTGGCCAGATTCAATCTTGGAGACGCACATATCGGCGGTTTGCATCAAAACACTTTCTACTATAAAAGAATGAGTCAGCTGCAAACTGCCACGTCATATGATCATGTGATCATCAACTATCTAAACCAAACCACAGTCCTATTTCCCAGTTCTTGAAGTCTGTCCAACAGCGCATAATTTTTTTTTTTTAAATAAATTTAGTTGAAAAAGTTCCACCATTGTTCAATTGAAACAACTATTTATGTGAAACTGGTTTCACAACACATTAAGTTTTAAATTAAGTTTAAAAATGGAAAAGTAAAAAATTAATTAAATGTAATCAATTTTTGTGTTGATTTGTATTCAGTTTTGTAGGAAGTGAAACCAAATCCATTATAAAACCCACACGCCCCGAAACCCAACTTTCCCTGCCCCTCTCAGCCTGGTTATAGGAATGAAACTGACTTCAGGTGTTTGTGCACCTTCAGCAAATAGAAGATGCTATTGTTGCTCACTATTCTAAAGGCCGTGTCACACAGCCGCTTCATACATTTTGCGCAAATATTGCACAGATGATGGTCATACGTGAATATATATGGAAAAAAGTGAGAAAAGTTCTGCTCTTTATGAGAATTTTCCCAGATGCATAAAGAATGAACCACTTTAAAACCACAGAATAAGTATGAATAAACATGCAAGATTGCGCTGTTTATATGCAATAATCTTTCTTCAATAGTAATTTGTGAGTCAGTTACGAAATTTAAATGTGATATGTGCTTTGTATGCAAGATATAAAAGTTGTACATCGGTGGTACATGTGTTAAAGTTTGTTAGACATATGTGGAACGGTTGCAGAAATCCACAAATTTGCATTTGCATCTTACAAAAATCGAACTGAATTGAAATGTATGTATTAATGGCGTATAAACTAATTTAAATACGTGTAATGCTTAATTCTCAACCAATCAAACATTTTGAACGCAGCTTCACGTAAAGACCTGTAGATAATTTAGGGCTAAACCGTTTTTTTTTACTTTATAGCCTAACTGTGAGTGTGTGTGTGAATAGATTCAAATAGTTCTAAGAACCCCAATGAAGTTGTTTACGGATACTACCAATGATGGCATTCCACAGGTTCCTGTACACCTGCACACAGCCACAATGCAAACAACAACCTTATGAGAAGGTCATTCCTAAGAGCCACACAACCCAGTTTAAAGATCACAGCAACAACACTTTGTCCAAATTCCTGGAATCTCATTCTCATCAAGGATTTACAAATGTTATGGAACGCATTTGATCCAAGGACTCTCCAGAACCAGAAAGCTCTTGGTGCCGTTTCTTTGCCAGTACACAACAAAATTCCTCCTTTTCAAGCATTCCCTTTTTTGTTCATGTAAAGAAACGCATCCTAGTGAACGTGAAAATATTAATTCGAAGAACGAGCTGAGTAGGCAAAACTAGTGGGATTTATGAAAGTTGGAGTGTTTGAGGCGGAAGACATTCCCACAAGAAATGAGTCCTCAGGTGACTCTTGATGAAAGAGAGGGACAACTTTAGCCTCAAAGCAATTTGCACCTTCATTCAGCCACAAATGGAGTCTGGCTCTAGGGTACTGGAATTTTCACAGGAACTTCCTGTTTGTTTGAGATCATTCACACCGGGGACAGGGTTTTGATTGAACACCTTGGCGAGAAGAGACACAAAATTCCAGGTTTTCCTCATTAAAAGATGAGACCAGGTAAGTGTGCATCTACCTGACTGAGCTCTGACCTAAATACATTTTGCAATAAACTTTGATTTTATTGCTGCAACAATACAGTGTGAGGAGTGAATGAATAATGGACAAATTATAAGCGCTTTGAGCAGCAAGAAAAACACAGATAAATCTAATCCATTATAATTATTATTATAATTATTAAAGTAGAGGAAAAAGAAACAGTCATCTGGACTGGATGTTTACAGTGGAATAACAGCCAGTTGATTTCCCTGTGAAGCTAAGAACACCCCAAGCAAGTGATGCGCGTTCAAGAATGCGCTGAATGAGGGTTCTTGAGGGTTCTGCTTTTTGCATGTGTTCACACTAGACTGTTGCTACTCGATACCAGGGCATGTTGGAAGAGTCAAAGTGGTGCAAATCTGGTGAATCTTGCTCCAGGCTTTTTCCTTTCTGATGTATGAAAGACTAAGTCAAACAATTCCAGCTGGACACAAACCGGAATTATAAAATTATCTTTCATGATCAATTTTCAATTAAAAAGGTGGCCTCGTTGGTCAAAATTCAACTGGTTTAACTTTCAACGCATGTTCAATGGCCGCACGTTTTGGATGTGAAAAGGGACTTGAAAGATCGATTGGCGATGCGTGAGCGCGAGAGCTTTTAATGTGAAAGACCTTTAATTGAAAGCGGTTGCTTGACCGCACGTTGTTGAGGACGGCATGAACGTAGCATAAGGATGAAGGCATTTTATCCCGTAGTACCAACTGGACTAACATGTAGATTCGGGCTGTCTGCCGGCACAAAATTGCATCACGTGCACACCCCGTGCGTGCAGCATTTGTGTGCGGTCAGTAAGGAGCCAATACTTGCACTTCACTGACGATTAGGGCGTGTAACTTCCTTTATGCTGACGAATACTTCATGATACACTTACCACACGCACATGACAATGGTACGTTCCATTTTTATGATGTCCCTATAGGTAGAGGCACGAGCTCAAGGGAACTGTAAGACACGCTTTCTTATGATGCAGCCGCTGCTCTACATGATCCTTCACGGGTCCGGACAACATGTACAGGTCAATCCCCCAAACAGGTGCATGTGACTAAGGCCTAAGACATTATATGTGAACTTATAAGTCAATTGAACAGAACCAATTGACTCTAATTAACAATTGACAGAGCCAAGAGCCTAGGACCACATCATATAGGTCTGAAAATTCATACATTAATGCTTTAAAAAAGAAGCAAACACTATCTCTGCTTGTTTTTCACAAAAACCAGAAAGATTTGCTCCAGTCTTTGGAGAGAACACACTCAACCGTCGTGACAAAACTCCGATCAATGCTCTCCACCGTCTTCTTCGTGCTAACCCTTCATAACTGAATTCATCCCCTCCTAGTCCTCCATCTATCCTCGCTTTACCTCCTCCAATCCATTCAGTCAGCTCTCATCTATCCCTAAATCCATCCCAATCCTCGTATGGCTGCTAATCCTCCATCTCTCTTTTGTGCTTTCTTCCCTGAATCTCTCCCCGCCCCGTTTCTCCTCCCCGTCTAAGAGCCATCGGGGAGTTTTTACATAGAGTTGAGTAGAGTTTAGTAGGGCAAAGAAGAAACTGTGCCAGGTTCTGCACCATGTATTAAGCAACTATCTCCCTTCAAGGAATACCAGCATTACTCAACACAAAAAAACCCCTCAGTGTCTCCGCCCGCCTCTTTGGAACCAAGTGTGAGCGCTGCAAAGCATAAACTTTAAGGAGGAAGGGGGGCGGGACATGCAGGGGATTGTTGAACAGAACTGTTCTCCTTTGGAAAATCTTCAGAATCATGAGCTGCTGTGCCTCTTCTGCACACTTCAGGGGCTTGCACATCGGAAACAGCTTGCAAAAAAACAGACAGTCCTTATTTTTCCGGTTTTTCAGGTTTGATATCCGAGGATTCTGTGTTTTAGTGAGTCTGACACAAGTCGCTGACTTACAGACCCTTCAGCATCTCCTGTTGAGAGATTTAAAGGACAAGAGACAGTCTCTTCTGGGCAGGCCATCCTCCACTGTCAATCCCATGACTTACTGTTCACCAAAGTGCTTCGCAGCTCTCCCCAGCAGAGTTCAATCAGCAGCTTTATCCAAAAGTGACACCATCGCATGATAAATAAAGGGAGCTCTGCCTTGGAGGCAGCCAGAGTGAGAGATGTAAGAAATAAGATGCAGAGGAGGAAGCGCAAAAAAAGAGAGAGGTGGCAACACAGAGAAAGATGAATTGGGAGGCAGACATTTGCCAAAGAAAAAGAGGCGCAGCGTCTGAGATGCCCAGACCTTGGTGGTGTGATTTATTCATGGGATAAGTCACAGTGTCTGCGGAGCAGGTGAGTGTAATGGTGTAATGTTTCCACGACTGCTCGCCTCAGAGACTCTGGCCTCTCGTGTCCTTGCCAGGCTGCTGGAGGAGTTTAATGTATGCAACACTCAGACATGGTGAGGGATCACAGCCCGGATAGATAAACACCAGCCATCTGGGTTAAAACAAACTCAGCTGAGATGCAATCCGTCTTTCAGTTTCTTCAAAGGTAATGGGCGCTATGCTAGCCGGCTAGTTAGACTAATGGGAAAAACTGGTCTTCCCATAAATTTCCTTTCTAGCTTTAATAGGAACGTTTAATTAAAGACAAATATTTCATCTCAAAAACATGTTTTACAGCTTCCTGTTTCTCCATTAAACATCATAATTTATAGCCCAGAGAAAAAACTACCTTTTTCCCAAACAAGTTCCTTTCAGCACTTTGGATGGATGAGCTATTCTGCAAAATCATAATTCTGCTTTTTTTGTTAATTCAATGGCTTCTTGGGATTTTTTGGGGTTCTCTGGAGTTAATTAAATTAAAAGCTGTATTTTATCCAAATTAGCATTATCCATATTGAATGATGTGAAGGATCCCAGTTTATTTTTTATTCATTACAAAGAAGGTCCTTGTAGCTTTCCTTCAAGGAAACAGTTTCCATTTCAGATTTCTGAGCCTCCTTTTACATTTTTAAGGGGTGGATTTCTGCAAATCAGTAAAAGATGTTATGAAACATCAAAGAGCAGCAAAATAGCTCCTGTCTGCCTGCAATTCAGGTCCAAAATTAAGGTATCGAGGTGAAATATCCAGAAAAAGGTCGGTTAGCTTTAGCCACTTAGCTTGGCTTTCAGCTTCTCCTTAGAAGGGCTGGAAGTACGTTAGCTGGCACCTGGAGAACCCAGCTTCTCCCCCTTCTCTTGGGTTCAGAGATCTGCTTTTTTGCTCCGAAAATAATCTGAAACAACGATTCAATTTTTGTTTTGTTTCAAGTAACCAGCAGTAAGCATGAGATGTTCGAAGGGAAAGAGGAAATCAGTGGTAGTTTTAGTGTTGGAAACAGTTTTTTCTGTCCTTCCAGTCAAGACTTTGAGAGCAGGATGGCTGTGGATTGGTACGTTTTGGTTCCTGCTTGGCTGTGAGAGGCCGAGCTCGGACAGGAAGCGGCTCGCTCCAGAGCACATGGACAGATTTCCACACCAACAGGAAGCTCTGGTGCTCAGTCGCCTGCTCTCAATGAACACGGCGTATTCATCCAGGACACAGGTTTGAGTGCAAAAATGAATGCAGAGGGATCAACTAGGAATTATCACGAGAATCAGACCTTTGCTGTTTGTGTTTAGCCCCTACTTTTCTCTCAATTCAGTTAAATTAAAGGAAGAAGTTTGCCGACATTTGTTCATAGTCCCACTCTGATCATCATTTGGTGTATTTGCAAAAGAAAATAGTTTAGTGGTTTTTTCTTTATTATTATCCTGTTTTTAGCCTAAATCCAAAACCTGATTCGTTTAATTCGACAGTTTCTGCAGAGCAGCAGGAGTTAATTAAAAACTCACCACCCCCACTTCCCATCGCCCATCTGTTTTATGCCAAACACTGATGGAAAAGTACGTGATTAGGCTTTTGGTTTGAAGATTATTATCAACAAATATGCATATCATGTCAGAAAAGTGAGGTGAGAAGAAGTCAGTCATTTTAATTTGATCCTCAAGAGGGTTAAACCCACATGATCCTGGATGCCTTCAAGTCAACTTTTATTTTCTACAAACTGAAAACTTACAGAACTAACATTATTCCCAGCTGATTTTTTAAATAAAATGTCAAATTTGTAATTAAAATACAGCTTTGTGTCAAGATTTCACTTCACGTATCATTGCTTGAAATGTGTACTGCATGTTATGACTTTAGAGCTATAATTTAAAGATAACATTTCAGTTTTACACAAAAATAAAACACAAATATATTGAAAGAAAAAGTCCAAAAAAGGCAAAAACAATTATGATTTAATTGTTTAAACTCTGCAGAAACCAATTGCCCTAAATAAAATTGTGCATTTTAGTAAAAAAAAAAAACATCTACTTTTACAGTTCAGACAAAAATGTTATTTTCTGACATGTGAAGCTCTTGATTTTATCTTAAATGTACTGTCAAAAAAAGACAGAAACCTTTTTTATTCATACTGACTGATCGTAAAGTAGTTTCTGTATTTTTGTTGTATTTTTTCTGTATTGTAGTTTATGAAAACTAACAAAGTAAAACATTTAGCAGACAAACGTTTATCATTTTGTAATAACTATAATAAAACATTTACCTGTTATGCTATTGTGTATAGATATGAGGCAAACTAAATAAATGAAGAAAATTCAGTAACAACAGCAGTTTAAGAGAAAACAGAATCTAAAATCAGATAAAAGACAATCAAGATATTTCAGGGACAAAACAGACTTTAGTTCAGATATATTAGTAGTAAAGATCCTGTAGAAAAAAGTGGACAAAAGGCTGTCAGCATTGCTATTTAAAGACGTGTGGGAGACCAGCCTTTTCTTCTCGCCTCACTTTTTGCAGCACAACAATAAGAAAAGAAATCATGAAACACTTAAAAGCACAAAAGGCCTCTGTATCTTTAAATAGCCCACGTAGTCCTGCTAGAAGAAAAAAGGAAAGTCATTCGCAAATAGAAATCAGTCTGAGTTTGTTTGCGTCTGTTGTCTGACAGTTCGGCCTTATGTAAAAAAAAAAACACTGTTAAAATACCAGAAAACTTGAATGGATGCATCCAATTATTCCTACATGATAAAACGGTTTTGCTTGATTCACTTTCATTTTCAAACACATAATAAAACTGTTAAATATCAGGATAAACAGAAAGTGATTAAGAGTTTGAAAAAGAAGTTGGTAAGAAGAAAAATCATTAATTCCCAATCTGATGATATTTGAAACATTTTTACATGTTAAACATATAATAACGCTTCACATAGACACGAAAGAATTAAAAGGTGTGTTGAGACTAAGAACGGTGAATTGGTCCGGGCCGAGTCTGTTCAGTTTGGTCTGGATCGAGCCCTGAACGTTGCGTTTGGTCAGTATTCAGACTGTCGTCAAGCTGACTTTCCTGGTCCAAGGCAAAGTTTGTAAACAAAACCACATGACTTAAAGATCTCTTCAGTCATTGGCCAGGAATTATGAGGGTGGGGCAAAGCAACAAAAGAAGGAATAATGGAAGTCCTGCACTTTTCAATTCTTGTTGTCACCAATTCAGACTTTACGGACCAATTCTGAACATCTGTATCAACGTCGGGTCCAACACTTTTTACTTTGGTACGGTGGAGTCATGCTTCAATGCGGTTACTGAGGAGACGACGGCTAAGAGGATACGCTGATAAGTGTTTGACATATAAATCGCCTTGAAAACAGTGTAAGAAACACTGTGTATCACGTTAAAAGTTGTTTAAATGAGCCTGCATTCATCCAACCACATTTCAATGAGATGCTGTGTCTTATTGCTACTTTGAGACTCCGTTTACATCCCGTAACGCCCGGCTACGGTGGCCATTTTGGTTCAGTTTTTCTGCTCCGACCACGCTCAGAGCGAACTGGATCTCAGTCTGACCTGGCCTGGGACAAGGGTCCACTTGGGTGTATTCAGACTGAACATTTTATCCAGAATATCGAGGGAAATGAACTCTGGTTCACTGTAAGCGAACCAAATGTATCCAGTCTGAACACACACAAAGAAAAAAAGCATCATGGTACCAAAACATCGTCATGAAGTCTGGATTTTGCCGTATATCGTCCCATTCTCATTTTCTAATTTCCAAAATTAGAAGTAATTCCTTCTGATTTGTGCAGAAAGCTGCTCGTCGGCTACAAGAAACATCTGGTCTGTGCTTGATGAGAAGGGTTTTGCCATAAAGTACCAAGTCTTTCCAACAACAGGGTTCAAATACTTATTTCCCTCAATGAAATGCAAATAAATTTCTACAAATCCTTTAAAATGGATTTCTTTCTTGGTGATTTTCTATGTCACAGTTTCAGTGAATCATTAGAATGAAAAACTGTCAATCTCTTCTGAATTGGGCAAATCTACAAAATTAGCAAGGGATCGAATACTTTTTTTCCTCCACTGTACATGGTATTATTATTGAGAAAATATTTAACCTTGCTTAGTATCGCTATTCTACACTTTTCAGCACCGTTTTTTTTAATTTATGGTCCATTACCATAGCAGGAATTTAATCTCATCTACTCTTCCCTCCCTAATACTGATGTTCAACAGGAGTCGTGTTTGACAGCCGCCTTATTTCACCGCTTTCTGATCGTTGCTCACAGGTCATGGCCCGTCGGCGCCATCTCTACGATATTTATGATCAGGTGACGGTCCGGGGAACATAAACTTTGTGTTCTGCCAAACAAGCCGCCCCTATTAGCTAGCCTTAGCTGCTGTTTACGCGGGGTCATGTTTCAGGGGCTCACGTTAGCAGGAGCCCCGCGTGGGGTTAACAAGCAGGAGCCCCCATCCAGCCCCCCGTCTATGGCTCAGAAGACCTTCTGCGTCGACATCAGCTCAAGGTTCACAGCACCTCATTGCCTTAGTGACTACCAGGCAATAAATTCTCCAGCAGGAATGAATTGGTTGACCTCGAGGGTAGATGGTGTTGCAAGTTGCTATCAAATACAGTACAGTGTCCGATCCATCTCAATTTTAGCTGCTATTTCCCCCCAATGCGTTGTTTAAAATTCTACTGAGATAGAATATTAGGAATATTTCTGTAAAAATCAAACAGAGATGGGCTCTCAATAATAACAGCAGAGGTGCAGTCTATGGCTTTAAATGCAGCAGTGGTGTCTTTTGCCTCCGTCACTGCTCCCAGTTGATGGGGGTCCCTTAATAATTCATTAGCTGGAAGAATGGGCACGCCCTCATTGGTGAAGGAGGCTTTCTTTTTTTTCCCAGCACGACTGAGAAAGACACCAAGAAAAAGGAAAAAAAGAGCGTTCCTTATATGGTTTTAGGTTAAGAAGTCCCCAATGAATTTCAACAACTTAAAGAACAGCATCTCATCCGTGTCCGAGAAAACAATCCGAGGACTCAAATCAGTCGCAGTGAGAGTGAAGAACGCTGGGACATATTCAGCCTCCAAAGCATGCCGGCCTTCCTTCCGTGCCCACTTTAGGCAGGAAGCAGTGTTGCTGCTAGTGGAGGTAAAAAGGGCACTTTAAAAGCCCCCGTCACAGTGATGATAATGCCGCTGCATAATGCATCGGCGTCTGTTCGGCAGTCAGCAATCACCGGGGGCTTTGGGGAACACATTTTGCACTGTATGCGTTATGTAAATGTATTATACATTTATTTATTAGTACAAGATGGAGCAGTTTACATCAGACCATACAGAGAGAAAAAACCCTGCATGACAATGAAAGGAAGTGTTGAGGATTGACACTTGCTGGCATGAAATCACAGAACTCACTGGGGTCAAACTGAAAAAGGGAAAAACGCATGAGCTCTGCTGACGCGACCATTTAGAATGGACTGAGCCAAAGAGACCCTTCCTGCAGACTAGAAAATCTCCCTAAAATGCATGTCTATTTGTGGCGGTCTGTGGATTATGGGAATATTTTCATGTAAAGCCGACCTTCAAAGATAATGGCACTTTGAAATGCTGCAACAGCAAACTGGAATATGCTGAGGACATTTCTTTCTGCTCTAAAATTTCAACAAATGTATCATTGCATTGACAAACCACCAACTCAAACAGGCAATTTACAGCAAATTACTCCAATCCATCCATCTTCAGAGCCAGGCACGTCCCTTTTGGGGTTGCTGGAGCCTATCCACCGCCTGTCTGTCCTGGAGGAGGATCCCTCCTTTATGTGGACACCCCTGAAGTTTCTCCTTTTTATCCGGAATCTTTTTTTGGGGGAGTTTTTCCTTACCATGAAGGAGGGTCTAAGGGCAGGGATGCCCAGTTTAGTTTAGTCTGCTTCGTTAGTTCAGTTTAGAATTTTCCTATTGTCCCTTTTCCTTATGATTTTCATGTTTACTTTACAATTACCGGCACAAAGCACATTGAGAAGACTGTTGTTGTGATTTTGGGCTGTATAAATAAAATTGAATTGAATTGATATCCCAAGCACTGTTGGGTGAAGACGGGATCCAAACCCTGAACAGGTCATCAGTCTGTTGCAGGTTCACACACTCACAGGCACTCCTAGAGTCCCCAATCACCCTACGCAGTATGTTTTTGGACTGTGGGAGGAAACCAAAGTACCCAGAGAAAACCTGGGAAGACAAATGCAAATTCCACACAGAAAGGTCCCAGCTGGGATTTGAACCAGTGACTTCTCACAACGTCATCGTACATTTCCAACAGGGGTGCAACAGATCACAAAACTCTCAGTTCAGAGTATTTCTAGGTTTTAGAGTCACGGTTCATTTTAAAAAACAGTATAATGGAAAAAAATAAAAAATAAAATCTGCAATTAGTATTTCTTTCATAAAAATATAGAAAGTATTTCATGATTCATACCCACAGACACAAATGTATCATAACATAAAAATATTTGCTCATTGAGGCCTATAAAAACACAATATTAAGATGATTCTTGGATATCAAGATACTTATTTATATAAAACATATCCATAAACAAAGGTGCTTTGTACTTTTGCTAATCCTAAGTATCATCAGTTAATATTTTTACTGCTTCACTTGGGAAAAAAATAACCAGGCAGGCATGAATGCAAGTGTTTATCTCGTGGAAGGATTGTCTGTTTAACCAGCCACCGCTTTTTTTCTGATGTCTTCTCTGTTTGACTCTAATTATTTTGAATTTGCTAGCAAGATGGCAGTCATTGTGGAGGAGCAGCCGTGTTAACTGCCAGCTCTCACTAGAATCAAACTGAGGACTCTCAGCGTGTTGCTGATATCTGATTGTAATTTTGAGACCCTCTTTTCCCTGAGATCCAATTCCAATTTCTTCAGCTTTCTTTTAATTGCATCTGATTACCACTAAAAGTGCACCCCTACTTCTGTTTTGCATCTTTACTGCTTTCATTTGAGCATTTTCCGTTTCCAAGTCCTTTTTTTTCATTTTCAGCAACCTGTTTTGTTTGTCTGATGGATGAAGCCCTTGAAAACACAGTTTGCTCTGGGAAAAGAGGCGCTGAGATGCTACGATGTCAGGTTAAATCGTGTTTGGCACATGGCTCCCTATCCAAGCAACGAGTCGCTTTTGAAAACCAGAGAAATGAGATGAGAGGCTACAAGTTAAGGTCCATCTACCGATAGTTTTCATATTGGATGGCAGCTCCCAATGTCTTCCCGAAAAACCCCTCTCGTTCCTGTCCCATGTTCTCGGGTTTACTTTCATTAAACTACAGCATTCTTTACAATGACATCAATGCTTAAGGAAGCGTAGCTGTGTCACAGCTGGGGTTTTCCAATTACCAACAAAGAGAACAACAAAGGACTCAAGTGAAGAGATAAACAAATAGGCCTAAAGAAGCCCTCCTTTGAATGACTCATTAAACAACTTGCTTATCAGAGCCTCCTGAAGCCCCTCAAACAATATTACTTGTTCATAGTCATTGATTTTCTTTCCTTTCCACTTTATAATTGGAAGCAGCCAAGCTGTACTTTAAAATCTAAAGATGAGTGGCAGATATTTTCAGATGATAACAGCATCCTTCCTCCGTATGGGTGAGTCAGGTTTCACCATTTAGCCACATTGATTCAATTATACTGCAGACTTTCAGAGAAGAATGTAATGCAGCCGATTCGTTTGAATTTGAAGCTCTAGTCACTTCATTAACCTTTCAACTTGATCTAGTAAAAAAGCATCCGTCGGTTGCTTTAATTTTACTTATAGTTGTAGAAAGTACGCTCAACGCATTAACTTATCCCCTCAGTTACATCCATTCAATGAGCAAAGACCAGGAAGGGGCTGATGTGATCAAACAGTTGCTCTCCTGCCATCCGTGAGCTGCGAAGCCCCTCGAAGCCTGCGTTATCGCAGGTTAAAACAAAGCAGGTTTTATTAGAGGAGTGATGGACACTTCAGGGGAGGCAGGAGGGGGGGCAAAGTTATCAAACCAGACCACTAAAACATGCTCCATATTCCTGTGGGGAGATTGGATTCCAAATACAGGCTCAAGGCATCACGGTTGGGGTCACTCCCCAATCTGCACGGGTCAGAGCCAAGGCGACGCTACAAGCCGGTTTGACGTTCTCCATTAACCCCCCCTCTAACTCACAAAATAAACCTAGGCTGCTAAAAAGACAGAAGTGTGGATGGAGAGGACAAATGAACAAAAGGGAGGGTGAAAGGTATTTTAAAAATCCTACTAATGAGGTGTTTGTGGCGGAAATGATGACTGATACACATAGTCAAGAGTGGGCATCCCTGGTGTGAAGTCTCCGGCTACACAATGTTTAGAAGCATGATCACAAAAGGAGCTTGCTCTCCAGCGGCTGGGCCTGCTTAGCAGATACAAGCACATACAATCAGCTCGTCGCCACAAGCCACAGCTTTATTTAAAACTTAAAGCCAACTTCTAAACGAATTGAGGGTTGTTTGGGTGGCTGAGCTCCAAAAACATCGAAAAGTTCTGTATCCGGGCAGAAAATGTCTTGAACAGCCAAGTGGGTTCAGTATTAAATGGAGAAGAGGATGTTGTTTGTGGTCCTGCAAATGTTTTAAGGCAGCTGCAATGTCATTAAAGACTGTATGTCTCTGAATGAATGCCCTAGTGTTTGGGCTGTAATACAGATATAGCTCTGGTTTACTCTGACATCTTTAAATGCTTCATTTCTCTCATTTACCATATTTTTCTGAGTATAAGTCATATTTTTGGCCAGGGGTGGTACTAGTACTCAGGTATGACTTATTCATGGTACATTTCTTTTTAATAAACAGCAATGACCCCTAGAGGGCACTGTAGGAGTGTATCAGCATTTGCTATGGACAGCAACGCAGAAGAAGAAATTCAGTCCTTCGGCAGAATTACTTTAAAGAGACAAATAGTATGACAAAACAAGGTATTTAGTGATTTGAAGTGATATAAAGAGTTTAGTTGACTTATTGGCATGCTCTTTATACCATGGTTATCGTAATAATTGTTCATATATTACGCTAATATACTAGATGCATATATTTACTCTATCATTGTTATCTATTCCATTATTTTGCATTTCAAGTTGAAATGGTAGTTTGTGTTCCTAAAGGTGCAACTTATACTTCAAGGAGAATTATTTTTTCATCTTTATTATACTTTTTTTGGCTGCTGCGATTTGTATTCTGGACCGACCTATAGTCAGAAAAATACGGTATTACTTGTTTCAGAGGGAAATAGTGCAAAGAGTTGCAAAAGTCACCAAAGGGAAACTCTGTGCAAGCAAATACACATTTTACAATCCATCAAGTCCTCACAATTATCCTGATCCTAAAGTTGTCCATTATAGAAAATGTGAGTTGGTACATTCTTCTGTAATTACCCCAAACCACAGAGCTTGGTCTAACAATGGGACCTCACGAAAACAGCAAATTGCTGCGTGCTTTGATGTAGATTTGTGGAGCCTGCAACAGCGATCACCTCTGTCAGAACCATCATGCAGGCTGTTGATAACAGCCAACGAAAACAAGAAACGATGCCAGCGCAATTATGTGTGTCCATTTTAGCATAATATAGAGAGAACATGAGATGCGTGGGAGCGAGGAGTGGCTCTTCCGTCGCGGGGGTGGAAGGTTTGTACGTGTGTGTGTGTGTGTGTGTTTGTGTTAGCATGAGTCGGTGCGAGTGCTATAGAAGGAATGCATGTTCTTCTGTGCGTCTGGGTGTAGATGTCGGTGTCAGAGCCCCTGAATGTGGGTGTCCGCGCTGTGCACTTGTGTGAAAGCAGAACAGAAGCTGGGATCTGAAGAACACATGTTTGGGGTTCTTTTGTGACCAGTGCTTTGAGTTTGAGTATTGTTTGGGTTTGGGGAGAGCATTTCAAAGGGCTGTTAGGGATAAAAGGCAAGTCTCTGGAGCTTACAGCAGCTGCACAGTTTCCATTTTGAAATTTTACAGCGATCTCACACAACAGACCTAAATTTATTGCCATTGTTTGAGCAAATTACAGGCTGTCAAGCAGATATAATTTAATATGCGTGCATTTGGAAAGTCTAAGGCAAGAATCAGCCTCTCACCCGATTTGTTTGTGATTATTACCGCCTGTACACAACCTTTTTTAAGTGAATTCGCCTCTCTCTCCGTGACATTAGCCCTTTGGACACAGTACTTGAGTCACATGGAAGCTCTTTTTGTTGACCTGCCTTCCATTCATACCGACCAAAACAAAAGTGACTCAGCATGAGCTAAGGTCAGGTTTAGGCCCACTACACCCCTGTTTCACTATGATCCCTGGCATGTAAACCAACATTTATGACCCCTAAACGTTTATAACCGAAATGTTACCTCCAATGTGGACGTTCTTTGAATCATCGTAGCTCTACGCATTCAAAGTAATTCCATCGTGTTCTGAAATGGAGAATAGCACTATAAGTTCCAATTATGTGTTACTAACGTATAGAATATACTTTAGGTTATACTTATAACTTTACGTTACACTTATAGGTTACAAACTAACGTAAAGTGTATACTTTACATTATACTTATAACGCAGCGTTTACTTTAGGTTATACGTATAACTTCACATAATATTTATTGTTTACAGTGTATAATTTACGTTATACTAATAACCCTTACTTTATACTTATACATTACAAATGTAAAGTGTATAGTTTTAAATCATATTTATAAATGTAAAGTGTTTAATTTAGGTTATACCTAAAACTTTGCTTGATATGTTACTCATGTAAGGTGTACACTTTAGGTTATACTTAAAACTTTACATTATTAGATGTTACAAACTAACATAAAGTGTGTGCTTTACCTTATACTTTTAACGCAAAGAGAGTACTTTAGGTTGCACTCATAATTCTACATTATACATTACGACTGTAAAGTGTATACTTTACATTATACTTGCATATAGTGTTGCTTGTGTGAACTTATCGGTCAAAAGTCGAAGTGTTCTTCGACAGCAGTTGAAGCGCGTGTGCTCTGGTGTTAAAAGATTAGGGAGTTAATGGGATGGTTCTTAGAAAATTTAATATTATTGTTTGAAAATGGGAAAAACTCAGTTTTAAGTTATGATTTGAGTTGAATACTTGCTAAAACACTGAAGCAGTATTCAGACCTGGACCATGTAATAATGCAAAGCTCCAAGAACAGAAGTTGCTTTGACATTAGTATCAGAAAACGTTTATTATTCTTTAACAGCCAGACATTTAGACTTTGCAGTTTTGCAGCTGCTAGCATGTACAGAAGGCAAGGCGTTACAAAAATGTTCAGCAAATGAGCTCCTCACAGATGTTTTATTTTAATGGAGAATTTTGATTTAGCCTGACGAGAGAATGAAACCAAATCTGATGGATAATAAGTAAGATCTGTGTTGGCACTATTCCTTTACTGGTCTTATGTCCTCTATAGGCAGATGTTTTCTAAGAACCTAAAAGTACTTATGAAGGTCTAAGATAGGCCTAAGAAGCACTCACGCATTTAACCAATACCCAATGTATAGTAACCCCTCTTGATCTGCTGAGGTTGAAAAACTTTGGAGCCTTATGGGTGTAAAAACTCTTGCTGTACTTCCAGAGGTACACAAGTACCACAAAGGAAAACGCGGAAGTCCATCAGATGCGTTCTCCTAGACAACAGCTTTCACTGTGACTCCACTGAGGGGGATGGTGAGAGCCTGGCTGGCAGGCAGGATCAGTCAGTCAGGGTGACCTCATGTGTTTGGCACAGTCAAGGCCTATCAGGTTTCCCTGTGCACAGATTCCAGCTTGTTCACTCAACACTATACCCAGGATCCCCCCCCCCCCTCGAAGGCATGTGTGGGTTGGTGCAAAGAAAGGCATAATTGCATCTGTGTGTGAGTGAGGTTGTGGGTTATAGTGTGTGAGATAGAGAAGGAGGGAGATAAATTATATAAGATAAATTATTCACATCCACCGTGGTCCAGAGAGAATGAGAGACCCTATGGGGGGGTGAGCTGAGTGTCAGTACCCTCTGGTGAACTCGCTGAACTCAGCAGGACTCCCACACTTCCTCACATACACCTCCCCCCTGAAAGTTAAAGGTCCGGCGGCTGTCTGATGTTTTCTCCCAGGCATGTCTTCACCTAATCATTTATATTGGTCTGCTGGTATTAGCATAAATAATAAGCAAACTTTTAAAACCTTTTATCAAACGAGGTTCAAAGGTAATTTTTATGAGCCAGTCAGCTGTGACTGAAAGCAATAATTGATGAGTTTGAACTAATTTATTTTTTAATGCACATTCCCACAAAAGATCACACAGCTGTAACCTTGTGCTGTGACATGTAACATGGCCGACGCGCATGTGCTTTGCACACTGGAACAAGGTTAGCACCATTAAGCTAGGTTGTTCTCCCATCTCCTGGACGGTGATCCAGTCAGAGATGTTTGTTAGAGAATGCAGGTCCCCACAGTAAAGCGCAGAGTAAACAATCATACTAAACATTTCAGACCATCATCATCTAAGACAAACACAAAACAAAAATCCAAGTGGAATCAAAAACAAATTGCTTTACCAAGATGGTGTCCTTCTAAAGCATTTCTGTTCAATCTGCCTCCCCTAAGTCACACATGGGGGTTGACCTGCTTGGGTTGTCCAGGTCTGTGGAGGGTTGTAGAGAGTTGCATCTTAAGGGGAGAACAGGTGGGTTTTGCAGTTTTATTGATGCTCGTATGGCCACCACAAAGGACGTCATGAAAATGGCACGTACCATTGTCATCTGAGTGGTAAATTTATAGAAACTACGCTTTGGCCAAATCCAAGTTTCTTCCCTATGTGTTTTACATGAATTTGGTTTTGAACTGTTCAAACGTTTTGGTCGGTTGAGAATTACACAGTTTATGTGTATTTTACGTCGTTTTTACGCTTTTATTACATAATTTTACATTATTGTGCTTGATTTTTGCAAGATGCATATGCAAATTAGTGGCTTTCTGCGACCATTCCACGTATGTCTAACAGACTTTTCACGCAGGTACCACCAATGTATAACTTTCATATCTCGTAAACCAGTGGTCCCCAACCTTTCTGTCACCGTGGACCGGTACAACGCAAGACACGTTTACCGCGGACCGGTAGGGGGTTGAGGTGCAACGCAAGACACATTTACCGTGGACCGGGGGTGGTATATCTCTTTAGTAATAATAATAACAATAATAATAATAATTTTCCCCTTGTCAAAGCAACTTTCTAAAGAAGTTTGTTATTTGCTCATTTTGGATGTTTGGGTTTAATTTTATCGGGGTGTATCACCTGATGCTTGGTGTCGCGACTTTGACGTGCGTAAAGTGTGACAGATGTAACAGAGAGAATCTGGTCACTTTTCAAAATAAAACATTTTTTTCGAAAAAAAAAGAAAAGAAATGGGAATTATTTTTTCTTTCCATGCGTCCTGGTGCCAAATTTCCCGCGGCCCAGTACCGCTCCGCGGCCCGGTGCCAAGTGTCCTGCGGCCCGGTGGTTGGGGACCACTGTCGTAAACGGCACACATATCACATTTAAATAACATAATTGACGCACCAATTTTGGGCCAGTTTTGACATTGATTTACATGTTCTTTGCGTGTTTATTCGTACCTTTTCCGTTGTTTATTCCTAATACATCTGTGAAAATTTCACGAAAAGACCACAAAGTTTTTTACTTTTTCCACATATATTCACGTATGACCAATTGTCATCTGTGCAATATGCACAAAATATAAATATTGGCTGCGTGATACGGCCTTTAGACCCAAAGAATAAATGATATGGTCGAACAGATCCAGCTAGCAAGTTTATAATGTCAAAGAGTAGACCCTTTAGTTCTAATGGTCACTAAACCTGCTTTCGGTTTCTAATCAAATCAGGAGATCGACATGTGCTGTACAGGAAGTCCACAAAACTGGGCCATAGATTCCCTAAACGCCTGTAAGAGAGACACGTGTCAGCAGATGTCTTCACAATTATCCGTGGTAGGTGGCGGGTATCGTTAGCTCGCCACTGGAATGGAATGTTGATCCAACGTTCACAAGAAGGCAGGGTAATGTCAGCTTAGTGATTAATTGCAAGCTCAAACTGCTGAGGACGCAGAATCGGCACCGACTGCGGCTCCTACAGGAGTTTATTGCTTTATCTGCTGAATCCTAATGTGGCCCTCTCCCTATCTTACCATGCTCCTAATGATGCTTGAGCATTGGAAAATACCCACCAAGAGGGCACTGTGGTTAGTAAAGTGACAGTGACATAGTCACCATTGGCCAAATATTCCTCCATATTTGTAATTGAGGTGTTTGGTGAAGTAAGACTTCCGGAAAACAAGGCTCAGTATAGATCTCTACGGGTGGATATAGAGCTCCCCATACAGGCTGACTCTTCCCAATATGGTGGGAGAGAAAACATATGGCGGTTACACAAGCGTGCAGCTGTTGTTTTTGGGGGCTACAGATAAATAATGGATACAAGTCTTCCGCAGGGTACCCAAGACAACTAATGAGAGAGAAACAGCAGATAGGGAATTAGTAACTAGTTTTCAAAGTCACAGTTTTCTTACATTTTCATAAGTGCCCAAAGACATGAAAATACAGCAAGACAAAAAAAAAAAAAAAAACATTAGTATTCGTCAACAGAAAATAAATGGAAACATTAGCATTTTCCTTTTTTGTTGCAGTAATATTTAGCATATTTTATTATACATACGTCTTAGATGCATATAAATGTTGGTCCCCGTGAACACCACTTCCTCATATTTTCTCCCAATGGAATGCACTTTAACATTTATTATTTTTAGAAAACACTTAAAGGTTTTTTTTTTCTCCAAGAAAAAGCTCAAAAGAACCAAATGTTCAAAACGTTCACTTAGTTTAAGTGGGCATCAGGCGCTCACCTGCTAACAAGCGAACTCTGGCCCACTTAATCTGTGCATAAGAGATGTTCACAAGTCGAATGATTAACCGCTAAATAGTCACAGACCAGCCTGTTCATGGGAGAACACATTTTTTAATGGCACTCCTAAATAGTGTTACCAATGGCTGTTTATGTACCACTAATGACTGAAGAAGAATAAGCCTCTCTATGACATTTGAACATTACTGAAGGCTTTATGCTTTAGCCTTCTTTTTTTTTTTTTTGCCTGGATTGCGACTCTGCTGACTGGACCTCTCCACCTCGCAGTCTAATGCACGACGCCTACCTGTCCCTCTCAGTGTTATTCCATACGCTGACTAATGTGCACACATTGTAGCCTTAAACACAGCTGGAGCAGTGGAATGGTCCAGGGGAGAAACCATTCAGGCAAAGTCTTGGAGGGCGGCTTGAGTCATTTAACTCAAATAGAGCTGGGAGAAAGGAATGTTTGCTCTTGGTAATCCCCCACTTGCTCGACAAGGCTTCACAAGGTTCATCTGCTGCGCTAAATTGGTGCACGTATTCGTATTTGTGTAGGAGCTCATTGTGGCTGGGTGAGAGGGGCTGAGTCTGACAGGACTGGCAGACATTCAAGCCCTCATGCCTATTTACTTATCCTCATTCATGGCAGAATTGGCTTTTTCCGGAGCCATTTTTCAAGCCATGCGTGACACGGTATTTTCATTGAGCCTGCCACTACTAATGCGGCTGTGCGGAGTAAAATGTTGCAGGCAGCCGGTATATGTCTTTAGTAGAGGGGCCATCAGGGCCTCCTACTGTAATCACAGCGGTAAGGCTACACTGCCATTTGCATGTCTGCAGCAAGGGTGTTATCCAATTTTCAAGTCTGATTTTCTGGATGACGACGGTTGGTGGTTTTATGCAGCGACAACCGAGTTGGAGAGCAGATTCCACCAAGTGAGAAGACGCTCAGGAGAAGTATTTTTCTTCTTATGCCAGATTTATGCTGATGCGTCTGCGGTGTGTCTCCATTGTGGGGGAGTCTCTGTTGCGTCTTCAGTCCATCCCTTTTTCCCCCCGGCTTCCAGAGGGGGCGGTTTATCCTGCCACCCCTGTGTCATCCTATTCCAAAGCATCGAGGCCCCATGGCCTCTCCTTCCTCACGGAGTCTTTGTTAAATGCACGTTTTGCGTCATAAATGACATTGTGCTTTAGTACTTTCAAAATAAACGTTTTGTCAAGCATAGCAACTGTGAACATAGGGATATCCACAGTGTTAATGTGCATCATCGCATGGGCACGTTACCTTAAAAATAAAAATGTATAACATCTTAATTTTGAAAGTACAGCGGAAGTTTTTATTTTGAAACCTGGATCTGTTTCTCCAGCGTTTTGCTGCGAAATTGACGCGTCAATGGACTGCAAATAGAACTCCTGCATTAAGCTTGCGTTGTGGAGCTTGAGTTGTGAAGCTTGAGTTGTGTTATGGAGGAACAAACATCAGACATGACGAAGGCATGTCAAACGTTCCAATTAAGGGTGGAACGAATCTTTTTAACAATGATTCATATCACAATTTGTGGTTGACGATGCAGTTCATAGTCAATATTGGTTCATTTTGAACGATCCGATGTGTCCGCTTTGATGGCATGTGGTTATTTTTACGCAACAGTAAAATAAACCTACTGTGCCTCAATTCATATGGCATTTTTCAAGATACAAATTATTGATTTACCAGTATTTCACTTTTAAATCATTTGTATAAATCGTATTGGTTGAGTCGATGAACAACTTATCTTAAACAGATCAATCGTGGGAATAGAAATCGATTCATTAATTAAGTCGAGTAATCGTTACACCCCTAATTCTGATTGATTAATGGAAGTTTTATTTTTTTGTGTCAACACATTGGAGACGCATCACAGACGCACAAGTGTAAATCAGCTTTTAAGCAGATGGTGACATTGACTGTTAAAGACCAACCAGACGTTTATTATTCACACCTCCAGAACAGGCATTTGTCTCTTACGTGGGTTCTTTGAAAGAATAAAATTCTTCTTAATGAAACTCATTTTATTGCTTAGAAAGGGGCTCTCAGCAGACTCAGCTTACCATTTTGTCTGGTTTGGAGAATGACCGCAGACTAGAAATAAAGCACGGTGCTTAGCAGAAACCATATGACAGGACTATGTGCTTCATCGGTATCAGCAGGGGACGAGGGTACTTCACATGAACCGGGCTTTCACATGATTATCGGATAAATTCACCACTCATGGCAATTTAATAATGAATCTATTAAAAGAAGGTGGACGAGAATTTCCTGCCGTATGAAAAGACAATTAAGCCTGATTAGATATGGTGGTATAAAACGAGGCCTTCGTCTCCTTCAGATGCTGCTGCTTTAGGAGACATGCAGGGATCCTCTGGTGCTTCTCAAAGTGTGCTTAGCCGCCACTCATTAAAAATGCAGGAGCAATTACCCCGGCCAAGTCAGACCGAGTGAGCTTCCACCCAAGCCCCCTCGCCTCCTCTTATCCTTCCACCGCCTACACCTGCAACCTGAGTACTTTATGTCAACCCTCTCGCCAAAGGTAGAGCAGCAGACACAGCAGAAAAAAAAAGAAAGAAAGCTTCGGTTACACAAAAGTGCTTCTCTGCCTCGCTGCGTGTTTGCGCTCATTCCCCTTCACTCCGGTTTGAGCAAACATCCCCAATCCTCTGCGAACGACCTAAACCTACCCACGCAGAGATGCCTTAATGGAGACGCATCACATGACTTATGGCCTCCGTGGACATTCAGCACCGTTCCTCCTCCTACTCGTACACTGAGCTCACATTACCGACTGTGTTATCTCCAGCAACTTTTCTTTGTTGCTCTTTTAACATGTTATTCAAACCTTAAAGTCACACTCTGACCACCTTCAGGGGTATCTTCAAAGCCTTCCCAGTGGTCTTTTAATTATGATTATGCTGGTTTTAGCCAAACTCAAAAAACCTGTAGTTTTCTTGGACATAGTTTCTGCAGAGCGGCAGAAATCTACCTCTGAGTTGTGGGCGGGACTGTTGGCAAAGAGTCAGCCCACCCCCTTCACATCATTCATCTGTTTACACCCTCTCCCACCAAACACAACCTAACAACAAACATGGCGATCAACATCAGAGTTTACATCCAGATTCCAGCTCAGACGAGGAAAACGAAGACGTTCAATGACCTATTCGTCTGCAAGCATGGGGCGGAGCAGGGAGCTTATGGCCCCGCCCAGCGTATTTTCTACGTCACAAATACAATGATCATCTGCTCCTGAAACACAGTTTTCATCAGAGTTGGTCTCAAAAGGTCAAATGGAAAAAGACAAGGCACATTCATTTTTGGCTCAATGAAGTTTAAATTTACAAATGACAGTCTACAAACGTAGGCGGTGTTTACAGGTTAAACTCTGACAGAGGTTTTCCTGTAGCAAAATAATTTGAAGCCTTTTTTGGAGTCAATAGTAGTCATTACATTTATCTTATAAGTTAAGTAGACCTCATAAAGATCAATAATGTTGTTAAACACAATATCAAAGACTTGAAAGTTTCCAAACCAATGCACAGCATGATTTTAAGTGGAGTTCAGACCATTGACTATTTCAGAGAACTGGACTGAGCGAGTGTGATGTCATCCATAGAAAATGGTTTACTTCAGGCTGCAAACCAAGTAAAGTCAATTCAGTCAATTTTTAATATATGGATTCCGCCATGCTGGAGCCAAACGACATCAGTAAGTGGCGATCGGTAAGAAGGCCACACCCCTACCACTTGAAAGCGGGCTTCACCAAACCTGTTGAGCAAATGGTAAAACTTTGGAAGTGGGGGCCAGCAAGCTCCGCCCACTTTTACTGAGACATCTGATTGGTCAGTTTATAATTTAAATTACAGAAAAAAATAATGTGGAGAAAATGAGGATTAGCAATTAGATGTTAAAGAAATATCAGAGAAAGATTGGTTCTTTGACCAATAGAATGAGGAACAGCTGTTTATTTCTCCAAAGGAGTCTATGGGATTTTGGCTTCTTGGAGCCACTTCCTGTTTGGAACGCCAGGGGGAAGAGTCACTCAGTCCAGTTCACAAATTCAGTTAATGGTTCAGTCAATAAATAAAAAGTGGAAATTAGCTTTTGTGAGATGGTTTAGTGATTTATTAGTCAAACAGAAACCTTTATGCTGTGTTTTCACATCTAGGTTGCCAAGAACATCCTGATTTGGTTCTTTTAAAATAAAATTAAAGCATTTTATTCAATTTAGTATAGATTTCTCCCCCCCCCCGAAAAAGAAATCCTGCGTCAATTTATTCAATCTTTCGGTCAATAAAAAGACTTGGAACTCAAATTTACTTAAAAGTTCATCTGAAAAAAACTAACTTTTTAACTTTACAACCGTACTCTTGTAAAGATTATAGATGCTTTTTATCGTCTTTTATAGTAAATAGTTCAATGTTTTAAAGGTGTCAGCAGAGAGAGGCGCCCCGCCAGTGGTGGAGGTCACAGACGGCAGGACACTTGGCCCAAAAAGCAGCAGGAGCTCCCGGAAATAGAGTTTGAGGCATGCAAAAGCAATGGAGGGTGAGAAAGAGTAATTACAAAGAGAGGCAACATGAAAGAAGCAGCAAAGAGGAGGGCAGTCCACAAAAGAGCAATGAGTCATTTCAACTAAAGTGTGGGGGGATAAATAAACAGTCAGAGATGAAAAGAGACAAAAAATTTGAGCCAGTACCCCCTTACCCCGAGGCAACGGACGAACGAGAAAAGAAACACAAAGGAAGTGTGGAGCAGTGGGCAGAACAGACAGCTCCAAGCTGACGGTGGAACAAGAAAAGCTGGTAAAAAGTGAGGAAAAAAGAAAAAGCCAGTGTATTTGTAGAGTCCTGCTGCACAGGAGAGTGTGAGGGCACATCATGTGTCTCTTTTGATCTGCCTCTAAATCTGAGGCAACATCTCTCCCATCTCTCTCACTCCGTGCCGTCTCTGCGTGACATTCTCTTTTTCCTTTTGTACTCGGGGAAAAACACGGAACGCTCATCCCATCACGACGGCTTCATTTTGGGGTGGGTTTTTTTTGGTAGGTCAAAGCTCCACATTCTCCTCTCGAACGAGTGTGGAGGACAAAGAGAACAGATGTAACATAGAAGAATGGACTTAACCACATGATTAGATGTGAAGATGTGGCCGCTTTAGGGTTGAAATGACCCCCACCGCACACAGGTGGGAGTTCCTCGGTCTTAGAACAGACTCATCGCCAGTCACTCCAGATGGTACGGGAAGGTAGAATCAGAGATGAGACTCCACCATCCAGCAAATCTTTTCCTCATCGCCTTGTTTTCTCCGCTCACCTGTTCTAACGTAACGTGAAGAGAACACCTGCAAACAGCTGGTAGGACCTTCACTTTTGACAAACGATGACTTCACTTAAACCCTTCTGCAGCACAGAATTTTTGTCCAGTCTCTAGCTTAAAGATCATAATATTTCTGATATTAGAGAAAACTAACTTGATAGTAACGATTGAATAAATTGTAGACATGTTTTAAGACAATAAACTTTAAAACTCAGTATTCTTAAAGACATTTAATTACACATTAATGCAAACATTAATGTTTTTATTTAACTTTATATAGTTTTTTAAAAGGTTTTTAATTTAATTTACGAAGTATTTCTTTTTTACTTACACATTAATATTATTCTTAATAATAAAATATTACGTTTTTTCTAACTGCATTGTATTTTTAGGTTGTTTTTTAACTTTACATAATATTTTTTAAAAGTTTTACTAACTTAACATGGTATTTTTTACTTCTTTCTTTTAACTCTACATATTATTTCATGTTTTTTTTCTTACCTAGAATTTTTATTTTCAACTTTTAATTCCTTTGAACATTACATCGTATTTTTAGTTTGTAAACAGTGGCCGGTTTTGTTTTAAGAAACAGATTTACCCGAGTTATGGAAAGTTTAATATAACTTAATTACACAAAAAATTCAAAACAAATTAAACTTAAAATGTATTATTCTTGTCTTTAAGACGAATATGGTCAAGAAATAAAGATAAATTGACTTTTGTAGCTCATTGTAATAATACATATTTGTAATGAGGATTATAAAAAATAGTCATTTTCTTCAGCAAAACAGTCCTTTTTAGACATAATATTTCCAATAATCAGAGTAATTTGTCTAAACATTAAGTGTTTAAATTTAAATACTAAGTTTTGTGTAAGAAGGGCAAAACACCACAATTTATTTTAAGAAAACATATCAGGACTAGCTCCTGGTACAGAAATGTTCACTTAGAAGAGAAAAGCATCTTATATGTGATATTTTTTTTTACATGTTCTGGGGAAGACATGTTCTCCGTACCGAAGCTGCACAGCCTCTTTGCTAAAAATGTAAAAGTGAGGTTTGTCCTCCCATCATCATCATCATCATCCGTTAATTCCACCAAAGATAAGAACGATTGTGCCACGTTTTCCTATTGCCTTTCACACAAAATGGATTGCATCCTCGAGAAAGCGCTCCTTTAAAGCATCTCTAATGAGACCTGTTTGTCAGCATCTGCAGGGCCGAGCCATAGCATCAAGATACGGGGTGCTGGCCACGACGGGGCCAGGACAAGCTGTAATTTAAGCGCAATCTTAATGTATGGGTGTGGAGATAAGTTGTGCTGTCAGATGATAGATGGGAAGGGTTCAGAGTGCCCACTGCTGTAGTGTCTTTGACTGGGCTCGGGTGTCTGTGCACGCAGACAAAGGCCACAGCCAATAAATAGAGATGTCTGCCTCACTAACTGACAGGCATTTTACAGCTGGATGAGGCCAAAGCCAGAGTCGGATATAACTAAGACTTTTTTTTTTGTAATTATCAAGACACTCAGCGAGCTTTTGAAGTGAAGGACTGAGAAAACAAAAGGGAGGAGAAAAGACGCCAGAGCACTTTACTAAAACCCTGAGCTGAGAAAACATTAAAAAAACACACAATATTATTAAAAAAAAAAAAAAGTTAGCAAATGCAAGATGGAAAAGGTCTCTTGCATTAAAGAAAGATTGACAAAGCTCCGTCTAATACCCCCCCCTTTTCCTCCAAAAACATTCCCCCATCCCTCCAACATAACCTGCTCCACCTAAAGATGTGAGGTTTTAAACCGGTGCCTCCAGCAGAAGAGACAGATCCAGATCCTCTCACAGAGCTACGTTGGCTGGTGTTTATTTAAGGCTAGGGACATTAGCCGCGCTAAATCAACCTCAATTGGCCCTTCTCGAGTTGTCGGACAGTCTGGTTTATCCCACAATACAGCCCAAGAAGAGGTGTGTGTCCCAGAGAGTCTGTGCATCTGCGTCTCTGCCATATTTGCCATTAAATATATTAAAAAATGAAACTTGTTAAAGGTGTGAAGGTTAAGGTTCAATGCTACGTTCAACCACTTTTGGTACCACTTTTCATGAAAGGTCTACGTAAACGCGCTTCTACGTTCATAACTCTCGTGTTCACATGTCCCGACGCAAAGATTTAAGACAGTTTTCGAGCTCTACGCACAAAACCAACAGCTACTGAAAGCGCATTGAAAGTTAAACAAGTTGAACTTTGACCAATCAGGGACTAGGATTGGGTAGTGACGTATGGGTAGCATCTTTTTTAATCAACCCAAACTGCCAACCGTTTAAAAAATGATCATGATTTCAAAGATTTTAGTTTGTGTCCGGCCGGAATTTTATGACCAGGTCTTTGAAACCAGAAAAGAGCCGGGAATAAAAGAGCTTGGAGTCGTATTTGGGAGATTTGAATCGCTCTGACATTTTGCACCAAGCCTCCTCCAACTGTAGGTGGCGGTCGTGCGCAACTAAACAGTAGTAAAAAGAAGAAGAACAAGAGTCGGCTTCCTGCTTTACCAGTGTGAACATCATATGTTAAAAGTGCTTTTAGCGAAAGGGGACCTGGCCGCAGACAAGATGGCGCCCAGACATCATTAGCTGAACGCAAAAATTCTACAAGATTTCAGGAGTGTAGCGCCTTTTAAAGTAGTTTAGTGTGCAAAAAGAGCTTAAAACTGGGCATAAAATGGTCTGCATTTTATTCCTTTCCAAAAGGACATTTACAAAAGTGTTCAGATTTGTAAAACTGTTACGCCAGAGCTGCACTGTGTGCATTCCTTCAACAGCTGTAACGCGATCAATGTGAATCGGCGTATTCTGTCGTGGAAAAAAGCGGCTTTGGGCCAGTGTGTAACATTTCAGTAATGTGTGGAAAAAACACTTCAAAGCGTTGCTCACCGGCAAAAAGCTGTGTTTTCTCTACCAATCAGCTGCTTCACGTTGATCGCATAGGGAGTATATCGAAGGGCATCATTGGTTTAGACAGACACGTCTCCAGAATCAAAGTTTTAAAGCTTTTAAAACAGAAACATAACTGTAAGGGTTGCCAGTTAAATTTTCGACCGAAATGTGAGGGTGGGAACTGGACGTGAACTTCCGGTTCCGGACTTCTGGATCTGGCTACCGATGTGATGTAGCATGAGGCCTTAGCAGCGTCTCCATTGACTAAGAAATTGCGCAAACTGGATTTGCGATTTGCACTTACGAAAAAAAAAAGTGTTTGCGTTTGGAGGAGGTGTTTTTTTTTTTAAGTGGATCAAAAATGAAATATTGGTCAAAACTGTGGCGGAAACACTTTCTTCTGATTAAATGAGTCCTGTGACCAACAACCGGGTGGTGATGCGCTTCTTGGTAGGAACTGGCTGCCTTGGGCGCTGCACAGCTGGGCCACAGGAGGTCCCACAGCAGCTGTGACAGAAATGTGAATGTATCTGCTGTAATTCAAAGTACTGTTCACACCCGTCACCATGTTTTTGAATGACTTATCACGGTTATTATTTCGACATTTGTAGAATTTCAATAAAGTCATGTGCATATGTCTGATGGAAAGATGCTACTTTAGCTACTTTAAAATATGATAGTAGAAACACAAATCTGGAGTTATTCAAACAAAATGGTCATTTATTTGAATAAACCCTGAAATTGTTTTTAGTGAAAAATTCGTATCTATCAGGATAAAAAAGGATTGAACAAACAGACACAAATTTGAATGCATTGGAAGCTCTACAACTGATCTTGTATTGACTACTAAAGCTAAAATCTACAAAAAAGAAGCTAAAAATAAAGGCGCAAAAATGATCCTATGGTTTGAATATCCAGGGAATAGACGGAAATAGAGCCTTTAAAGGGTGATTTCATCAAAGCAAAGCAACATCCTGCCAGCTCCACACGGCCATAAGAGTTGTGTGTGTCTGCGCACACACACACACACACAAATCCACTTTCAGGAATCAATAACTGAACTAAAGAGAAGCACATGCTACACCCCACTGCACTGATCAATAGAAAGCCAAATGTTAGTGTTTCGCCTGGTCCTTTGACTTTCACGTTTTAATCAGGAGTGACTCGCGCATACGTCGGCATATTTACAGACATCGCACAGAGATCCGTTTTTACTCGGAGATCCTTCTTTGCCTTTAAATGAAGACGCCGACACTGAAAAACCCGAGTGGAGAAATAGAAAATATGCTTAAAAGACAACCCTGTCCTTGTAGTGACACACCACCTCTCTACCATAACCCTGGATTTCCACGCCTGATCCATGTCCGTGAGAGCTCCAAGACATCCATCAGTAACGCCGAGGCAGTGATGAACACCGCGCCCCGTGTGATTTGAGGCTGAGCAGAAACTCTGACCTTGTTATGAATTTGTGCGTTATTGTGTAAAAGCCAGGCTGAAGTGACTGCGACACGAATCTGTCAAGTGGTCGGAGCCTGTCAGCCGCGGGCCTTCTGTTGTCCCTGTAATCAAGCTATCAATGATGGTTAATGAGAGCGTGACACGGCTCTTCGCAGCCCTCTTGGCCACGATTCCCAGCACTCTGGCCTCTCTCCCAGCTTTCCCTTTTACCCTACTGACCCGTCATTGTGACGCCGCTGTATTAACCCTGCAGACCACCAGCTCGCACTCTAACCGTGAAATCAAGATGACTGCCGGACGCCGGTGCTGTCGACAGAATGCAAATGCCTTTTTTCTTTCCCCGTTTTTGGCACGACACAAAACCCCCGGCGGCTCGTTCAAGGAGACATCAAACGCTGACGGTGGCAAGATCAGATCTGCGCTGACCTTGGGAGTGAACTGCAGCATAGGCAGAAGGGAAGAGGATGGGGACCCTGTTGCAGCAGAGGAGCGATGCAGCAAGTAGCAGGGGAGGGAGGGAGGAGGAGGAGGAGGAGGCCATGGGAGAATGAAGGGGCATGCCTTGATTGAGAGGCCCCTGAGATGAGCGGCTCTAAGATATGAGAAGGGAGCGGGAGGGAGAGGGGGAGTTGATGGAAGGAGTAGGGGAGGAGGAAGATGAGTGGGAGGGAGAGAGGAGCCATATGGCAGCAGTACAAATGTATTAAACTATAAATTAGGGGGGGGGGGGGGGGGGCTTGTGGACTGGCAGGTGTGGCAGCAGAAAGCTCCTCCAAGATGGAGGGAGCAAAGCTGGACATGCAGAGGGAAAGATTTGATGGATTTGCTGCAAATTCTTTGATCCTTGCAAAGATTTCAAACCTTGTTTTTAGTAACATCAGGTTTCTTTTTGCTGTAGACCTTTTCAGGCTTTTCTCAAAACCTACACGCAGCAAAAAGTTTTGTTTCTTTAAGAGCTAACATCTAGAAATAATGAAATGATTGTTAAAACTTAATTTTAAGACAAAAAAATTCCACTGTAATGAATCGTATTTTTAAGTTCATTAAATGTTGACGAGCTAAACTGGCTTTCATCAATATTATTTTGGAAAGAAAAATGGAAATTTACGTTTGGTCTTGCAGATTTTAAGATCCTATTCTCATTTTGTTCACATGTTGCTCTGAAATGAGTCATTCCCAAAATTCCACAAGTTTATTGGCACTGTAGTCAAAATGAACGACAATTAGGTTCAGAAAGTCTCAAAAAATACAAACCGGTTACCGTAAACTAGAGAAAAATACTCATTATTGGGCTGTTTAACTATTAATTTGAAGTAATTCTATGTAACAATTAACTTTTTAGCTTATTCTTTTTTCTTTTGACTATTTTGGACAGATAATTAAACTTAATAGTAATTTTCTTCTTAAAATGTGTTTTTTTAAAACTATTTTTAGGCTCAAAAATATTTTTCCATCATTTAGAGAGAAACAATCTGCAAACGCAATGAGTAGAATTTGTTTTGGAAAGTTTTCCCTAAAAAAGGTTGTTATGTTCTGACTGTTAAAGACAAAATAAATCTCCAAATTTCCTCTGAATATTCATATTTAGGTCTATTGTTTTGGTAACTGGAAACATTATATCTTACAATAACAGTTTATGGCTCAAAAAAGAGTTTTAAATCTTAAAAGTAGGTACATTTATACACTTCTGCCCACTAAATAAATCCTTCTTTGAGCGGTAAAGCAGTCAACTATCCAAAGGGTGTCTGACGGTAGGGATACCAGTTTGGCTTAGTCAGTTTGTTAGTTCAATTTAGTATTTTCCTATTGAATTCTATGTATTCATGATCCTTTTGATTTTATGTTTAACTTTTTCAATTAGCGTTACAAAGCCCATCGGGACGACTGTTGTTGTGAATTTGGGCTATACAAATAAAACTGAATTGAATTAATTTATTTTCCAAATCCATAACCATCTTAAAGGCTAGAATGACACATGTTGAGATACATTTGTCCTAAAAATGAGAAACATAAATGTTTAATTTACTTACAAACATCTGTCCTGCTGTTAAAAAAAGCATTTGTTCTGTATTATAAATCAAAATAAGCTTTTTTCATGAAATCGAGCAACTCTGTCTGTTTAAATAAGTCTCCTCCCCATTCAGAAATAAACTTCCTCTTAAAAAAATGATGTTAAATAAAACAACTTGTTTTTAAGAACCTTTGCTTAAAATAAGATTTTTTTTAGATCAATTGACTCAAGAACAGCTGTTACTTTTGACTGAAAAGTTACCAGGAAGCTTGCTTAGCTAAAATCAAGAGTTAAAAGACATTTAATCCAGAAATGTAACAAAAGTACTTGGTAGGAGGTTATTCTTGCAGTGACGATGTTAATTTTGAGCTGAAAAAAAGTTGTTTTTTTTTAACAATAAGAATAAAACGAAGTCTTGTTGGTAAAATTGGAGTCTTTCAAATTTCAGTGGCTTAAAAGGTATGAAAAGAAAATATGATTTTTAAAATATTAGCACTTCTGGAACCCAAAAGAGACATGAAACGAAAAATCCAATGAGAATTTCCATTGGTTAAAAGATTTAAACAAACATTAATGAACCGATTTGGTAAAAGGTTCAGTTCCAGACGGCGCTGCTCTGCACACAACACCTTGCTACAGGTGTGTACACGTCACCAACAAAAGCCAGTGTTTCGCGTTGTGCTCAAAAGGCAAACAAAGTAATCCCCAGAAGGTTTCCATTTTAATCCCCTGATGATGTCTGGGTAGCGTGCCCAGCCGGCAGCCTGGCAGCCACCGGGGCTCGGGTCTGGGCTTCCATCCCAAAGGCACTGATGCGCACTACAGCTAGAACAAACATGGGCAGCCTGCGCCGAGTCTGTGTCAGAGCCCCACCATCAGCAGCGGAGACATTCAATAAAATGACAGGAGGAAGGGGGTCATAACCTCCACCACCAGAACACATCTGACCTCCTTTAGAGTCCAAAACCAAATACCTAAAAATAAGCTCCTATTAGTATGTGAGATCCATTTGGATCTTTTGGTTAAATCCATCAGCGGTTCCGCTCAGCAGTTGGGTTGGTGGTTTTCCTACCAGCCCCAGCGGCCCTTAGATGCCAGCCTTTACGCCATTCAGATGGCGGTACACGCCCACGCACGTACACGTCCCAACTCTGAGCGGACCCTGCCATCTGAAACTATTATCACCAAGGCTGGCGATGTGACAGATGGGAGGGGGGGGGGGGGGGGCAGGGAGGGAGAAGGTTAGGAGGGGGTTTGAGGGATCTGAGAGCGGCATACCTTGGTTTGGAGATAGTGGGGGTAGTAGTAGGTGTACTGAGGGTACATTGGCTGCTGCTCCAAACGCTTGCCCATGTAGCTGGAATCCTTAGCACTGGGGCAGGGAACGGTGACACAGGGGCGGGAGCTGCCAAGTAGCTAAGCAACGTGACCGGGGCGGCAGAGGGGCTGTGCAATCCCAACCTCGTCTGCAGCGCTCTGTCGCAAGCCGATCCCCAGGGGAGAAGACGGGCTCTTTCAGCCGGGTCTGCCTCTGACAGGGAACGCTCCCACAAACTACGCGGCGCCGGTCCGGACACTTGAAGCCAGGCAGATGCCCTCTCAGTCCCTCGCTGCTCGATCCGAAGAAATCTTTCCAATGTTTTCCAGGGGAGAGTTAGAGTGAGGTAGAAGGAGGAAGAGGGAAGAGCCCGGCGCTCCAGGTGGCAGGAACTCTGCCGATCTAAGAAACGGTGAGAAACCGGGAGAGAAAAAGAGGAAGAAGAGAGGAGGAGGAGAGGAATGGCGAGGAAAATGGGAGAGGATGTATAGGGCGACTTCTCGGTTTCAGCCGTTTCACTCCAGTCGGACTCTCTCACTGCCCTTCTCCCTTTGCCGCTCTTTCCCTCTCGTCTGATTTGGCGATGCCTGCGTGCCGTCCTGTCAGACAGAAGGGGAGATATCCTCAGCGCCGCTTTCCCAACAGATGCGCTTTGTGCGAGGAGGGGAATCACAAGGCAGGAGGTCGCTCCGCAGCGTGGAAGGAGATGGGGAGCGCAGCAATTATCCCAGCTTCTCAAGGATGTGGCATTTAAAAAATCCACTGATCGTTAGTCAATCCAACGCGCTCCGGAAGCGAGAGGAGGAGAAAAAAAAGGGACAGTGACTGCTTCCCAGGTGTCCGTGGAGGTAAAGTCCCGTCTTGTTGTCCTCCTCCTTTCTGCTCCTGCTGAACGAGCTTCTTGTTCCTCCTCCGCCTTGTAAGCAGCCTGCCTCTCACGCGTACGCTTTCTCGGTCTTTCAACCTCTCAGCCTCTATCCCTTCTTCTTCTCCACACTGACAGAGTGGTGATGGTGGGAGGGGGGGGGCTCGTCCGACTCTGTGAGCGGAGCAGACTGCCTCCTCTTGCCCCTGCCCAGCCTGTGGGAGGGTCTTCAGCCGCTCGGTGCGAGTGGAAGATCCAGACACGAACCGGCGGGCTGCAACGTTTCCACAACCTGGAAGAGCGCCGGGAAGAGGAGGAGTGGAGACTCCAGGGGACGGCGCCAGCATGAGGAGTCGATTCCCCCTACTGGCTGCTTTGGGCGCTGCCGGCTGCAGCCTGCGGCCACAAACGCCTTCTGTCATTAAAACAATCAGTTCAAAGGATTCAGGTCGGATGAACACTTTGTCGTTTGCAACACAAACGGAAGAGGTTTTGTCTTGAATCAGGCGTTATCAAACTCATGGTGACAGATAATGTCCCACCAGAACAGACAGGGGAGCTCAAAATCATATTTACAATAGAAATTGAAACTGGTTCAGTTAAAAGTACAGCAAAGGAAAAAAAAACACATTCTTTAATTCTCCTGAAACGCTTTATTTCCCCTTTTAAGTTTATATGTTTTAGTTTAACTTTTTATTAACATGTCGAATTAAAGTTTAACCCTTTTTCTGCTCTGCTTTTCTGCTAAAAAAAAAAGAAAAGAAAAGGAACAAAAATATTCCTACCAGGAATTATTATTCTAAGAAAAACATTCTGGTCACTAAGACAAGTTTTTCTCAAACTAAAATCATTTTTCTACTGATAAACTTTCTATTTCAGATTGTTTTTCGTTAAAAGAGACTGTTAGTACTTTCTTAAAATTAAGTTTTTGCAGTGTGGAGGTCTTTCTGAATCACAAAAACAAAAAAGAAATTAAAACTGTTTTAAACAAAATACCGTTAATCATGTATTTATTTAAACTTGAAATATATGTTTGTAACTCATGATGCTCGCTGTTTACAAAAAAAATCTTTAATTATTAGATAAATATGCTTTCACATTGTAAAAACAGACACCTTACAAATAAGTCTTTAAAAAGGTAGAAAGAAGAAAAAATGGTCTAAAAAAATTCTAGCTTCTTTTCCTATAAAAAAAACATTCTTACATCAGATTTTTTTTTTTTGCAATACAGAAAATAATAACTTTTTCTTGAAACAAAACTCTTTTCCTTTCCTATAATTTACTTTTTACAGTGCAGTAAATCAAACACACCCACCAAACAAATGGATGCTTTATCCAATAAAAATTCTGTTCCCATCACTAACATCTTCTTGGTGTGGATGTTTTAAAACAATATGATATGATATGATATGATATGATATGATATGATATGATATGATATTATATACAATATCAAAGGCTATTTTAAAGGCTTAGTGTTTGGTTGCTAGTTTGAATCCAAATGCAACTTTATTTTTTTTTTAGGTTTTTAGGATCTTTTTAGAGTACTAATAACCCTGTGATCACCCACAATGCAACAGTTTTTTTTTGCAGTTGTGCTAAAGCTCACTGATATATATAAACATACATAAACAGAAGAACATAATGCACACTAAACTTAACTAAAGTAATAAACTTACGATACATTTATTAAGAATTAAGAGTTCAGAGACGTTCATAAACAAACAGGAGCAAAGACTCCATTGGAGACTTGATCCCTGATTATTTCAGGAGAACCTTAAAGGCTAAAGCTTTAGCATGTTAGCGGCCACTTTATTTTAATGTCTTAAAGCTTGAACTTTAAAATATTTTTAATTTTAAAATTTTTAAATGAAAAATAAATAATAATAAAAAAGAAACAAACTAAATGCATTTGTTTCCTTCAGTGTGCTCAACAGAAATGGAAAAAAATGGGAAAAAAGATTTGTCGTCTATCGCTGTCATAGAAACCAAGAGCCCAGTTTCCTGTGGATTAATTGTTCTGCCGCAGATGTTTCCAAGAAATGACCACTGGATTCAGGGGAAGAGTGGCGTCCAGCCAGGACGGGGGCAGAAGAGTGGGAACGAGGGAGCAAAGTGTGGAGTTAGGAAACAGCAAGGCGTGGTTTTCCTGGAGAAAAGCCGTGTTGCTTTGGCTCGACCCGGATATTCCACAGCAGCAATCGGTTGAGGAATCTCCTGCAGCAGGACATCATTCCTGAGAGCCTCATTGGCCGTCATAAAGACTAAACTTATGTCAAGCTTCTGCATGAGAACCACTAACATTTAATATGACAACTTTTAAAAATATCTTAATAAACTCAGTAAACTACGAAAACAGAAGATATGGGGAGGGGGGGGGGGTATACTCTCCAAGATATGGCAGCCACAGCTAAAACAAAACAGTCAGATATTTTTAGGTCATGATTTGATCTCACAACTAAAACACAGGTTGTCAAGTTTTGTAACAAAGACACCACAACAATTCAACCCTACATTAATGGTGCAGCAGCTACCAGACGTGCCTTTTCTACTCAAGTAGAAACAGAAGCACAGAGTGGAAGGAGGAAGAGGGTCGGTTCATTTCAAAACAAAATCTCTGAGTAGATGAAGGAATTAGGGTGGATGTGGATGTCTGCTGGATGAAATCGGGTTATGCTACATTCTCACCAAACTCAAAAACACGCGTGTGAGCACTCCCAATGAAGTAAAGTAAGCAAGTAAGCACACGCATGTCCACCTTTCAGGCTTCTGTGTTAAAAAAACACTCGTTCATGTACCGTTACAAAAGTTTTTACTTGTCTTTTCAGGTTCTATGTTCAAAATGTGCAGCGATTGAACCAAATAAACCAGTTGATCAATCAGGGATTGGAGATTGAGGATAGCGTAGTTTCTAATTCCTGGAAGAGCCACACATTTAAAAATTGATCATAGAGGAGAATTTAATAGTTGTGGTTTGTGAACAGACTCCGGAATTTTATGACACCGAGTCTTTCATATATATCGGAATGGAGCCGTGAAAGAAAAAGCCTAGAGCAAGATTTCCACCATTTCGCACCAAGCATCTTCCAAAAGTAGGTACATGAGGTAGTATCAGGTAGCAACAGTCCAGCGTGAACACCATATGCTAAAAGCGCCTCATTGCATTTTTGACATGCATCACATGTAGGATAAGTCCTGTTTCGTATGTTTACCCTCACAGCGTTTTGCTCTTCTTATAAACACCCGTGGGTACTAACCAACTTGTTGGTTCTCAGTCATATGTGACGCTTGACTGACGGATTGTATTGCGCATCACAAACAAGACATTAAAAAGTCTGCGATAAAACATACACTATGACGAAAAGAAAAATGTGCAATCTGGAGAGTTCTAAGAACAGTATACACCAATGCTGACAGAATTTTAGGTCCTAGTCACAACTGCCTTTATTAGTGAATGTGGGATGTGGATAATAGTCACCTGTACGAACTGGAAGGCACACCTGTACTCTCCTTAAGATCTGCTCCTCTCTACGATCCTCCACGGACCCGGAAAACCCAGAGATGGTCAACACCCTGTAATGCTACATCCACACCGTTCAAGAATGGGCTTTTAGAGGGTTCTTAAATGCGGGGTTAGCATGTGGTGTTCACACTGGCCTGTCACTACCCGATACTAGTACATGTCCACCACCTACAGTTTGAAGAGGCTTTAGAATTCTGGCCAGGCACAGATCACAATCATTCATTTTCATTCGTGATTAATTTTCAAATGAGTGGTACTTCCGTGAATTAAAAGAAATGTCATCCATATGTTGCTGCCAAATCCAAGTCTCTGATTGGTCAAAGTTCTACCTGGGTTAACATTCATGTGGCGTTCAGTTTTGTTTGTAGAGCCTGAAAACTGTGGTAATTTCAGAGGCGGAAGCCCAAAAACGCACATATATGCGTGTTTAAATAGACCTTTCATTGGAAGTGTCTACTTGAATGCATGTTTCCGAGCCCAGTGTGAACGCAGCTTCAAGTAGCACGTGACTAGAGTTGTAAGAATGTACTAAAAATAAACACATACGTTTTATTTTTATGTTCATTTTATGTTCAGAATCACGGCAGATGGAAGCTCTGAGCAGCTTCAGACACCTGCAGGTTACCAGTTTATTAAAAACACACAAACAGTCAAATTAGAGGTACTAGCTTAGCTAACCAGCATTTTTGTTTGTACTGTAAGAGCAATCAGAAATGAATAGACCCATTGACAAGAAAAAACATCCAAACTCCACAAAGAAAGGTTTCACCAGATGTTTTTTTTTTCTTTTGCAAACGTGTTCATTATTAAAAATGATCATTGTTGTTATAGGCTAAACCAGGGGTGGGCAATTATTTTGACTTGTGGGCCACATAGGGTTCTAAAATTGGATAGAAGGGTCGGACCAGGAGCAGATGCATGGAGGGAGTAAGAAATAACATGGAATCTGGATGAAAAGATTTGGATTGAAAATTATATTTTAAAACAGAGCATTTTAGAGTTTTTAGGTTAAAACGTTTGTTCTCATTTTAGAGCTAAATTGCACCAATTGTACCTTGAGTAAAATGCTGCATTCATGTGGTGTTTAAATGATCATAAGAATGAAAAACAACAAATCTTCCAACACCACATGGATGCTAGAGCAGGTCCCCAAACTTTTTCTTCTTTAAACTTCTTTTATTGCAAAGCCCAATAATAGAGTTTTATTAATTCATGATCATTTTAACAAAATAAATAACACTATTTATAAAATGAAAAAATGACCAAATAACTCTTTCTGTGATATTCAAAGAGAAAAAGTCAGGAAAAAATGTACTAATACATTAAAAAGAAAAAACAATGAATAGTGGATCTTCTCCCGTCTTCATCTTGCTGAGACTTTGAGGGCTGCAGCTCCTCACGTCTCACAGTTTACGCTCAAACTGAGCAGCTGTGTCCTGCACGTCTGTTTCTCATCCAGTAAAAGTGAAATAAAGCACATTTCTATGACTTCTGCTGCAGCTATGCATTTATCTGCGTTACCTTTTTACCAGTAAAGAGTTCCCTCGTTTATTGCAGGAATTACGTTCTAAAAATAATCGTGAAATCCACGGAGGATGATTACAGACGTTTTGTGGCAGTAAAACTCCTCACTGCTCACTTTCTACACTTTTCTCAGACAGACATGAACATTTTCACCCTTTTCTCTTGTTTAAACCCTTCCTAGAAATTAGGCCCAAGATCGTAGAATGAAAACAAATATCTGACCGATCACAGATCTAAGGAGCTCCGCGTTTCTGTACAAGAGACAAGGCACAGAGGAGATTGATTGACAGGGTCTCCAGCCAATCAGGACACAGAACAGGGTGCACTGTTTAAAAACCCCAGCATGATTGCTCTGAAAGAATGAGCTAAACCGGGAAAGATGAACTGCGACGTAGAAAGTGAGACTGTCTTCTGTTCTATTTGACAGAGATTTTAGAGGGTTTCAGGTTGGAGCACAGACTGCAGAAGGGGGGACTAAAATGTCACGTTCTATACAGGTCTTGATCGTCTGGCCAAATAAAAATAAAATACATGGGTTTCTGATATTCTTCAGTGGGCTGAACCAAACATGGAGGCGGGCCGGATCCAGCCCGCGGGCCTAAGTTTGCCCACCCCTGGGCTAAAGATATTAATTACATGTTTCTTACCGGCATATTTAGCAATGGAGAAAAATCACTGCTATGTATTTGTATTATTTTTAATCCTTAAGTAGAAACACGAAAAAATAAAATGGGGCATTGATTGCTTCCTGGAAGCTGTCTTTCAATAGTTTGCAACTCTATGCAAAGATTGGCTCAGAGTTACATAAGCTCACCCCCATACATTCAATATCTCCATACAGTTTGTCATTAGCGGCGCACCAAGAACAGATCGCCTGAGGTGCAGCAGCACAGCAGTGTGTTTTTTCATCAAAGTTTATGATATTATGGCAAGAAGAACTTATGTAAATATGATTCTACACTAGAAGGCTTCACCACCTAATGTTTTAGTTCATAGGAATATGAAAACGTGGGAGTCTATGCTGTTTTTTTTTTAAATAAACGTGCATAGCTCTGAATATTATGAAAGTAAGAGTGTCTGAATTATTACACTTTTTTGTAACTTCATTGTTATTTTGGTTTCTCTTCAATATAGTAGTTCTAATTCTTGGCATCGTGACCACTATGATGCCGTTGAACCTGGACTCGAGCTTGTGACATGCTGACAACAGCCCAGTGACTTGTGCGTGTGTGTGTGTGTGGGGGGGGGCTCTGATGTTTATATTTAAATAAAAGCTACGTCCAAAGGTAAAACAAACGTGCCCAACAAAAAGTAAAACTGCATAAATGAGCTGAAGAAAGCTGTTGGGTCAACCAAACTAAAGTTTCTTTTTTCTTAAAGTTCTTTGTTGAGTGAATGACGTGAACCCACAGCGTCACGCTCACCTCACCGCACCCATACCTAAAACAACACTAATTATTATCCAGAGAATCGTTTAAGCAGTCAAGTCTCTATAGATTCAAAATGCTTATTTTAGATTCACGATTATTTAGAGTGGGTGCATTTACTTTATGTATGTCTATATGGATTCGTCTGATTCCTCACTACAAGCATCCACTGAGACATTTGATGAACAGCAAAGTTATTAGTTCCTGTCACAACAAAGACAAGAGCAATGCAGGCTTAATGGGTGGGAAACCTGAGACCAGACACGCACGACTGAAAATGACGTGCAGCACACCCAGCAAACAGACCCAAAAGAGTTAATTACATACACTTGATAGGGCTCAGTTTCAAATATGAAATATATTCGCAAGGGAAAAAATAGAGCAGCTCATTTCCTGATGGATGTGATGCTGAGATCAGATCCAAGTGTTCACAAACGACCCCATTCTGGGAAAAGACGCCTTGAAGCCGCCAATCTCCACCTGCAGTTCACTACAGTAAAGCTGTGGTAAAGACGTACCATATTTTTCTCTTTTTGGTGTGTAAAAATACTACTAGAATGGAAAGTGAATGGAGCATTTAAGGATTAAAAGCTTACACACAAAAGCTTGACTAGAAGAACATAAATGTAGGGGGCGCCCTATGAGGCGATGCGCCTAATGTGTTGTTGTGGACCTTCAGCAGAGGACGTAGAAGAGGAGGGCATGAAAACGTAGAGGACAGCGGCATGAGAACGTAGAAAAAGGCGGCATGAGAACGTAGAAGAAGACGGCATAAGAACGTAGAAGAAGACGGCATGAAAATGTAGAAGAAGATGGCATGAGAACGTAGAGGAAGGCGGCATAATAACATAGAAGAAGACGGCATGAGAATGTAGAAGAAGACGGCATGAGTATGTAGAAGAAGATGGCATGAGAATGTAGAAGAAGATGGCATGAGAATGTAGAAGAAGATGGCATGAGAACGTAGAAGAAGACGGCATATGGACATAGAAGAAGATGGCATGAGAATGTAGAGGATGGCGGCATTAGAACGTAGAAGTAGGCGGCATAAGGACATAGAAGAAGACGGCATGAGAATGTAGAAGAAGATGGCATGAGAACGTAGAAGAAGACGGCATAAGAACATAGAAGAAAACGGCATGAAAATGTAGAAGAAGATGGCATGAGAATGTAGAGGAAGGCGGAATAAGAACATGGAAGAAGACGGCATGAGAACGTAGAGGAAGGCGGCGTGAGAACATAGAGGAAGGGTGCATGAGAACGTAGAAGAAGATGGCATAAGAACGTAGAAGAAGACGGCATGAGAACATAGAAGAAGACGGCATGAGAACGTAGAAGAAGATGGCATAAGAACGTAGAAGAAGACGGCATGAGAACATAGAAGAAGACGGCATGAGAACGTAGAAGAAGGCGGCATGAGAACGTAGAAGAAGGCGGCATGAGAACGTAGAAGAAGACGGCATGAGAACGTAGAAGAAGATGGCATAAGAACATAGAAGAAAACGGCATGAAAATGTAGAAGAAGATGGCATGAGAATGTAGAGGAAGGCGGCGTGAGAACATAGAGGAAGGGTGCATGAGAACGTAGAAGAAGGCGGCATGAGAACGTAGAAGAAGACGGCATGAGAACGTAGAAGAAGATGGCAAAAGAACAAAGAAAACGGCATGAAAATGTAGAAGAGATGGCATGAGAATGTAGAGGAAGGCGGAATAAGAACATGGAAGAAACGGCATAGAATGTAGAAAGGCGGCGTGAGAACATAGAGGAAGGGTGCATGAGAACGTAGAAGAAGATGGCATAAGAACGTAGAAGAAGACGGCATGAGAACATAGAAGAAGACGGCATGAGAACGTAGAAGAAGATGGCATAAGAACTAGAATGACGCATGAAGACATAGAAGAAGACGGCATGAGAACGTAGAAGAAGGCGGCATGAGAACGTAGAAGAAGGCGGCATGAGAACGTAGAAGAAGACGGCATGAGAACGTAAAGAAGATGGCATAAGAACATAGAAAACGGCATGAAAATGTAGAAGAAGATGGCATGAGAATGTAGAGGAAGGCGGCGTGAGAACATAGAGGAAGGGTGCATGAGAACGTAGAAGAAGGCGGCATGAGAACGTAGAAGAAGACGGCATGAGAACGTAGAAGAAGATGGCATAAGAACATAGAAGAAAACGGCATGAAAATGTAGAAGAAGATGGCATGAGAATGTAGAGGAAGGCGGAATAAGAACATGGAAGAAGACGGCATGAGAACGTAGAGGAAGGCGGCGTGAGAACATAGAGGAAGGGTGCATGAGAACGTAGAAGAAGATGGCATGAGAACGTAGAAGAAGATGGCATAAGAACGTAGAAGAAGACGGCATGAGAACATAGAAGAAGACGGCATGAAACGTAGAAGAAGGCGGCATGAGAACTAGAAGAAGGCGCATGAGAACGTAGAAGAAGACGGCATGAGAACGTAGAGAAGATGGCATAAGAACATAGAAGAAAACGGCATGAAAATGTAGAAGAAGATGGCATGAGAATGTAGAGGAGGCGGCGTGAGAACATAGGGAAGGGTGCTGAGTAACGTAGAAGAAGGGCGGCATGAGAACGTAGAAGAAGACGGCATGAGAACGTAGAAGAAGATGGCATAAGAACATAGAAGAAAACGGCATGAAAATGTAGAAGAAGATGGCATGAGAATGTAGAGGAAGGCGGAATAAGAACATGGAAGAAGACGGCATGAGAACGTAGAGGAAGGCGGCGTGAGAACATAGAGGAAGGGTGCATGAGAACGTAGAAGAAGATGGCATAAGAACGTAGAAGAAGAAGGCATGAGAACGTAGAAGAAGACGGCATGAGAACGTAGAAGAAGGCGGCTTGAGAACGTAGAAGAAGGCGGCATGAGAACGTAGAAGAAGGCGGCATGAGAACGTAGAAGAAGACGGCATGAGAACGTAGAAGAAGATGGCATGAGAACATAGAAGAAGGCGGCATGAGGATGTAGAAGAAGGCGGCATGAGAACGTAGAAGAAGGCGGCATGAGAACGTAGAAGAAGACGGCATGAGAACGTAGAAGAAGGCGGCATGAGGATGTAGAAGAAGGCGGCATGAGAACGTAGAAGGCGGCGTGAGAACATTGAAAGCGGCGTGAGAACATAGAAAGCGGCGTGAGAACGCAGAAGAAGGCGGCATGAGAACAGGGGAGGGAAGTGCGGCTGAGTGAGGTTTACGTAAAGAGACCAGATGATTTTTTCCACGCCTCACCGTCTCTGTTTATCTGTGACTCCATGCGCGCACACCTCACAGATGCTGTGAAAAAACAAGTGCAGCAAATGAACTCGGAGCTTCTCGTCATTCCGGGAGGCTTGGCGAAGGAACTCTAACCGCTGGACATCGGTGTAAACAGGGCGCTCAAAGTGAGCTTGCGAACGGAGGACGATTCCAGCTCAGACGAGAAAAACAAAGACTTTCCTGGATCCATTTGTCTGTAATTGGATGCATCAGAATCCAATTACAATTTTAATCTTATTTTTCTTCACATAAGTCCTCCATCATCAGAAATATGCCACGAGAACATGTTCAAAACACCAAAAACAAAATTTTTTTGGAGTAGGTCTTAAAGCATCTTTATCATCCTATAAAGCTCAAAGCTCCCGCCAACTGAGCAGAATGGGACGAGAGGACAGCAGCACATTTTAAAGACGTAGCGAAAAGACCACATGTCACAGAGATGAGAACTGCGTGGGGGGGAGGGGGGGGGAGTAGGAGAAACGGCACAGAGGAAGATAGAGAGAGCGAGAAAACCAAGAGTGGTTCTAAGAGGAATATTTCAGGCTGGTAAATGGAGCAGAACTCCATTCCAGCTCCTCTCTTAACCTCCCCCGGTGTCTCATCCTGTGCATGCAAAGCATGAAGCCCAGGAGACAGAGAAAAAACACAAAGAAGAGCTGAAGAGCCAAGGTTTGGAGCTCAATCACACTCAGCACACACTTTGCTAAACCATCAAAGTATCACAACAAAAGGAAGCTTTATTTATATACATTGATGTGCTGGAGCTGGAATCATTTTTGAAACATGACTGATTTTTTCAAACAGACAGCTCATCAGAAGTAAAAAAAGGTATTTAGACACTTCTTTATGACTGTAACTTAGAAGCTTCTTTACATTTTTTACAGTTTTTACCACCTTTCGCTTCATCAAACAGCTTTTTCTACAGTAGAAACCAGTAAAACTGTGATCCAAACCACTGGAAGTGTAATAAACTGAAGCCTCGTATGACCTGAGAACAAGAATGCGGCTACTGAAGAGATGAAGAAAGTAAAAAAAAACGTGGTTTAGTACAAAAATGATCATTACACTTTAAAAAAAAAAACATGAAGGGGTCAGTCCGCTCATTTTGACCAAACTCCTCCCACACTTGGGTTTTACGACAGCTAAGGCTGCAGGTCGCTTGGCCGGTAATGCCTGCCTGCTGCATAGGTGATCCCATGGAACTACCGAGGTCTGTAGACTTCCATCTTCAATTTGAGACATTTTCTGAACCAAAGAGTTTGTTTGCTGCCAACAACCCTGTGACCACATTCCACTCAGCCTCCTTCATAATAAAATTAAGAGAAGTGACAAAAGCATCAGAACACTTCATATTCAAGACTGCATTGTAAAATAAATACATACACTACGCTACAATATTTCAATTAAAACCAATAGAACATAGTTTTCTTTTTCCTAAATGTGACACCATCCTGGTCACAAGGTTCCAGGTAAAAGTTGCCAACACGAGTTTCCTCCGCAGGGTGGGAGGATGGCTGCTTAAACTTACGTTCACATCAAACCGGCAAAGCATGTTCAAGCTGCCACTTCTAAGGAAAAATCTACATAAACATGCATTTCAAGCTTCCATGTTCAAAGCTCTCGCGTTCTCATTTAGCTAAGCAAGTATTTACGACCTTCTTGGAGCTCTACGTAAAAAAAGCGTGGCCAGTGAACGTGCGTTTCCAGTAAAACCAGGTCAAACTTTGACCAATCAGGGACTTGGACTTGGTAGTGACCAATGGATTTGATTTATCTGGTGAAGCCAGACCCGTCGACAAGTCTGACAATGCCTGCGCTTGTTTTTCAAATATAAATAATGTAAGGCCTAATCCACCAAACTACTACCATCATTTCAGAGGTGCTAACAATGAACCAAACTATTTGTTTCGTGCCCAAATTGAGAGATTTGCACACCAAGCCTCTCCCAACTGTTGGTGGCAGACATGCGCTGCTAAACAGTAGAAAATAAAAGAAATAGAAGTCCCTCCCTGCTTGTCCAGTGTGAACACCATGGGTTAGAGCTGGTGTGTGCTTAAGATTAAAGATAGGGTGAGGAACTCAAGCCACCAAAGGGAGCTAGTTGAGGGTGCCTAAGGTATCTGTTAAACGCCTCTCGGGAGGTGTTTCAGGCATGTCCCACCGGGAGGAGACCCTAGGGAAGACCCAGGACTATAGTACGTCTCTCTGCTGGCCTGGGAACGCCTCAGGGTCCCCCCAGAGGAGCTGCAGGAAGTGGAAGTCTAAGCTTCTTTACTTACACTGCTGCCCTCATGACATGGTCCCAGGTGAGAAGAAGAAAATAGGTGGATAGAGAAATTAAAAAATGTAGAAATCCCCAAAATAAAAAAAAAAAAGTCTTATTTTAATATTTGACTTTTTTTCCCATCTGCATCAGTACTGGAAACTTCTTGTGTCTTGCACTCTTTACATCATCAATGTGCTTAAAAACGTTTTCCATGAAATTTTTACAGTTTTTCTGTCTGTTTACCTCCTACAAAACCTGTTGTGTTTGCCTTTAAAATAGTTTGTCAATTTTCAGAACAGAGCATCCTAAGCGGCTTTTTCAAGTAACAGACAAGAGACAGACCCACAGCCTGTTTAATCCACATGGCGCTTAATGATGGATTCATTAAACCATGAGGATTAAAGCGTTGTAAAACAAAAGAACAAACGATAACATGTGAGGACAAACTCAGTGCTGGTATTTTACTATGTCATAATTAAGAACAATTTAAGTGTCAAAGTTTAAGCAGCAAAACAAATAAACATTAGTTCTGACTTCAGGATGTGTTTTTATAAGAAATTACAAGAGTTGATCTTTTCTTCCCAAACCACTGAGTCCAGCTTTATTGTTTTGGACACAGACGTATAGCTTATCGCTCTGAGAGAGAATTTGTCTTGATTGGAATCTCACAAGAATCCAGCTGCCTGAAAGTACACCAAGTCCAAGCCAAACTGGTTGATCCAAATCTAATCCCAAGTAAATATTTGCTCTCATCTTATTAATGAACATGTTGCAAGTATTTGCTAACGTTCATTTGATGCAGGCTTTTTTAATCAAATATTTTTGTTCTGATGTGTCAGCAACTGCTTTGAGTTTCCTTTTTAATCAGACATGCTGATCCTTTTTTAGGCAGACAAGCTCGGTTTGTTCCAGTTCCAGTCCTTTTTTTGCTTTAATGGGACTTTTTTCCCCCCGCTAGCTGAACGTAGCTGGAAGCACTTCAGCTACTATTTACTTTCCGGGTTTGTTTCTAGCTCGTTCAGGCACATTTCTGACTTAAAGTAGTTAAACTCCGAGGAAAACTGTGTTTTTAATTTGTTTTCTTGTGGCCTTCTTCTGATGATGGAGGACATTTATCAAGAAAATCAAGATTAAAAGGTACATTTCAGATTATAAATTGCTCTGGAGTCGCAGCTGCAAAAAGATGCATAAAAAAGAAGAAAAATTCATCTACAAGTCGGAGAGATTTATTTAGCAAAATACAGGACAGAGAGCAGACATGTGACCGCCTTCAGTGACCGCCTTCGCTCTCTGCCATGCTCCACAGAAAGACTCAGGAAGTCCTTTGCACCGAGTGCAATTAGACTGTTCAATGCCGCTGGGAGGGGAGGGGGCATGAGGAGGAGTCACTAAATGGGCAACTACTTTTTACCACTTTTATGCTTTTACTTACTTTTATTTTGTTTTTATTGCTCTTATATTTTCTTCTGTTTTTAGTGATTGTGATTTTTTAGGATTTTATGACTATCTATTACTCAACTACTTTTAAATTTCTATTGAATGTTTGTGTATTTAAGTAGCAATGGATGAATATACAAGTTCCCTCAGGATTAATAAAGTACTCTATCTATCTATCTATCTATCTATCTATCTATCTATCTATCTATCTATCTATCTCATCCTGAAAGGCAAATCATAACAGCAAAAGTACACTGAATATTTGCACACTTCACTACCGTATCACATTGATGCTTTTTGAGCTTTGTGAAACAGGAGGAATCTAGTATATTAGCACAACAAATGTTCAGTCATTAAGATAACCACAGCATAACATGCTAACAAGTCAACTGAACTTTTTATATCACTTCAAACCAATAAATCAGTTGAATTCTTCCTCCTCTGTGTTGCTTTGAATGAACTCTGCCAATATCATTATGTGATTGAGCAGCGCTTCTTCTTCTGTGCTGCTGTCAGTGGCAAATACTAATACCCACACCTACAGCACCCTCTAGTGGTCGTTGCTACAAATGGAAAACAATTCACAGATAAGTCGCACCTGAGTATAATAATACGTTCGCACCTAGCATGTTATGTCAAAAATGCAATTAATGCGAGTTTTTGAATGAGCAATTAGCATACAGTAATCAAACTGGACTGTCGCTACCGGATACGGCACATGTACCTACCACTGACTGGACTGGCATTCCAAACAGGAAGTACCTGCTGGCTCCAAGAAGCCAAACTCCCATAGACTACTAAGGAGAAATAAACAGCTCTTACTTAGGAATTATATTGGAGAATAACCATCCTTGCTCTCCCTTTTTCTTAATATCATCTTACTAATCCTACTTTTTCCTGTCATTTTTTCTTTATCGCAAATTATTCAAGTTATATACTGACCAATCAGGTGCCCGCTGGCCCCCACCTTGAACGTTGGATTGAAAGATTCTCCCTAACCACTTTCATTGGAAGGGGTGTGGAATTCGAACAAGCTTACTCGTGATTCCATCTCTATTTACAGTCAATGGTCCCTACAGATGGAAAAGTTTAATGTGAAAAGTAGAACCGCTCCTAATCTGGTGACTCTTTTTTTTCCCACTGCTCTATTCCGATATATATAAGACTTGCTGTCATAAAATTCCAACTGGGCACAAATTGCAATTTTTTATTTCCCCTTCATAATCAATTTTCAAATGGTTGGTACTTTTGTGAGTTGGAAAGGACCCCATCCATATGGCATTACTAAATCGGAGTCCCTGATTGGTCAACATTCAACTGGTTTACTTTTCAATGGGAGCCTGTTAATACCTTGTATAGCTGTAAACCTTGTACATAGAGACCAAAAACACACAAACTTGTGTAGCAACCTGTGAAAGCGAGAGTTTGGAATTCGGAAGTCAGAAACGCATTTACATTTACGCACGTTTACATAGACTTTTCTTGGAAGGTGTTCACTTGAAAGCGCAAACTAAACAAATGAATAAATTAACGACTTATACATGTAAAAATATTATATATTTATTCAAATTCTTGTAAATCAGGTTTGAATGCGGCTTGAAAAGGAGCTTTTTTTGTGGCATAAATTATACAATGGTTAGGCCACAAGCTACCTGCCCAATGGGGAGGGGAAGGGGGGCGGGCTTGCCTCATGCCAAGGGCCCCACCCACAACTTAGGCCAGTGGTTCCCAAACTGGGGGGCGCGCCCCCTAGGGGGGGCGCGGGGGTATTGCAGGGGGGGCGCGGTGGAGTTTTTTTTTTTCATACTTTATTGACAAACAACATAATACAATAACAATGTGAATGTCTCAGGGGGAATTGAAATGTGTACATATGGCAGAAAAAGTATATAAATAAATACACATACATATACAACATAAGAGAAAAAGAATTTTTACTTCAAAAATCTTTGGGGTTTAATACATTTTAAAACTTTCAAAAATTAAATTAGTCCGAATAGCTTTTTGGTTTTGCAGATGTTTGATAATGGTACATTACTGATTGATTTCACTCAAAAACTGCTGGAATTTAGTTTTGGAGTTTGACCATTTGGCTTTATGGATATGGAATTTTGCCAATAATAAAAACAATTGTGTAATGAAGATACAATCTTTGTCTACTTTGACATTAAGGTAACCCAGAATAATGTATTTTTCTAAAAATGTAACAGTTTGTTTAGTTATATTTCCAATATAGTTTCCCACTTCAATCCAAACCTTATTTGTATGTCTGCAGTCCACAAACAGATGATAAATAGTTTCCTCCTGAGTTCCACAGAATGAACAAAACAGGTCCATGTCCAACAAATCTACTCTAATTTTGGTAGGATATATACAATGCAATATTTTGAAGGACACCTCTTTTATTTTGTTATTTAGACAGTATTTATTACTAATAGTCCAATCATGTGTCCATTTAATGTCCACAAATTTGGATTCCCAGTAAAACCTCCCAGCAGGTAAGGTTGTGGTATGTAACAGATTTCTTATTTGTTTATTGGAAACTGAATGAACACAAATATCCACATTGTCCCAAAAAATTGTCTGGGTTCTTAATTGACTTGTGTTATAAATCCCTTTAAACAGTTGTAGTAGACTGGTTGGAATGGCATCTAACACTATTGCATATTCTCTGGGTGGAGCAGGAATACCGAATTTTAAAAGAAATTCTTTATACATCAGAAGTTGTCCATGAGGATTGAAAAGTTGTCTGATTAAAACAATATCATTATCATACCACCTAGGAAAAAAAGTGATTTATTTTTGTATTGTACATTACTGTTATTCCAAATAAAACAAGTTGTTGGAGAAAAATTATGTTTAAAAACGAGTTTCCAGGCCAGCAGGGCTTGTTTGTAAAAGTTTGAAAGTTTTGTGGGTAATTTTTCAATTTTACAATTACATTTTAACAAGAATTTAATGCCTCCCAGTGTGTCAAATATATATTTGGGAAATGCATTCCAGATATTGTCTTCCCCTTTCAATAAATTACTTAACCACTTTATTTTAAAAGAGTTGTTTAAAGTTTCAAAGGTTAATACATCCATGCCCCCATGTTTTCTGGTGTTACACAAAACAAATTTTGCTTAAGTAATGACATTTTTTCCTCCAAATAAAATCAAATAATGTTTTGTTTAATAGGTTACAGATGTGTTTTGGAATTTCTAAAGACAGAGACACATCGACAGATCTAGAGATTCCTTCAGCTTTAGATAACAGAATTCTACCGTTCAGAGAAAGATTTCTCATTAACCACATGTTATAAGGCGCGGTGGAGTTTAGAAACAAAGGATTGTATATTTGTGTCAGTGTGGGGGGGCTCGAAAATATTGTAATTTTCAGAAGGGGGGCCCTGCAGAAAAAGTTTGGGAACCACTGACTTAGGCAATTTAACTTAGGCTAAAAACAGCGTCGTTAAAATTGAACGGCCACTGCTTTGAAAGTAGGTGAAAAGATGATTGGAGTGGGACTTTGACGTGCTCCGCTGTGATGTTGTTGTGTTGCCACAAACTGCGTTCGCTCTGTTCCCACATTTTTAAGCATTTTTTATGAGGATAAACATGTACGGTTGGGCTCCTGTTGTAACAAGAAATAGTCCAGCAAACTGCAGCGTGTGAGAGGAATGCATGCATTCGTGCGTGTTCCAATGAGCCTCGTAGCTTCATCAAAGAGACCTCATCATTTCCTCCCCCCACATGGTTCATGTTCCGCTATCGCTCGTGCCCATATTGCATGACTGCACTGATGGACCAGCACAATCAGCCATAATGCTTTACAGATGTTATGGGTGTTCTAAAGCCAACACTACAGCCCCGGGCAGATCTGTTTGAAACCCCATCTGTTCATGGATGTCACTGAATATGACTATGTGTTGCTGAAAACCAGTCACGATCACAACGAAACATTTTTAAATTAGGAACACATCTAGGGCTCACGACGGATGATTTATGTTTCCCTCTCCCTCCCTGTCATTGACTAATCACCTGAACAGAAACCAGCAGGTGCAAACTGATTTGCTGAAGGGTGATTTCAGAGATGAAATGTTGTAAATTTACTATTAATCAAGACCAAGAACCAGCACTAAGCCAGGAGTGACATGTAAATATGACAGCCAACACGATGTGAACAAAGCAGGCACCCTCCCTGATCCAGCTCCTAACGTCTCCAGCGGTGTCCAACATGTGAGCTGCTGCTAAATGAAGACGTGCGGCATACCAGAGTAAAGAACCGTCACCAGCTTCTGTGAAATGGGAACGAAAGCGTGGGGAGGTTTGGAGGCGCTGTCTAATTCTGCATATTCCTGTGGTCTGCTGCTCAGGATCCTGCGGTCCAGGCCTTTAACTCTTAATTATGGAGAAAGCCACGTTTTTGGTCACGAAAGGAAATACCCTGTAGGTGAAACATCCACCCGAAACCATACATTTCAAAGTGTCAAATGCACCAAGTTTACTGCACACTGGAAAAGCCTCTGCCTCACACGATCACACCGACTTTCATAAAAACAGAGCAACTTGCAAATGTTTTTCTATTTGTGCCTTATAGCCAAGATGGCAGTTAGCAGTCCCGTACGGCAACCAACCCAACCCCCAGGGTGCTGACTGGTGCCGGTCCGTGGGACAGTTGGTACTCGGCTGCAGATGAAGGAAAAACCAAAAACAAACAGTAACTTGGATTATTTAAATTTCGTTTATGATCATATTCTGAAGGAACTTGTAGAAATCTGCCATATTTTCTCCACATTTGTCTTAAAGCATGTCCAGTCATTTGCCTTAGTCGCATGTCTTAAAAATATCCGTCACCTTCTTAAGGCGGTTGCTCTGACTACTAAATTAAAAGCACTATATCCTGCTTTTCTTAAGTCTTTCAGAGTGAACTATATCCATAAATATGATCATTTATTGACTTTGGTACACTGAAGAACATTTTTTTATGAAATATAAGTTATATTCACAGCAAATTTTCCTACCTGGAAAATTTCATGACATCATCCTAGAGTCGGTCTCGGCAACGTTTCTGCGTTTCGCCCACAAAAACAAACAACAGCGAAACTTTTGCAAAGATAGATGTGAATATTGTGCATTTAAAAGCAAAGCGTTTAGCCGATCACCACTAGCTACACAGAGAAAGTGGATGTGTGTTAGCCTGGGGGGGTGGATCTGGCAGCGCAGAATATTCCTAGAAGAGGCTGTTCCTCACATTGGGATGTCACAATATGAAAACCCGCTTGTTTTTGTGAATTGGGAGGGGCTGGTGCTCAGTGAACAGGTTTTTAGGCTCAGAAATGTTGAGAAATTGGATCAAAATACTGCTTTGGGGTTGTTTTTTGGGGGGAATTAAAATCATAATACACTTATACATTCCAAAAAAATGATTTAGCATGACATAGACCTTTTAAAAGAACAACACGTGCTGTTTGATATTGTCTAGAAATGGCACAATTATAATTAAAAGACCACTGAGAACAATTTTACAGTAAAAAAAAATTGTAAGATGGAGTGGGACTTTAAATCTTCTTCATCTATAAAATACCCACAAACTGGTTTGGGACTTTTATTATTTCAGTAAAAACCATGAAGCAAAAATGCATTGACTCTGTTCCCAGCCGTCCAAATTAAAAGTGTAACCATGAAAACAAGAGGTAAAATCTGAACTGACTGCAGTTGCCATTTCCCTGACAGTCTTTATTCGATTTTATTGCCACTGTCAACTAAGACAGCCCAAAAAAAAAAAAAAAAAAAAACGAAAAAGCATTTCATAATGAAAGCACATTCATGAGCATGATGAATGGGACCGTTTTTATTAACGTTCAGCAGGTAGAATGCATTAACAATAAATCAACTGACGAGCATTATTAGCACAGGCTTCAACTTGCAGAATAAAAATAATTAACATTGTGTACATTTTGGTGTGATGTATATAAGCTTTGGCAGCTGTTTTAATCGCTTGATGAATTTACCTTTAAAAAAACAATTTTTGCGCAATTACGCTGAACCACAAAGTGAGTTGACGACTGTCAGGTTCTACATGTGCGGCTCTACTGTGAACCTAAAGGATGCCATAAGAATTTACATTCATAAGGAGACATACTGTACGTGTGGAACTCCAGTCCGTCTCTTCACTGTTGAAGCAAATTAAGGAAGCCTTGGCAGCCTTTTAATGGTCTGTCACAGTCTAACAGGTTTAGAGAGCTTACAATGGAGCCAGGCACTAAGCCCGACAGCCAGCACTTAATTGTTCACTTTCACATGCTGGTGTGTGCGTGTGTGTGTTTGTGCTATTACAGCTATTCTGTGCCTAGAACTAAAGTCAATGATTCTCATTATGAGGACAGATAAGATCCGGCCTGTCAGGCTGACAGGTTCAATAAAATAACTACTCCGGCTGATACGTTATAATGAAGGTGGCGCCAATATCAGCGTTTCAGAACACAGCCCGACTGTTATTTCACAGAAAGCGATCCCAAACCCCATGGTATTCATGCACAGTTACGTTCTCACTCAGCTAAACATGGGAACATAGCTGTTTGGCCGCAGAACAAATACCAGGATCTCCAGGCCGTTTCAAATCCACCCAACTCAGACGGAAACAAAGAAATTCGAGGCACGGAGCCATGAGCTGATTGAGGTATTGACTCGAGAAGCCAATAATAAACATAACATTTAGCGTCTCCATTTTCAAGTGAAGTTCTGGGAAAAAATGTCAAAAATATATAAATATTTCTATTTTGTAGCCAGCGTAAAAGTCCACTTTGATTGTGTTTCCCAAAATTTCTCTCACTTTTTTTTCTTCTTTTCTCTTCAGTTTTAAAGGGTCCATATCATGCACAAACAACTTTTTGGAGCTTTTATGTGTATTATAATGTTCATTCCTCACAAAAACAACCCCAAAGTCTTCTTTTAACCCAATCAAGCATTTCTGAGTATCCATTTTAAAAAATCTGCTCTCTGGACACCAGTCCCTCTCAATCTATGAAAACGAGTGGATCATCACATTGTGATGTCACAAAGCAAGGAACAGCCCCTTCCAGAAAAAGTCTGAGTTGCCAGCACCGCCCCCAGCCTAACAGACACGCCCACTTTCAAGCAGTGATTGGAGCAAGGCTTATCTTTATGCACATTTGTCTTTGCAAAAGTTGGGATGTTGTTTGTTTTCACGGGCGAAACGCAAGCACACTGCCGAAGCCAACTCTAGGATGACATCATGAAATGGGCGGCACCCACAAGGAGGCGGTGCCTCAGAGATCAAGTCGTCTTATTTCCCGGTAGGAAAATGAACTATGAAAATAACTCGTATTTGTTAAAAAGATTTGTTCTTTAGTGTGCCAAAGGTAATATATGATCATATTTATGGATGGAGTTGACCTTTTTTAGGCTTAATAATAGCATGATATAGGCCCTCTAAGTTGTTAGAGAATTCATGCAGTGTGACGTAGAATTCGTTTGACAATCTTCTGTAAATTAGGTCATGCAGACCGGACTCATTCTAACTGCTGTCCAGGGATAAATTCATTTCAGAAATTGAAATTGAAATTCAGCAAAGATGAATCATTGTTGTAAATGAGAAATGCTCTTTATCCGCAGTGATGATGTACAAAACTCCACAAATTAAAGGAAACGAAGCCTCTGCATCACATGCCAACGGTACACTCCAGTGTCTGCCATGGAGAAACGAGGAAAGAACACATCTGGAAAGACAAACATCAGCAAGACACTGCACTCTACCCTACATACAGCCAGCAGTCCCACCATCCAATCAGCTCGCATTATCCTCTGTCATTCTGTGGAAATAGCAGGCTGCCAGTTATGGCTAATTAAGCTGATCGCCAAAGGGAGAGCCTTTCAAGAGCGCAGGATTTACAAAGAAAGATAAAAGGTGCGCCGCAGGGAGGGCGCTACAAGTAAAGAGTCCATCGAAATGTGAAGTGAGACTATGAAGATTCTAAGAAAGAATAAAGGAAACGTTCCACATTTCAGTGAAAACATTTCACTGGTGGAAAGTGACGTACTCTAATATACAAACACTTTATCCTTGGAGTCATAAATGAAAACAGATGAGGTGCAGAGTATTTAAAAAAAAAAAAAAAAAAGAGCTACAGAGAGAAAAACGCCAACAGTGTTTGGAGACAAGTGGCTCCAATGTGCAATATAGAATTTTTTGTGTTCAAGAGGTGTTATAGTGCTTTGTTTTTGCCAGGTATTTAACAAAAAATATCAATCACTAACCTCAAAGTACAATATTAGGCTTATTTCTACTACTACTAATATTTCAACTGTATAGAGTAGATGTGACGGCTACAATCAAGACTGGCAGGACATTTTTTGCCTACCTACTGAAATAAGCCATATTTACATTTAAAAATCTGTAACAGATGATCACTAAATTGAGGAAAATTAAAGATTTTAATCGAAAAATTTTAAGAAAGACAACAAATAAATCAGATCTATCAAGTAAAAACAGCCTGTTGGTTTTACCAAACTAGAAAAACGGGCATTTGTGCTTCAACACCATAGAAATTGGATAAAGCTCGATGAGGTGTCCATTATCAGAAATTAATAGGGCTGTAATGAGTATCTGAGTACTCGGATACTTGAGATCTGGTCCCGTAATTCTGACTACGAAAATTTGCGACATTTCAGATCACTGATTCACAATCTTTATAAAGATAGTAGAGTGTAGTAAAAATACAATTTGGGAATGTATATATTGCCCCGTAATGCTCAATGATGTTGGATTTTATGTTTATAAACTTAAAAAAGCCGAATACACAGCGCTTACTGTCACCTGAAGTAAACAAATCTTCAAAACAAAGTGTCAGTAAAGCTTCCCATTTTCAAAGTCAAACTATCGAGTGTTTTTTTTTGTTGTTGAAGAAAATCAGACTGAAGTTCCATCTACTCACGTAAATTCTGAAAAAACAAATTTGCTTTAATACCCCACCACTAGCTCCAGTGTTTACATTCTTTTAATACGGTAGCTTGTCAACAGTCAACGCAATTAACGTCATTCCAGCATGAAAAACGGCTTTGCTGTGATATGCAGCACTAGACAGTAAAGGGATTACATCATCACAGTGAATCAGCTGATTCTACGGCAAAGAAAAGCGGTCTTTCAGAACGGGTTTTTGCATTAATCTGCAATGTTTTCGAACGTAAAGTGTGATGTCACAAAACATTTTCAGGATTTGTTGTTAAATGATCCAAAACAACAGGAATGTTTACGTTTTTTATGTTGTTTATGTTACTGCTGCACTTAACCGGAATGTTGATGGGGGCGAAAAAAAGCATGTTTAAAGGGACCAACACCATTTCTTTCTATCTAAATCTTTGTGTTTTTATTAGTTTTATTCATTCTGACGTCCTGTTCCAAACAAATGTGTGAATGATGGTGATTAAATACAGTAAAAAGACAAACATAAGCAACTGTACAAACATATTGTATTAAAAAGTGAAACCTGTGGTTCGATCTGTGGATCGTTGAGCTTGACTCGTGAATCAAATCGGATTACTACCTGAGTAACGATCCGCAGCCCTAGAAATAAAGTCCATGGTGGTGAAACGATGGTAAACTTTGACACAGATGCCGTCATGTCCATCATAGAGACATTTGAAGGACAAAGACCTTTTCTACTGTTTTTTTATTGTGATAAACTGTCTGTCCACCTATGTTCCATGTATCTGTTGTTATCAAAAGGCGTTTAGGACAGCACACTAACATATAACATTCAGGCTATTTGACCATGAGGTGTCTATTATTACTTTTTAATGGACACCCTACAGCCAATCAGAACTGAGTATTCACTCTGCTAATGGTATAAAATAAACTAACTTCTGATCCAATAGAAAAGTTTATATTCAACTAAAGTTTAATAAAAAGAAGATTTCATGATTTTATTTGTTTATTATTTAAATCAATTTAATTTTCCTTTTTGGTTTTTAAATAAATCTGCTGTTTTGATTAAATCTCTCTGGTAGCTAAGAGAACATGTCACCACAAAAGACACGCTGTAGTGCCTCAAACCATGCTGCTTTCCGTCTGTCTTTTATTTACTCTGCCTTTCTGACTCGATGAAGAAGCTCCACAAAGCATCCTATGGAAATCTCTTTTAATAGTTGTTGCAACTGATCCCCGCTGCAGTTTAGTGAGAGCGGAGCTACTTTAGTCCTCTGCAGCACACGTGTAGGTGTGTGTGAGTCTATACGTTATGAGGAGAGATGAACTCTGCAGCAGTACATAGACGCAATGCGGGCCGGCCCTCGAGTTTCAAATCCCTCCCTGTAGTATCGCCACATACATCAGCGACAAAGGAACCTCAGGAGGTTCTAACTCTAGAAACTCTCCATGTAAGTCAACTTAAGAGTTTCTGTGAAATCATCAGCACAATTATCAGTTTTAGTCCATGACAATGAAAAATCTCACACTCATAGGTGATCATAAGTGTGTTTACTGAACATTAGACAAAGGAATCTCACCGTTAAAGAGGTTTATGTCAAACACATGAAAAACCAACAAGACAGTTGTTTTTTGTAAGTCACATCAACAAATCACTCAACGCAAAATGCATTTGAAAGATCACCTTCACAATTTCAAAAAGCAAAACAAATATAAGAAAAAGATACCATTACATTTAAGAAAACAAATCAAAATCCGGAAATCAAGACGTAAGAAACAAAAAAAACATTGTGTTGCATATCGATGCAAAAATTTGAAAAGCTGCTTTTCTCTGAGTTAGAATCAGCTTTGGTTGAATGTTTGTCGAAGTGCGTGGTTTTTTAGATGTTGCCGGTGACATCGTCTGTGTTAAAGAGTCAATGTACTTTAAGCTATTGGGAAAAAAACCGCAGTTTTTAAGTTACTCTTCCTGCTAAAACCGATTGATACATGACTGTTTTACCGTTTTCATTTGGTTGTTATTATTGTTCACCTTTCAGCAAATCCCTTAACGGATGCCTGACACAATCCTGTATTTGATCCCGGCTGGGGACCGGCACAGGGAGACCCAGTCTACAAACTTACCATAAATATGTGATAAAAGAGACGAGCTGAGCTCTCAAAGGGAGATAGTTCCACAGGATGATGTGGAAAGGTTTAAATCTCCAGTACTTGTTCTGTTTCCTCCTTAACTCTGTCTAAATGACATACTAGGGATCCTACCTCTGATCAGATTTAGCGCACAAAATTAAATTAAACTACGGTGGCCCTGAAGTTCAAGTCACATCAACAAATATCACATTCACAATTGAAAACACTAAACATATATTATAAAAAACCAGCATTACATTTTAGAAAGAAAAAAAAATTCCAGAAATCAAAACGCAAGACACAAAAAAATACAAAAGGAAAGAAAAACATTTTGGTAAACAACCCCATACAGGTTTCTTAAGCCTTGTTTTTACTGAGCAGTAGGGTATGGTACTGTCTGGTCTGGTCTGGTCTGGTTTAGAATGGTCCAGGCAATACATGTGAGCGTTTCCACTTAAAGTTGGACTGTCGTGACGCTGAAGCTAACAACAACAACAATGGAGGTCATCCAGCCGATCATTGGCTTTTGGTTCTTCGTATCTACAAAGCATTTTATGTTGTCTGAGAGAAGATCGTGGGTGGGGAAGATGAATACTGCCGCTTTATTGGCGCTGTCTTTTGTCGCAAAGACTTCAGCCAATCAACGAGTTTTAAAAGTAGCTCCGCCCTAACTGGTTTGTTCCAATATTTCTACGGACCTCAAACCAACGGGGAAACAAAAATGGTATGATTCTGCCTGGCTTAATGTGTCCATTTTCTAATAGAAACACTCAAAAAACCGGACTGGACCAGGCTGCTCAGTGGAAACGAGGAATTATTGTGTTTTTTTATTTAACATCTTTCCAAAATGTTCTTTTCTTTTTTACGAAAACTGGAAAAGGTCAGTATTCTGGGACATCACTGATTGGACGATGAAGTTTGTCCATCATTAAAAACAAAATTTATTTGACGAGAAGCGATACTGGATATCATCATCCAACCAACAAAGACCTTTTCCGGTTTCTCATTGTTCCCTTTGCCTATTAAAATGTTTTTTTTTGGTTTTGGTTTCTGGAATTTTGTTTTGTTTGCTAAAATATAATACCCCTTTTAAAATATGTGTGTTGTTTTTTTATTGTCATCACAAACAAATGTAAAGAAAACATGTTTTATTTTGAAAAAGGGACTTTACTTCCAAAACAAAGAGCACAACAATCAGCCTACAACTAATTCAATCCACAGTGAGGTTTTACAAAACCCAGACCAAAAAATCAAAACTAATCAGCGCAGAAGACATAAGCAAAACCCAAAGCATACAAACCCACGACCCCAACAAATTATAGCGACTAAACCACAACAAACACTAAACCACAACAGACAAACAACAGGAAAAAGAAAAACAATGACGCTAACCACAACGGATTTTTGGATGGAGCAGACTGAGATGACGACGCACAAGTTGATACTTCAAACGTAGAAGATTTATCAGAAACGTCTGGGGTCAAATAGAGGACGTATTTTTTCTGCTAAAAGTATTCTGCAGAAAAATATATTTGAACTCAAATGTATGTGAATATAATGACAACAACATGCTTGATGTTTCATAGGAACTTTAGATCCACATGTCCCCAGACTGGTGATTTAAATGGATGAATCCTGTCGCACCAGTTATTTCCACAAATGTTTCCTTTTTCTTTACCACGTGGTGTTTTGTGATCAATTCTCAGTCGAGCAGAAAATCTTTTAGGGTGGTGTTTAGTCAAGGCTAGGGGAGTCTTTGCAGCACATGTGGTTTAAGTAGGAATCCAATAACACCAAGTGCAATCAGGAGCTTGTCAGGTTTTATTACACTGAAGCAACCAGCGACTATCTAACCTTTTAAGCCGTTTAGTTTACAGTTAACAACAAGAAGAGTTCACAGTAGTCAGATTTAAGGCAGGGAAGGACATGTGTCTTCTCGTTCCAGTAATATCTTTCAATTCTTTCACTTCTTTGCTCAAAATCCTAACATTTATTTTTCTTGATGTTTTTTAGATAACATTTTCTTGACAAATCTCACAGATTAACCACAGGTAGCAGTGCAGTTGGGTTGATTGTTTTGTTTACCATCTGTTGCACAGGTAATAATAAAAACATTCATCTTTAAAGTGTTTTGTGAATCTGCTGTGCTGCTTTTGTGAGATTTGTTGCTTTTGACGCATTGTGGGAAATAAAAATGAAAAAATGGAAAAGAAAAAAAAGTAAAACAACGCAACTGTGAACAATGTATCAAAAGATGGCTTTCCTTTCATTTCCTGATTAGTAGAGGTTGATCTGTTTTTTTGTTCTTCTTGTTATTGTTTAGTTTTTTTTTCCCTGTTTTTTTTATTGTATTCAATTTTAATTTTAATTCACATGTACAAATTTGGTGTAAAGCTTGTAATTATGTTTAATAATGTACCAAAAATTAAAATAAAAACAATATTACAAAAAAAAAAAAAAACTCAACTTCTAAAATTTGGCGATCCCTCGTTTATATATTTATTGTTTAAACTCTCAAAGTTCAAATCTTCACAGAAAAATAGGTCCAGGATTACAGAATGAAAACAAAGATCTGCTAACGATTGAAGATTCATGCAAACTCATTGCATTCTGTACAGAAGATGTGGCACAGAGAAAATTGATTGACAAGGTCTACAACCAATCAGGACACAGAACACAGTGTGCTGCGTAAAAAAGACAAAAACTGCACCAAAAAAATTCAGCGAAACTGCGAGGGTGAAGGATGAATTTGTATCAAGAGGCAAAAAAAGTTATTTCTGGCTGTAAAAGGGGGTTCTGAAAGAGGATTTATAGCAGATAGCCGAGGATACGGTCTATTTTTAATAAAAATAGTCAGCTGTGAAGATGGTCACTGATGCTAATTTACAGGAAAATGTTCTACATAAATCCTTAATAAAGTGCAGGATTCGTTAGTTTTGTTTTTCTGTTCTTAACCCGTTTACACAACTAATGTAATTCCAGGAGATTCTGAAGCGGCCAAAGACTACTTTGTTTTGTTATGCAACACTACACATTTGTAATGTGTTGCATATCGATGCAAAACTGATATGAAAAAACGCTTTTCTCTGCGTCGGAATTCGCTGATTAGCGTTGAGTGCAAAAATGGTCAAAGAGTTACGTTGTGTTGAAGTGCGTGGGTTTTTTAGATGTTGCTGGTGACATCGTCTGTGTTAAAGAGTCATTTAAGCTATTGGGAAAAAAACTGCAGTTTTTAAGTTACTCTTCCTGCTAAAACCGATCGATTCATGGCTGTTTCAACGTTTTCATTTGGTTGTTGTTATTGTTCTTCGCCTTTCGGCAGATCCCTTCAGGGATGCCTGACACAACCTTGTGTTTGATCCAGGCTGGGGACCGGCACGGGGAGACCCAGTCTACAAACTTACCATAAATATGTGATAAAAGAGACCTGCTGAGCTCTCAAAGGGGGATAGTTCCACAGGATGATGTGGAAAGGTTAAATACTTAGTTTCCTCCTAACACTGAACAGATTTAAAGGTTTGGATGCATCAGAGCAGAACTTGTGGTATCTCACCCAAAACTGTTCATCTTAAACAGAGGAAACAAGGAATCAAGACCAACTTATGAAGTAAATATTGTCTTCTAACCAAAAATGAATGCTTGGCAACATTCATAGGTGAATAAAATTAGATTTGAATGAGAAATAAGCCAGATCTGGACAACAATAAAAGTTATTTTCATGTCAAATGTATTTTGTAAAAATATGTCAGGAAGCAATTAAACTTCCATTAAAAACAAATGTGACAGCAAAGTCGTGGTATTAAAGTATTTGGTAGGAGTTAGTTTTGTAAACAGCAAATAACACAACCGATATCTCTGAGTCTCACAAGTCACATTTCCTGATTTTCTCCAGCGCTCGCCTCCTCCCCCTTGAGGGATCATCATCCCACCATATTAAAAGTGGAATTGTATCCGCTTCCATTGTAATTACAAACCCACCAGGAGCAAAGCTTCTTGATCTCTGCTGGATCTTTATTTGTTTTGCTTTTTCCATGTATTTACTTACCTCTCTCAGCCGAGAGGACAGACGCACGCTGAGCTATCACTTCTGTTTTTCTTCTCTTTCTGTCAGGCATTCTTTGCATGCATTATGGCTGAAATTTCAATAACAGTTAGGGAGGCAATAAAAACAATGCAATAAAGAGAGGAGGAATTCAAAAGAAGGGGTTTGTAAAATGAGACAGTCTGCTTTAGTTTGTCTGAGGGAAAAGAAAAAGGCTGTTGGAAGCATACGTTCAGAAAGATCTTTACTGAGCAGAACCTCTGACGATAGGAGAACAACGGCTTTCTTTCCGAACGATAAGAAAAATCAAAAACTGTGGTTACAAAGAAGCAGAAGTTTGGCTCTGTGTGTTTAAAAGACATGTGTGGGTCTAAAATTACAGTGAAAAGCTACCGACACTTAGATGACCTTCAGCGGGGACCATTTGTATATGTGACACTGCAAAAACTTTGGCTTACCAGTGTCCCACAAACACAATAACACTGCTGGGCAAAAACTGAATGGTGTTTATTTGAGGGGAATTTGAACAATGTTCCTCAAGTTTACAATCTCATTTGGAGTTTTTACTTTAATTTAGCTCGTTTTTGCAGGACAATGACAGATTTATGCTTCCCAAATCTTTGTGTTACGGTTGATGTATTTATGAATATAACAGAGATTTATAAACAAAGTAAAGAAGTGTATGGATTTGTTCGTTATTATGTGACACATGTTGCTATGGCAGCAAATCAACAGGATTAAACAAGATGCAAAAGTTAAATGCTGCAGATCAAGAACTGTGGAAACGCTCCTAAAACTGAAAAAAAACAACAACATTGCAACAGTGTGTAATCACAAGAAAGAGATGTCTAAAGAATTTGTCATGTGCAGCTCTAACTGGGGTGGCGGGGGAGTTGAGTGGTGTGTGGTTGCTTAGCCAGTGAGAGGGGGAACGGGTAGCTCTTGCTCACAGCTTAAATATTAAAATGAATATTGATATTATTACAGTATATTTTCAATTGATGTATAGATGTAGGGTTGATATGGAAATCTAATCTCACCCGTTTATGTTAAAGTTGCTGCCTGAATTAGAGAAATTCTTTTCCAAGTTTTCCTAAATTTCACCGTCTTAATGAATGATAAAGTTCGACGTTCATTAAGCCCAAAGCGCTTCATGGTGGCTTTCCCACTCAGCCGTGCACACAACGGGTCAGTTTGTTTCCAGCTCAGAAACTGTGACAGAAAAAGGTTGATAACAGACAATCTTTTTTTTTCCACTTCCTGTGTGAAACTTCCCATTCTAGATAACATGAATGAAATTAAGCGTGGATGCATGCGCCTTTGAATCCTGGGACAGTGTTAGCGCAAAATGAAAGGAAACAATTCCAGCAGACACTGAGGAAAGTGGCAGGTCGAAGGAGATAAGAAAAACAAAAAGGATGATCCTAGAAAGAAAGACGAAAAACTCTAGATGACACAGAGAAGGTAATAAAATACTATCAGTGCATCCCTAATGGAAGGAGACACCAAGCAGAGACTGAACCTCGGAGCAGAGTACTTAAAACGAGCCAGAAGCTTCACTCACAGTTGTGTGGCCTGTGCAGTAACTTGCTTGTGCAGACACGGGGTGGTGATGTTGTTGGTACTGAGACATGTAATGCTGCGGACTCCTACGGGTGACAGCGTGGCTGCTCCGAGTCCCTCCACCAGCGGCCAAGCTGGAGCCGAAGCTCAGGCCTGCCGCCTTGCTGCTGTGGTAACCTCTCACTGCTGCACTGCGCTAGAAGAAGAAGAAAGAAAAGAAATACACACGCAGAACTGTAGAGCAGTGATGACTGTTGGCATCAAGAACACGCGTTTCATAACTGTGAGCATGCCCAACTCTGCACTGGGCAAGCACCGACAAGCTAACTGCCCGCTCACTGACCTGTAAAGGAAAAAAAAAAAAAAGCTGTTCTGTTGATCTGAATCTCCACGCCAGACTGACAAGATTGCTCTCACACTTTCTTTTCACGCTACCTCCCCTTCTTCTCCCTCCTTTTCCTCTCTCAGAGCACCAGATGTTGTGAAACCCCCCGTCTGTCACGCTCAAGATGTGTTCCTGCTGAAAAAGCTCTGATTGGTTTGATAAGATGCTTGGATTGCAGCTGGCAGTGGGCTTCCCACTGTACCATTATGTATAGGGTATCAACAAGGTCCAGGAAGCATGGGGCCGAGGCTGCTGACGGGCTGCCGTACACTGCACACACACACACACACAGATGGGTCACCACAGCTGTCACGGCCACTGGAGCGCAGAGAAAATACCGGATCCACACGTGACCGACCGTCCATGGTAGTTAACAGAACCTGCTTTCACATTTCAGTCTCCACCTCTGGTCCCCCCCCACAGCAGCTCAGATTTGAATTATCGTTAAGGAATTCTGTCAGTGCCTCAGCAGCTGGAACATTTCAGCTTACAGGACTCTTATCTAGAATTAATCACATTTTTATTTAAGGATTGTCAAAGGGGTTTTTGGCGTTTACACACATTAAATACCGTGAGTACTTTTAAGTAAACAAATACACCAAATCAAACGGTACAATGATTTACACTTTAGTAAATCTGCAGTAGCACAAGAGGTCAGACGAAGCTCATCTTTTATTTGCATAATCCGGTAGTACTAGGTCAAATATCCTGTAGTACTCTGTCACACATCCTGTACTACACCATCACAAATCTGCCAAGTGTACTTGGTCACATTTTTTGGAGTACTCTCTTACATACCCCGTAGTTCTCTGTCACATATTATGTAGTACTCTGTCACACATCCCATAGTACTATGTCACATATCTTGTAGTCTCGGTCACATGTCTGGTAGTATTAAGTCCCATGTCCGGTAGAACTCGGTTAAATGTCCTGTAGTACTCTGTCACATGTGCAGAAGTACTCATATCCTCTAGAATTCTTTAACATATCCTTGAGTACTCAGTCAAAGTTTTATAGTACTCTGTCACATATGCAGTACTACTAATTATGCAGCCAAAAGGGGTCCCCGTGCCGGTCCCCAGCTCGGATAAAATACTGGGTGGTGTCAGGACAGACATCCGGCTTGAAGTCAGTGAAAGCTGATCCCTGAAGGTGAACGACAAATCAGACAGATATACATATTTGGTCAAGTTATTATGGAGCAAAGTCCAATCATGTCTGTTAGCAGGAATCGTGTCAAAGAATCATTTGGACTGTCTGTTCTTAAAATTTTCAGAAATGTAACGGCTGTCTTCCATCATTTAGGCCTCAATTATTTAACAGCTCATTAATTGCAGAAACCAAACATTTTTTCTCCTTTTTATGATCTGAAACTAACACCTCACAGGAGATGTAATAAAAATAACCAGATTTTTGTTTTAAATCGCTCATAAAAAAAGGTGAAGCGCAGCTGTAGATCTCCAATGTGTACTAAAGGTTCCTCTGGTGGACCTTCATGGAGGTCAAAGACCTTCCCACACAGGTTCCAGAGAGGAGAGCAGTGATGCAACACAAACTCACATCTGTCCTGAGGAAAACAGCTGGGATGAAGCTCATGTTCTTCATTGCCTGACCACAGGGGGAAAAAAAATGAAAGTGCAAACATTATACTCCGTTCTGACATACTAAGGGTTCGTGTAAAACAGGAAGAACAATCCCATTGGGCTGACAAACAAAACAGCTTCTTGGAATGACACCACTTGATAAAACGAGCGCAATTTGGGAACTAAATTCTTTCTTCAAGAACAATCGACTTTTTTCACACTTAAAAAAAAAAATATATATATATATATATATATATATATGTATTATATATATATATATATATATTGTATTTTAAATCTCGTTATCTAAAAAAGAAGTTTGGCCCTAAAAATTGTGTTTAGGAAGCAGCAGCACATCCTCGTTGAAAGCAGCATCTCACTGCTGCACGTTATGAAGTGCAATAAAGACATTCACTGTGAAATTCTGCCATTGTAAAGCCCAGAGGGAAAGGGGGGGGGGGGGGGTATGGTACATTTAGCTGCCCGGCCACAGAAGCCACTTTAACACGAGCATTCACCAGCTCATAGAGTTTAAGTGCTGCCTGGAGTCGTGCACCCACCTCCAGTGGCCTTATAAATGCGGATCAGTCAGCCAGACAGGAAGCGTTTCGGCTAATGCGTCTATGCAGGGATATTTTCTGTAAGACGGTTTCCTCGGGGAGCGCCACATTTTAGGCACGTTTCTTCCACTCAAGTTATACGAAACAAGAATCATTGTTGGAAATGTTTTTAAGCCCCCCCCCTCCATGCGGTAGGGGTGTATTTGAGCATGAGGCTGATGCACGATTGGTCCCTGAGCTGAGTTTTATGTCACAGGCTTTCAGCAGGTTGTCAGAGAGCGACGGTCTGCTCATATTTTCTGGTTCATGAGAAGCTCAGGTTGCTTTTGCTAGTCTTGTTTTGTGTAAGAAAAACACCGGGGTGACGGTGTGTCCTTTTTCACTTTAATCCTTCTTCCTGACTCTCCTAAAGCTCTGGATTTACATGAGATCACCAAACATCCTGAGCTGCTAAAGTCCTGAGAAAACAATCAGATGACGCAAAAGAGAAGAAATTAGGCCAAAGAAACAAAAACCCTGTCTCAATGTAGGTAATGCTTTACTATCGTGGTATTACCCGTTTGCACATTTGATCAACAGTTAGGAGTGTTTTTAAATATTTTTACAAAGAAAAACTTTGTGATCCACATTTATAAAACAAAGAAAAAAAGAAAAAACGTTTTCCAAAGAAAGAAAATGTATTTTTGGATCCGGCATTTTTTGAATTTTTCGAATTTATGAACTTATCAGGAATTGCTGTTAAAATAAATTAGAATGGAATAGAAGGTAACGAAACTCAACACATTTACACATTTAATGATTCTATATCACACAAAATCAACTTTTCTGTGCTTTCAAGTGTTTTACAACATTAATTCCTCCCAAAAAACAACCCAAAACGGTATTTTGAGAAGTGTTCCTCTAAAAACCTGCTCTCTGAACACCAGCCCCAACCAATCCACAAAAACCGGCGGGTTCTCGCATTGTGACATCACAAAGTGAGGAACCGCCTCTTCCAGGAAGAGTCTGCGCTGACAGCACTGCCTCCAGGTTAACACACAAGCCCACTTTCTCCACGGTGTTAGTGGTGATTGCTTTTCTTGTATATGCACAATATGCACATCTGTTTTTGCAAAAGTTCGGACTTTGTTTGTTTTCGTGGGAGAAATGCAGACACGCTTCTGAGGCCGACTCTAGGATGACGTCATGAACGGACGGTTTAAGAAAAGCAGGATATTTACTCTTTAATTGATTTTACAAAAAGGAAAAGCTGAATTTTTAAAGCAAAATATGAAATACTATACTTATATTTTTTTCATGAAGCAATGGAAATATCTTAAAGAGTTTCTATAATGCTAGTAACCTGCAAGGTAAATACGTTAAGCCTTAGTAACATGAACTCGAATGGATGCTGCGGGTTTTTGGGTTGTCCGGGTGCGAGGAGGGCTGTAGGGAAGAGTGGCTGCATCTTAAGGGGAGCGCACCCAAGGGAAGTCATATAAATGGAATGTGCCATTGTCATATGTGTGGTAAGTGTATCGTAAAGTAGTAGTAGTTAGAAAAGTGTGAGCACTGGCTCCTTGATGACTGCACAGAAATTCTGCACACACGGGGTGTGCACGTGCCTATACGACGTCCACAGTCAGGCTGCAGCAAGGAGCGTGCATAGTATCACCTGAACAGCACTAAAGAGGTGCTTGTTTAGTCGGCAGGATTTGGAGGGTTTATAAAATGAAAAATCCGTCTGACACGCCTGCGTCTCTGCGTCTCACCTACTTCACCCTTCCATCTTCACTGCGACCTGTTGCCGCAGCGTACCTCTAGAAAAAAATGTGCATGAACATTTTGGCTCTTCGGGAGTCAGCTATACTGATATTTTATGCGGGTCACCAACGTGCCCTGTACAGGTTTGACCTTTTTTTGCCCACAAACCTACAGGCAGTTGGGACTAAAGCTTTGGGTCTGAAACTACTTAGGGGTCTTGAGGTATTTCTGTAGAACACTTGTGACGTCCTCCAGGCAGCAGCAGGTTAAACCAATGGTGACTGGAAGTGTCGTCAGTAACGTTAATGCTTCAGGTTGGGGGGTTGGGAAAAGGAAAGCTGACGATGTTCAGTGTGGAAGTCAGGTCTCTCTGGGGTTTCAGTGTCAATGAGGAGCACATCAACAAAGTCTCAGCAGGGGATCTGGAAAAAGATCTTTACATTACCCCTCTCGAGTTCCCCCAGGAAAAGCAGAACTTCTTTACAACACAAAACAAATCTACTCCTCAATTAAAAAAGGGAAAGCAGGTGTACAGTATTCACAGAAGAATAATGCCACGGCTTCAACACACCTTCCCTTACTTATTACCTTAAAAAAGCTACTGAAGCTGGCATAATGCATCCCCTTATGGACTGAAAAGTGAGTGGAAGCTGCAGCTCCATTAAGAACCAGAAAAGAACCAGAGCGTGGAAACTCTCCTGAGTGAATTTATTGCCGGTTAAGTGATATCCCCCCCTCCCCCCATCCCCGTAACACATGCATGGTTACGGATATCCAGGGACAGACCTCAATAAACTGCAGAAATTACCTGTATCCTCCCTCCCACTTTTAGTATTATATACCAGCACATATTTTGTTCAAGGGGAAAACTGCTTTAATTAACTGAGCTGGTCTTTTTTTCTCTGCTAAAAGTTGGATGCTAATTTTATATAAATAATATAATTATAATAATGTGCAAATGGAGCACTTTTAGAGAGAAGTTTGAAAATTGGAGGGACTTTCGTGCCATTATTCCAAGAACAACACTCGCTGCTTCGAGGGTAAAACATTTTGTGTGCTCAAAAAGTTATTTTACTCTTGAATTGCCAAACTATGTCCAATCAAAAAAAATGTAACTCGAGAGAAATTCTCTCTCTTCTGCGCTGCAAACAGAGCAGGCGCCATGTTACAAATGTGCCACAAAAAAAAGCCAGCCAATCACAGACATGGATTGACATGGATCTACGAGCTGAATGGATTTCTGACCAATCAGCATCAATCTTCATGTCCATGTCTGTGATTGGCTGGCTTTTGCTCTGCTGCGTTTCGAGAGCAGAAGAGAGAAGTTTTTTCTCGAGTGAAAATTGTTTTGTTTTTGAGCTTCAGGTGCATGTTTCTGTTTCAAGTGCAAAATCAATTTTTAACGCTCAAGAGTTGCTCTAAAATAATGGCACCAAAATTGCTCCTAAGACTGTCTATTATGATGCTAATAGCAGGACCAAGACTTTAAGTTTGTCAAAGCTTTAGTAACAATTGGGGGTTGCTGATTTTTGGGGTTTCCAAGCCTATAGAGGGTCATACAGAGAATATAATGCATCGTCAAGTCCGACTTCAATCATCTTTTAGTCTTTTTTCAAAGTGTTTTAAGTGGTGATAATGATGACGATGCTGGTTTTTTTTTTTTGCCAAAATCAAAATCTCAGTTTGATTTTCAAGGACATAGTTTCTGCAAAGTGGGATGAGTTCATTAGAAATTCACCTCTGAGTTGTGGGCGGGGCTATTGGCATGGAGCAATCCCACCCACTCCCTTCGCCACCCTGTTGGTGAGAGCTCTTTGTATACACGCTCTCCCACTAGCTTACAGCCCCTCACAACCCCAACTAAACATCACCGGTGCAACAAAAATGGTGAGTAATATCAGAGCTATCCCGCTGTACAGTTTGGATCCACATTCCAGCTCAGACAAATATTTTGATGGACCTATTTGTCTTCAAGTTGATGCTTTAGAATGGAGCAGAGCAGGAAGCTTGTGACTCCGACCAGCGTATTTTATACACAATAATTAAGCTCTTTTTCAAATCTGCTCCCCATTTACGCGTATTTGAATAAAGAAATAATCTGATATGAGCTTAATTTTCTTTACATATGTCCTCCACCATCAGAAAAACGCCTCAAGAATCTGTTAAAAACACCAAAAACACAATTTGTATCAGAGTGGGTCTTTAAGGGGGAGCTCAGGTGTGTCTAACAGGGTCATACGGCAATGTTAAGACACATCATGAAAGTGGGGCGTACCATTGTCGTGCGTGTGGTAAGTGTATCATGAAGTACTCGTAAGGCTAATGGAAGTTAGACGCACTTATGATGTTACACTCCTTACGCCACACTCTAGTCGTTATTCAGGTGCAAGTGTCCACCCGTAAGGGCAGTTGGGACCTAAGTATGTGGAAGAAAAATAAGTTTCTCTGTCAACCAGTCAGTTATTTCTCAGTGAACACTGCGTGACCTCAGAACGGTGATGAAATGTCCCCTCCCGGGGATAATATCTCCAGATCGGAGCATTCCTATCCGTCCACAGAATATCTGCAGCATAAAACCTCATGACGCGACGGAGCAAAGCAACTCTACAGAAATGCTGTGGCCGTCTGTCGAGACACGGGGCGGTTTGCATTTACAGAAATACTTGCAGCGTTAACCTTCCTATAGGATGAAACAAACATCTTCCGGCTTCATCTTGGCTGTCTAAACATATTTTGTTATCCATCCGTTATTATTGCCTGAAAGTAATCTAGTTTTATCTTAAGATGCGTGCCTTATCCCTAGTGGGTAAAACTACATTAAGACAAATCATCTTTCTCCAACGTCAATTTTTTTCTTCTTTTCCTGAGCATTAAATAACAGTGTGCTGTTATTATCTGATTATCCAGGAAGCCTTGTTGCCCCACAGCTATAAATGAGGCACAAACTGTGATTTCCCAGTACACAGATCCAAATCAAAATGTCCTGATGTTGGCCTTACTGGGCTTCATCTTAGCTCCAACTTTGTTTTTATAGACACAAACAGAAGATATTGTCTCCATGTTCTCTATCAACACAGAATCAGACCATCCAAAAAAACAAATGGCCTAATAAGGGATTTAACATCTGGCTAAGGTCGTCAAATTGATACTGAATGATGACAAACGCTGGGAAAAAGAAAAGTCTCTAGATGTTTAGGGTACGTCTGCTTACAAGGTTTTCTCTTTAATAAAAAACGGATAAATAAAAAACAGCCAGTAAACATCAAAGACCCTCTGAGGTCAACACGTCCTCCATCTGCACAAAAAGAGGCCAAATTCCTCTCGTTCTGTTGCTGCTTTGTCCATTTTGTCTCAACTCCATAAGGGGGCATTTAGCAGGATATAAGTTCATTTAGAACCAATATTTGCTAATATAAAGCAATGAAAAATGTTTTTTTTTAAGCACAGGCCTGTACTAAAGCTGTAAATTTAAAATATGGCTTCAGATGTTTGCATTAAACTTGCGATAAAGTCTTTGATAACTAGAGTGGTAAAAAATCTATAGATATAAAAATCAACCAATTTTTACTAAAATAATCCCCTATCAACGGATCTAATCTATTGAGTTTTCTTTAACAATATTCTTGTTTTTTGTCCAAAAAAAAAGTTACATTGGAGTTAGTTTTTAATGTATTAAGATGTATTTGATTAATTTCAACCCCCTAAATCACCTGAAATGACAAAGGGTGTTTTCAGACTGGAAAAGTCTGTTGGTTCTCTGTTTACATCCCGTAATGCCCAGCAACGGTGGCTGTTTTATTGTTCCGCTCCAAGCATGGAGTCTATTGAGACTGAGAAAACTCAGAGCGAACTGAAGCTCGGTCCAATTGGAAGCGAACCGAGTCCACCTCAAAAGATGGTCAGAGAGCGATTTCTGGTCCTGGACAAGGGTCCGCTTGGGTGTATTCAGACTAATTATACAGATTATCAGGGGGAAACAAACTCTGGTTCACTTTAACCAAAGGTGTCCAATCTGAATCCACCCTTTGACTTAAGTTGAGAACAGACTTGCTCTTTTTGCACAGACCCGGATATTGAGAACAGATTTTAAACCAAACCTGGAGATTGTTCCTGCACTGTAGGGTCAGTTAGTCCTGCTGGTATATCAATAAAAACTAGAATGTCACACCTGCAATTTCTGCCTCTGAACGGCTGGATGAAAAAACGTCTCTAGTTTGAGGCACTAGTCCTCCCTGTAATGCCTCAGTCTAATCAAACCTCTGCTCTGATCAGATTTGGCCGCTGCTTCTGTCCTATCATTCACTTTAGTGGTCAAGAGGAGCTTGGGGGTGGGTGAGTCTTTTGCTTACCAGGTGCAACATATGGACTGCTGGTCTTCAGAGCCGAATGTAGACTCTGTCTTAAATGTTGCCATGCTTCTCAGAGTCCCTTCTACTGCTGTTTATTGACTGCAGGGCTCCTGGAGTGGCCCTTTGTGCCTCAGCCATAGACGGGTGGGAAGCCATGTGGGGGTGGCAGGTCTTGAACTTCTGGGGCTTTGAAATTAAGTATAATGCATCCTAATTTCATGGTAAAACTTGTGCAAAACAAAAGGTCAAATCAAACAAAAGCATGCACTGTTCCTGTATGAAATAGGTGGTGAAGTTCTGCTGACAAACCGACTACAGCTGTTTACATCTCTGGGCTTTTGAGCTGCATCTAAATGAATCACACTTCCAGATAAAAAAAAACCTTGTCACTCTTCTTATGCATGCTTTTATACACCCACCTCTGCAGCTCCGGCACTTTGTCTGCTGCATGACTGTCCGCCGCTCGCTCTGCTGGAATGATGGATCCCTCTGATCGCCTCAGGACTCCAGCTCTAAATTTTGAGAACTATATGGATCTCTGCAATCTAAGCCAGCACCTATACCCAACTAAACAATTACACAACATGAGAAAGCGAAGATGGTAAGGGAAAAAAACGGCAATAAACTGTTTAAAGGTTTCAAAAAACATGCAACTGTGTTACATACTACAGAGCCAAATCTGAATGTTAATACACACAGCAAAGCTGTTTTGATCAAAACCATGAAAGATATGTTATATTCTGCCATTTTACATTATGCATTCACAACTCATGGTGCACTGTTACAGCCTTGTAAAGTAGTAATGAGTCAGAGGAACAGAGGCGTGATAAGAAATGGCCCCCGTGTTCCACGATAGAGCAATTCCCAGCAGACTTGGGATTCACAAACTGTGTGATAATGTTGGAAACATCAGACCGGAAAGCGTCCTTAAAGACAATGAATTTTTGGGGTTTTTAACAGGTTTTTCTTAGGGGTTGTCAAATGATCACGTTAATTGGGATTAATTAATTACAGACAAATTGTCGTGTTCTCAAATATAAAAAACAAAGGTCCAACTCTTTACTTGCTTGAACGTTTTATGTGAACTCAGCTGGAAATGCCTCTTACGTTGCACCCAGTGCATACAGGATTAGCAAACGCGTCGCGTGCCGCATTGTTACTGTGACGTCATCAATGTGGTTCTTCACAGAACTAAGCCACAAAAAAAAGCCATAACACCACAACAATGAGTTATATAGGCTAGAGTGACTATGCTATCTTATAGCTTGTGCAAAGCTGGACGCCATATTGGATAGGTTGAGGTGGCGGCTCACTGCTGTGCTGCTACAATTGCACAAACAGAGCTGGAAAAACAAGAATATGACTTTTCACTAATACATTTTTACAGTCAAGTAATAAAAGAGAACTTATAGAAAACATTTGAGGAAGATCTGAGTGAGTTAATACTCTTCGGCTGATCTTGTACTCTATTCAAAGTCAATAGAAGCTTTAGACTTCACAATATTTCCAAGTTTTCTGGCAGGACCATTTTCCTTTTTTTTTTTTTTTGGATGACCTGTTGAATTTATACATGATACTAAGCAAAGGAAAAGACACTAACCAGCAGTGTAGCAGTGAGTGAAGACCGGCAGCTGCATTTCCCTTGCGGTGATGTCAACATATTTATATTTTTAATTAAAGCACTCTGGACCTGATGTTTTCTTTGCTTTTTTCTTAATTGTTCAATATTGAAAAAAATTCCCCTTGGTGGTGTAAAAGTAAAGGGTGGAACGGTCTGTTATAGAAGGAATGGCACTTTTTAGTTGTATTTTGATCTTTTACTATGCCACAATGTTACAAGTTTAAATGAAAATATCTTAACATGAGGCTTTTTACATCAATTATTAGGTTTGATTAAAATAGTTCATCATAGTAATTAATTACAGGTACTGCACTAGTTTTATCTGATGATAGAGGACATCTATGTTAAGAAAAGTAAGTTTAGAATTGCATTTCAAATTATTTCTTGAGTCAAATAGTCAGGAAAATTTGCAATTTAAGTAAAAGCGTATTACGCTGGGTGGGCCACAGTCTTGCAGGCAAATAGATCCATGAACGTCTTTGTTTTTCTCGTCCGAGCTGCGATATTGCTCATCATTGTTGTTGCACCGATGAGACATGTTAGTTTGGGGCTGTGAGGGGCTGTAAGCTAGCAGGAGAGAATGTAGACAAAGGCATTATGGGAAATGAAGAAAGTCTCACTCTGTGCCAACAGTCCCGCCCACAACTCAAAGGTGAATTTCTTATGAACGCCTGCTGCTCTGCAGAACTATGTCCTAGAAAATAACACAGGCTTTTTATAAATTTTGGATATAAACGGCTTCATCATAATGAAAAGACCACTGGAAGCAAGGGGTGTAGGGAAAATCTATTTGCCGATATTTCGAGATATGTCATTTGGCGATACTTGTATCGATTTAAAATGCTGTCGACACGTTAGTTATTTATAATTTATGAGCATCTTTTAGCGTCTGGCTATTGTTTTTCACTTAAACCCCTGATCGCCAGTTGGCAGCACCACCCACTGAGACTCTTCGAGCAGCTCTACACCGCTCCAAAACAACAAAATCTCATGAAAATCAGTTTGTGTTTATGGCTAAATGTTCGAACAGACTTGCAGTTTTTGTTGTTATGAGACAAGTACTACTTAGTTGTTGCTTTGGATGGGTACAGAACTGAAACTATGTGCCATGTTGCTTCCAGCACCATATAAATTGCAGACTTTGGTACTTTGTAGTGTGCTCCAGATGAGAACCAATACACACCCCTACTGGGAATGCTGTGAAAATCCAAGATGATCGTTGTGGGACTATAAGAATGAGTTTGTCAAACACTTCTGTGCATCAAAAAGGTAAAATCAAGATTATAGATGCATATATAAATACACAAGTGTGTCTATGTACCATTACTCCGTCCACTTTTTTTTTTCTTAGGCCCCTATAGTGACTGGAAATGAAGAATTAAGGCAAGAGCAGATGAAAACAAAGCAAACTGCAATAACAACACTTTTTGATAAAGGTCTATTTTCTCTGCACTGTCTCCACATGATCATTTTTTTCCTGTAAATTCAATAAAATTCCTTCTTTGTTCAAATGAAAACTGCAAAGTTTCAGAGGAGAGCACAGTTTCTCATATGAAGCAGCAGTTTGCAATATGAGTCGCTTGAATTCTAAGGATGCACTGCAGTAAGATCATTAACAAAGACAATCGATCATTACGGCAGTCACTGACTGCAAGGACCGGATCGTGTTCGCTGTTGGAAAGATGTGAGCGAAGGTTTGACTCTGTCACATCCTCGAAAACTCACAGAAATGTACCTAAACCCGATGAAAATGAAATTTGGGCATTGTGAACAACGTTAAAAAACCTATGAATTTTTTTTATATCCACTAACAAAACCAAAATATCCAAAGGAAGTTTTGAAATTATTATGGGATGGCCACATGACTAACAGCTTGGCTGCCATTTTGTAGCAAAGTGTAAGAATTTAGCTATTCACGTTTTGTTCACGTTTTTATACTTTTAAGGGAAAAAAAATGTTGTTTGAGCTATCTTCATGAAATTTTACACACATGACACCAGCTTAAGTCTACAACCATCACAGACGTTTTGTTGACCTTTGACCCCGGAAGGTCAAAGAAAACACCTTTAGTACCAGCTGCAAATTATAACTCGTCCTAGGAATTTTGATTGATCATCTCCTAACTTCTCAGGCATCATAAGGAAGCAATTGGGGAAAAAATGTTGAAATTAGAAGTTGTAGATTTTGAACGGTGTGCGTGTGGCGAGAAAAAGTGATGTTTTCCTGTTGCTCGCACATGTTTGAACAGAATCCTGTGAAAATTGAATGCATGGATCCCTAGCTGGAGCTGAACAAAATACTATAAAGATAGAATACGAACATATTAGGAATGTGGGCGTGGTTATCAAATAACCTCTGCTGGTAAGAAATTCCAAAAGTTAACTTTTGCAGGTTCTTCTGAAGTTCACGTTGATCTGCTTGGTATCCCCTGGCAACCAAAACATAAAAATGTGTGCTATGGGGATAAAACCAACAGAAAAGAAGCAAATTCAAAAATAAAAAAGTGTTGTTTTTGTTACATTAATTTTTTACGTTTGGGTGAGTTAGCGGCTACTAAGCAAGTGGGGCTGGGTAAAAGGCGGGCAGCGATGGCGGGTAGCGCATGCGGGCCATACAACGTCACTTGCTGATATAATTTGGATCTTTATTACAGAACAGACAGAGATTATCTGAAAACAGGACCTATGTGGTGTCCAAAATGATTTAATGTGAAATATTTAGTCTTTTCTTGCAGGTTTTTCACCCCCCCCCTCCCCTATTTTAATAAATTTTTGCATCAGTACGAGTCCAACAAGTAACTTCAACATAGAAGTGAATGTATATAGACTTACTTTACCGGCATGTGAGAAGTACAAACTGTAGACCTTAAAATGAATCAGAGCTTGTGATGATTTTTATTAAGATGTAGAGCAGACTACGACACTTCAATGCCTGCATCAGTCACGGTGGTACTTATCGTCATCTGAAACGGTGCAAGGATAAACTTTGGCAAAGAGGAGCATTTACTGCAGAAGAATTCTGTCTTTTGTTCCAACTCTAGCTTACACATTTCTCCATCTTCCTCATTCGACGTACAAAAGTAAAGGCGAAGGGGGCTGCAGCGAAGAACATAATGATCCTGCCACTCTGCACCCCAGTGGAGCATAACAGGGTACACATGTTGAGTCATGACCACATTCCAGCTCCTTTTTAGAGCTGACACAAGGACATGTCAGAACTGTGGCTCTTGACACCTTAAGAGAACCAGACTGCCACAGTTCTCACATCACCCGCTTCCAAATAAATTCAGATTTTTTTTATCTCCTTTTCTTATTGTCTTTAGCCTTGATTGTCAGGATATTTTATCAGAGGATGTGACACTTTAGCTCATACATATTCAGTAATGAAGTTAATTTAAAGTAAACATGCCTGCCCTGCACAAAGGGAATATCTTCTGCTTAGTGAGTTCTCTTTAAGGAGGTTCAACCTGTTTAGCGTCACAGGAGCATGCAGAGGTAAAACTTTCAATCAGCAAATAGCATGTGTGGGCACTTCATAAACTGTATCTTACAGCAAACACTCCCTAAACACTGAAAACAATTTTTACAAATCCTGAATTTATCATCTTTGCCCAAAAAAAAATTACAGCTTTGGTGTTTAGTTACTTTACAGGTATCCTAAATCAAAGACTCAATCAAAAATGAAAATTGTGTTTTTTGTGTTTATAACAAGTTCCAGTGGCATTTTTCTGATGATGGAGGACATTTATTAAGATAATTATATAAATGAGTACATCTCTATTCAAATCATTGTGATTCAATGCAGCAGGTCACCTTTGGCGGTCTTGCAGTTTTTTTGGGTGAAATTTTGCAACTTTGCTTTTTTTTTTTTTTTTTTTAAACAGTGAACTGTTCTCCATCCTGATTGGCTGAAGATCTTGTCAGTCAGTGTCCTCCGTGCAGTGTTTCCTATACAGAATGCACTCAGCTTGCCAAATTTGCAGACAAGTTTTGAATGCAGAAGCTCCAAAGGTGCGTTTGTGGGTGTACATCGACTTTTCGTCGGAAGTAGCTGCTTGAACGTGCGTTGCAGAGGGCGGTGTATACACAGCTCCAGGACAGTGAATAAAGTGTATAGTGAGGTGTTTTATAGTCTTAAAATATGTTATTCTACTTCGCTGATTTCATCTACTGCAAGGTACTTTAGGAATGCAACTCCTGCAATAAATAAGAAATGTAATGCATTCAAAGTTTGTTATGGCTATCAAAACCAAGGCATGTTTGGAAAAAATCGCCACATAGGCTTGCACAATCAATCAGATATGTATCGTCATTGCAATTTTAGTCTGAGCAATACGGATATTCCAAACGATGGCATAAACTGAGATGAATGGTATTTTCACTCCCTACCTCCTCTGTTCTGCATCTGTCAGAAACTGTAGAGGCTGAACTTGACGACTACTTGCTGTCCACAGTCATAGACGGACTTGAAGACTCGTTGACATGGTGGAAATGCCAACAAATTACATCCAACATATAAAAAAGCTTGCAAGCACATTGGTTTTCCTTACCGAGAACACACTGTGATAACATATTCACTCAGAAAAGATGCATAGACAGAGAAACCATTTTGTTTCCAAAAAAGCCCAAGCGTACACTACCTTCATTGTTCTTATTCATTTTAGTTTCGGCCGATACGACCAATAGGGTAGATCATTGCTCTTTGGTGTGTTTCCCCAACATCCAAGATTACACCCGTTTCCTATTGAGATAACTTGCAGTATAATTTAAGTTATTTTGAGTTTTGTATATATAAAACTTTTGCAAGGAAATGGAAGTTATTTATTGGTTATTTGTTCATGAATTGCAAGTCATATCGTCATCGCAATGTCAATAACCACAAGATTTTCCTCATAGCATGGCCTATGTTGCCATTTAAACAACTGTAAACATCAAATCATGCTTATGTAAAAACATACATTATTGAATTCACTCTCTCCTTTTGTTAAATAAACCAGTAATGTAACCAGTAATGGTGAAACATGTCAGCATTTCCTTCAACCTAAAGTATTCTAAAGTATTGCAAACCAGCATCAGTCTCTAGATCAGGGCTGCCCAATCCCGGTCCTCCTGATCTACTACCCTGACTGTTTTCTACCCTGCACTTCTTGCTGCTGAAAACCTGGATCAGGTGTGATCAATCAATCAGAATAAAGAAACACCCGAGCCAGCTAATCAGCAGAAAGCAGTAAAGAGAAACAGGAAAACTGACATGGTGGTAGATCTCTGGGACCAGGATTGGGCAGCCCTGCTCCAGATCTATTAATCCCATCACTTTTGTTGTTGAGTGATTTTTCATTGGAGTGGCACATTTTACTACACAACATACGTCCTTGAAGTGTTCCTTGTGTCCTGTAGCTGAAGGGACTAGTGCAGACAGACGGATGAGCCCTCATCCTTTCTGTTTTATAGCTGTACAGATTGTAGGAACAAACACCCAGACTGAATGCGATGCTCTCAAGGCAGCTGACATTCATGTGTTTGGGCCACAGTGCCATTTCCATCCCATGCTATTGCTTCAATCAAGCCGCTATGCTCGTCAGACCGCCATCACCCCTTCCTGTCTGTAAGGCATACAAATCAGCAGGATTTCTCTTGACAGCTCGGGCGTGGAAGCTAAGTCACAGGCTAAAAGAGGCGACAGGATGGAAAACAGGAGGAGCCTGAAGAGAAATTTAAAAATAGGACTCTTACTACTGGAGAAAACATTGGTCATGACATATGACATGAATACAATAAGCATATGCATGAACACTAATTTTGGATGTAGGGTTTTCCCACCAAAGTCACCACACTGGTTGACTTAAATCACTAGCAAATTGCATTAGCTCAACAAGGACAGCAATAACTAATATTATTACTAGTATTTGCATGTTAAATACTTCGAAAAAAAATTCAGCCTTAGTTTAGCGCAGCGTGTCACTAAAGCACATAAACGCTTAAGTAAGATGTTTCTTCTTCAGGAATCTTTGATAAACAATTTTTTCGAGATTTTTTTAAAACAGCTGGTAAGACAGAAATTGATCTATAAATGTTTAAGTGGGTTGGATCGTCATTTTTATAAAATGGAGTTTGCTCTCTTTAGCTCAATGGGTACAATACCTTTGACCAGAGAGTGATTAAAAACTTCTGTCAGGGATTTAATAATAAAGAGATAAATTGATTTTATCAAATTAGTATCATTGTCATAACCAGGTGAACTTCATGGTGGTAGGTTTAAAGGTTGTCATCTGGACTCGGTTTTTTAAAGTTGAAGATGTCTCACCTCTTATCCAAAAGGCTTTGTCAGTTCTGAAATAGCTGGTAAAAGAGCTGGTTTATATGTGCTTATGGGGGAGGAGTCAGACCTGAAACTGGATAGTTTTGTCTTCTTAGTCTACATGGTTTTTGGGTCGTTAGGAGTCTTTTAACAGCTATTTCAGAATTGACAAAGCCTTTTGGATAAGGGGTGAAACGTCTTCAACTTTAAAAACCAAGTCCAGATGACAACCTTTTAACCTACTACTATGATGGAATATACCTGGATGAATGAGTCTTCATAGACAAATCAGGTGAACTGTCTTTTAAGTCAAGTATAATATATCATACTTCATTCTCGGTTGTTAGTGATAAGTTAAATTCCTTAGTAAGGAAATAGTTTAGATACTCCAATGGTCCCTGTTGACTAGGTGGGGTCCTTAAAGCCAGAGTGGGGCCTATCTCAGTAAAAAAAGGAGTTAAATTTTGCAGCAATTTGGTGAGGGTCGGAAACTAAATAATCATTAACCTGAAATCTATTGAATAGCTGTTTTTAGTAGTATTTTTATCCAGTATGGTGTTGATAGTTTTCCTATGTCCTATGCTAGTTTTGGTCATCGATGTATTTTTTTTAATTAAGAAAGAGACTATTCGCACTGTATTTTCTATACACGAGTGGCCAGTGCTGAACCTTTTTCTTGGCCACACGGATCCGGAGGAATGGTTAAGGTTAAGATTGAGTTTGGGGTTGGGGTTAAATACACCTCACACACGCTCACACCGTTCAAAATCTACAACTTCTAATTGCAACCTGTTTCTATAAGTGCTTACTAATGATGGCCTAGAAGATAGAAACTGATCAAGGGAAATCTAGAATGAGTTTTCCTTTGTACTTTAGGTGCTTTTTCTCAAAAATTCCAAATGTTGGCCTCTTCCCGAGGTCAGAGATTGAAAACACTCCAGGGGTCTTTGTAGACTTAAGCTAGCGACGTGTGTAAGATTTCGTGAAAATTGCTCAAACAAAAGTATTATTTTCTCATATTGTGGAAAAACATAAAAATCACTAAATCTCAGATTTTGGCATTAAAAAGGCCGCCAAACTGTTGGTCGTGTGGCCATCCCATAATAAACGCAACACTTCCTTTAAATATCCCCAACAATTGCAGATTGGCTTTGTTAATGAGTTGTAACTTTTTTTTTCTTGAATTTCATTTTTTTAGCCGAGTCCGTAGATTTTTTTGCAACAAATCTTTTTCCCTTACCACGCCCACGATTTTAACACTGTCATATCGTACGTACCAATACAGCATGTTTTTGGATGATGGGGGAACGCCGGAGTCTTTGGAAAAAACCCACACATGCACAGGAAGAACATTCTAACTCCACACACAAAAGTCCCCCATTGTTGTTCTGTTTCAGGTCCACCAGGAGGGCCTTGGACCGGGGTCTCACTCCCTGTGAGGCAAGAGCGCTAACCACTGTGCCACCCTTTAAAAGTTTGTATAAAAGACAATATTTTCTTTTAATTTTTAACTTTTCAAGTCAAATTCCTTTAGACGCAACGTGTTTCTTTTTTTGGGTTTTTTTTTTGTGAGTAACATTTAAACAAGATTGTAAGTTTGACAGCACGATGTTCTTCCTAGAGGCTTTTAGTCCAAAAGATCAGGCCAGGTTAAGCCTGCTTTGGCCACATGGGTAAATTAAATATTCATCTAATCTACACTCATTAAAAGCAGAAACCAGTGACCTCAGCTAAAAAAAGAAAGGACCAGAACAATAATGACAGCATCATAAATGTCCTGAATTATTAAAGACATCCATAAGGAAATGTTTGGGTCAGGAAAGGACAAAGAAAAGGGCAGCGAATCATTTATCCCTAAAAATTGAGGATAACTTTGTACGCTTTCCCTAAATGTCCTTGGTATTTCCTCAGAAGCTGGGCCCCATGCCTTAGTAGAATCCATAGAAATACATCAGCTAGAATGAGAGTTGAACTATAGGACAGACACACCAGAAACTGCCAGAAACATTAGCCTCCTGATCAGCAGTGAAACCTCATGCTGGTTGAGCAGGATGACTAAGGACGACAGGGGTGCTTAATGTGACTTTCATTAACGATGCACTACAGGCCTGGGGCTGAGGCAGGCACAGCACAAATTGAAAAGAGCTGAAGCATAACTGTGTCGGATGCCCGACTTCCGAGCCCTATAGTCTGTCTGATTGAATTCCTGCATTGCCCACAGAAAGAATTCCACAGCTTCACTTATCCCCATATGAAGAGGGAGGGTTGGCTTGGTTGAAGGTCTAACTAACCTGCCATGGTCGTTAACAGTCAAGTTAGGGGAGCAGAGATGAAAGCTCTGTAATCAAAAATGTGTTGATAATTTTGAGGACAAGACATATGCCTGTCCTTTATTTTTGGAACAATTTATGGTGCGTTACATTATGATAAAAATGGGTACTTGTTTAATCGTTGCAGACAACAAGAAGACTCATAGTACAATTTGAGTACTTTAAGGCAGTGGTCCCCAACCCCCGGGCCGCAGACCAGTACCGGTCCGCGGGTCATTTGGTACCGGGCCGCACAGAAATAATAAATAACTTACTTTACTTATATCGAATCTGAAGATGTTTTATTTTGAAAAGTTGCCCGAGTCCCTGTCACATCCGTCACCTCTAACTCAGGCCAAGGCGCTCTTCTCTGTCACGTGATAGGTTACCGCTAAAATAAAACACAGGAACTAGCAAAATGAGTAAAAAACAAACGTCTTTGGAAAGTTTCTTTGTCGAAGGGGAAAACGCCCAGCCAGGAGACAGAAGAGGAGCCTTCAACTTCCAAAAAAAGAAAGCTACATTTATTAGACAGTACTTTTTTTTGCAACATTTTGGTTTTGATTGGATTTTTGCACCATGAATGTGGGAAGGGGAGAGGATGATGACACCTGTGCGTGTCAAAATTAAAGCTCGGGGTTTGTGTTGTCATGTATCTGTTCCTCCTTCTGCGTGGCGTTGTTACAGTAATCCTCCGCCAACATCGTAAAGACCTATCCGTTAAATTGAAAAATGTGCAAAACGTTTATTGAAAAAAAGAAGGAAAAAAAGACTGGCCCGTGAAAACTTTGTGTGACGTCATACCGGGCCGTAGCGCTGAAAAGGTTGGGGACAACTGCTTTAACGAATAAGGTACGTAGCCACAGCGAGTTTAACAACTTTTCCTGCAAACATTTGACTACAGATCTTTATACTTTTGCTTGGGTAATAATTTCCTCCATCACTGCAGTCTTAAACACTGTGTTTTAAATCCACATGAAATGCTTAACGTAAGTGGAAAAGCATAATAATCTTCTTCTCTGTGAACTGACACATTGAGAGGCTTTTAACCAGGTTCCCCTTGATTAGAGTTTCTCTGAACTGCTTACCCAATAGACCTACATTCCTTACATAATGTCACACTTTTCTAGGTTCCAGGTTGATATTTAAATTGAGTAGAGAGCATTGGCTGTACGTGTGAACCCTTGTGTACCACGGAGGTTACATAAAAATAAAATAACCCACGAAAGGTGAAATTTGTAAAGTAGGGTTGTAGGCTATATTTAAGGCAATAACGCCCCTCACTTCTCACTTTCTACACTTTTTTCAGACAGACATGAACATTTTTCTCTCTTGTTTGAATTCTTAAAGTTCAAACCATAAAAAACAAGTCCACTATTTTAGAATGAAAAACAAAGACCTGATTGCGATCAAAGATTTAGTACAGGAGCCATAGCATAGAGGAGATTGATAGAAAAGGTCAACAGCCAATGAGGATGCATATAAGTATGTAAAATTACACAAAAAAAATGAATATAAACAGTCAGACTGTGATGTGGCGAAGGACCAATCTATATGAGACCTGGATAGACTGAGAGTGACATCACTCGTAGAAAAGGGTTTACTTCCAGGTTGAACTCAAATGAAGTCAATTTATTCACCATTTTTTCACAACACAGTTGCTGCTATGTTGGAGCCAGACGTCGTTAGTAAGCAGTAATTGGTCCGACTCTGAGTTTCTCTGGCAACCACTCTCACCAATCAGGAGTGCGCTTGTTAGAAGGCCATACCCCTACCACTTGAAAGCAGACAACATGAAATCTGTCAAACACTTTGAACTGGCCAGTTTATAACTTGAGTTACTCTAACTACATAAAAAAAATCATAAAAAAAAGAACAGCAACACAAATTCGCCCTCTCAAATTGAGCGCTCTTTGAGAGCGAGTCGTTCTCTGAGTTTTCTCTAGTGGGATGTTTTCGATATTTCCTTGAAAGAGCAGGAATGGGCCAGAAATGGTGGGAGAGATCGTATCTCTTGGCTGTAGTTTTAACATATAACATATGCATAGTTATGCTTTGACATGCTCCTGCACACCTCTATGTGACATCAACAGGGAAAATGTCAACGTAAATAACCCTATATATTCCATTATCATTTAATATTAATCTGCAAAAAACAAATTAGTAAAGAATCATAGTTTTTTTGGAACTGGATAATCCCAACCAACAAATGTTATACCTTTTCACCTACCGGTACCTCCTTCCTTCCCGTTCCCATCTCAAGTGATGTGACTGTATTTAGGGTGACTCTCTCTCTGGAAGATGAAAGGTATTCTGGGATGTACACTTTAGGCAATCAGAATCCAGGAATCACCCTACATCTGAGTTGGGGGGTCCATATCTCGGGTGTGTGATCTTGGATCTTCAGTTTGTGTTTCAACATCTACTATCTGACGCCCGAGTTGTGGTTTGTCATTCTTTCCTCCTATTGAGGACCTTCATCTCTCATCTGGTCACTTCCTGCCTGCTGGAGGAAATGATCCTTCTTGGGGAGCCACCAAGTCAGGTGCCTCTGGTATCATGCAGCACATCTGGGCCCACCTTTGTGCTCTGTAGCAGAAGATGCTTAGCATTCTCAGGTAGTCATGGGCCACTTATCATAGTCTGGTAAGATTTAAGGGTCCTTGGAAGGGTGTCTGGTCCCCTAAATTCTCCTGTAGCAACACTCCTGTCACAATCCCTCCTGGCCCCCGTTTTTGTGGCTGGTGGCTGGGCGTCCTCAGCGTTCTTGTTGGTTTGCTTGGACCACCTGTGCTGCTGAGCTTGAAACAGTCCTACTCTGCAACTTTTAACATTCAGTGAAACCACTGTACTTTCTATTTACAACCGCACACCTGCACGTGTGTGCGGGCAGGTCTTACATGAAATATGTATAAAAAATGGCTGTGTGTGTGTGTGGCTATTCTCATATATATGCATGAGAGTCAGTCTGAATGTGCAGTATGTTTTGTTTCATATGATAGGCGGCTTTTGTGCATAAGGGCCATGTGCTTAGGTCACAGGTCGGCAACCCAAAATGTTGAAAGAGCCAAATTGGACGAAAAAAACAAAAAAAACAAATATGTCTGGAGCCACAAAATATTAAAAGCCCTATTTAAGCCTTATAATGAAGGCAACACATGCAATATGTATCTATATTAGCCTGCTATTAAAATGACTAAGTTGCTACAAATGCATAATGAGCATTAACGATTAAATGTTTATTTGCCCTGCAGTGCATCCTGCGGAGAACGATGCGTCACGTGACTGCTCTGTTGCACAAGTTCAACTTCATTAGAATATCAATGAATTATGTTTCATTGCTTTGATAAAATTAAAGAAATGTAATAAAGAAATCCGATTTTTGATGTCATTTTTAGTTTGAGGATTTGAACAAAAAACAATCAAATGGAACGTGCGTGCCCCATGACAGTCAGCTGCGCTCGAATGACAGAACAGCTTGTAGCATTTGCGGTGCCTGCAGACTTTCATTCAGCTCGTTTAGGTGGCTCCTCACAGTCACATCCACCAAAAAGTGCAGCTTTTCCAGCTACTCAGCATCTTCCAGTTGCGGCTAGTTCAGGTCTTTGCTTTTCAGGAATGTTTTCACGTGTTCGAAACAGACGACAAAGTGACGCTAAACGTCACCCCTGAACAGCCATCAGACTGTGTTGTGTAGCAGGAGATCAGAATATTCACTTTCAACTTCATCAAGCTGTAATGGTTTCCACTACAGATCAGTTTCAGTGCATGACGTGAAGATTGAAAACTTGGTTATTTATTCAAACGTTTTATTTCAATGAAACTTTGTCATCATGTGTTGTATTTGTCGTCACCTCATTGGTTGAACGGTACCAGCTGACAGGTGACAGCCAGGTGACAGGGCGACACACCTTTTATTTGTGAGGACACGCGGGAGACGCGGGGGCGCTGGGGGGGGTTTGCACAGCTGACAAAGATGCAGAAGCCCGGAGGAGCAAGCAATCTCTCATACGGATTACCTTTCCATTACTCGGATTATTTGCCTACTGAATATATTTTCCCATAGAGCTCGGATCGTCCGGTACGAGGATCTGTGCCACCTTCTTTGATGGGTAGAATGCGTTCCAGCGAGGGAGGCGGAGCGGCCTCCCGTGAGACTGTCGAACACTCATTTATCCTCCAGAACATTTTTTTTTTGCTAGCAAAACTGTAGGACTTGGGTTAGAAATGTGGGTTTTTGTATACATTGTGTATATGGGGAAATTGGGTTTTTGATGTTTGAGTGTTGGGTGAATGTTTAATGTACACAATACACGGCTGCACAAACAAACTGTTATGAGTTTTTTTCTTGGTAATATTAGAGGGCAGATTGTCTTGATATTTAATGCCCCAGCTGTAGAACGGCGTTGTGATGTTCCCCTCACTTAGTGAAGGGTGAATTGTTACAAAGCAATGCACAGAACTGACGGTGGTTCGATTTACATGAGCCACCTGCCTAGCGGTCCGCCGCCCTGCTGGTGGCAACGGGTGTCGCAGGCTATGACGCAAATCTTCCATGACAGAAATGTTGAAATGTAATATTTATTTTACACATTCTTACAGCATTGGAAAACGGTACTAATGTTTGTGTCTTGTTTTTCCTCCTACATAAACCATATTAAAACAAAAATATAATATATATTCTAAAAATATATTTCTCTCCCCCATCATTTTACATTTTCAAACATTTTTGAAAATGCTCCAGGGAGCCACTAGGGCAGCGCTAAAGAGCCGCATGCGTCTCCTGAGCCGCGGGTTGCCGACCCCCGGCTTAGGTGGACTTTTCCAGACAAGTTTGACTGTGTGTTGATGTGTGTACGTGCACAAAAAACACAATTTCAGTACTAATTTTGAAATTAGTTTTATTCTTTTATAATTGTTCTCTCAATTTTACTTTATTTTCATTAATTTTTTTATCATTTTCTTTTTGTATTTATTTTTTATGGCGGCCCTAATTCTCTGTTGTAAATATTATTTTCATGTGAAGTGTTAAAATGACACACCTCTCGTGTAAAACTGAATGTGGTGTGAAGCTCTGAGGGAAAACTGGCGACGTTAATCACAGGTAGACGTTGACAGAGACTACATCTGACTTTCAAGCCTGAAGGGCCTTATTAGCCAACAGTTAAAGCAAAGTTCTGGGCGTTCTAAGTGGTTGGATGGTGGCAGCAGAGCAGTGTTCCATTGCTGACATCGATAGGGACTCCACAGGAGGGTTAGGAAACAATAGTGTTGACAAGCGGTATCAGGCCCAGCACCATGACGGCAGGCCCAAACGATTCCATTTCCCAGCCAATTCCATTATCAGGACACACAGACTTTACTAATGCCTGAAAACAAACAATGCACAAGCATCCATCTAATTAAGCCCTTGAGTAGGACTGGTTTGTGCAAAAGCATATCTGTGCTGGATGCCTGTGAACAGCCTGATTGGATTCATCAGCACATATAATGTTCTCCTGTTTCCTCCCATGGACCTCCTGAAGACTGCTGGGACAATTCAATGCTACATCCCCTACCACGCAGATTTAAAGCCTTCAGAGTTAGCCTTCCGATAAATTCACATGACAGCACCCTGTGTGGATGAAAGCTAAAACTTGGTTCCTAACATCCAGTAAAGAAACGTATAGGAGCCTTGGTTAAATTTAAAAATAAAAAAGCTTTCCTCTTTGGTTCTTTAATTAAAAATGCCGATTGATCAAGAAGAAAGGGGAAATTTAAGCTTTTTATTAATGGAGTCCAAATTTAAACTACAAGTTTAAATTTGATTCTTATTTTTACACGGTTCAATTAAGTTCAATATTTACAAGCTGCATGGTTAGCGCAGTGGTTAGCGCTCTTGCCTCCCAGCAAGAAGGTCCTTCAAAAGGTGCTTCATAGGTTATTTGGTTCCTCTAATCTGTGTATGAGTGTGTGATTGCGGCCCTGCGTCAGTCTGGCGACCTGTCCAGGGTGTACACTTCCTTCACCCACAAGTCCAGAGCCTAACTCACGGTTTAGGATGGACTTTTTACAAAATTTCATTGTGAAACAATTTTATTTTTGTTAAACAACCCTTTTTATAATGTTTAATAATAAAACTAAGACCAAATGAAACTTATATAAAGAAATTCTTACATTAAAAAATAACAAAATAATACATTTTGCCTTAAAATTGAATAGAAAAGTAAATAAATCCATACATTGAATACATTCTGATTGCATTTTTCAGATCAGTCTGACTGACTGCTTTAAACGCAGCCCTACCTTCCCCTACCTGTCCATCGGTGATGCAGACATCATGGATGCGACAGGTCCACACCAGCAGTTTAAGGGCTATTCAAACAGGGCTCCACAGTTAAGCTCCAACTATATGAATGCTTCCACTCTAAGCTCAATTTAATTTTCTCGTACGTCAAACCTTGTCTGAAATTTACGCCCTGCAAGTCAAACTCAATGAGCCATGCCTGTATCTTTGTACTCTTGAGTCCATGTGCCTCTGGTTCTGAACCCGTCACCGGATTCCATCAGCAGGTTGTCAAATAAATATTCAATTAGATTTTTCTATGTTTATTTTATAAACAATAAAGATGTTGGAGGTTAATATATATATATATGCATTTTGTGCCTGTTTTTCATACATATATATATATATATATATATATATATATATATATATATATATATATATATATATATATGTGTATGAAAAACAGGCACAAAATGCAGGATCATTTTAAAATAGATACGATTGAGATGGAGGAGAACGTGAATTCAGTTAAATCCAGCTTTTATTGCTTCCACAGGAGACGATTATAAAAAGCAATATGTTATCATGCTGCAGAAATCCTCTAATCTTTTCTAAAGATAAAATGTTAATGGGCAAAAAGACAGGAAGAATAAAGACGTGAAGAAGAGTTAAAGACTAACATTTAAATATGGGTTTATATTCACAACAGCATTCAACTGTATAGTTCATTAATGTTTATGTGTAGCTGCATTTATTTACTGGTTATCTATAAAATATCATGTAGAGCAGTGTTTTTCAACCAGTGTGCCGTGGCACACTTGTGTGCCGTGGGAGATGGTCAGGTGTGCCGTGGCAAATTGCCCTCATTCACTGATCTAAAAACATTTACCATCTCCAGGATATCAGCTCTGTGTTCATCCAAACAGGCCCTGATAAAACACTGAGAAATTAGAAATATGAAAGATCGTAAAATACTTTTTTCTTTGTGTTCATTTGATTCTATTAAAGACATTTTAATAAGAATGGCGGTACCGCGATTTAGCTGCAACTAAAGCTGCTTTCTGAAAAGTCCTGCCCATTTAACTTTCTCTGCCAATCATTCGTGAAGGCTTGTCATCAGTCTGAACAATCAGAAGTGGTTAAAGTCTTCACTTCCTTGTTTAGATTTAGCTCAAAAAGTCTCTCAGTTCCAACAAAAATACCAGCTAAAGCTCGTCTTTAGCCGTGAAGCTTTCCACAGAATCCGGTGTCAGACCGTGGAACAAGAGAACAAAACAATGAAGTTCAGAGACACTAGTCTTTCTGCGTTCGGCGGATTTTTGCACTACATCTCCCATGATGCATTGGGTTAAAGTGACAGCGTACAACGGGTCTCTCTTAACGTCTTGAAACAACAACGAACACACCTCAAACAGTTTTTAAATCTTCTAACTTAACTTTTATGACATGCAACTTCCAGCTTTTTCTGCCACAATTATCACAAAAATGCACGTGAGATTGTGGAGGGACTGTAGATCAATACAGACTATGATTTTCTCCTTTTTTGTTTTAATTTTTGGATGCTGGTGTGCCGCGGGATTTTTGTCAAGGTTAAAGTCTGCCGTGGCTCAGGATCAGATGAACTGATCCAATATACAGAAGACAACAAAACTCAAACATCTTAGTTCGTACATTCGTCATATAAGCTCTTCCAATGTTCCTCCGTTTTCATAAATACTTCTGATGAGCATTAATTGTTCATAAATTGTCCACATACGGTAAGGTATAAATTCAAGAACGTTTTCCAACAGACATCTTAAAGCTTGATTGAGTGGGTCATCTGTTGTCATGACAACAACCAACATTCAAAAAACCAGGAAAGACATAACTTCTCACAGACTTGTGAGAAGTTTGTGATCATATGTTTGCCTAATAAAACACACAACAATTTTGAAAAATCTCGCATTTTTCCAAAAACAGTTTTTTGCACTTGGAGGAGGATTTTTGGGCGTATTGAAACTGACATATTTCCCAAAACTTCAATGGAAAGACTTTTTTTTTTTTATGAGTCCCGTGTCCAACAACCGGATGGCGATGCGTTTCTTGGTAGGAACTGGCGGCCTTGGGCACTGCACACCAGAGGTCACACATCTCATCAAAAGTTGAGTGTGTCATGTGAAATTCTTGGATCCACAGCTCCTCTGTAAAATGTCTCAAAATGGCTACGGAGTATTAAGCCATTTTGGGGAATTCGGCGAGCTCCTTACACATCCCACGTGTAAGGAGCTCGCCGCTCCATGGCCTGAAGAAGACGAGACGTCTCCTTTGATAGATGATGAGTGCTAGTGCCGTGACAGACATTTCAATAGATCTGCTGTAAACAATAATCACAATTTTATGGAAACAGTATAATTGCAAAATTGAGTTAATTCGACATTTCTAGAATTTCAATGAAGTTTTGCGCATATGTCTAATGGAAATACAACTAAAGACATAAGAAAGGGGAAATTACGTGACTGCAGGGAAAAAGACAGTAATTGGAGTGTTAGTACGATCTTTTCTATTTTGTATCCAAGTTTTATTGAAAGTATCAACAGAAATAATTGAAATATGTTAAAGAACACAGTCTAACGTACATTTTTCCCAATCAGGGAGATACTAATAAAGCATGAGAAGATATAGTACTGATAAAGAAGTACATACAAAAGTGGTATCATTAATGGGCATAAAACCTTTGTAAATGCTATAAATGCACAACGAAAGATCCTCAAAAAGTATTTGTGCTTAAACATAAACTCATTTTCCTTTTTATATCACAGCATTATGATTATTAACTTTAATGTAAAGGCTGGAAAAAATCTTTTTAAAAATGTAAGTGTTGAGTTTCCCAAAGCCAAACTCATTTCTCTGGTGTTAATCTGTCCGTTTAACTAATTTTCTATTTTTTAGCACCAAGTATGCCATTAATAGTATTTCAACTTGTAAAATTATCGTATAGAAAACTAACCATGTGCTTTAATAGATTACAGAAGGACAATAATTGGATTTTTAGCTCCACAAAAATGAGCACAATGTCTTATTTAGGCCACTAAATTCAAGTCTGACAACAAAACTCGCTGCAGAAAACAAACTAACAAAACCTGCCTGTCATTGTGAATTATTTACAAGTCACCTGGAAAAGTGAGGAAAAAATGAAAGCAATGAAAGTTGTTTCTCAAATAGACATCCCAACTTAGCCATAACTGATATTTAACCATCTGCCCCCAACAGATCTGAGTCCATATATTGACCCCTTCTGTGGTGCCACTGGGCTACAGGCGCAGGATGTTAATAAAGCCTGTGCTGTGTCAGATACCGAGCGCGTTGTTGTGATTATGTTAAAGGTCAGATTCGTTTTGAAACTGGAAGAAGAAGAAGGAATGTGATAACAATACAAATGCCCTCCGAGTCTGCACTGGCCATACCAATGCTGCACATTCCTCCTACAAACGCAGGAGGAAAAGACGGCGAGTGGGAAGAACAAAGAAAAGTTTCTGTGCTCATGGCAACGCAACTAAACTGAAAATAAAAATACACTAAAACTGGCGTTTCCGATTGATTAAATCTCTGCTCACAGACGGAATTGCCACTATGACTGAGGTGTTGAGTAAGGTGTATGATGTCTGAGGCCTCCTCTTGGACATAAGCGTCTTAGACTTGATAGACACCTTTCTGAGTACAGTTGAAAGGAATGAAGGCTCTCCTCCTCCTCCTCCTCCACCTCACTAAGGGAAAGATAGCATGGATAAGAGAGGATGGCAAAGCATTGCCACTTCTGGAGAGGTCTCATCTTCAGCCTGCGGTGCTTTTACAGCACATCGCTGAGATTGAAGGCGAGTCTCAGACACTGCTCCAGGCAAAGCTGCTTTCGACAGCACTGCTAATGCTATCAAGCTGTGTATACACGGACACATGGGAAGGCAGAGGAACAGGAAGAAGAGGATACCAACTTTATGTGTCATAACAAAGACAAAAAGATGTCTCCTCTGGGCATACGATGTAGGGAGAAGCAAAGCGGAGGCCGTTTTAAAGATACAAGGCTGATACTAAACAGGATAAAGGCCAACAGCGGATACTAGGATCCAGATCTGATTTCAAGCCAAACGAAAGTCTAAAGTCTTTCCTTCCTCTTTTCTGGTTTCCTCCCAGATGGACAGAAAGATTCAGTCTCATCTCTCCATTAACAAACGTACAGTCTGCTGGCCTTTGTGTGTGCTACATTTGTAACAGAAAATAAAAGCAATAATTTAATTTTCGAAAGACATTTTTTGTGATTTATTCTTGTTTATTTTGTTAAAAATATAAAAAACAAAAATGTGTAATTTTTTTTTAACTAAAAAATTTAGCTCGAAAATATTACATATTCTGAATATCAACAACTTATCTTGAAAAGCTAATGTATTAGAAAGAGTGATGGCATTTTGATTAAATGAGTATTTATCTTTAATCTGTATTAATAGCGGTGACTGTGTGTGATATAGTTTTTATTATTTCTTGTGAGTTGTTAATAAAATTAAATCGTTTGTCTGGGATGATCTGGTGTACTTTGTTGACGGTCCCCGCCTCTCTCTGCAGCTTCATATATAGTAGGCGGAGCCTATTTCACTAATAACTCTGGTGGTCAATAATTTTCTGCATTGAAGGGTCTATATCATACTTCAAAATATTTTTTAAAACTTTTATGTGTATTAAAATGTCCTCCTCACGAAAAACAACCCCTTCCCACATGTCTGAGTATTCCTCTAAAAACCTGCTCTCTGAGTCACAGCCCCTCCCAATTAGGGATGGGTATCGTTAAGGTTTTAACGATACTACTACTCTTATCGATACTGCTTATCGATCCGGTACTCTTATCGGTACTCTTATCGATACTTTTTGAGGATGAAAAAAATTAAATAAATAACAAATTAAGAACATAAAGTGTTTTATTTCCTCATTATGCAACAACATTGTTTTTTTTAACAAAACATTTTACTTTATACATGAGAATGTTCCAGATAGGATATTTATTTATTTATTTAATCTAATTATTTTTATTCTTTATGAGCGTGATGTTTCCTTTGGTCTTTTGTCCATTTTCCACAACCTTGAATAGACTTTTCTGTCTGTCAAACACCAGAGTTAAGTTAAGTTAAATGATGGAAACAAATTCACTTTGATGCAGACTCCTTTCTATTTTGCCAACTCCATTTATTTTTCTTTAAATCCAGTAAACCCAATAAATGATATTAATTTTACGGATGACAACTATCATTAGTTATTAATTATTATTAAGTATTAGGAAGCAGCTGATAGTTTGTCGCGGGTCTGGAATCTTAAGCGGTGAGTCTAAGCCCCGCAACTCTACCTGTTTGTTGTATTCTCCGCGTGCAACGCCCCCCCACCCCCCCTCCCGCTGCCCCAGCCTGTTCTGCACAAACAGCGCAACATACGGTCATCGTAGCAGCAAGGTGACAGGATGGTCGGCAAACGTAATAATTTTTACGCAGAAACGTTAGTTCTTAGTCTAGGGCGGCATGTGTCCCCTACAAGATCGCCACTGACTGTGTGTGCGCTGCCTTGTCTTGTGTGTGTGCGCGCGCGGCGCGTGCTGTCTGAACAACAGCCCCGCCCCCCGTGCACACAAATAGACAGACAGAGCTCTCCTCTTCAACGAGAATACCGAAATTAATATCATCATCTATAATTAACGCAAAATTGACTGACTTGGTGAGTTAAATATGGCAGATAACGTTTATATTTTGTGGGACACAAAAAAAAAAAAAAAAAGTAACTTCTCCAGTACCGATAGCAGAACCGTTAAGGTCAGATCTTAACGATACTGCGGTCTGGAAGAATGCGGCCCCGGGGCTCGTTCAATACCGGGGCACGGTACCCAACCCTACTCCCAATCCATGAAAACGATTGGGTTCTCTCAATGTGACATCACAAAGTGAGGAACCGGTTCCTTCCAGGAAAACTCTGTGCTGCCAGCTCCGCCCCGGGCGAACACACACACACACACACACACTTTCTCCGTGGAGCTAGCGGTGATCGGCTAAACGCTTCCATTTTCTATGCACAATTTGCACATCCATCTTTGCAAAAGTTCGGATGTTGTTTGTTATCATGGGTGAAACCCACAAGGAGCGAAAGGCGTAGCCTCAGAGATCGAGTAATCTTATTTTCTGATTGGATAATGAACTGCAAAAATAACTAATATTTTATAAAAAAAATTATTTTTAATGTGCCCATATTATTATATATATTGATCTAGTTTACTCTGAAAGGCCTTAGAAAAGCCTGACATAGGTCCTTCAATGGTTAAAAAAGCCAAAATAATCAGGTTGTGATTTCATACAGTCTGATAAGATATAGATTAAAAACCTTTGGGTAATATTGTGAATATTTGGGTTTGGGGTCACCTTTACACTGTCACCTGTGTGGCAATGTAAAGGTGAGTTACACATCTAGTGTAAAAAAATGAATCAATTTTAATTTTAAGGTAAAGAGATACTGTCTGTGCATTTTTTTTACCCTAATTTGTTCCGTTTTGTCCAGTTTGCATGTAGATTGATTCGCAGCTTAAATTAATGTGGAAGACTTTTATTTTTATTTTTATTGGAATTGGGTTTATATCTCAACAGTAACCAGAACCTAATAGTCCAGGTCCAACTGCATAAAAGCTTTATAAACATTATAAACCTACTTTATTTCAGCCTAAACCTCACTTTCCAAGATGGGAAATATTATTTCTGTTTTGGAACCAGGCTGATTCCTCATCAGTAATTTGGTCGACCCTCACCTGGTTTGTGTTTAGATGAAACACCTGAGAGACCCAGTGTGGTGATCCTTCTTAAGTACGAATTTCCCAAAGAAAAACTATAAGGCAATTGAAGGTGCATAAACACTCTCCAGGATTTTCCAGGACTGTGGTTAGACCACTGAGGACTCTTTAATACCACATATTAATACCGCACATCATTTACTGAGAGCCTTTTACAGCAGACAGCCTCATTTAGAATGGATGTGCTCCAGGCAGCTTTAGAAAATTCTATTATTTCTCTCTCTTAAAAAAAGTATCTATATGGAAATTTCCCTCTGCCTAATGTATGGGCGTGCTAAATCATTACATGATAATTCCAGAGTAATTAATGGTCTTCCTGGAATAGGTCTTATTAATCCATGTGTGAACGTGAAGTAATTTTTGTCTTGCCTACAAGTAAACTACATCAAACAATTTTAAAATAATTGAAAAATTTGAAAAATGATTATGTTATTTTTTCAAAGTCATGTCTATTTTAAAATCAATTTAAAAAAAGAAAATCTTAAATAATTAGAATTGCATTTGGGGAGGATGATGTTTAGAAAATTAATCAACTCTCAAATTTACTAAATTATCAAAATATTCTAAAGCTGCCCAGTGGCAACGTATTTACATGAGAGTTTTTGTACACTACAAGGTTTACCTTAAAAGCTTTGATTATTTTTTTCCATAAACAAGAGCGCCTTATAATAGAGAGCGCCTTTTATGAATTTATTCTGGCTGAGCTTACTGATTTTGATACGATTTTGGAAGGAACGCAGCGCGCCGTCACAGTGTTTACTAGGTGTTATTGTAAATATCCCGCTGTGACTAACGTGTAGCGGTGTTACACTGCATTTTTGTACCGCGCTTTGACAAGGCTGGGGAATAGTTTAGTAACAGTAATGTTTGTTTTGGCGGTATCAGTCTGTTTTTATGTGTTGCAAACAAGGTTGGGAGTTACAAGTATAGTGAAATATGCTAATGTGGCTAACGCTTCCAATATGGCTAAGGTGTAGCCATGTCAAAATTGTTGTTTTTTTTCTTAAGTACTATCACAAGGTTGGAAGTTAGCATAGTAGTAATAGTAATGACCTGCTGCGTCAGGACAGTCTCAAAATTCCCCGCAGGGATTTCTCTCACAAATGTGGGGAGATTCACAGATGAGAAGGGGTTTATAAATGCACATTCTGCAATTTGCATGATCTGTGAGTTCGTAAAACAAGTGTACCTAAAAATCATGTATGTTACTCGGCCCTCCAGGTGCTAGTGGTTAAAAAGATATCTGGTAAACCGTGCGTACGGATTAATCAATTGTGCTTGTACTGTTGCGCGATTGTGCGCACACGCACATTGCATGTGCATGTGCAGTCGGACTCGTAGTTCTGTTTGCAGGCAGGGGAGGGTGCTTTGTTACAGTATGTGCAACGTCGGAGGCTTTGGACTGCAGTCCATTTGCCTTTTTCTGCGTGTGCGGGTTGCCGGTGTTACCGTGACCATTCGCCCTGCAATAACCATTTGGGGTCCTTTCGACAGGATGACGTCACACTACAGTAATCCCACTTGGACAAACTACATAGTGTGGAGATCTGCTCCGACTCTACATATTGTCATAGGTTTTGTCTGACATTATTCTTTGTAATGTTTATAGAGATATTTTGCCACAACCCACTTTGTAAAAAAAATCTGTGGCTGTTAGAATGAACCTGCTGCTCCACACAAGCGAACCGTGTCTCTGAGCAGAGCAGCTGGAGTCTCGTAGCTTCGCGTTCGCAGGCAGGGAAGGTGCTTTGTTATAGTATGCGGTCCGGAGAAGGGTTTGGACCACAGTCCGTTCGGTTGCAATGCACTTAATAATAATCATAATAATAAAAGCCCGTTTAGAAGATAATCTCGCTATGTGTCGGGGCTCTGCTTCTTCTTCTATGGTAGTATAGTAATTTGTCCAGACCAATCACTATCTGATACATCACCGGACCAATGGACAGCCAATCACATAATATGACGTCAGCACTAGGACCCCGAACAGTTGTTGCAGGCCGAATGGTTATGGTACCTACATCGGACTCAGGAGAACCGTGCCTCCCAAGAGATTTGTATCTCTAAGCAGTGGAGTGGCTTTGGGATGGGCGGAGGTGACTTTTGAATGAACAGTACTGAGAAACCGTGCAAACAGTCATCTGAATTTGTGTTACCAGTCGGGTCCAGACAAAAATAAAGCCTGATGTTTTTCCAGTGTAAGTTCTTTCACGGCTAAATGTTGTTAGCACAGCTTAATGTTATTAGCACATGTTGACCTAATCCAAACCCTTCTTCCGGGTCAGTTTGGCCAAGTATGAAGCTCGGATTTCAAAAACTATAAGCGAACATGAATTTAGTAATAATCATAACAATAATACAAGACCGTTTAGAAAATCATGTTGCTCTATTTTGGAGCTTTGTTGAAAACAGGACCTTTAAGTTCTTCTTCTATGGCACGACGTCATCATTAGTCGCAGGCCCCCAAACACAGCCTGCGCCATTTAGTAAAACGTGCACACGGTTTTCTAATCCGTGTGCGCACGGTTTAGTAATGTGGTTAATGTGCAGTCGTGTCTGACGGTGTTTTTTTTTTTCAAGTGTTACCAATAAGGTTGGGAGTTAGCATAGTCACAGTAACGTTTGTTTTAGTGTTATCAGTTTGTTTTTATACGTGTTAGAGACTAGGTAGTTAACTAACATAGTTTACGATTTTAATGTGGTTAATGTGTAGTCGTGTCAGACTGTTTTTTTTCTTTTTTGTGTTACTTACAAGGTTGATAGTTAGCATATTCACAGTAACATTTGTTGAGGTGGCATCAGTCACTTTTTTTACATGCTGCAAATAAGGTTGGCAGTTACAGGTATTGTCAATATGCTAACGTGGTTAACGATCCTAATGTGGCTAATGTGTAGCATGTTACAAACAAGCTCTATAGTTGCGCCGTTAAAGTCTGATCGGTGGACAGACTCATCTCTGACTCTGGTCTCGCTTACAGTAATGTGCATTATAGTTTGGTGCGCCTTTCATGTAACATCATTTAGAAAATAGACCATTCATTCACGGTGCGCCTAATAATCACGTACACCAGAGCGAAAAATACAGCAATGTTTTACGCACTATTCTGGAAAAACCCACAGATTGTTACATACATGTTACATATTGTGACCTTTTAACTGATTTCTTTTTAGGTTTATATTACAACATAAGGAGGCGTGTATCAAACAGTGGCCCTCCCTACCATTTAACAGTTACCATGGTTACGAGACTGCGTGGTATGCAGGGCACTTCACTTTGGAGAAAGGACCAGGAGGAAGGAAGATCTTTAAGCCTTCGCAAGTTTTCATGTTTTGTCTACGTGTACCAGTGCCACGCTCCCTAATCTTTATTTATAAGATAAAATAATAACTGACACCAAATTATATCTAGATTAGATAATTCACGATTTACTGTAAAAGAAAAAAAAGTTAAAATAACAGAATAATTTGAAAATACTTTTAGTTGTTTAAGCATCTTTGTCAATCGTAGCTCCCCCTTTTTCATCCTTACTTTGCCATCTCCCTCCCCCCTCCATCAACCCTCTTTCCATCTGTTATTAGCAGGTTTTTTTTTTTTTAATAAAGAACCCTACAGGCGTCCTCTTCATTAGCCAGGTGAGGAGAAAGAGGCCAGCAAGCCAGGCTGACCCCGCTACACTTCCCTCATCGGGGATTTGGCACAGGAATTTTAATAGGAGAGCAACGCAAGCAGGCAGGTCAGTCCCAAAGACGCTCTGTGCATGCCAATCTGAGCTGACCAACTGGCGTGAACGCAGCAAGGGTGCTTTGCTGCTAGCCTGACAGTCTGTAACAAGCCTGGAGGAAGGGAAAGGGGATGAGGAAGGATGATGGTAAGTAGGAGAGCTGTGGTAAAGGGATCAAAAGGGACAACGCTGAGACATTGAGCAGATTTTCAGGTGAGCTGCTAGATGGATGGACCAGAGCGACAAGAGCCATGTGGCATAGAGAAACCTGCAATACACCATACTAATAAAGCAGAAATACTTCTTGGTTATTTCTTGCATTACGGCTTTAATTAAAACCTGCTATTAGATTTCACTCCATAAAAATATGGAGGCATCAAGGATGTTGTTTAAACAGTTAGCTGACTAAAAATGACACATATCTATCCCTCAAGAAACGGAAAAGAATATATTTCTTGGTAAATAACAACCCATGTAAACAGAGAAGTCAAATTCTGCCTCTTCGCTCCGCTTCATGTGACCCTTTTTAATTTCCTCTGCCCCTGAATCGCATTGATGATTTGATGTATATTCACCAAATAGGCAGGAGGATTTTCTACTTTTAGATTTCACCCGCTGTGGTAATTGCCACGTCGACCTTGATGCAGACAGGATAAATGAAGTATATCCTTTTGTCAATGCTTTGCCATTAGCTGCTGCAGAAAAGTGCATCATTACTTCTCATCCTTTTTAACATTTCCGATTTTGTGCAGACGTCTTTTCTTGTGTCAGAGCATGTTCAGTCCATTTTAGAACATACAGCATGCATAAAACACTTTCTTCAAAGAGAGTCAAAAAATATAAAATTAACTGAAGTAATAAACTGAAAAAAATAAACCGAATTTCCCTTGTTTGATTAAAAACAAAAAAAACCTGCGATAGTTGAAATCCTAAAGTAGGATTTGTACTCCTCACTACATACTTTATCCACAATTCTTGGACATTTTCACACTTTTCTTTGTTGTTTAAACTCGCAAAGTTCAAACAATCATGGAAAAATAAGTTCAAAACTTTTGAATAAAAAGAGATCTTCCCTTGATCAAAGATTTATGGAAATTTAGCAAACTCAACGCATTCTGTAGAGGACACACGGCACAGAGAAGATTGCTTGACAATGGTCTACAGCCAATTAGGACACAAAACACAGTGCATTTAAAAAAAAGGGAATAAAATACAGCCCCTATATTTAGACATAGAGGCTGGTTTGTGAATCCTTTGAATGGCATCAGAAGCTGCTTTTCCATGACACATATGCCCAAAACTTTATTGAAATTGTAGAAATGTTGAAAAACGGCGCTAGCACTCATTAGCATCTATCAAAGGAGACATTGGCGTCTCCTTCAGGCCGTGGAGCTGTGAGTTCCTTATACGTGGGAGCGGCTACGGATGAAGCCATTTTGGGAAATGGTGGTTTTACAGTTGGACCCCTACAGTTGACCAATGACACGCTCAACTTTTGATGAGCTGTGGGACCTATGGTGGCGCCCGCTGTGCAGCGCCCAAGGCAGCTAGCAAGAAGCTCATCACCATCTGGTAGTTGGTCACATAACTCATTTATTTTGGAAAACAGTGTTTCCATTGCAGTTTTGTGAATTATGTTAATTTGGTTATGCCTCAAAACCACCTCCTCCGAGAGCAAAAACGGTTTTTGAAAAAATGCGAGTTTTTTCAATATTGTGTTTCTATTAGCCAACTTTATTATCACAAATTCAGTTTGGGCAATCTTATCAATGGAACCGCAGGTAATGATAGTCAGTCCAGTGTTGGGGCGGCCGTAGAGCAGTGGTAGGGCGGTCAACCTATGATAGGACGATTGCAGGTTCGATGACTGCCTTGCCCGCCGATATGTCGTAGTGCCCTTGGGCAAGACACTGAACCCCACCTTGCATCTGGAGGAAGGTTGGCATCAGTGTTCAGCTAAGGGGGCCACCAGTGTGTGAATATGTGTGAATGGGACTGTAACTGTGAAGCACTTTGGGCCTTTGAGGAAGGTAGAAAAGCACTATAAACCATTTAAATCATTTGTGCTTGTCAAATACTGATAGAATACTTTTCATAGACAAGGTTTTGTTTTTTGTTGATTAATCTACAAAACTCAGAAATCCTGATAAAACCAGTTCTTCCTCTGTGTCATTATTAAACAATAATACATGAGATTTGTACTTCAAGACAAGGCAGGTTGGGTCAGTGCAGTTCCATTTTTAGCTCTGACAACAGCAATGCTTCACATTGGATCACACTGTAAAGCCACAAATGCATCACTTGTAATTGTCCACAGCCTGTCAATGCCACAATCCCAATCCACTTTGTCATGTGTGGAGGACAGACACGTTAATGAAGAGCATGATGCTAGGCCTTCATATTGTTCTCATTTCTTGCCTTGTCGGTTTTCCAAATTAAGAATGATGTTCCTATTTGTGTTGCTGCTTATTTGTTACAAAATGGTTGATTTAACTCAAGCTAACACAGGACAGCCGCTCCCACCCAACCACAAGTGAGCGCTTTGAGAAATTACATACAAGAGACAGAAAGATGATCTAAAACACAGAGCAATGTTTAATCTTTAAGGAATACAATATCTTTTTTGTTTGTTTTTATTCAGCATCAGCCTTTTTTTAAACTATTTTTTTAAACTATATTTTTTAGAATATTTTAGAAAATACCCACTGTTTTTTTTGCAAAATAAATAGAAAAAAACCTGCAAGTAATCAATAATGAAGGATCTCCAATGTCAGTCCAGAATTAAAATAAAGCATCACAGACAGAACTAAGTGAGCATTTAGTTTATTAGCATTTATAGTCTGGAGGGAAATCTGGACCAAAACACAACAACTTTGTTGTTGGTTCTTTATTTTTCTATTCAGTCTGGCACAAATTTGACTTTTTTTTTTTTAACTAAAATATGTTAAAACGAAACATCAAGTCTTTTTAAATTCTGTATTTTACCACCAGTATTGTCTTTTAAAATGATAAACTGCTTTACGTAGAAGTTTAAAGGATTTCTGTGCAGTTTTATTAAAAAGTTCTGACACAAAATATTACAAACCAAAAATTTTATTAAACATAGATTTTATCCTATTAAATCCTAGAGATGGTCTTTCCAGACAAACTTTGTATTTGAGTGTTCTTTGTCGTGTGTGTTTATTTTGCATGTTGGCTTGGTGTTTTCTAACACATGCTGTTCATGTGTGTCATTCACGTCTCATATCTGTTCTGATGCATCAGATTACCCAATCACAGGTTTGTTCGTCCAGTGAGGCCATCAGTCCGACACTAATCCTCCTTTGATGAGTCCGGCTTCACAGGAAAACCAGTGACATTTCGCACTAAGGCCTTCTCCCTTCTCTCCTGTCACGCTAGGGCGGAACACGGCTCCGCTGAGACGCTCTTTCATCCCGACCTTGGCGAAATGAGGGTCTGGACTCGGATGACACCTGGATTAGATGGCCGCTCACAGGAGACTGACGTGCTGCTGTACGGGACAAATACTTAGAAGGCAGCCTCAGCAGCTGAAGTGAGGAGTAGAGGTCTGGATATTAACTCTGAAAAAAATTTACAATTATGCTCGAATTGGAGGTAAACTGAGAACATTTGAGGACCTTGAAAACAGACCAGTCCTTGAGTTTACCACATAATTTGAAATCAACTAAGCATGTCTCTTTGATGTCTCAAGGCTGTCAAAGGTTGGGTTCTGCATTGTTTCCATTGACTATAAATGAGAACTGAGCCATGTGAGTGTGACATCACCCAAAGAAAATGGCTTACTTCCAACCAATAAAGTCAATTCAGTGGCCATTTATTTTGCAACACGGACTTCACTATCTTGGAACCAGAAATCATCAGTAGGCAGTGATTGAGTCGGTCTAAGTCAACGTTTATACCTTTATTGAGGCATCTGATTGGTCAATTTATAATTTGAAAAACTTGAACTACAGAAAAAATACCATGAAAAAAAATGAGGATCATCAAAATATGTTAAAAGAATGTATTAGAGCCAATAGAATGACTGCATGACAGCTGTTTATTTCTCTATAGAAGTCGGGATTTGGGCTTCTTGGAGCCAGCGGGTACTTCCTATTTGGAACACCAGGGGGTAAGAGTCACTCAATGCACAGGTTTTGAAAAAAAACATTTTTAAATGATATTTTTGCTGTAGTGCAAGTTATACTAGTTATAAATTGACCAATTAGACACCTCAATAAAAGTAGCAGGCTTTGCGTCAAACATTCCAAACAGATTCTCCTGAGCCCGCTGTCTAACGCAGTGTTTTTCAACCAGTGTGCCGCGGCAGCAAGTGTGCCGTGGAAGATGGTCAAGTGTGCCGTGGGAAATTGCCCTCATTCACTGATCTAAAATTTTCCATCTCCAGGATTTCAGCTCTTTGTTCATCCAAACATCCTGATAAAACACTGAGTAGTTAGGAATATGAAAGATCATAAAATACTTTTTTCTTTGCGTTTATTTTATTTTATTAAAGACATTTTGACAAGAATGACGGTACCACGATTTAGCTGCAGCTTCGGCAGTATTTTGGAAAAGTCTCGCCCCTTTAACTGTCTCCACCAATCATTCTTGGAGGCTTAATCACATGTCAGCAGTCTGACCAATCAGAAGTGGTTAAAGTCTTCACTTCCTTGTTTAGATTTAGCTCAAAAAGTCTCTCAGTTCCAACAGAAATACCAGCTAAAGCTCGTCTTTAGCGGTGTAGCTTTCCACAGAATCCAGTATCAGACCGTGGAACAAGAGAACAAAACCATGAAGCTCAGAAAAGCGATCTCCGGCCGTTTTATGCACTACATCTCCCCTGATGCATTGGGTTAAAGTGACAGCGTACAATGGGTCTCTCTTAACATCTTGAAACCAACGAACACACCTCAAACTGTTTTTAACTCTTCTAACTTAACTTTTATTACATCTTTTAGAAAAAACATCTGCAGCTTCCAGCTTTTTCAGCCACAGTCATCTCAAAAATGCACGTGAGATTGTGGAGGGGCTGTAGATCAATACAGACTATGAGTTTCTCCTTTTTTTTTTTCTTTTCTTTTTTTTGGATGCTGGTGTGGCGCGGGATTTTTTTTTAAGTTAAAGTGTGCCGTGGCTCAGAAAAGGTTGAAAAACACTGGTCTAACGTGCTCACGCCTGGTTGGTGAAATTGGTTGCCATAGAACTGTAGACGGGCCAAACACGGCTTACTGAGGAAATCTGTTTCCAACATAGAAAAGATGTATCGTGGAAAAATGGCGACTGAACTGACTTCATATGGTTGGAACTGGAATCAAGGCATTTTCTACGGGTGACGTTGCACTCGATTCATCCAGTTATATACTATGCAGTCAATGATCACAGCAAATTTACACCCAAAAACAGCCAGCGTTACCCTACAAAATAAATCCGTTATGATTACAAACTGCTTTTGTCACTAACCATGATTGTATTATGGCTGAACTCTTTTTATAGTTTTGTTTTAACTGCAAGCATGAATAGATAATTATTTACCATATGGCATAAAACAAGGACACGCATGAGAACTCATCGATCATACTGTATCTGAACGCTACAGAAAACAGGAGGAGAACACAAACACCTTGTTGGACTTGAAGTAACAACAAGAAAAAGGAGAGTATAAAAATACCTGCTGTGGTCATCAGAACACACCATAGTACACAAACTGCCTGTAGTCAGGACAATATATGAACAGACCAGTATCATGGGACAGACAGGAGGAGTAAATGGATCTAACAGGCTTTGGATCTCTGCCGGGATCCAAGATGGAACAGAGGAAACAAGGGGGAAGGAAACAAAGAAATGAAAATTCAAGAAGAAGGTTGACAACAGCTGCTACGAAACTTTCATCATACACCATAACAGAAACAACACAAAAAAACAAAAACAAATATTGGTTCATCCAAAACACAAAATAAAAAAAAAGGTAAAGTCAATTACTAGATACTGTGAGTCATGTGGCGAAGTTTACGCTGGAGAAACAGAATGTAAATTTCCCTGGAGCACGAAAATATGTGCGAATGAGACAACAGGAAGACTCACAAGATCAAAAACAGAGGAGGCAGAGAAACAAAACCTCAAGTCAGTAACATCAGATCACAGCAAAACAAGCAGGTCAAATGAAAATGATCACATCTATACTATTACTATGAGCGTCAAAAGGGAGAAAAAGAATTTAAAAATGAAATAAAACATTTAGTTTTTGAGTCATTAGGTTGATTATCTGTTCTGGAAAACAAGCGAAACGTCTGTAAATGTTTAGCGTTCGTCTGAAAATCAGCAAACAATTTCAGTGACTTAATTTCCCCTAAAGCATTCGAACTCCGGTGGTTTATAGTGATTGCACAAAGGCCATTTACCGCTCCTGTGATTCCATAATTATATATTTAGTAAACTAGACAAGTAAAACTCCACACATTATCAGTAGTGTGCAAAATTACACTCCAACATTATGCCCGTGCACCAACATGCATTTCCAACATCTTAAAACAAGAATACAATTCAATTAAATTGTATTTTTATTGCCAAATATTCAAACAACAGTCGTCTCAATGGGCTTTATACAGGTAATTGTATAAGAACAACCATGTTTACGGATTAAAAAAAAATGTTAAAACCAAGAAACATGAAAACCTTAACTGGCTACATACAAATCAGTTGAACTTGTTGACTACAATTGATCCTATTTAAACTTTAGTGGCATGCTCTGATATGGGGGGTAAACCTACGAGTGCTGCTGAGCCGTGGAGGGTTGAAGAGAGGAGCGGCCGCATCTTGACCCTTTAACACCAGAGGTGTTGCCAGAGACACCTTAATGACGAACCCTCTTTGACTTACCGCAACTCTTTTGAGCGTTTATGTGATCAATATGAATCAGCGGAAAATGATAACACATTACTAATGTAAAGCATAGCATAACAGCACAAACTCACTGTTTATCTGCAACAAAATCAGCTGCGTGTGGTAAGTGTATCGTGGAGTATTCATAATGTAAGTGGAAGTTGCACTTACGACATTTGGGTGTCCTTACGCCACTCTAGTTGTAAGGTGTGAGTACATTAAATTTCATTCTGTTTAATTTTTTTTCATTTCTTAAAAACAATTTGTTTAATGTAACCTTTATTTAACCAGGTAAGCTATTAGGAACATGTTCTTATTTACAGTACGGAGCGCGCACATGTCGCATGAACAGCACAAACGGGCTACTTGCACAGTATGCAGCATTTGGAGGGGTTAAATAAAATATAAAATCTGTACAACACACCGGTGTCTCACCGACTTTACCCTTACTTACCAGTAGGTGTAGTAGGACCTATCACCAGCAGCATGCTTGCAGAAAAAAATGTGCATGAACATTTCCTCTACGGGTCCACTGAACGGTCTATGTCTTTAATACTTCCTGCGGGTCACCTGCTTGCCCCGTGCAGGTTTGACCATTTTTCACTTGCAAACAGCCTGTATCCACCCGTAAGCGCAGTTGTGACCAAGGTTTTACCTCATCTACAGATGACAATGAGTTCTAATATATAGCTGCAAGGCCTTTGACTTCTTACGTCTCTACATGTCTAAAAAAACACACTAAAGGTTTCTTTTAATGCATTATTTTCACTCTTTAAAAGTAAAAAATGTGTCCATCTGTAAGCAGCAACATAGTCTCTGCTGCCTCCGTATTTCTGTATTACCAAGCGGTCACACTGTGCTAAGCGTTTCTCAAAAAAAAGCTCCCTGCAGCGGACACTGAAACATGGGGTGAAAACCTTTCCGCTTTCAAAGCACAGGATCGATTTCTTCATACACAGGTTTTAGAGACATGTGACTTTTATCAACTCAAAGCTCCACCGCTGCTCCTGACTCCAAACCGGAAACTTTGTGCTACATACTTGACTGATTTTAAGTCGAAATAAAACCCGACCAGCTGGGTTTCTGCACAACTATTGATTTCCCCAGCAGAGACAGATCAAAAGGTACATTTGTGATCAGACCGGGAGAAAGAAATTATACTGAGGCATAAACAAACTATTGATGCACAGTACAAGGAGAGAAAAAAACAAACTTAAATAGTTGGAAAGTTAGATGCAACAGAGGTGAGGAGAAGAAAGAAAATACAGAATATCACATGCAGCATAGGCAGGTTATTTAGCAAACACAACCACTAAGAAATTGTACATTTTTACTAAAGGAAATACTGTCACAACTAACTTTTATTTTTATTTTTTAATGTGTAAATAAAATGTACTTTTATTAAAATGAAATGGTGATATAAAAAAATAAGCGTAACTTAGTTAACATTGATTTTATTTAGACATTAATTTAGGGTTGAGGTGCTCCAACACATCAAGATTTAAACAGTATCAAGATTTTTACACTTATTTAAAAGGTTACGTGTGATTTACTGATCCTCTGGAATGCAAACATTTCAAACACTGAGGAAAATATTGGTAAAATTTTCATTTTCTGTAAGCTCTACTCATTATTAGAATAAGCATTATCTTCTGGTAAATGCTGTATACTCTTAGACCGCTGTACTGCCTCCGTGAGCTTTATGCAGAAGTTCCATTTCCAGTCCGTTGACGTGTCAAGTCGTGGTAAAAAGCCAGCGAACCGTAAACAGGTCTGGGTAAAATTTCATGTTATATTTAAGGTAACGCGGCCCCGCGATAACGAGCGTTTACACTGCGGATATCACTGTCAAGTTGAATCTTGGTCGTACAAGATTTATGACCCAAGACATGCATTTTACAAGGACTCAGTGAGGAAGAAGAGGGCAGAACTACTCCAGACGTGGGGGGCAGGACAAACAATTCCTCTGGGAGCTGGGGGGGAACGTAGGGACGTAACGGAGACAGTGTAAACTAACAAAAAGGAGGCACACTGCAGGCGGACCAGCGTAAATTCAGGGTTCAAGGGCCCAAAGCTCTTTACAGTCACTGTCCCATTCACACACTGATGGTGACTCCGCCGTCAAACACTAGCGCCGACCTATAACTACAAGGAGCAACGTGGGGTTCAGTGTCTTGCCCAAGGACACTTCAACACAGGGTTGGGCACAGTGGGAACTGAACCTTTGATTTACCGATAAGAGGTTAACCGCTCTACCTAATAACCATGGAGCAGCACAGAAATGAGTAAGCAGAGAGCTCTCAGTAATGGGTGATTAAGAGAGGGGCTAGAGTTGCTCTGTACCAATGGTCCCGCCCACAACCAAATTTTCTAATGAACTTCTGCTCTGCAGAAACTATAAGTATGTCCAAATTCCCACCCTAACCCCTATATTAGGGGTGTAACGATATGCTAAAATCTCATTTCGGTTCGATTCAGAGTTTCTTAGGGCTCGGTTCGATACGTTTCGGTTCGGTACGACTGTTTAACAAATCTGCCTGATATGACCTGCTATTTTATGAACTATTATTCTATTGTTATTTATTGTGTGTGTTTTGCTGCCGGACATCTAAATTTCTCCTTTGGGAGGAGAAACACTCCTATTGTGTATAAATTATTCATATGTACTGTAAACAAATTAATGTATTCAGATGTGTTCAGGACACATTTGACCCTAAGTAACTATTTCTAGTATTTTTCCAACTTCAATTCTGGTGCTTATCAGTGTTACTAAATGTTGTCTCTAAAAATGATCATAAAAAATAAACTCAATTATTTTACTTACATTTTTAACCACTTACTCCCATGTTATTTTAACAAAAAAACGAACATTGAAAAACGTGTTTAAGCCTTACTTTTTGAGTCCATGTGTTGATCCTTCTCCACAAAAATCTCTATGATCTGTTGGAAAAGTTTTCCTTATTTTCCTTTAGTTTATTTGAGTTTCTCCCTCTCAATAGAGAGGGAGATGGCGTACAGCAGCATTTTGACCAACGTCTCTGTTAACATTGAGCCCTATAGTCAGACATGAGGCACAGCAGCTTCAGAGCCTCACCCGGAGTTTCCGCTCCGTCTGTGATCGTGAGACACTCAAAATCAGCCATTTTAACCTCAGAAACTGTGAATAACTGAGCTACACAAACTGAACGCACGCTCACACACACACACACTCTTACGCTGCACGCGGCAACACCCCCCCCCCTCCTCCTACAGGCATGCGAGTGCAGAAACCAGTGAGAATCTCTGCAAAATACCGCGAGTAACATTAGTTCCGCCTCGACGCAAAGTTAATACATTTGGGGGTTAAAAAATAAGCAAATCGAAAAACCGAAACGGTACGAACATGAACTGGTTCGGTCCAACTACGTGTACCGTTACACCCCTACCCTATATAGTGCACTATATAGTGCGTTCTCCATTTTGTAGTGCTGTCCGAATCTACAATTCCAAAATCGGGTGCCCTGGAAATTTCCCAGAAGTCTGTGCGAAAAACCAGTGGGCATCAGTGCTCACTAGATTGGGGAATATAGACCACAATGCACTGCGTTGGAACACTTCTTACCAAAAAAATGTATTTAAATGTATTTTTTGATAAACCATCAACTTTTTTATCTTTAGAAGACAGTGGACTCATAAATAATCGTCGCAAAACATTAATTTTAAATAGATTTTAACTCTGTGAAATCGATAACGTCATATCCACCGTTAAAAAATAAAAAAAGTAGTGAGCACGGTGTCTGAATTGCTTTTAAAATTCACGGCAGTACATAGTGCCGCACTATATAGTAGTTAGGGATTAGGGTGGGAATTCAAACACAACCACAGTCATAGAAAACTGCACAGATTTTGGCTAAAAACTGCATAATTATGATAAAAAGTCCACTGTGAAAGCTTCAGAGTGGGGGTTTCAGAGTCCAAAAATGAAAGATACCGTATGTCAAAGGGTTGTTTACTTTTTTCTGCATGTACTTTCTTTTTTTATCAAGACTCATAAACTAAATTAAAAAAATTCCCTCTTAAAGAAATCTTTATTTTTGAACTATGCGACAGCTCTTCATTACACTGAATGATTAAAATTTTAAAAAGTGTGCGTTATGTTTCAACGTTTGCATGCACAGAGAGTGCATGACAGCAGGAGGCAGCTCAGCTGTGTGGTAAATGGAAGCAGAGTGCAGCCAGAGTAAAGAAAGTTGAGGGGAGGAAGCTGTCCGCCTGCCAGTCCTGTGGAGACTTCCATATGGAAATAAAGGCTGCGTCTTAAGTTCCATGTCTGCCTCCCACCGCTTCTTAAAGTGAAGGAGGTCATCGCAGAGCTGCGGCGGCCGCTCTCCCTGGCGACTTCGTCTCGGTCTGGAGGCTGAATGTGACAGTCAGTAACTCGTGGCTCATCGTCAGTGTGAGGTGGCACTAAAACTGTGTGATTTGGGGAACCGAAGTGCAACTGGAGAAGCAGTTGACCTGTTCAGTGGGTGAGTAAACAGCAGGATGTTCAGGAATAATTACAATAAATTACGTAGGTGAGAGATATTCGTTATAGGAAGCATTTTTGAATTCATGCTGACAGACATTTTAACTGCAATCCTGTATAAAACAATGAAAAACAAGATGTTTCTGTGCAAATAAAGATGTAAACTTTAGTGCATTCAGATTGTTAGATGAATTCTGACAGGAAATTATAATATATATATATATATATATATATATATATATATAAAATACGTAAAATGGTTCAGTACAGCAAAAAAGTGGTGGGTTTATATAAGTTAACTCCTTCCTACCCCCTTTCAAGCAATTCCTCTCTAATCTCTTTTTGACAAACTTCATATTTAATGGGTTCATTGTGTCATTTCTTATATGTATATGTGCAAATGTATGAATAAGAGTCATTATAATGGTGTCATTTGCATATGTTTGTAATGGATATGTAAGCTTTTAAAATCAAATCCTTATTAATCATATAAAGTTTTAGATATCTATGTATAAATATATATATCTCTGTTTGTCTCCTTAAGTATTTTTTGTTTTGTTTGCTTGAAATAAACCTGTTCCAATTCCAAAAAATATAAATATTGGTTTTGAGTGTGGCTTTTCGAAAACTTTTCAAAGCAGTTGAAATCACTATTTACTTCCTTAAGAACAAAAGAGAGAAGAACATGAGATGATTTGTAAAATTTGAAGCTTTAAGGTAAAATTCAGAGATATTGTTGTAAAATTACACTGACCAAAAATATAAACGCAACACTTTTGTTATTGTTCCCATTTTTTATGGTATGAACTCAAAGATGTGAAACATTTTCCACATACACAAAATAACCAGTTCTCTGAAAATTGTTCACAAATGTGTCTAAATCTGTGATAGTGAGCACTTCTCTTTTGCCAAGACAATCCATCCCACCTCACAGGTGTGCCATATTAAGATGCTGATTAGACAGCATGGTTATTGCACAGGTGTGCCTTAGACTGGCCACAAGAGAGGGTCAGGGGATTCAGACAACCAGTCAGTATCTGGTGTGACCACCATTTGCCTCATGAAGTGCGAGTTATAATGAGAGATCACGAAACAACCTTTTATGTCTAAGATTTTCCAAACATTAAAGGGCCTTTTTTGAGCTTTAAAGTGTTTTATTATGTTAATTCCTCACAAACAAAACCCATTTTGACCCATTCACACATTTCTGAGCCTGCTCTCTGAGCACCAGCCCCTTCCCAAATGACAAATATGAGCAGGTTCTCACATTGTGACATCACAATGTGAGGATCAACCTCTTCCAGGAAGAGTCTGCGCTACCCAGACTAACAAACACACGCCCACTTTCTGCATGGAGCTTGCAGTGATTTTTTTTACAATTAAGGGCATTTATAAATAAACTTAAAACTGCATTTCTGAGTATTTCTTTATTCAAATCATTGCAAATCAGGAGCATATAGAAAAAATTCCATTAATAAAAGATCTTAGGCCCGCCCACAACTCAGAGTCAAATTTCTATTATACTCCTGCTGCTCTCCAGAAACTATGTCCCTAGAAAAGAACACAGGTTCTTAGATTTTGGCTAAAAGACCACTGGGAATGTTTTGAAAATAGATCAGAAGATGATCAGACTGGAAAAAATTGAATTAAAATTGTTGTTATAATAATAATACGAATGTGCAATAAAGCTTTTTATTTATTATGACATTTTTACCTAAAACTTCTTAACGTTTTTTTTTATTTTTATATTCTTATATTGTTTTTATTTATTTATTCTTTGATGTTAACTTCTTTTTGACTGAGTGCCAAAAGAATTTCGCTGTAGAAATACAATGACAATAAAAATCTTTGAATCTTTGAATAATAATAGCTTAACAGAGTTCCATTTAAATGTTTAAAAGTCTGTAGAAATGACTAACACAGGCCTTTCCTCGTGTACCTGCTGCGATACATCCTCACAAACAAAAAGTTGTTAAACTGCTTTTAAATTTAACAAGCTAAGCAACTAATCAACCCTAAAATATGTGTGTTTGTCGGATTTTGCTCCATATTTTACAAAAACAGAACCAAGCAGCTCTCTGTCATGGAGGGTTTAATATTTGATGAAGAACAGCCTAAAACAGCCTCCAACAATGGCCAATAATGGTAAAGTGATTTTATCATGACTGCAGGGGACAAGGATCCCCCCCCCAAAAAAAATGGGATGGCAGCCCAAACATGATCCAAAGAACATCGGGGTATTTTGCATAGAACAAGATTGACTTGCTTGGTTCATTAACCAGGTGAACAGGTGAATAACTGATTAATTGAAGCAACAAATGACTCTGCTGAGAAAAGCTGGCTTCAAACACCTCCGGCACCAGCAAGGTGTGCCACTGCCTCCCCCTGGTCCTGCAGGGAAGCACACACCTGCCTCAACACCTTTCCGACTCGTTTGCTGTCACCTTGTTTCTAACGCTCTCCACGCAGTTTAGAGGAGGCCTTCCAACAATGCTGCCCCAGTTAATGCTCAGCTTTTGGTTTCTGTTGGAAACCGCTCTGCTTTGGGGAAACTGAAATGAGCTGCATCATGGTAAGATGAGACGCAATCTTCTGTTTGCACCACATGCACCCTCAGCTCTTCCTCTAAAAGACGTTACATGACTGAAGTGATGAAGTCAGTTTAGACTTCAGGCGTGCAAGCGGGGTCAAAGATGCATACTGTACATGAACATACGATACCTCACAATGCCCCGGGGTAACTGACGCCATGGTTATGATGTCATTCAGTGATGCTAATCTGAGTGGAGCAGAAAGAGATGGGGTCATTTTCACTTCTGAATGTGAACTGGAAATCCTTTTTTTTTTTTGACCAAGTCCTTGGAGTTAAAATCTTTTTTTTTTTTTTTTTTTTTGTTAATTGACAGAAAACCCTTTTTCTCCTTTCCTTTTTCTTTTCATATTCCCAATTTCTCCCCATCACACCCACCTCTGTGTCCCCTCATCACTCCTTCTCCTGCTCTGTCTGTCTCTACAGACTATATAATGACATTTAGTCACTGTAAAGAGCCATCATGGTGCCGCTAACTGCGGGGAGAGAGGTGGTTGTCACGGATACCTGATGCAGCATGGTGCTGGACCATCTGCCATGCAATAGACGGTTTCCTGCTCATTGCTGTAATTACAGAAAAAAACCCGTCAGTCAGTGACTCCTGGCACACCAGGACAAAAACTGGGTTTGAGTGACACGTAAATAAAATAGAACTATTTACTTGTGTCTGCAGGTGTGACAGACTTCAAATTAAATATTACATTTAAATATTAGTCCAGAAATAACAACAAAATGGCGCATTTTTATTTATTTATTTTTTTTACAGCACAGAGTCAGTGATAGTCGCTTCTTTTCTCCCATTAAACCAAGTCCGGCCACAGTAACAGTAATTTAAATGTTAAAAAAAAAAGATAAAAAGCCTCATATAGGAAAAATACTATTAATTCACGTTACATTTATTTGAAATTAAAATTAACTGACATCTGCTTGTTTCATTTAAGATATATTGCAAACCAATATAATATTAATGTAAATTCCTAACATTTTTTTTGCATAAATAAACAATTACTTTGCATCAGAATCACCAATTACTGAGCTATTCCTGAAAACATACAAATACAAAGTTGAAAACTGTTTTTAGTAGAATATTATTAATATAAGATGACTTTAAATACTTGTAGTTTAAAATGAAACCATCAATAACTGATATGACATATTTGGTTTCATAAAATGCATTTACTACAATATTTCTCATAATTACAAAAATCTATATATATATAATTCCAACTAAACACCTATTTAATATTTTTATTTAGAAAGAGTATGACTGTATTTAAAGGTCACCCAAAGCAAAAAACAAAATTTAGCATATAAAAGCAGAACAAATTATGTTCAAATTAAATTAAAAAGGTGAGACAAAAATCAATTTTGGAAAAAAAGTCATAATTTGAGAAGTTCAACAGGAATGTGACTTTTTTCGCAATCTGAATCTCTACGTTTTTGTAGGTTAAATGCACAACTTTATTTAGGAAAATCATGACTTTTTCCTGAGAGAATAACAACTTTAATAAATTTACAATTTTATTCTTGTAAAATATTGACTTTTTCCTCAAAATTTGAGGACGTTCTTCTTTTAAAATTGAAACTTTTTTCTCATTATGTTAATACTCTGTCACAAATATGCGAGTTTGTGCTGCAAAGCAAAGTTTTAATGGTCACCAAGTACTTTTTCCATCAACACTTGTCAGTAGAATGTAAACCATTCTTCTACATAATGCTCTTTAGTGAAATGTAGATTTCATTTTTAGGTATCATAAAGACCAAGATGTAATTTTAGCAACTTTTGCCTTTGTGGTTTCAGTAGAAACTCCAGTATTATCAGAGGGAGGTAAACACTTTAGAGTGGGGTTCAAAAAAGGCGCCTAATATTAAAACTTTGGTGACGAAGTAGAAAATCTAGAAAACCTCAAAGTACAGCTACTACACCATTCAGAATAAATATTAAAAAAAAGCAATTAAAAACCAAGCGTAGTGGAAATCAGTCAGTGATCCAATTAAAGCCGAAGCCCTGCAGACGGCAGTGAGCTTCTAATGAGGCAAAATTAACAGTATTAGCATTGCCTCTTATACTACCACAGAATAAGAACTTCCCTTTTTTTAGCGTCTTTTTTTTTTTACATTTCTTTATCGGTGGGCATGTCCTCATCAGAATGAATCTAGAGAATAAATATGTATATTTGGCCTTATTATTGCTCTCTAATTTACTGTAATGAAAGTGCGAGCTGGTACCGGTGGATGAGCCTTTTTAATTTAAGCATGGAAAGCATTCCTGCATATTAATCACCTCATTTGCATAAATCACGTCACTCCACTCTGGATTCCAATTAAACCCTTGATTAATTGCTTTGCTGACCCATTAAATAAAATCCTTTAAGTGGTTCAATAGGCCACCGGAGTGTGTTGACACGCAAACACACAGTGAGGCGAACGCACTGTTGACTCACAGTGGAGTGTCGTGATTCTGAGAAGAGGTGCCATCTAATTTTGAGATGTGAAGAAGCTGTGAGGAGTGTGAAAAAACTACAGGATGAAACCAAAGGTTAAGAGCCTAAAACAACCCTTCAGACAGAGAAAGAGAAAGACAGATGTCAATTATCCAACTAGATATCAACCTCACAGTCTGAGATGAAAACCCAACTGTAAAAAAAGTTTTTCTTTGTTCATATTTAGGAGGATTATCAAACTGATTAAAATTTATTTGTAGTTCAAGATTGAACAGATATATACTTTTCTAGGGGCAAACATGATTTATACAAGTAAAAACAGCACTTTTTCCTCTAAGCCTAAATAAAAAGACCAATACAAATGTTCAGCTTTTAAAATCATTTTTTAATGTTTCCCTCACCTATTTTCAGGTTAGAGGTACACGTTTTTTTTTTGTTTTGCTGTTGTGTGAAGTCAGGTTTACACTGGTCCATCTGCAGTGCATCTCCATTGCGTGAAGGAGTCCGTCTAACGGCAGCTAGTTAGTTTACACGGCCTCTGTCTAGTCTCTCGTCTGTCTGTGTCTGTTAAAACGCGGACATGTTTCCCGTTTCTCTGGGTTTTTTGCCGCGACGTGTTGACGGACTGGAAATAGAACTGCGTGAAGCTGACGGACGTCAGACGAAGGAATGATTCAATTTCCCTTTATTCCATTTTATTTATATAGCCCATTATTACAACAATAGTCATCTCAATGGGCTTCAAACCGGTAGTTGTGACTAGCCAGAGGTAGGCTCCACGGCGTAGAAGATGTAAACTTTCCGAATGTTAACCCATGTTCTAATTTTTGTATCAATGCAACGGAGACTCACCGCAGACAGACCAGTGGAAATCAGTTGTGAAACCCCAACATCTAGAGCTGCATTTACACAAATTCATGTTCAACACCTCTGTTGGCGCATTAGAATTTCTTTTTAAATGCACCGCAGGCCCTCTGTTAGCGTGTGTTCAATGACTTTACAGTGAAACTGGACACCCCTGCTGCAAGAATCGCGTTTAATGTGAAAGCAGCTTAATTCTTCCGAATTCATCATCTTATTTAAGTTTGATATATCTAGGTTTATTTGTCTGTTTGTCTTCTTTTGCTTTGGTTACTTGAAACAAACCAATTCCAAACCCATCTAACCATTTGCTACAAAAAAAATGTACTTTCACTGATGAATCTTTATTAATACGAACAATTTATGTGAATATACTGTATAGAAGTTACCGGTATATAAAACACCAACATTTAAATATTTCTAAATATAGAAAAAATGATTCATTCATGTACTTTCTTGTTGGCCTCACAGTTGACCAACGTCGCCAGATTCCACCTGATGAAGGCGTTAAAAAAATATTTTTTTTACATGCAGATTGTTTTTAAAGATCTATGCTAAATCCGCAGGGAGTCACAGCAGCATTTTAAGATTTATTTGCAGTTTGCTTACGGAAAACGGTAAACTCAAAAATAAAGTAGCTGCAGACACAGGTTTAGTGGAAACAGCCAAGTTTAAGGTGTTGACTATAGGATGAAAATATGTTATTATTTGTATAATAAGAGTGCAATTGTGAGCAGCTGAAGCAGCAACAAATGTCACAATAATGAGTCAAAAACAACCAGAAACCCCAAAATTCTGTTACACATCGTTCCCATTTTTAAAATCAACCAAACTTTGCATCAAACTGCATTTTTTATACCAAGAGCTTAGCCTGATCAAAGATCCAACAGTGGTTCTGAAGCTCAGTGGACCCACCAAAATCAGGAGTAATGTTTTCAACAGTTTAGAATTAATTTTATCGCCATGGTAACGTCAATCTTTTTCATAGTTTAGTTTATGAAAAAAAAATGTTTTAAGCCTTAAACTACAAGATAAAGATACTTTTTTATTCCCAGTTTGGGAAATTGGTGGTTGTTGCACCGACCGCATACTGGCTCAGAACACACAAACAAATTGACAATAAGGAAAAACAATCAGTTCGGGTACAGCTCTAGAAGACAGACATCAAATGAGTTTATCTGTGGCAAACGAATGATGGAGTTATAAAGTCCAATGGAGTCAGGTAGGAATGATCTCCTGCATTGGTTGGTGTGACAGCGAAGCTGCCTAAGCCTCTTGAAAAGGCGCTCCGCTGACCATCAAGTACAGGATGGAGAGGAGGCTCAGGATTCTCCATGATGGATACGAGCTTCTTCAAAGTCCTCCCCTCCATCACGACTTCAAATGTGTCCATTTTGCAGCCGAAAGAGAATCCCGAATGCCCACAACTCACATTTCCTTCAGCCCTTTTTCTTTCCCTTTTTCAAAAGGTCTTTTGACCTTTTTGTCAGGCTTCCAGATAAAAACGAGAATATTCCTAATCTGTTTTGCCTGGATAAATAACAGTTATGTAAATGACATTTGTGCAAACTCCTGTTTTCACACAAGCTCCCTAAAACTAAACAACAGGGATAGATAACATCTAATGAAAGTAGACACTACAGGTATAAAAGTCAGCTTGTTATGGAGAAGAGAGACACTTTACTGCACTAAAGATGAATAAAAAACATGCTGCCTATAAGAAAACAGAGATTAAATAACCTCATCAGTGAGTAATATCCTGCTGGCTGCAGAGAAACGCTGCAGGACTTCTCTAATGGGAAGCTCTTAAGATCCTGTTTCTGAGCAGGTAGTGTCCTAGCCTGCAGTGTGTGCTTTGGTAGTGAAGGCAAAGGTTACTTCAGATGCTCATCAGCTCTGCAGCTCTGCAGCTCTGCCTGCTGTCTGTCAGAGATTGTCAGGTCAAAGAGCTGGCCTCAGGGCAGCCAGCAGATAAAGAAATCCCTGTGTGTCTCTGGATGGGGGGGACCGTGTTGTTTGACCATTCAATTAGTGACACCATCAATCACTTTTCTGAATGAACAGATTTAAAACTATCAGCATACGGTATATTCTTCTAAATGAAAACAATATATACAATTTATAATGCAAACAACATTTCTAGATATAGAGTTTCTGCAGCTAAATACTGAACCTCTTTTATTTCAATTCCCAAATTCAGGATCTCATTGAATTTACAATTTATCTAACCACATTTTTTATTAGTTATATTTTTACTATTATTTCTATTCAAATTAAACATTACGTTGCAGAAAACTGATGTTTCTATTACAGCTATTAGACTCTACAATGCCTCATAGACACTGGACATTTCATTGCATTATTGTGTTTAAGTGGTATCGTTTTTGTTGTTTATTTTATATATATAAATATCTATAAATGTAGATACTTATATTTATATGTATTATTTTCTGAGCCATAAGAAGAAATTCCCCCGTCATGGGATCAATGTTTGTCCAATAGAATAAAGTTTGCTCATTCCATCGTTCGTTTGATCGTTCCATCATTCAATCAACAAAAGTTAAAAATAGACATTAAAAGCACAATAAATAATATAAATATAAAAGACGAGAATCGACAGGATTTGTTCGTTTGTTCTATCGTTTGATTAATCATTCATTCATTTGATCTACAGTTAGTTCTTTCAATTTATTGTTCGCTCATTCTTTTGTTCGGTCGATCAATCTATTGTTTGATCTATCGTTTCATCTATCGTTCGTTCTATCAATTCACCTTTATCTTCATTTTTCCAGTACCAACTAAAGCAAACTTTTTTTTTTTCACACAAAGAAATTATTAATGAATTTGATGAATCAATAGATCAATGAATCAATTTTAGTTTCAGCTGTTTTATACATTTGATTTGACAAAATCCTGATACTCTAAGAAAAAAATTCTGACACACTCAACAAAGACGTATTTGTCCTGCTGAATTAATATAATACCTTTGTGATTTTCAAACACCAAAATTACAACTTTAAGTTAAAACATAAATATTGATTTACAAAAAATACTGTGAAATTTATTTTTAAATTTCTGATTTCAGGCTCTGAATCTGCTTGACTTTGTGCTCCTTTCCACATTTGGATGTTTTAAAAGTTTAGACTTTCCAAACGCAACAGTAAAATCTGCAGGATGTCCAGAAAAATCAGTGATGAACAAGTTAGCATATGAAATTGCGTGTGGGTTTGGGTTTTCCAGATGTATGAATCCAGAAGTTCTTCGTTTTGGTTCTTCAGGACTGACGCTCTGCAGTGGGATGTCTATTATTTGCACAGGTATCTGTCCTCCAGTTGGAGCATGTCTGAACTCATTCTAGCTTGTTTTATGAGTTCACACAAACGTCGGTGACATTTTCCATTTTAGTCCTTGATTGCTGTGAGGCAGCCCTGTTCAGTTCCCGGTGAAACACAATGACAGATGTGATGTTAAGGAATGTGAAGAACTGGTTCCATCGTCACTCGTTGAACTTCGAGGAAACAGCAGCTGAAACCTGGAATGTTATGTTTAAATGACATTTTTATCCTACAAGCCACTTGTTTGCGCCTCCTGCTGTGTTGTAGTCAATGAGAAATCAACCTAAATGGCTCCTTAAGTGTTACAGACCCCTGGTCTGGTGTCTTGTGGTGTCTTGTGCTATTCAGGATCCACTGATAAATGTTTTATACTTCAATCTTAAAGATTCTCACCCTTAATAACTTGTGGGTAAAAGCTGTGAATTTGATCTTCTAAAGGTCATGTACTATGTACATTTTGTGTATTTTCCATGTTTTTAATTTCGGTCTGTCGTGATGCCTGTGTGATATTCTTAAGTGTTTCTTTGCGTTCGTCATTCGTCGATGTGTGCAGATGTCGGTTGAGGGTTTTGGCTGACGGGTCTCTACGTGAATTCAGTTTTGAGCTGTTCAAAATTTTTGGCCGGTTGAGAATTACGCCGTTTCCGCATATTTTTCGTAGTTTACTGAATTATTACATATTGTGTGCTGTTTTTGCAAGATGCATATGCAAATTTGTTTCTTTACGCAACCAGTTCCACGTATGTCTAACAGACTTTTCACACATGTATGTATCACCTATGTTTAACTTTTATATCCTGTATACGGCGTGCATAGCACGTTAAAATTACTTTAAAGACCCACATATTTTGGGGCAGATTTGGCCTTTACGTTGATTTATGTGTTCTTTGTGTGCCTTATTCGTACTTCTTCCATGGTTTTAATTGGTGGTTCGTCTGTGAAAATTTCATGTAAAGACCCCTTTTTTTCGTACTTTTTCCACGCATACTGATGTAAGACCAGTTTTCATCTGTACAACATGCGCTAAATGAACGTAGTGGCTAAGTAACACCGCACATAAGTCTGTGTCTTATGAGGTAATGATGAGAAAAAATGTTTGGTCAACATTTTACTAAGAACATATTTAGGGCTGCACGATATGAGCAAAACTTGCGATATGCAATATGAGTGATCAATATTGCGATGACGATAGCAAAACAACCAAAAACATCATTACCATTTCACTGCAACAGTTTAAAAATTATACTCCAATTGACCCTCGTCGACGTAGGAGGCAAACATCTAAAATAAAAGGGCTCATCTGATTGGTCAACAACGTGAAGGGGTCCATCCAATTGGTCAAATGCATACATGGATTTATTTTATTCGTTAAATGCTTCAAGCTGCCATCAGATTGTTTTAGCACATTTAAAGTAACCATTTATTGCGATTTTTGCTGACTTTTGCGATATGGATATTGCACCGGTTGATATTGCGATAACGATAAATTTGCTGTATATTGTCCAGGCCTAACATGTTCATTTCATTATGTCTTTTCAGACTTTTTCCAAATTGGAAAAAAAAACCCTGACAAGTGCATAGATCCTGTCATCTAAGCAGCTTTATGAAGCATGTGGTATAACATTAGGAGCAGTATCTTTTTTTCTGTCAGGTCTGGTGTCAGTTGGAGAAGCCAACAAGCCACTTTTGTCTGAAAGTCAGAAAGATGGAATAATAAAAATGATAATTAGCAGGAATGTAAAGTAATTTTAAAACAAATTGTGACAAATAGGTTGAAAATTTCCCTTGACATGGTTTCCTCAGCATGTTACTTAAACCATGTCTTAAATGAGTTTGTAAAAACTAACTTCTGCTGCTCTTCCAGCAGCCGCTGGCTTAACCGGAAAGTAGTTGAAGCACCAAAGCAGCGGAGAAGAAAATGAACAAACCAGGAGCATTTATCTTTCTAGCTATTAGTCCACGAATTCTGCAGCGACAATAGCAGAGCCGCCTCTGGGTCTTTTTTAAGCTTCTTTTATTCCATTTCCATTTCCACGGCTCTCTCAGTTACATTTGGTGGTGCGTCGCCATGGCAGCGGACAGTGGCCCTCATGTCTGCCTCAAACATCATCCAGAGCTCTGAGTCGTAATGAATGCCACTCTTAACAGCTACAAAGTCCTGGTTAAAAAAAGGAAAAGACTCCCTCTGCAGCTGCTCAGAAGACTGATCATCCATCGTACGACTGAATATTTATCCTGCTACAAACAGAGACAAATGAAAGGCGAGGTAGGGATGTTGCAATGCAGATAAAGTAGTTAGAGAGCAATTCGCTGAAAATAAATACCCTTCAGGGGTACAAACAGCACGAACAAACATAAACAACAGGAAAGACAGCAGAGGGCTTCATATGCTTTCTAAACGTCCTTCATGATGCTGCTTTCTGTGCACTAAAACATCCAAGATGCTCTTGAAAATCAGTTTTATGGTAAATACACTTTTTTCTATGTAAAATGCTTGGTTTCTATCAGGAGGAACAGGAAAAACACCTGAGCAAAGCAAAGAGCTCGTGAATGACACTTTCAGTTGAACTACAATCATCTTTTGATCCATTTTTAAAAGATGACTTTTAATTATAATGACATCGTTTTTCGCCAACATAATAAAAAAAACCAGTTGTTTTCTAGGAGACGGTTTAAAACACCAAGAATGACATTTTCATCGGAGTGGGACTTTAAGAAGTCTTTCATTAAACAGGTAAAGTTATATAGTATATATTTAAAGAAATAATAAGAACAGTTTAAATAAAAGGGGGCAGTGCAATAAAAAAACACAATTTCACAAGGTTAAAACAGCCAGAAATAGCCAAAGATTTGTTTTCAGCCTTGAGCCACGATATAAAAAGCCAAAAAGGCACACACATGAATACAACATAACAGTTTTTTCATCTGATTTTGAGCCAAGGTACACTTTCTCTTGACAAAAATCACAAGGCACACCGGCAACTGAAAATATAATAAAAGAGAATGTTGTAACGGTTCATTTCATTTTGGGGAAAAACATTATTTCAATATAGCTTTAGCTATATGCCCCTTTTGGGCACTTACGGTAACCTTAATTCTGTTCTATTTTGTTATTAAAGTTTAAATATAAGTAATCAGTGACGCAGTAAGAGATGCTGTCACATTTGCCAACTGAATCATGGGAGATGAAGTGTAAAAACAGCGCTGCTGATGCCAGACAGACTCAAGTCTCTGAGCTTCATAATTTAATGTACTTTTTACACGGCCTGACAGCGGATTGTGCCTGAGGCTACCCCGCTATGCATGATCTTTAACTTTTATATGCGTTGTAACTGACTTCATGAGCGATGTCGGCACAAGGAAGTGAGGACGACAGTCACGTTTGATTGGTCAGATTGACGATTGAGCATCCAAGAATGATTGGCGGAGGCCGTTTAAGGGGTTAAACTTTTTCCAAAATGAGAGCAACTGGCTTAAATTGCTGCAACATCTGGGTACAGTCATTCTAAAAGTTTCTCGAATAGGATTAAAATAAACCCAAAGAAAAAGGTTTCATTTCACGATTTGTCAGATTCAGATCAGATCAGTGTGAAACCTGGTCCTGTATGGATAAACTCAGAGCTTACATTCTAGCAATGGTAAATGTTTTTTAGACCAACTGTTTAGAGAAAAACCTGCGACAAAATTAAGATAAGATAAAGAATAACAACTTTGATTTCTTGGTTTAAACTTGTCATTTTGATACAAACACTTCATTATGGAATGAACCTATACGTGAAACTATATGTTCAAGGATTCAGCATAAAAACCTCCAAACATTTTCTTTATTATTTATAATTAACCAGCAGTCCTTTCATCAGAGATAAGATTTATCTAACCATTTATAATGTATTCACATTTCTAGTGAAGTTTAAAGTGTGGGTGACATGGCCTTTTTTAATAAGCCAATATATAGTAAATAGCCTCTATTTCATGTTGCGATTGTTTTTAATATTTTTCGAAAAAGAATAAATAACGAAAAACGCGATATAAACAACGAGGACGGCCGCCGGCTTCACGCATTCCGCCGAATTCGCGCCGCCCTGTTTGTGACGTAACGAAAGGCAGACAACATGGCTAGCACCGATAGCGAAGCACAGAGTGATGCTACCGTCTTCCAGCCAAGACCACTTAAATTTGTTTTTTTTATCGTCTTCTCACAACTGAGGTCGTGACCACGCTCAATAATGACGATGCCCGCATTATTGATCGCAAACTCTTCAGATTTGTTTGTGAAAGTTTAGCGTGTGTCCCCAGTTTTGGTCTCTAGGGGATCCGTCACGCTGACCACGTGGTACAGACAGAGCCAATCAGAGCCGTCGACGCATCCGAAAGCAACTAAAACGTCCCGTCATTGGTCAATTAGGCCGGGTAGACGAGAGATAGCCGCGACCATAGAGGAAGCGATCTGCAGAGAAATATAGAAAATAAAGCTAAAATTCGCCGATTTAAGACAATTTTTTCATCCGGAAAGCGATTTGTCCATAGAGATCAGGTCTTTATTTCCAGGAAAGTACGTTCGGTTTGCTCAAAAACCCGGATTTCCGGGAATTCCCGGAAGACTTTCATCACTGAACGTTAAACTCACTCTTTTGTAATAAATACATTATGTAATAAACGTTAAACTCACTCTCTTTTGTGCCAGCTTTTCGGTCACAGATTTTCTCTTTTTGTACTGGCTCCTGCCAGTGCTGGTACTGGGCGTTTCTGTTTTTCGGACGTGCGTTGAACTTGTTTTGTCCATTGTTTCAGCAGCGTTTCTTGTTTTGGGAATTTATACACAGATACACTTTCACTAGAAGTATTGCTACATCCAGCTGCCACACAACGACTTGGCATGTTGATGATTAACAGAGAATTAACGAGAATTAACGATGATTAACGAGAGAAACGAAGACTACCTGCTTTGTTTACATGCTGTCCGAAGCGGAACTACGGAAGTCAATGCCTTTCGTGACGTCACAGGTCATATCAGGGTCACTTCCAGCCTGCGCTCTTAGCGGCAAATTCAAATCTCTGATTCCTTCGAAAGATGTCTATTATTCATATGCTTCGGATTTTTTTCGACGCGAACTATTGGTATCAATAGAATCAGCGTTTAAAGGGCTTTTTTATTTGACAAAGTTGTTCAAAGCATGGCATCCACACTTTAATGTAAATGCAATATTTCATACATTCCTACTGCTTCACCAGTATTTACAAATATGCCATTATAGAAGCAGAAAGGCAGTGAATGTCAAGCCACAAATGAGCAACAAAGAGTTACTTGTTAGTTTGAAGAAAAAAAAAATCATCCTAAAAATAGATCCATTCAGAAAGAGGATCTGCTGCAGCTCTCCTGGAAAAGAGCCATGCTCTCAATCCACTCCATTACCCTTCCGATGGGATTTGCTAACCCCGTGCTAATGTGATAGAGACCAAGTCTCCTTACTTTCTCCTTGGAGACCTTTAAAGGTGTCCTCAGACTGTGACTAACCAGTTGACAAGTGCCCATTTAATAGACTGATGCAAAAGAAAAAGGAAAGGAATAAAACTGCAAAAAAACCAACAAATCTACAGATGTGGAAATGTCATTTTTGTCTCAAAACTTCTTTAGGTAATGCAGTTTTAAAAGATTTAAAAACCTCTCAGAAAAAAAAAACTGGAATTCATTCATTTTATTGATTTTTCTTTTAGCTATTAAGGTTTTTTTTTTGTTTTTTTGTTGTTTTTTTTTACAATTTTTTTTACTTGAAAAAACGTGCACAGGAATAATGGAATTACTGGATGGAAGAGGATAGTGTGTTCGGGATTAGAGGGCTGTTAGGATTAGTCAAAGGATCCGAAGCTCGTGCTTCTACCGGCATCAGGTGACACAAAAAGCAGAAGCCAGACAGGAAGGTACTACTGAACACTTTGTAGTCGACTTATTTACCGTTTTTAGTCCAACTCGATGCAAATCATCCACTTTAATGTCTATCGGACCTAAATCCGCCAGGAAAGATGAAAGAAAAGGATGTTTATATCGAGATGACCAACCAGACTTTTGCTTTTCTCTATCAAAGCTGTGGCATGAAGTCAAATATGTGTTGAATCCCCTCTAATAGAACAGGCTCTTTAACAAGCAGACCAGTAATGCTTGAGGTACAACTTAATTACTGCTCATTCCACTGCGCTCTAATTATAACCCTTAAAAAAGAGCAGCGGTAATGCACTTTTAAATGTAATGGGAGTTTACCTAATTAGGCCTGTTGTGTGCAGACATGCTCGCTTTGCACATGCACACACACACATTGGTGTGAAAACTGTCATTTCAGTAATTAGTAGCGGTGATGAAACCCTCTATTACTGTTTCATTTAAGCAACAGCGCAGTTGGCTGACCTCTGTGCTTACACACAGTCGCGCTTTGTTAACAGCTTTTAAAGCCTTTCTACCTTCCTGACAACAACGCAAAGTGGTTCCGCTCCATCTGTCTTTGCAGTTCAGAGATACAAACCAACACAATGTGTCCCGTCGTGCAATAATCCTCTTTTATTTCATTTAGAAACGTGGGCAATCGCATGTCGGCAGTGTTGTTTTTTTTTGCGTTAAAAGGATGAACCTCAATGACACTAAATACGCCCACATGAACAGCCTGGATCGCATGTCTGTACAACACAGGCTATCATTGTCAATAAAGCCTTAGGGGTATTCAGACTGACCGAGTCTGCTTAATTTGGTCCAGATCGGGTCCTGAACCTTGTGTTAGGTCTTTATTTAGTCTGCAGTGAAGCAGACTTTCCTGTTTCGAACCAAAGCTTGTAAACTAAAACGTGACTAAAGATTTCATCACTCTTTGCCTAGAAATTACAAGGGCGAGCAAACCAATGAGAGGCAGTAATTAGGGAAGTCCTCACCTTTACGATTCTTCTTGGGACAGTTCATGGGGGATATCGGGGGAAACGTAGTCTTATTCACTTTAAGATAAGCAAATGTGTCCAGTCTGAATAAACCCTTAGTCACATGCACCTGTACAGTAGCTACAGGTTTTTGGGTTGTCCGGGCCCATGGAGGGTCGCAGAAGGGAGCCGCTGCACCTTGTGGCAGATGTGCCCTGCAGTTCCCACCATTAAGGACATCATAAAAATGGAACGTACAATTGTTGTGCATGTGGTAAGTGTTTCATGAAGTATTTGTTAGGCTAATGTGAAATGCACGCACGGGTGATGCTGTCATGTGATGCTTTTACCTTATGCCACATTATGCCACATGGTCATTAGGAAGGTGCAATTGTTGGCTCATTCCATACCACACATCTAAGTTACTTACCCTTACGTGTTTTATATGTGTTCGCTACGACCGGTCACTCGCAGCATGCCCACCGAAAAAAATGTGTGTGAATATTTTTGCCCTACTGGTTCGCTGAGCGTTCTACGGCCTTAATATTTCACCATTTTTCACTCACAGACATATGTTACCTGCCTAACCAAAATGGTATTATTGATTAAATAAGCACATGGAAACTGTTTATACATGAAACGATTAGGAGGAGACGGTCTGCAATTATTCATTTTTGACATATTTTGAGAACTTGGTGACATGTCCAGGGAACACCCCACCTTCACCCTGAAGTAACTGACAAAAGCTCTAGCGACTCTTTTCCCCTTACACAGGACCAAGTGGTGATGGAAGATGAATGGATGGATGGATTTTAAACCTTTGCTGGCATGGCAGGCAGTAGGATGGCACATATGTGATTCCTAATTTCCCACTAGCCCCATATTCACACCATGCCCCCCCCCCCCCCCCACTGTGTTGTTACTGACCAACAGCGCATCAACTTCTGGCAGGCAGATGGTTTCAACAGAAGATGTATAGGTTCATCGTAATATATCACAAGATTTAAAACTTTTGATTTCTATGATTATGTATCTTCAATCCACCAGGTCCAACAAGATGCCATGAAAATGGATATATGGATGGATGGATGGATATATGGATGGATAGATGGATGGGTGAATGAATGAATGAATGGGTGGGTGAATGAATGGATGGATCCATAAATGGAAGGATGAATGAGTCTGCTAAGAACAACTTGTAAATTAAATATCATCAATAAAGAAATGCCAGTTTTCCTTCATTTCATCTTTATTATTAGCAAAAGATTTTATTTAAAGTCTTCCTGATGTTGTAGCGATATTTTTGTTGTTGCGCTGAGCAAAAGTCAGCTGTACTAAAATTTGAATCTTTGAATCCATTTTTTTCAAGCTTCAAATGAAAACGGTATAAAAGTAATATACTTGAATATTTTTGTGGTCAGACTTATTTTTATTTTTAACATTTTTTACAAAAAAGTAGAACTGAAGCTCAGAAACTCCTTACTAGTTTCCTGGAAACATTTTGAGCCTGAACCACAAAGCTGACACAGCTGTTGTTTAAAAACTGGGTGACGGGTAGGGCAGGAGTTATGACTGGTCACTCTTGGGTTACCCGTGACAAGGGCGATTAGACGATCCCATCAAAGCAAGGTGTCGCCGGCGCTGTGTCTTACCGCGGGGTCACACACTCCAGCAAGCACTGATCTCTTTAACTGACTCTCACCAACCCTGGCAGCTAAAGTGAGCTGACAGCTGGGCTATTTTAGGACAGAAATCACCCTGCTTTCTACAGGGCCACAGAAAGAGATGGCCAGGGCCCATGCCATCACTCTCCATTAGCAGGTAAAAAATAAATAAAAAGCCCACAGGTGAGGAGCCCACTCTGCCACTTTAGAGCAGAGAGCAACCTTTTGCTCATGACAACTCCCAGAAACAGATGAGGGATAAACGCACTGTGACAGCAGCTAATAAGGTCCCTGTGATCTGCTAGTGGCGTGACGGCGTGTGTGTCTGTGCGAGGATTCTGGCGTGCATGTGTTGTCTTTATTTGCACTTAGAAAATAAATGGAACAAAAAAAAAAAGTGAAAAAATGTGCTGAGGGGAGATTAAAAAATGAAGACTTATCTTGACGGAAGATTAAAATGACAAAACAAGCTTGATCATTATATCTACTTTAGGCTGACAGATTAAAGAGGGCATCGACTAAAATTGGAGGAATATAAATGAAGTTTCTACAAATAGTCATAACCCGCGTTTGACAACATTTGACGTCTACTGGGACACAGTCGCATGAGAAGTTCAGTCAAAAACTACTGGAACAAATGTGTCATCATTGCTGTCATGGTAGAAAATCCATTTTTATGTGAGTCTATGTTTAGCCATGTCTCTTTATCCCAGTAAGCCCAGTCAGCCAGAGTGTAAAACCATGTAAAGATAAGAATGAAAAGTAGAGCAAAGGCCTCAAAAATCAATTGATAAGACTCTTTCATGTCCTCACTAATGATGCGGTGCTCCTAATACATGAGATCATGGACTAAGACTTGACCTTAGACACCAGACAAGGAGCTAACCCCATTACATCATACTCTATGCACTCTGGGGACATTGCATGTACTTCAGATATACAAGTCAAAAGCATCAAGTCTGAGGGAGAGAACATCTACTGTCAGACTACCCAAGATAGTTTTAACTTGAGTCAACAAAGTTTCTATAAATTCCTTATTTTGCTTAATTTAAAACATATAAATCAATATTTTTTTCCCTAAATAAGTGTCCTAATTTTTCATGTGAGTGTGAATACGCACTCAAGAGTATTCTCTTTATTGAATAAGTAATGTATAGACCCTAGACTTTCCTAATAATGGCCAAATCCTACCTTACAAATGAAATCTAAACCTTTTTATTCACCATTTAAAAGCGTATTTAACATAATAATACTGTCACAAATACAACTCAGCCATCAGCAACAGCTTCAAGATTTTATGCCGCCACCCAATTTTGTGAAAATCGTTGACGTGGTCATGAATGTAGACGGCGGCAGTCAGGCATCAGTCATCTGGCGACAGCTCGCCAACCACAGGGTGGCAACAGCCGGATTTCCAGCTGGCAGTAGCTCTGATTGGAGGATTTGTGAATGTCTCTGGTTGGCAGCCGTCCATATTAAGGGCCACCGGCCACCAGCCACCCAGGGGGTATACAAAAGGCGGGCCATTTTGCACTGCTGGACACTCGCAACTCTTCTTCTTCCCCTTTGTTGCGAGTAGTGCAGAAAGCACAATGTTCTGTCTACTTTGTGTTCTTCTCAGCATCCACCACAATTCGTCAAGACGCAGGTCTCTGAGTCACTGTGGTGCTGCCAACGCCATGATGGGTTTGGACCCACGGTGGCTGGGAACGCCATATTGTTGTCTGGTCATTGCCGGGCTCCTGGCCCATCTATACAGCCCTCGTTGAGTGCCCACGCTGCTACCGTACATTTTCTAACAATCGTGCGGTGGCAGTGAGATGGCAGCATGGGGGCAGGGGATTGGCTGGAGGGTGGCATGCTGAAATTGGCCCATCAGACCGATTGCAGGCCGATTGAACACCCTCCTATCAATTCCTCTCAATTATCACCCAGCTGCAATCCTGCCACCTGCTCGTCACTGAAGTGCCACCACACAACCTCCAAATCTGTCCAGGCAGCAACTGACCAGTGTCAAAACATCGTCCGGTCGCCGTAAACTTGTAACTTTTTCTTGAAACCGTGTAAAACTGTGACTGCCGCCTCTCAATTACAAATGTTGCCATGTGGCCACCTGCTGAGATGTGTGACCAAAGTGTAAAGAAGATAAAAGTAACTACAAACTGGCTTGATTTGAAAACTAGTTGATCTGCTGTGGTCACTGTTGGACCAAAGCCTGCCCTGCAAAAAGCTGGCGACCTGCTTAGGGTAAACACCGCATTTGTCTCACAGTGGCTAGGTTGACTCTAGCGGACCCCAAAAGGAATTCACCGGGTTCTAAAAATGGATGGATGGAGGTCAAAGCCTGGTAACACAAGTGCTCAACACACCCTTTTCTCTGTCTATTGGCAAACAGTGAAACAAAAATAGTGTATATCATCACCTTTTGTCGAGCTTAAAAATAAGGAGCTTCCATACCTGACCTTGGTTTCACCTAATGGGAGCGCAGGGTGTTATGGACAAACCAAACTGCTCTGGAATGTCAATAGATTATGTCTTGTGGGTGAAATCAACAGCCACCAAAATGAAAAGAAGCTAGAGAAACACCTGATGAGTCGAGCTAGCTCCCAAACTATAATTCCTTAAGAAAAGCTTTAGCCTCCTCTTCTATGTTTTTTTTTTTTAAATCAAAGCACTGCACTTGCATCACTGGCTTTGTTTTGTTTTTTTCTGCGTTGATCCACTAGAAAACTCATCTACATCTTCTTCAAAGATGCCGCAACACTGACCAAAACAGAAGATCCTCCCTGCCCCCAGATAAAGCCACCTACAGTGACTCAACAGAGGACGACTTACAACAACTTTTAATTTCCCTGGGGGGATTAATCAAGTACTTTTGAATTTAATTTGAATAGAATGCTCATTTTTAACAAAACAATGGTTGATAAGAATATGACAGAGCTCAACGACCGTTTGTGCTGGGCCAGCAAAAGACAATATGTCAATGCAGGTACAAAAACCTGGGTTTTTGGGTTGCAATATGCACCACAAGGGGGCACAAATGAGTGCTTTCACGAGCCGGTCCCAAGTCTGAACTTCAAATCAAAAGGCAAAGAGGAAATTACCTCACAATCTTTTCTGGTGAATAAAAACAAATATAAGACACAAAAAAAGCATCATTCTTGTCCACCCACTTAGGCGGCATTGTATAGTTTGAAGTCACTCATCCATGTAAAAAGTATTTGCACATTCAGTGATTGGTAACAGTAGGATATTGATGAACACGCCCTTGTGCTCGGAATCCGGACAGACCGAATGTTCCTTCTATGACCATCAGCCAATCTCTACAACAGATCCACATCCAGAAAAAAAAAGGTATGGGATCGATGTCTGGTCAGGATGCCATTATAGCCGAGGCAAACCGGCGGCAACACCTTCAAAAGCAAAGTGTGAGAGGAGAAATAACAAGGTAATTATAAGGAGCCCGCTGGCTACCGCCATGATAATCTGCAGAGGAGAAGTGAAAAGGGGCCAAAGGATGGGGCGCACAGGATGTCTGTACAATATTTTTATCACTTTGCTGCCTTCAGTTCTGTCCAACAAATACTAATGGAGAAGCTTTAAATTAAAATGTTTATTTTTGCATTTAAATGTTTTTTTGTTGAATTTCACCTAAAAAATCTAAAATAAGCCTTTTTGAGTTTATGAGCTCGTTAGCAAGGGCAATTAATTGAAAGCACTACGAATCACAGTAGGGGGATCACAACCCAATCTGCCACAAGGCATGGGAAGCCAAATACCCCTGCAAGGTGAGATGCTTTTACATTTATCTTGAAAATCACCAAAGCTATTAGGCAAAGTGTCCTTTCCAGAATAAGTCAACACAAAGTCAGAAAAACCTCCAATTTGTTTAGAAGTTAGTTAACCTTTATGTTCTTTGCAGGATTAATGTAAATCTCAGAAGGCTGGAAATGTTCTTTTAGGTAGAAATCCTATCTGTTTCTTTTTTCCCCGAGTATTTTTCATTGGGAATCTTAATCTATAAATTACAGCAGAATGTTTGATCATTAGTTTTAAATGAAAACTAGCGCAGGATAATAGATCTTTCTGTTTTGCAGAAAGGCAATAAGGGAATTGTGGAAATATCGCAAACATTTGTAGAGAACAATTGCAAAAAAAACCCTGCACATTTACTCCACTGAAGTTTGGTCAGGTGTTAAAGGTCAGCCTGTTTCTGTGTTACTGCAATATTTCAGAGCTCTACAGCTCTTCACCACCGGTGGTTGGCTGCTGCTTTAAAATGTCACAAATTATCAGCAAAGAACTAATCCCATCAAGGTGAGGCGTAATCCCTCGGGGCGGGGCGGTTTAAAGGTTATGTAATGCACTTTGGTTACTGTCACAGATCAGCAGTGGGATCATGGTCAGAGATCCTGTCGAGGTTAAGTGCAGTGTCAGCTTTTTGCGCCAAAAATAAGATGCAACAAGAACCGTAATGAAGGGTCTTCCATTAAATAGTAGGAACATGAAAAATGAATTGTGTTCTTTTAAACTTTGTTTTCTGCTTTAATTGTATCGCAGAACATTGATGCCGCATTTTAGTGGAACATTTTGCCTCTATGTTTTTTTCTATTGCACCTGGGGGGTGAGGGTGGGTGGGCGGGCTTATTGCACCAAAGCGGGCTGTCAAACACCCACCGCCGTTTCTCACAATTTCACAAAACAAGGAAGAACCCAAGCCACCATCCATCCATCCATCCATCCATCCATCCATCCATCCATCTTCGGAACCTGTTCTGCCCCTTTCGAGGTCATGGGGTTGCTGGATCCTATCTCAGCCAGAGGTAGAGCGGTCGACCTCTAATCAGTGTCCCTGAACCATACACTGAAACCATTTTGTTCCTGGTGGTTATAGGTTGGTGCCAGTGTTCATCAGCGGTAGCCACCATCAGCGTGTGAATGGGACTGTGCAGCACTTTGGGCCCTCCAAGAAGGTAGCAAACCGCTATAAAAGCATACGCCACTTACCATTTATCATGGTTATCAGGGTGAAGCCCTGGTAACTCCTATTGGGGGTGAGTAATTCACAATTAATATAAATAATAAATTGTACACTCTGAACAGGTCGCCAGTCTGTCATGGGGCTACATGACCACACACAACTTTATCTGAGAACTGGACTGACTAAGTCATCAATAGAAAATTGTTTACTTCCGTCCCCAACCAAATTAAGTCGGCCTTTTTTCGCAATACGGACGCCACCATCTTAGAGCCAGGAATCATCAGTAAGCAGTGATTGGTCAAGTCGGTCTTAGTCCACGTTTCTATGGCAACCACTCTCGCCAATCTGGAGTGAGCTTGTTGGAAGGCCACACCCTTCCCACTTGAAAGCAGACTACAAATGTCAAACGTTTTTACTGTAGATCGTGGGGGCCAGCAGGCTCCACCTACTTTTGAATAACTTGAACAACAGAAAAAAATCATGACAATAAATGAGGATTATCAAGAACATGTAAGGAAAAGGTATTAGAGCCAAAATGTTTATTCTGACTTATAGAATGACTGATTAATAGCAAGGCAACGTAATAGGGATTTTGGCTATGAGGAGTCTGTGGGTACTTCCTGTTTGGAAGAACAGGAGGGAGGGGTTACTCAGTCCAGTTCTGAGATACAGTCAATGATTTAGGGCAGTGCTTCTCAATTATTTTTTGCCAGGCCCCCCCCTAGGAAAAAAAAAATGTTTCGCGACCCCCTAACCCCCCCATACCCCCATACACTCGCAAAGTGACAGTATATTAGGTATCTATAAAAATTGTGTAAGTATACCCAAAATTGTATCTTTTCACATTAACAAAAGAAAAGAACAAAATGAATCCACTTTCAAATTTCAGATCATATTACATTTATTTAGCCACACACAAACCATCTACTAGTCTAAAACAGTGCGGGCGGCCGTGGTGCAGCTGTAGGGCGGTCGACTCATGATCGTAAGATTGCAGGTTCGATTCCTGCCTTGCACGCCCATGTGTCGAAGTGTCCTTGGGCAAGACACTGAACCCCACCCTGCCTCTGGTGGGAGGTTGGCGCCAGTGTTCGGCAGCGGAGCCACCGCCAGTGTGTGAATGTGTGTGACTGTGTCTGTGCATGGGTGAATGGGACTGTGACTGTAAAGCGCTTTGGGCCTTCGTAAGAAGGTAGAAAGCGCTATATAAGTATACACCATTTACCAAAAGAAGCTTAAAGTGCCTGAAATAAAAAAATCTGTCAGTCCTTATTTAAACTACAAACATTTTGACCAACTGAACAATTTGATTCAGAGAAAAATAATTCAATCAATAAATAATATTAAATGTAAATTGATCTGAAACAATAACACAGCAGCACCAATATATTTAAGGTTTTTAGTCTGAAGAAATAGATAAAAAACATTGTGCTGATTATCTTTCTAAATGATGGATTGTTTATTTATGATCTCAAAGAATATTATTTTATTTTATTTTTTTTTCCCTTACAGCATTACCTTATTAAATATAAAAAGAAAAGAAAAAAAAGTAAAATAAATGATTAATCACTTATTGAAAATGGTTAAATTGATCGATGTTTAATGATATTACTTCACTTGCTCCAAAAATTGATAAATTGATTCAAAAATCTTTCCTAATGTAGCATAATTTTGCACGTTTTTAACTTTTGATACTTGATGAAAGTTTACTATGAAAATCTCTGAAACAGTGTTGTCTATTTTACTGATATAGTATTATGCTCTAATCATATGAATGACGTTTATGAGTAACATATATTTTAGATAACTGATCTGCATTTGCCATGTTGATTTCTAAAAGTTATTTTTTATTTTTAACATAATAATTACGTAATTCATCTTTTTCATGTGCCTTATCGATACCTTATGATTTTTAATTCTGTCTGATAAAAAACTGGGAACCGGATATTGATAAATCATGTAATAAAATGGTTATAGTATAACGGGGTGGAATTATATAAATTCACTTCCTTCCACTCCCTTTCAAGCAATATTTATTAATTTGTCTAATTATTCTAAGTTTGATTACCGGTAGTTACTGTATGAATGTATAACTGAAGATTATATTCCTTTTGTGTATTGTTTCTACTTGATTGCTTGAAATAAACCATTTCAAATCAAATCAAATCAAAAGAATACATTTATGGAAAATAAAGACAGGTCATCAAAATGTCTACAATAGTTAATAAATAAATGACATTATTAGTATGAGCTGAGGAACCTAAAGGCACTCCATGATCCAGGTGTTGGGCAACAGGCAGCCTTGCACCTCTCTTCCGTGTGCCCCGTGTCACCTAGCAACCAGAGCCCACACTACCCCTCCCCTTTCCCTCTCACACACTCAGCCGCGTGTGACAGCAGAGGGGAGCACGCGGCTGCAGGGACGGGAATTCACAGGTTTCAGGCTGTAAACTCTGTGATTTAACAGAGAATAGGAACCGAATTGTTGCACAGATTTTCTTCTCCAAGCACTGAGCCGCCGCCCCCACGTTAAATTTGCGCACCGGACAATTGCCCGTATTACCTGTGCCGAAAACCGCCACTACCGTGCGCCCCCCCTCCAGCCGGTTACTAATACTTGCAGAATGCACATATTCACATGAAAATGTACCAATATAATAGTATTTGCAACTGCTGCAAACTTCTATAATACTTACCTGTCACAACAAACAGATCAAAGATGTACTTTAGTTACTTTCCACTTCCTCGTGTCCTCCTCCACCGTTCAAACTCCCTCAGCCCTTCATCTGTTGTTCTCACTGCATTAAACGCTAAATGGCATTCCTCACTTGCATAAAAGCATCTGGGCAGTGACTGAATGTGGGAGTAGAGTGAAGTAAAGCAAAGTGCTGCACAGAAGAGTCAAAGCTAAACAGATGCAAGCAAAACAGATGAGCATCCGTGATAAAAGTGATGGAGAGGAGCCATAAAGAATGTAGCCTATGCATCATAAATGTCTGAAAAAAATGTTATTCTTATTTTGTCTGCAGCTGATTACAGTGTGTATCATAAACTAGCTAATTCAATAAAGCAGACATAGTGATGCATTAAACTAAAGCAAGTGAAAAGTGTCTCCAATGTGCTCGGGATCCTGGGTTTATCGATGAGTTTAGAAGTTTAGATTCAATTTTTAGATTTTGCACAAAATCCAAGAAAAAGCTTGCAAACATTGTTTCTGCGTATTTAAAGCTGCAACTATGGAAAGATGTACTAATAGAATAATAAATAAACATTTTCCTTTTAGTTTACAAAGAACTATTTCTTAATAAAAACGAAATTGATTTTAAAATAAATGTAAAGAAACCTGTCAGATGTTTTGAATGATTTGAACGTGGGGGCCAGCAGGGTCCACCTACTTTTATTAAAGGCATCTGATTGGTCAGTTTATAACTTGAATAACTTGAACTACAAAAAAAAATATGAAAAGAATGAGGATTATTAAGAAGAAGTGAATAAAGGTATTAGAGCCAGAATAATTGACCAATAGAATGAATGAGCGACAGCTGTTTATTTGTCTTTAGAAGTCTTAAGCCTTGTTTCCACTGAGCAGTACAGTCTGGTCCGGTCTGGTCTGGTCCAGTCTGGTCTGGTTTAGAATGGTTCAGGTAATACAGGTGAGCGTTTCCGCTCAAAGTTGGACTGTCATGACGCATGCAGGGTGAAGCAAACAACAACAACAATGGAGGTCATCCAGCAGCTCATTGGCTTTTGGCTCTTCGTATCAACAAATCATGTTCAAGTTGTCTAAGAGAAGATTGCGGGCGGCAAAGACGAATACCGCCGCTTTTTTGGTGCTCTCTTTAGTCGTAATGACCTTCAGCCAATCAGTGGGTTTCAGCAGTAGCTGTGCCCCAACCGGTCCGTTCCATTTTTCTATGGACCTACAACCAACGGGAGCACAAAAATGGTACAGTTCGGTTCGGCTTAATGGGTCCATTTCATAATGGTCCTGGACTGGAGCATATAGCTCTGTGAAAACAAGGCCTATAAGAATTTGGTTCCTTGGAGCCTGCAGGTATTTCTTGCACCTTAAGCTGGAAGTAACTTAAGCTGTTTAAATTTTATTTATTTATTTACATAAAAAGTGGTATAATAATCAAATCAATTTGAATTTGTTTGGAACGCCAGGAGTCTCAGAGTTAATGGATACAGCCCACTTTTTATTAAGATTTTTAGAGAATGTGGTTGTTTGTTATTTATTATGTTCTTCATTATCTTATTTTAAAGAATTTGTGAAAAAAAAAATGATTTAACAGAAAAGGTGCTGTTTTTGAAGTACAGTCAAAGTCTCAACTTAAAACGACCAATTAAAAAATGTCATGATTCTTGTATCATACACCCATTGATACCTATTGAGCACATTAGCACGTTGGCTCTAAAATTATCTCAATTTATCTTAATCTGCTTCAAAGCAAAAACATAATAAAATTTGTTTTTTTCATAATTTAAAATAAAACCACTGAAATAAAAACAGCAAAGGGACCATGCCTGTAAATTGGGAGTCAAGTCCTAAACCCAAGTTCAAGTTTCCATTTCTGTCATCCAATAAGAATGAAAAAATGTATTAAAATATAAGCAGAAAAAGTGTCCAGGAGACAAATATTCTATAAGCAAACAATCCTATTCCTTCAGACTGAAAAAGCTGTCTCATTCTTATGGATGAAATTCAAAGATGCAGAAACAGAGAACTAAACGAATGCATGAATAAAGAGATTTTTAAGATATTAAACACAAAAGAAGGTTCAACTTTCATCTATTCTGAATATAAAAGCAGTTTTTAGTGTTTCAGAGTTCCAACAGGAGGCTGAACCTCTAAAGTGCTTCACAGACGTCCTTATTGACTGAGTGTTAATCCTAAAGGCAGCAGGAGCCGGGATTGAACATTTTCACATTTTCCCTTCAGCTTTACATTAATTAAAGAGTTGCAGCAAAGCCGTCATGGTGGAGCCAGATGACCTTTACCGCCTAAACTACATCATTATCATCCTTTTAATGAAAACGTACGACAAAATAGTGGATTTCTTTTTTTTTATGCGCAACAAGAATTGTCAACTACAATATTCAATCTTTATCTTAATAGAACTTAGCTATTGAAAGCAAACATTTGATGATCCTTTAAAAGGGCAAGACAAGTCTGTTTTGATATTTCAACCTCATCATTTAAAGCTCCACAGACAGATTTATTGGGAGCTCTCAGATGACTGCATCAGCAGAAGGGCAAACTCTAGAGACAGCAACAATAAAACCAGGAAAAGGAAAAAAATAAACACACTAATGACCGAGCCAGAAATAGGTGCCATGGTAAGCTTGTTAGAAGCCCTTCTAAACTGAAGACAGTCATAACTTCATGCCTCATTACCTCCCAGTGTAGCAGCGACGGCCAAAGCCAGACAAAGACACACAACAATCATCATGACACTTATTCCGTCTGAGGTAAATGGTAAATGGCGTATACTTATATAGCGCTTTCTACCTTCTTACGAAGGCCCAAAGCGCTTTACAGTCACAGTCCCATTCACCCATGCACACACACAGTCACACACACATTCACACACTGGCGGCGGCTCCGCTGCCGAACACTGGCGCCAACCTTCCACCAGAGGCAAGGTGGGGTTCAGTGTCTTGCCCAAGGACACTTCGACACATGGGCGTGCAAGGCGGGAATCGAACCTGCAATCTTACGATCATGAGTCGACCGCCCTACCGCTGCACCACGGCCGCCCTTAGGTGGACAGCATCGGTCAGAGTAGACTGAAACGAGTCAGCGTGGGCTTTAAACAGCTGGTCAGGATTTAGAAACCCACATTAGTCCAATGGAATCACAAAAAGGCGCGGCTCTTTTTAAAATCCAGCCTCCTACAGGAATGAAAATAAAGAAGATAAGGACTTCCACTGAGGTGAGAGATATTAATAAACCCAAAAATGACTTCCATTTATGCACAGACTGTAAAACTACAACCATAATTATGGAAAAACAATTCAAAATTCCACAGCGGAAGAAAATTACAGATGTGTTTGCTTTTTTTAAAATCGCGATGCGAAATGCAGATACAGAGAGCAAATGCTTTCCAAAGGAAATGGTGTTTTGGGAGTTTTGAACATGTTTTTGCAGCTTTTTTCTGATCATAGATGACATTTATAAAGAAAACTACGCTTAAAGCTGCATTTCTGAGAATTTCTTTATTTAAATCGTTGTGAATCAGGAGCAGACGAAAAAATGCAGTTTGAAAAAAGTTCGTATTTAGGACGTAAAAAATACGCTGGGCGGGGCCACAAGCTCCCTGCTGTGAGCTCTCATCTAGAGGGAGGAGGAGGGATGGGGTTACTCTGCCCCCATTGCTCCGCCCACAACTCAGAGGTGAATTTCTAACGAACTCCTGCCACTCTGCAGAAACCATATAGAAATAAATCAAAAGATGATCGGAGTGAGACTTTACACATAAGCGATTTTTGTCCTAATAAAGAAGTTCTGCACGGCAAACCGTGATGAGCCCTCCGTCCAGATCTGCCAGCAGAAGTCCTCTGCTGAAAGTTTTCTACCGTGTGATCCACCTCTACGCAAAGCCTCTCAGGCTGACTGATGAAAGAGAGGTTCTGGCTCTAGCCAGGGATGATTGACGCTCTTGAGCAAGGACTTTTCCTGTCACGTCTGCATGTGCGAAAGGCTCCGAGGTCACTGAAGCTGTGAGCGTGGGACGCCGCTCAAACGACTCGCCGTCTCAGAGCGAGGCTGCTGCAGCTGTGGTTAGAGCTCCGACGGAGTCCAACACAACAACACATGACCCACTTCCTCTGAAACCGTTGAGAAAACAGATCACAACACTTTCACTTTTTCTTTTAGCGGGACTCAGGTTTTGTCAGGTAGATGTCGCTCAGGAAGCAGGCAAACCGCTACGCCATTTTCCAACAACAGATAACGCAAAGGATTCAGTTTAGAAGTGGAGGACCCAAACCGACCGGATCCCATCACGTAGCACACACTGACGGCCCACACAGAGCGCAGCGAGTGCAGATGTGAGCCTGACGCTACGTTCACACTCGGAAACGGGCGTTCAAACCACCTCTTCCAATGTAAAGTGGAGGTGGAAATGTGTGAGGGCCAACCATTCAGCCTGACACCCTCTGAACTATTTCACTAACATTTAAATGAACTGATTCATTAAAGCTTTATTCAAATGGAATTTCTCCACAAATAAGTCTAAATCTTGTTTTTACCAAAATCAATGTTGATTCGTCAATTTCTTGCACCGTCCAATCCTGGTTAGCTTGTTGTAGATCAGGGGGGTCAAACTCATTTTCACTGAGGGCCACATCAGCATAGCGGCTGTCCTCAAAGGGCCAGATGTAACTTATACATGTAACTAAATGTAATGAAAAATAAATGCAACTACTCCTTAATTTGAAATTACTCATTATTTATTTACGATAACTGCTTAAAGTGACAATTACAGTTGCATAGAAAACCTATGTTTGCTTGTTACTCTAGCATAAATCCTCTTAAACTAGATTCTGGCAGGTTAGGTTATATTGACAGTGTTTAAGTCCTAATGTTTAGTTGTCCAATCTGATATTTCAAGTCTGATTCCCCCTAGATAAGAATAAATACACAACAAGTTTTATTTTTATTTTACGAAATAAAAAACTTTTATGCTCTGGCGGGCCACATAAAATGACATCGGGGGCCACATTTGGCCCGCGGGCCTCGTGTTTGACACATGTGTCGTAGATAGACTAACTCTAAATGGTGAATATGAAAACGTAATTTAGCCTAGCACACTCGACAAATCGTACACGCAGTTTTTAGAAAGTGCTGGGGTCCAGACATTGTTGATTTTATGGAAGGAGCCTGCAGGCTTGTTAGAAAGTAGAAAGCGGGCCGGACTTTGGACATCTCCATAAACACACCTATATGCGTGTTTCGGGCTTTTACGTTCAAAACCCTTGCCTACAATGGTGGCGAGTTTCGAGGTCCATTTTTGGTTTCTACGTATAAAACACATTGCCATTGAACTCAAATGCGATTAAAGTTATAACAGTTGAACTTTGACTAATCAGGGTCTCTGATTCGGTAGTGACTTATGGATGACATCCTGTTTAATTTGCATATCGTTTGAAACTTGATGATAAAGGAGAAATTAACCATGGCGGTTTGAGCCGAGATGGAATTCTACGACATACAATATGACCATGCATCGGAGTTCTGTGAAAGAAAAAGCCTGGAGCAAGATTCATGAGATTTGCACCAAGATTCTTCCAAACATCCGGTACCCGTGAAAGCATCGGGTAGTCCTTATGAACACCGTACGCATCAGAACGGTGTCTGAAACTCACCTTTGCGTCGTCTTTCTTGCTTGCCGGCTTTGTGTCCCTGATGTGGTTGTCGGTGGAAGGCCGGATGCTGGCATCCATCTGTCTGTCATTGCCTTCAGTCTGCTGACCCACCCGAGGAGCGTCCAGAGGGGAGGACTCCTGCTGCTGAACAGCACTTTGGACCTCCATCTTCCTCTGCAGAATCCAAAAAGACACGCAACGGAGGAAAATACTGTGAAAAAGGTGGAGACTTTGGAAGATGGTTACTTCTGTTGACGAATGGAGGGGGAGACTTCCTGAAACTTTTCCTCTGACATGTTCTGTTTTATTGTCAAAAAAAAAAGACATTCTGAACATTAAAGGAGATGAAAATGTGACAACAAGAATCATTTGAAAAATTCAGGAAAAAGGTTTACTGTTAAAATCAAGACAGGACAAGCCTGAGATACAGAGAGATACTTTAAACAGCAGCAGCAGCAGCAGCAGCAACTACAGCAAAATCTACCATATGAATCATTGGCTCAAGCTGAACGAAACGATATAACATACATGTGATGTGAACATATGAGGGAATGTGGGCATGGCCAACAAAAAACCTCCGTTGCCAAGGAAATCCAATTAAATTACTTTTGTCAATTCTTCTAATAATGACACCGACCAGTTCGTCACCTCCAGGCGACCAAAAAATAAAACGGTTACTATGGAGATAAAACCAACAGAAAAGCCGCCATTGTGACTTAAGTGTTTTTTTTTTCCCACAAATTTGTTACCTGCGCTTCTGAGCAGCGTGGAATGCAGGGGCATAGGGGAAGAGTGAGGGAGGGGCAGGTCAGGAGGGGGCAGCAGGGGCAGCACATGGAAGCCATACAACACCTCGAACAGCTTTAAGTTATATATTTTTAAAAACATTTAAAGGCAGTTTAGTTTTTTTTTTTTTTTTTTGCAAAAATACAAAAGCTGCCTTTGCACAATCAGCTCATTCAGATGGAAAAAACAAACAATAAATGGAATTCCTTAGAACAGCTGAACAGCAAGGACACCATTATGTGATTTCATGTGCAAGTATAGGTCACCTGTTCCTATTTTACGAGGTTCACCTGACTGAATAATTATTGACCCCTCCCTTTTATTTTCAAATGCAATATCCACCACAAAACTTTATATAATGGTTGCATTTCATCCCATCCTCAGTCCTGGACAGTAAATCTGAGGAAAAAGAGAGGGGGGGATGCAATCAGCATCAAGGTTCCTCAGTCTGGAGGCTTTCATAAATGATGACGTCAGCAGGTCTTCCTCTGACTTAGTGAGTGCTATTCCTTCGAAATCCAGAACATTTTCCAGACTGAATGTTAATTAATAAAAGGAGCAGAACTTGCTGCAACATGAGCTCTACCTTTACCCTTAAATCTTTATTTTTATTATCAGTGCTCTATAAGTTGATGAGTGATCTATTTATCTGCCAGGACATTTTTATTTTTCACTATTAATTAGAAATTCTGGTCGGATAAGTTCATTATTATTGCCAATCTGGTTTATTTTTGTACATTTTTTTTATCTCACTAGTCAACTTGATGAATTAGACATTACTTTATGAGACCAGAAGCAGTCTGACTGCAAGAATACTGATTTCACGTCACTGATGCCGCGCGCGCGCCCGCGCATGGATAGAAGAAAAGTTGCAGAAGAAATCAGAAATACCTCCGTCACTTCTAGACTCCTGGTTTCTGTCAGAAGCGCCTCAAGAGAGGAAGATGCGGCGGCGCGCGACTTGCTTCACATCTCTGCTGCCGCGGCTCAGACGCGGAAAGCCTCCGTCCACCACCAGGGCAACGGAACCGGCAGCCGGTTCATTGGTCTGCGGGGAGAGAGGATTCCGCGTGGACGCCGGCCCCACGGCCTACATAGGGCACTTCAGAGGGAGCGTGTCAAAGCCTCGCGCGCCCCTGCCGCCGCGAGCTGCTGTCAGTCACCAAACAATCCCTCCCACCGCCGCGAGCTTGGTCAACTATGCTGCGTTGAGGTGTGGCTCGAAAAATCCTCTTCTTAGAGTGATTTGACGTTAAAATAATCCAATAAATAACAATAACGCATAAAAATCATAAATAAGTATTTGATCACAATCTAGTCTTTTAATAAGAAATCAACGCAAAATGTAGTTTAAAAAATCCTGCTGTTTTGTCATTTTTATAACTGAATTTAAAAAAAGGTTAATTTATAATTTTATACTTCTTAGCACAGGTTTAAGCTTCCCAATAAAATTATTTTTTTATATTCATGTATAGTTTTTATTTCTATTTTTCTCTGAAATCTCCTGATAAAAAAATACCTTTTTTTAAACCAATAAACGGATGTATATCCCTTCATAATAACATTAAACATCAGATTATTAGTCAGAAAATACTTTGTAATCAAATTAAAATGCTTAGCAGCTCTCATAAATGGCCACAAGGTGGCAACATAAACTTGGTAAAACTGAGTTCAAGATGAGAAATAAAGGAGTCTATAGTTTGAAACATGTAAAACATTTGACTAGGTAATAAGGACAAAACTGGACTTTTGTTGCTTATGTGTAAAATGACCAACAGAAAGGACCTTTCATTACTGGATATTTGATGATGGTTTGTTTTGTATTTACTAGAAGAATGATGTCTTTCCATCTGTTGGGCATGAAGGATGCAGGCATCGTGGTACTACGCCCATTCCCTCATTGTACAGCAGGGGCCATACTGTCTGCGTCTCATCCAAGCAGAAGGGCTTTTACCCAAATGAACAACTGCTCTGACAGGCGGACCCATGTCTGTTCTGACAGAGCTGCCGAGGAGGCAGGTGGATCGGCACCAGAACAGTCTGCGCTGCGAGAAGCAGGAGACGAGGGCCCCTCTCCGCTCGGGGGCCCCTCAGCAGCATCCAGACAGACGTGTGTCCTCTACTGGAGCCAGCATGGACACACAGTCAGGAGCGGTGACGGCCCCCGCCGGCACAAGCAGATGTTTTCTGAGGATTGTCTTCTTGTGGTAATTGTGGGACCAGATGCCAGGTTGCACTGTGGTAAAGAGATATTGAGGGACATAGTGTGCTGTCGTTTAGTAAATGTGAATTTAAAAAAATATAGAAAATGATTCAACTTGTTAAAACTCAGTTTTTCACTTTAAATAATTTGGTAACAAAAGTTTTAAATACAGTTTTTTTCTATTAATAGTTCCATTTTAGTCAAATAAATTGCAAAAATATTTCTAAAACATATATAGATTTATTATTTTCTCATAAACTAAACGCATTTTTCAGTTTTCCTGTGTTGTAACGTTGTTTAAGGTCATTGTCTGCAGAGTCATGGCTCAGAGAGCAGCATCTAATGACCTTGTCAGAGTGTTATGCTATATTGAAAACGCCCGTGCCCTCTTCATTAACACAGTGAACTAACAAGACCTCATTATGGGGTCAGATGTTTCCCCGACCTCTTCCGAGGCAAAGACAGAGAAGACCCACTAGGGGGCACTTTGAGACTTTGGTTCAAAGATTGAAGAGGCCAAAGCTTTTTTTTTTTTTTTTTTTTTTTTTTTTTGCATAAACTGTTTATTTTTAGTACTAACCACATTCATGTAATTAAAATAGAACAATTCTAATAGTTTCTTAACTATAGATGGTCAGAGGGGGTTTCAGTCCCCTTTAAAATAAAAAAAAAGATTGTGCATGTTTTCCTGCAAGAAGCCTCACAGAGGGATCCTGCATTGTGAAGTTGCTCTTATCTCTTTTAATGGCTTGTCACACTCCAGGGAAGCTGCAGCCTTCACTAAAAGCCAGTGTCGAGATGTAGAGCTGTTTTCCAAACTGATGCAAGATGTAAGTAATTTGTTTCAATCACGTTTTCCTTTTTTTTAGGCATATAAATATATAAATGTAGGTGTTAAGAGCATGCGGGGACGGCCGACGGAAAAAGACTCAGTGATGGAATGTGTCGGATGAGGACGATATTTCCTGCTGTCTTCACTTCCAGGAGATGGAAGTGAAAATAGAAAGAAAGAAAGAAAGAAAGAAAGTCACATCAGCTCTTTCATTTGACAAACCATCGTGCAGTGTCTACATGATGCTTTCAGATCCCCTTTGCTCTACATGTGCTTTAGCTTCCTTTATTTGGCGTTTGCCGGACCTTTCTCCGGTCCCCGACAGGCTTGTGGGTCACGCGGCAGCCCTGTGAAGTTGTGGCGGTTACCAGCATGCTGAGAGAGGAGGCTCAACAGTCCAGCCTGGTTGCAGGGTAGCACCTTTGGCCCCCATATTTCTCACATCCAGGATGAGGGAGCTACAGCATCTGTGGGATGAGGCTGTGTTGGATGAAATCGATTTACACGAGTGAGTGTGGGCAGCACAGTCGAGAAAGGCTTGTCTGGTGTTGCTGGAAATGCATTTAGAAGTACCTATAATGGAGGAAAGACTTTTTTTTTAAATAAAAATGAGAAATTGTTGCCTATTTTTTGGTAAATTTTCCTCTTTTTTGTGTGTGCCAGCATTTCGACACTGAATCATCCTTGTAAAAAAAAACAAAATCGTAATTCTGTGACTCAAAGTCGACCCACTGCTGGCATGATTGACACATCACACAAGTTCAAAAACCACATGCCAGATCATAGCAAAATACACCACTGCTGTGTGAAGGAGTAAATGCCTCTGAGTCACAGAGCAGGAGTCTGAAAAAGCTTAGTCACTCTTCAATCTTTCTTTCTTCTTCCATGGAAAATGACAAATTAAGAAATTTAATTTACACAATAAAGTCCAATAAAACTAGAGTCAATTTTGTGAATATGCTTTTTACATTTTCTTATGACAGAAGTTTGCTGGATAATCGCTGCACAGAGTTGTGGTTTTGGCTGAGAGGACAAAAGAACGGCGCCTGCTGATATACCATGTGTCAACTGCCCTGTTTGCGCCAGTGTGTGTGCAGACGTGCACGAGCGCGCCTGTTTGGGTGTTCACAAGTCAAGCTCTTGCATTCATTTGTGTAAGACAGTGTGCATGAAGCTGGATGTGTATCATTTTTCTTTTTCTGGGTGTAAAAGGTAAAAAATAAATAAAAATAAAACACACAATACACAGTTTTCTGCAGAGGCCTCAAACGCCACAGGAGGAAAAGTTGATGGGAAAACAAATGACTCGTTGAGATTCAACAACATTTTTATGAATGCAAAAGCAATGTTCAACAACAAATTTGCAATTAAAATATCCCAAAAAATCTGAGCTCCTAACTGGAGATTTTTGGTGACGTCCTCAAAGCTGCTGCACATCCTTGACTGCAGCTAATCACCACGTCTGCATGCTATTACTTTGTATAAACTACACGCCCAAGTGTGACTTTGCGGTTGTTGATGTTTCCAAGCTGGGTTGAATCATTAGGAAGTGATTCTCTCTAACAAGGGCTAAGGAGCTGTCAGGAGACATTCACAGGCAGGTTTCGCCATGGAGAGTGTGAGAAGTCTTATCAGGGTCTTAGCTGTTTTGCTGCGCCTGTTTATTAAGAGCCTGCTTTATTTGGAGTGAATGCATTCTAGCAAGGTCCCTACTGTTGCTGTGCGTTGATTAAAAGTGTTTTCACGATTACCCGTAGTGAGTCTATTCCAGCCTAACAGGGTTACTAGCAGTTTTAATGAAGGGGAGCGATCATGCATGTGCAGGAGGGTTGTTGGGGTCTCGGGATGAGGAGCGTTGTATCCGGCGGGTTGGATCTGACTTTTTTTCGCAGTCATTTTTTTTGCATTTTTGTCTAAATTAGTTGGATTTTGTCACTTTTATGCTCTTGAAATTTCTGTTGGCCATAACGATTTACCTCCTTTTGCAGAAAGGTTTTCCTGCTTGAGCCTGAAGAAAAATGCATGCACTAAAACAAGAGACGTATATCAGTATTTTTGTCTTTCTGTACGTCCTCCTTCCTGTTTTTCAGCTGCAGAGGCTTGCTATGTGGCTTTTCTGCTCCACTCCTTTAGTTGGCTGTGGTCAGCTTTTGCATTTGCTGGTGTGAGTGAATTTCTCACAGCTTCTCGTGAATGTGTTTTTTGAAAGTCCATTTCAACATTTGGTGCAACTATTATCGGCACCAAGCCACTACGCTCATGTAGACGTGTCTGGAGATTCACACATTTAGGCATTCAGAAGTGTTGTGTTATCTGTTTTTACTCCCCCCCCCCTAAGAAGGAACTTATTAATATATTTCTTTTAACTGAGTGAAGCGAACATTCCTTGAGTCTAGGGGAGATCAAAAGGTCTCACTGACCGATCGGTTTGCGTTCAAAAATGACTTGTTTTATGAGAAAGACAGATGAACCACACTACAAATATAGTGTTTGGTCTTCAAGCTGCTAAATCTTTGGAAAACTGAACAACAGCAAAAACAACTAAAATGTATGGCATAGGCCCTTAATGTTTCTGCCACATTTACATATTGAGATGGTTGCAAAACTGCGTCAGCTATTGCATCTTCAGTAACAACTTTTTACCACCGCTCAAGTCCCTTTTTGAACAACCCTCTAATGGTGCTTTCACTTCTCTTTTTTCTTAAATTAAACGCTGGGTTGGTTTGGAGAAAGCCCCCCCCGTCTCGTCTCTGGGTACACACTTCTGGGTGTTTCTGTTATCAAATCAAACAATTACACCAGCGGTCCAGGAGCGTAAAATTACATTTTGACACAATTGGTGCGTCTTTGATTAATATATTGTAACATGCGACTCCGTGCTCTCTGGTTCTCTGCAGGGGCCAATAGATAATAAATGGGTGACTTGTGAGGCAATAATGAAGTGACTGTCTTGGTATTGACAGGGGAGCCTCTGCTGTGTTGAGTGTGTTGTGTGTGTGTGTGTGTTTTTTCCTTTCAGCAGAGGCCCTCCAGAGCAGATTAATACTCTGGCCGTTAAAATGAGCTAATGTTCTGCTGCCAGCGCTGTTCGCCGAAGGGATGGAAAAAGAATTCCCATCTCGCAGCTGCAAAACAGAGGTGTAAATGAAAACCAAATAAAAGGGAAAAAAGTCCCGACGCAAAGCCAGGCTGCAGTTTATCTGGGATTAAAATGTGGGATTCTGGAGAAATGTGGCTCAGGCGCAAAGATTTTCAAACATTTCCAAGCTCATTTTTCATTTACTTTAGTCAAAAAGCTTTTTAACTCCGACTGTCTTTTGATCTATCCACAAATTTTGACTATTAATTATTATGATGTCGTTTTTAGCCAAAATCTAAAAACTTTCTAGGACATAGTTTCTGCAGAATAATTTGCCTCTGAGTTGTGGGCGGAAGTAAGCCTATCTCCTTTTCCCATCATCCATCTGTTCACTCTCTCTCTCCCACTAGCTCACAGCCCCTCACACCCCCAGCCTAACATTAATGGTGCAACAAAAATTGGTGAGCAATATCAGAGCAATCCAGCCGTACAGTTTTCGTCCACATTCCAGCTCACATGAGGACAGCAAAGACGTTCGTGGATCCGTTTGTCTGCAGGTGGATGCATCAGAATGGAGCAGAGCAGGGAGATTGTTTTTTCAAAACACAAAAAAAGGCAGTGACCATTTGCACGCAATTTTCCAGTGCCAAACTCTTTTCTTGGCTGTATGGACCCGTAGGAAGGGTTGGGGCTAATAAGTGCGACCAACAACAACAACATTTGGGTTTGGACACACTGAAAATACACACGGGTAATGCAGTAATGTACATCGTCAGAAAAAAGGCTGTTCTTTTTATCGGAGTGGGTCTTTAAAACGTTGAGTTTGATTGAAGCGTTTGATTTGAAGCGTTTCAAATGTTGCAGGATTCATAATCTGTTTTCCTGTTGCTTCCCACCCCCACCCCCCCATGGGGATTTATTAGCAATCACAGACAATTTCTGATTTGACAGGAGTGAGGCAGGTGTAAATTTCACACACAAATTCATCCCTCCATGCAAATCCAATTAATTTTGAACATAACCTTCTCCTAACAGGTCACGACCGGCACAACTCTGAGAAATGAGTGTCGACACAATTAGCAAAGTAACAAACTACACAATGTCTGAAAGGAAAGAAAACTTGATCAGAAGGATTTTGATCCCTTTTAAGGGGCTAAAACAATCTTTCTAAGACATCCTCGGGAGATGAAGGTTAGGGGGATAACGGCAAAAAAAAAAAGAAAAATCCACTTTAAGAATGTGTAAGATCCCATGCAGTTGCCTCTCCCTCACTCTCCATCCCTCCTCTCTGTTGGCGCTAAATCACACGTTAGTACAGCCAGTGGATGTGTTGACAGTTTTACAAACAGAAATGTAAAACGCCGTACTCAAGGGGGTCTCCGAGATAAGGGAGGAGTGGCTCCGGGCAGGAAACAGAGCAGACATGACTCAAAGATGCAGAAAGAGCCCTGTTAAAACACCTCGCCCATCTTGGTTTAAGTACACGGGCTCTCCTGCATTATTAACTTCAGCCACAAGTGGTGCCGAGGTGATGCAAAAACGGCTGCTGGTCAAAACCCCTGATGTTTTAAAAAAGCTTTTTATTATAGAGAATTAATAAAAACATGCCTGGAGAAAACACAACGCCAAACACTACTTCATCTTTTTCCTGGACGTCAAGAACCCGATTGGTTCTCACCAAGACCTACCTATTACCCGGTGAAAAGGAAGTTTTGACATAGCGAATGAGCCCTCCCCCCAAAAAGATGACATCACAACGGGAGAAAACGTCCAAAAAAAATAAAAGAACGGGGCCAAAATCTTACGTGGTTGAAAGATAACCCCACAAATGAAGATATCCTAAGGAAGTTTTTGAAAATATTATGGGATGGCAACAGGCCCTATGGGTTGGTGGCGATTTTGTGGGAAATGTGGCCATTTCTTTACACACACACACCCCAATATGGGAAAAGAAAACTTTTGCTTGAGTGTCCTTCACGAAATTTCACATATGTGGTTAAGTCTACAACCTCAGCCAAAGTTAAGCTGACCTTTGACCTCAGGAAGAGGCAGCCATCTTAAATTAAAAAAAAAAAATCATAGTCTCCAAATTCAAACTCCAAATTCCAATCTATGGCCTATTAACTCCACCAGCATCATTGGGAAGCTGCTTCTGAAAAAACCTTAGAATTTAAGTTTGTAAAATTTTAACAGCATCAGTGTGGCGAGCTCATAATAGTGGCGTGTCCATGTTACTCACACATTCATTACCACAGTATTGGGTAAATTTATTACATAAATCATTGGCTTAAGCTGAAACTAAATGATATAACATACAAAGTGAACATATTAGGAATGTGGTCATAGCTAAAAAAAAAAACGCAGTTGTCAAGGAAATCCAAAAATTTACATTTGCTGATTCTTCTAAAAGTTACATAGATTTGTTCGTCACCTTCAGGTGACCAAAACATAAAATGGTTGCTATGGGGATAAAACCAACAGAAAAGCCGCCATTTTGAAAAAGTGTTTGTTTTTTTCAGTGAATTTGTAACGGGCAGCTCTGACCAGGGTGGCAGAGGCAGAGGGGGTAAAGTGGGGGGCAGCCTAAACGCTGCAGGTCAGCAGTCCACTTCAAGTCTTCATGTTGACACACACCTCCAAAGCGTCTCCTCTCTACCTGTGATAGAGAATTTTGGAGCATTGTGCAGGAAACCCACTCAAATGCACAGGAAAACTCACAAACGCTTCACTGAAGGGACCCAGATGAGAATTTTCCAGGATTTTCTTGTCAAAGTGTCAACCTCCGTCCAGCCCACGTCTAACTGACAAACACCTGCTTTCACAGAATGATTTTTTTCTTCTTTTAAACGATTTAATCGACCAAACAGAGCAGATAAAACCATCTTAGCAATAGTAAGAAGTCAAACTAAAAGTAAAAGATGACATGCCATTAAATTTTGTGATGGAAAAATGTAAAATAAAAAGAGAAAAAAATGTATGAGTTTGTTTACATTCACAGACCTTGGGGGAGATTGTCCTTTGGAAAAATGCATTTTGACTGAATTGAAGGGAGGCTGGTGTGAAGACAGGGACTGGCCCCAACTGGTCCTACGGCTGCAGCGACACAGGCTTTGCATCCCTGAAAGACATCATTAGAAAGTGACAAAAGTGCCGGGGGCTAAACTGGCCTCGCACAATGATCAGTACGGCAGACAGGACCAAATTATATCGGGTGGGCCGGCTTTTTAAAAAGGGGATATTGGAGGGAGTTCATGTGGTACAAGGCCCCCCTACCGCTTTAATTACTGATGTGTGCGTCTCCCTATTAACAGAACACCTATGGTCAACCAGCCACTCCGGGTTTGCACAAAGCATCAAGAGGAGAAAGAACGATCTGCAGAGAAGCGAGACCGCAGAGACACAGACAGGAGTGCTCATTAACTGATGGTAATCAGGAGCGGAGAGCTTGGGCGTTCACCTCACAAAACGCCACATGTCAACTTGTCCTCTTCCATTCATGGCCTCGCACCCGTTTCACTCCACTCCCTCGCTTTCTCTTGTTGGGGAGAATTAGATGGGGAGCCATGGGGGGAAACACTCGAAGGGAAACATAAACACAGGTTTGGAGTGGGACTCTGCTTGTCGTGAGGGAACATCGCCCGTCTCAGATCGACACCCAGAAACTCACAGCAGTTGAAACTTTGATCGTTTCTATGTCTGAGGCATTGACTGTATATGGGTACTGGACTGAATGACTCCTCCGCACTGGTAAACAGGAAGTACTTGCGAATTCCAATAGAAATAAATTGCTATCAGTCCTTTTTTCTGTAGTTCAGGTGGAATTGAACTGTAAAAGGCAAGAAATGATCAATAAATGCAACAATGTCACTTCTGCATAGGTGCTATGCATGTGAATGTATGACATGCACAAAACTGCACATAGAAATGTGCAGATCATCAGGTATTTAAAAAAAGGGGTGGGATCACACAAGATTTCTCTGCAACCCACTCCTTTTCAAGCACACAGCCTTGTTTTTTCTGTCTATTTTAAACTCTTGTGTTTATTTTCATTTGTGTTTGAAATAAAGAAATTCAAATTGGGAAAAAAAAATGGAAAAGTTATTCAAGGTATACATTGACCAATCAGATGCCTTAAAAAAAGTAAATGGAGCCTGCCAGCCCCCACTGTTCAAAACATTTCATGTGGCCCCCGATCGAGTGGTAGGGATGTGGCCCCACAACAAGCTCACTCCTTATTGGTGAGAGTGGTTGCCATAGAGACTCAGACCAATCGCTGCTTACTGGCAACAGCTGGCTCCAAGACGGAGGAGTCCGTATCACAAAAAATGGCAACTGAATTGACTTCATTTGGTTGGAGCCGGTATAAAAACGGTCTTCAAATGGTAAATGGTAAATGGCGTATACTTATTTAGCGCTTTCTACCTTCTTACGAAGGCCCAAAGCGCTTTACAGTCACAGTCCCATTCACCCATGCATACACACATTCGCACACACTCACACTCACAAATGGTGACGTTACTCTCGCTCAGTTCAGTTCTCAGATACAGTTAATGATGGGATGATTGATCTTCAAGAGCTTTGTACCACTTCCAGACTCCGCTAACAACAATTGTTCCGTCTATCCATCCGTTTTCTCAGAGTCTTTAGGTATCAAAGTTAGGCGAAGGCGGGGTCAATTCTGGAAAGGTCTCAAGTCTGTCACTGTCAATTGTTGATCCAGCAGTACTTGGCTGCCCCCCCCCCCTTTGTTTGAAAGACTGGTATCTCATTATGATCATTTAAGTACTAAAGCACTTTGAGCAAACATTACAGCTCTTGCTACGTGGCTCCATACGATGACGTAATACCTAATGATGATGACACACTTCATTTTACAGTCACAGACCCATTCACACACTGGTGCCAACCAGAGGCAAGGTGGGGTTCAGTGACTTGCCCAAGGACACTTTGACACATGGGCGGGCAAGGCGGGAATCGAGCCTGGAATCCTCCGGGGGTCGGGGGTCGACCGCCCCACCGCTGCACCACGGCCACCCCACTTAAACACATGCCACATTCCTGGCAGTCAGGGAGACCTTACAACATTTAAGAACAATAAATACCACAGAATAAAAAAAGTACAAAAACATGACAGCAGCTGGAATGAGATGATGTGGAAAGCAAGTCTGAACAGATGAATCTTGGGTAAAGATGTGAAGACTGAGAGAATTTCTCTTTGAGAGGTCAGAGGTGGACGATCAGATATTTTTGTTTCTTTGTTGCAAAGGCGGGGTACGCTATGAACAGGTCGTCAGTCAGCCACACACTCACACTCACATCTAGAGACAATTTAAAGACACCACTTAACCTATGAAGCACTTTTTTGGACTGAGGGAGGAACCCAGAGAGCCCTTGAGAAAACCCATGAATGCACGAAGAGGAAATGCTAACTCCACACAGAAAGGACCCCACCAGGATTTGAACCAACCTTCTCGCTGTGAGACGAGAGCACTAACTACTGTGCAGCCCAGCACAGGAAAACAGATACACAGACATTTTAATGAGTTGAATTTATTCAGCATAAAGCTGAATTTGCATAAAGCTGGTTTGCAAAATCCCCAAACTGAATGGCAGGATGTGAGGATTTGAAAGAATGCACATTTTTATTTTTCTATAAAACAAGATAACTTGAATCAAAGGTTCTGGTGTGACTTATGGGAGAACTGAGGGGGGGGTTCCTATTTTGTTCCATTAAGTTAAAAATGTCAAAAAGATCGCCCAATTCTTTGATTTCCGGAGCTACGTTCACACCCAACATGATTTGTGCAGCAGATGGGTCCAGTTTAAACGTTAAATCAATGTACAGACGCAACTAGAGGTTCTGCAGCGAGTTTGAGCATCAGGTCCAGCGCGGCGGTAAAATAATATAATAAAACATATATAATGCCTCGGATGAGCACACATGTAAAGGTAAAATTCTACAGAAATACTTAATTAAAGATCTTTTTTTTTGCAGCAAAGGGGTAAAAATTCACGTTTTGTCTTTTTAAAATCACATTCTTTGCAAAGTTCTGCAAAAAGAAAAAAGTTCTGCAACGTTAGAGGAGCTGACATCTGAAGTAGGCCATGGATTGCTGCAGCATCGTGTTCGGGCATGTCTCCATGTGCAGGTATGAGTGACACCAGGCCTGCAGTCCTTAGCTGTTGCGATGTGACAAAACACTGCGCCCAGCACGGTCCACTGGGCAGCACCAGAATATGTAATTCACCAAAGCCAATTTCATCTGCAGGGGAACTTGTGGAGCGCCGTCTCACACTCATACATTCAAAACTGGAATCAGATCTGCCATCAGTCGAGTGGAATCCATAACAACCCTCCATCTTACTTTGAAATGAGACAGAGTCATCTTCATGGATTATGGCTGGCTCATCATGGGATGGAGAAACAAGAAAACGTCTCTGGAGATCCATCTCCATTTTCCTTCCAACCTCGGGTCCCCTATCCATCTTTTCGTACCTGTATTGGGGATGAGCTGTCGGGCAGTGAATGAAACAGGATAATCCCAGCCTTAATAAGAGCAGGGATTTCCATTGGAATAAGCCTGTGTGCGCAACATAAATTAGGGTTTGTTTTTTCATCATAAACAAACATAGAAACAGTTGTTAGGAGGGTAATCTGCCAAAACAGGGTGTGCGTCTGAAGAAAGCCTTAAAAAGAGTCTATAGAAGCAGAGCACCACTTGAATGTGTGCTGCTATTGTTCGTCCTTTGCACCTCCGTTTTCTCATCGCGGCAGCTTCAACAAGGTTTAATTGGTATGGAAATAGAAGTGGTGAAACATGACAGGAGTAAGGCTGGCTGTTTAGACCCTTTATCACTGTATACTGTCCTTCAACCAATTATCGCCAATCTGCTGCTCCGCAACCCCCTACCGACGTCCTCCCTCGTGGCTTAAGGAGGCCTCATGCAGCTGCAGACACGCAGCTATGGGTCGATGAAGACAACTTGTAATCCAGGGTGGTGCAAATTGAGTTTCTGCAGGAGAATAAGACTTTGAAAAGCTTGCTTGAGGTTCCAGGCGCCATGTCTTAGAAACACAAAGCCAGTTTTTATATGAAACATAAGATAAAATAAATAGTATCGGTCCTGCTGTGGGGGAAATTCTACTGTTACTTTGGGAATTAGGCATCAGGGAGTAAAGAAAGGAAAAATCTAAATATGAAAAAAAAATCAAGGTGAAGGAAAAAGGAAGTAAAATAAAATGATTCAATCCTTAAAAATATCTTTTTGTACATGCAAAGTGAGAAAAAGAACGCCAAGCGCAAACTATCTGATACTTCCTAATTCCAATAAATCCTAATTACCCCTAAAAAATGTATACATCTGAATGACTGAGCTACACAGCAAACTATTTGATCCTCACAAAGATTTAAAGGCATTTAGGATATTTTAGCAGGTTTGAAGTTGTTTTAACTTCTCTTTGCTCTACACGTTTTCAGGCTTTTCTCAAAATCAGCGCAGTCGAGAATGTTTTTGTTAAAATCTTTAAATGAGGAAATTATTATTAAAATGAGTCCAAATTATTAAGCTCCAAAATACTGACAATAGAGACATTTGATTTATGTCTCAGAAAAACTCAATTTGTACTGTCATTTCATTGTTAAGGTCAACAAATGTTGACAAACTAGCATTTATGTGATTATTTTGGAAACAAAAATGTAGATTTATGTTCTGAGAATAAGTGATCGTTTTAGATTTTATGAGGATTTATTAAGATGGACCAACTTGTACTAAGATTCTCATTTTGTTCATATTTTGTTCTAAAATAAGTTTTTTCCTACTGATTACCCTAGGTTTTTTTTGTCCCTGTCATCAAAATGAAAAACAGTTAGGTTAACAAAAACTCAAAAATACAAACTTTTTGCTTAGATCTAACAAAAAACCCTTATTGTTGTGCTGTGGAATATTCTATTTGAAGTAATTCTATCCAACAGTTAACATTTTTATCTTTTATTTCCCTATTTGAATGCTTGTTTCAAGATTTTGATTTCTTTTTTGCAGATTTCTTGTTAAGCAAAAATGACTTTCTGCATTAAAAGATAATTTTACCCTCATGATTCATCTTCCTGTTTCTATTTTTAGGCTACCACTGAAGGTACAACAGTCTGCAACTGAGGGAGCGGTAAGAATAAACATTTCTTTTCAATCTTTTCAAAACTTCTGCAAGTTCAAAAATGTTTTCTTGTTTATGATTTTTGAGCAAAAGCTTTGTGTTTGTTGTCTCACATGCAGATCCAGACTCACCCCTGTGCGCCTCAGACAGCCTCTTTGTGTTTGCGACGTTTGCAAATAGCCACAAAGTGTCACCTTGCAAAGAAAATTCACAGCTCAAGCTGCGTGTGTTTGCCACATAACGAAAAGAGGCCGGACCTCTAAAGCAGCAGAAGTAGTCACATCTGCATGAACAGACAGAGTGCCACTGCTGCTGTGCTAAACACAGACATCCTCAGACGTTTCAAACGGAGAGCAGGCGGCTGACAGAGCAGAACTGCAGCTAAATCCTGGTGTACAACTACATTAGTGGGGCGATTTAACACTCCCCCCTCCCCGTCCTGTAAGATTCCACCCCTGGCACAGTCCTTTGGCAGAGCCGACTGAAGGACCAGCTTGTTGTCTGGGCCATTGTTAGCCCAGGAGGCTGGCCTGAGCCCTGAGGGCTTGGTCAGCGTTTAGGGATGTTTGGCAGGACGGGCCGGTGAGGCAGACTGGGTGAGGAGGCTGTGGAGATGGTTCCAGGCCAAGGCTGCAGGGATCAATGCCAGGGGATCAGTGGGACACTCTCCTTTCTGGGAGCCCGCTCAGCCCCCTGCTGGAGCCCCAGCGGGGTGCAAGAGTGCTTGGTCAGTGCAAGACGGATCCATCTGCCCCACTGCCACTGTCCAGCTCTCCATCACCTGCTACATGGACATGAACCGACCTGACGGGCTCGGCTCACCTTCAGGGTTTGCCACCATGACCTCTGCGGCTTTTGGGTCTCTTTACATGTTTCCTTTTTATCTTTTGCTTGTTTTGCGTCACATTCTCACCTACAGAACTGAAAAAAAGCAACTCCAAGTGTCTGCAGCTGCTCAGATTCCATCAGTAAATCAGCAACCTTATGGTTCCTGAGCTCCTAAAAAAAGCATTTCAGATGTTTTTTTCTAGTTCTTTCATTTATTTTCTATTAAAAAAAAAAAGCTTTTTTTTCTTTTGAACTGCTGAGCAATTTCTGACTTCACAGTTCTAAAATCATCTCAAACAGGAGTTCTAACACCTCCTAAAAAACAGGCTGGTGTGAAACTTTGAACGTTCTGTTCTGTAATGCGGAAGAAAAACCCTTTTCTAAGACTTTTATCAGGAGAAAACAATAGTTTTAGCCACAGGTTTATTAACTATTGATGTCTGATCTGTACCTTTAAAGGCGTCGCTGATTTCTGGTGCTGATTGATTTTGATTTGATTGGAAATGAAAAAAATTAACCAAGTAATCGCTTAAGGTGCTCCAACAAGCAAATATCTAAATTATTGCATTAATATTAGACTTTTTTATTACAGTTAAAAAAAAGGGAGTGGTAAAATTCTTTCACATCTTTCAAAAACTGTAATATGATTGCTTTATCTTTTTTCCCATTACTTTCTGACTCTTTTTGACAGGTGTAATTTGCCAAAATTTGAAGTTTCCTACATTTTTGGAGGATTAACTGAATTCCTGGCGGGTTTTTAAAAAAAAAAAAAAATAGAATCGGTGGTCTGTGGGGTAGCGGCTGGCCGTGTGTCCTTTTGTGCTGCAGTGTCTGAATGTGGTGAATAGGGAGCAGTCCTCTGTGAAACCCCAGCTGTCTCCATCCCAAAGGCTGGAGGAGCGAGGAAAGGGTGGTGGTGGGGGGGGGTCGGCGAGGTGTAAGGAAGTTCAAGAGGCCGGTAGATCCACTACAAAACTGAACAGACTGTGGTCTCAGTCATCCTGAGTAAGCGAGCAGCAGTGCAGGCGGTGGGCTGCGGTGCAAAAGCCTGGCTCCAGGGCTCAGAACCGGCTCATTAATGCAGCCAAATGAGATCAGCGGCAGAGGGCCCGGCCAGGGCAGGGCTGCTAAATAGCCGTCATCCGTGTGGGTCCGTGTGGTGCAATTACCACCAAGTCGCCGCATAAAGGCGCTTTTGTGTTCTACCGACAGTGATTTCATGTCCACCATTAGCGGTGTGGTTGTTTTTTTAATGTGATGAGAGAAGCCTGACAGTTGCTGTGCGTTGATGTAGGTCCGAAGAATGGCGCATGTTGGATGAGACGGATGGGATGGGAGGATGCAGCCCACCGACAGCTGATGACAGGAAGGAGGACTTTGAATGGTCTACAGACACGAATTCAGATATCAGCATGTCAGCAGGTTATGAGGAAATAAAAAAGGAAAGTCATTCATCTACAGTAGATCAAACAGGTTCTGTGTGTTTCCATTTTTTTCCCATCATGCCCTTGGCTTGCATAGTTGCAACACTGCGAAAGTAGGCCCCCAAGAAAGTAGTCAAAATTCTTCGAATGTGAAAGAATTTATTTAAATAAGCAAAGAAATCTGCTTATGAGGGAAGAATTAAGGAATCAAGAATTCATGTTTGAAGTAAAAAAAAAAACAATAAAATTATTATGCTATTAAAAAACATCATTGATAAAATTGTATTTACAAGACAGAAAATAAAAACATTTTCTTAAAACTTTTTACTTTCTTAAAATTCCGATTTTACAGTAAAAGAAAAAAATGTATTTTCCATGTCAAGTTTAAGTGTAAATCTGTTCTTCCCTTTATTTTTAAGGAATTTTACCAATTTAACTTATTAAATGTACTTTTCAAAAAATTACATAAAGAAATAAACCCTCAAACGTTGACCCCTTAATGCCTATATTGCGCTTCTTTTGAAAGCAAAATCATCAGTGACGTTTTTTTTTTACATCATCACTGAAAATAGACGCAGACATCAAGAGGTTAACATGCTAACAAAAGTTTCGATCAAAAATTCTAGGTTAAGTTAACTTTTTAAAGATGTTTCATTCAAACACTCTGGTGTAATTCTTTTAAATTACAATGAATGTCATTTTATTTTAAATCAAAATCACCCATAAACTGCAAAAACTGAATCCAAAGAAAGTGAAAAGACCCTTGTTTCAAGAAAAATGATCTTATCAGGGAAGTTTATCATTAGAAAAACAATCTTAGTTTCAAATTCTTTTAAATTAAGAAATCTGTTGTTGTTTTTTTTCTAACCCCAATGGCAAATATTTGCTTGTTTGAAGAAAATCAAATCTAACTTTATCTATATATCACTTTTCTTTTAAGAGCATAACACAAAGTGCTACTATGGGGTCAGAATTTTAGACTTGTTTCTACAGGATCTGTTTTTGCAGTGTTGAAAAAAAAAGCTTAAATTCATGTTGAACGTTAAGTTAGACTTTTTTCAGATGGTTTTAAATTTCATGACATCTAAAATCACTAACAGATACCTTTTTTGTGAGAAAGTTTAGTTTTCTGCTTCCTCAACTTTAAAATTATGAAATAATTTTGCTGAATTGGAAGAAATATAAAAATCATTAAAGCTACAAGTAGCATTTAGCGGGCCCGAGCATGTGCGACCGCCTGGCATGGGCGACCGCCCCGCAAAATAAAAAAGGCTCAAAACTCATTTTTAAAGCCAAATTTTTGAGACTCGTCCCTGCTGGTGTTTATTTTGTTTTTACTTTTATGTTAGTATTTTACTATTTGATTTGATTTGATTTGATTTGAAATGGTTTATTTCAAAGAATCAAAAACATTAAAATAATCTTTTATACACTCATACAATGACGTATCAAACTTAGGATAATAAGACGTATAATTAATTATTGCTTGAAAGGGAGTGTAAGGAAGCGAACTTATATAATCCCACGCCTGTTCTACCGTAACCATTATATTACATAATTTATCATTATCTGGTTCATAACTTTTATCAGACAGAATTAAGAATCCTTAGGTATCAATTAAGCACATGACAAAGATGAATTACTTAAATTAATATGTAAAAATAGCCTAAACTTTACTGTAGAAATCAACATAGCAATTGCAGATCAGTTATCTAAAATATATGCAGACTATATTTTTTAGAAAAACCATGTACATAATTAAAAATTAATACTATATCAATAAAATAGACATGACTATGTCATATATTTAATTCTTTACTGCTTTATGTTTTAACCTTTTAGTTGTTTGAGTTTTTCTGTACGGTGTCTGACTGTGGTCATTTTAAGGTGTCACGATTTGATAAAGACTGATCTTAAATCCATATGTCCTAGTGGCTGATTGTTACACATGAGTTTAGACTTCAACAATCGTTTGGTTGTGTAATGTAGTGGAAGCCTCTAGCTGTCCCGCCGCTATAGTGCCACCCTGACACTGTCAAAGGTGCAACATTTAGCCCCAGGCACTAATACTCAATGGCTGCTCGGGTTACGGGGGCCAGCACACCAGCAGGGTTGACTAATGCTCCACCAGGCCTCACCACCTCCACTTTGCCCCTCTGTGGAGAGACGGGCTCCCCCCTCTCTCCCAGGCCCCAGCGGAGGGAAGTCATACATGAGCACTAACAGCGAGGAGGCAGGCCGTGTTCGCAGAGTCCCCAAGCTGCAAGCCGGCCCCGGACGGAGGGGCTGAAGCTTCACCGATTGCCACAGGAGCCCCCCTGACAGGACATGTGTGGTAATGGGCTGCGAGGTCCCAGCCCAGACCTGTCACAGAGGAACCCCGCAGGAGGCGCACACATATGCCTCAACTCCATCTGCCATAAAAAAAAATCAATGAAATCTTTGTTTTTGTGTGCCGCTCACGGCTCGACAGAAACCATAATACTGTACATTTCTGCAGCATTTGCATCGAAGAGCTTTTTTATTTGTCTAAGGACAGACGGACCGATGGAAGCGGATCAACCGCGCAGAGGCAAAAGCGGCGCTCAGATCCAGCATTCACAGGTCCGGCTGGATGGGAGGTGAGAAACCAAGGTCAGGCTCTGACACGACTCCCTGACTTCTAATTTGGAGATTCTCATTTTCAGTTCAGGGCAAGAAATCGTACCTGTGAGAAGCCTCCAGGCAGAACGGGGAGAGGTGTGGAAGAATCTGTTTCCTTTAGCAGAGGCGTAACCACTTCTGTTTTTCATTTCCCCCCTTCTTTTCTCTGTCAGCTCAGGCAGTTAGGAGCTGAAATGTTAGAAAATGTACAATAAATGAGATTTTAAATAAAATATGGAGTGACATTCTTTTAATATTCTGCTTTCTTGCTCTAAAATGTTTGAATCTTTCATGAAAAATATGGACTAAACGTAAATATTATCCTCAGTTTCAAAGGTTCTATATTAGGATGTTGCAGAAATCAAGGATATCAAAAGTGACTGCAATTTAATAAAAATCACAATATTTTTAGATAAAATAGGTTCTTACAAAAGGTTTTAACATCTTTGTGCTACTATTAATAAATGCTATCTCCTCTTCTATAGAAAAAAAACATGGAGAACTATGAATTTTGAATATTTAACGAAAGATTTATCTCAAAAAGAATGACACAGGTTGTTTGATTTTTTCTTTTTAACTGAACACCTAAAAAGAAAACTGTTTTTTAAAAGACTCACGCTGACCTTTGACCTCAGGAAATGGCTGCCATCTTAAAAAGTACCTCTGTTGCTCGCATATTTTTAACCAGATTATTGTTAAAAGGTAATATTTGAATCCTTGGCTCAACCATAACGAAATGATATGACGTATGATAGGAACAAATTAGGAATGTGGGCGTGGTTAACAGAAACCTCCGTTGCTAAGGAAATCCAAAAATTTACTTTTGCTGATTCTTTCAAAAATTACATCTACCGGTTCATTGCCTCCAGGAGATCCAAAAGTGTAATGGTTGCTATGGAGATAAGCAAACATAAAAGCCGCCATTTTGAAAAAAAGTGTTGTTGTTTTTCTTTATGAATTTGCTTCAGATGGAATTACATTTCTGATTAGAAAATGTTTTCATCTTGCGGTTCAGCACTTATCACCTCCGCAGAGATCAGGAGGTTCGGTCTGTCCCCGGGACCTTCCTCCCGGTTGCTTCACCGCTCTGCAGGGTTCACTGATGCAAGGATGCACACACTCCCAAACACACACTCAGCGAGTCCCTTGACACACACACACACACAATCTTACCCCCCCCCCCCCCCAAGTCCTTGTACTCCCCATTTCCCCCACCTACGCCTCCTCCGAGGAGCGGAGCCGCATTGAGCAGGAACTTGAAACCATGCTTGTATTGTCAGAGGACTTGCCGGCACTTACCTCCACTTGAACATTTAGTGCTGTCTTGCTGGGCCTGGACAGAGGATAGCACTATAGGGTCACTGATGAATTCCTATTTCAGGACAGGGCATAAACACATTGCTTTGTAAAGGATTATCTCTGCAATCTGTGCCACCTGAGCTGAGATTTCTATTTCCTTTGGACGTCTGTTCAAACCCTAAACCTGACGGCTTCACTTATCTAGAGTCAACGTTTGTTGCACATCTTTATGTCTTACATATGCATTGAAAAGGCCTGATGTCCAGCTGAGATTTTTACAGACTTTTCATTTGTAGATTGTTTCTTTTATTAATGACTTGATGCATTTCATTTACAGGTGTTGGGAATCGGTGCTACAACATCAATAGGAGGTATCAAACCAATCAAGTCATTCTCTGTATTTTTCCTCCATTTGTGCGGCAAAAATGATCAGAAAGATCCTCCAACTGCCACAGCAAATGCGCCACTTCCAACAAATTGACCCTGACATCATATAATTACTGAATAATTCAAGAGCACATGATTTACATCACGTCGTTTATCTTACATCTAGCTTATCATTCACACATAATCTGTGAGAAAAAGTCTCAAACTGTCAGAGTCAATTAAAAAGTATTCATGCTAGGCTTTGCATGTACTCTTTTTTTGTAATCCTTAATTAAAATGTCACTACATTTTAAAAGTTGATTAAATGCTGGCAACAAAGTGTGAAAATGCTTAACTAAAGAAGGAATAAACAGCCTTAGTAGGATTTGAACACACTGTTGATTTAGACTTGAATTGGAATATAAATCTTTATAACACAAATCAATGTTTACCCCCAAAAAATGTTTAGAGTTTGGTTAAATAAAAGGATTGTCATTAAAAAACTGGTAAAAATATTTAAGAAGGTAATATAAACTAAACCCTCTTTAGAAACTCTTTACCAAATCAATCTGGAATTGAGTTTTTTTTTAATCCTGCAAAGCAATTTTGGGCTTAGAAATGTCTATGAAAAATCAAACAATCACTTAATGGAGCGGCGAGCTGACCTGAACATCACACACTAAAAAACTGAAGACACATTTTTGTACAGAAGCAAAACTTGAACAAAAACTGCTGTGTGTTTGAGACACCCTAAACAGCTGTCATGTTGTGCACAGATCCAACATCTGAGTGTCGGCGCGTTTTAATAAAAAGGTGTTGACGCTCCCCTCCGAGGCTCACCTGTAGGGACTCTTCAGGTGTGTATCCAGACGTGCGTTCATTAATGTTTGTGTTCGAGGCACGTGAGGTTTGTGTGTGTGAGAGACACTCTGGGAGAAGAGAAGTCTGCACACCCACGGGAGGCTGTTTGTTTATGGCTGTAGTTGCTGGACAGAGTGGAAAAAGCGGCTGGGATTTTACATGATTTGACATTAGATCCAGTAATGCAAACATGGCAAAAAACACAAAACCACATCAAGTACTTTTGTCTAATTTCTGTTTTAAATATCTAGTAAGCTAGTTTAAAAATTAATTTACTTGTAATTTTTCAGTAAGATGGAACCACTTGTTTTTTTGGACAATAAATATTGAATATTTTGAGTGAATTCAGCTTTACTTGCATTGTTCCTAACTGACATGATTTCCGGAGGAGCGACTTGCATGCAGGTGTCGTTCATTTGTCTTGTAAAATACCACAGGATAAAGGTAGGTTGCCCTCCCTGGGTGGGTGGAGTGCGCCTGATCCAGGTGGAGGAGTTTAGGTATCTTGGGATCTTGTTCACAAGTGAGGGAAGATCAGAGCGTGAGATTGACAGGTTGGTTGGTGCGGTGTCCACCGTTATGCAGTCGCTGCACCGGTCCGTCGAGGTAAAGAGAGAGCTGAGCTAGAAAGCAAAGCTCTCAATTTACCGGTTCATCTTCAATTCAATACTCAGCCATGGTCATGAGCTCTGGATCATGACCTAAAGTACCAGGTCCCGAATACAAGCGGTTGAAATGAGCTTCTTCTGTAGGGGGGAGCGGGCGCTCCCTTACAGATACGGGGAGGAGATCGGAGTAGAGCCGCTGCTTTTCCACATCTTGGGGAAGCAGTTGAGGTTGGCCTGGTAACGCCTCGGGGTCCCCCCAGAGGAGCTGGAGGAAGTGGTCCGGGCGAGGGAAGTCTGGGCATCTTTGCTGAGACTGCTGCCCCCATGACCCGATCCTGGATGATGGATGGATGGATGGATGGATGGATGGAAAGTTGAATTTGACTCATAACAGTAAAAATGTCTTCAAAGTCCCTCTCTGATCATCTTTTGATCCATTTTCAAAGCATTCCCATTGGTCCTCTTATTATAATGATGCCGTTTTTAGTCAAAATCCAAAATCCTGTGTCGTAAAAATTTACTAAGTAATGTTCATCTAGTAGTAAAGTATCTTTTTATACTTGACACAAGACAAAACTAACCAAACTGCAAAAATATACCCTAATTCTTTTTTTTTTTTTTTTCATTTTAACAAGCAAGAAATCTGCAAATGGGGTAAAAAAAATGGCCTTGAATAAAGTTCTTATTTTAGGAAAGATTTCTAGTTACTAAGACATGTTTTCTTAAAACTTTCTTACAAAGATGACCTTTTTTGTAACAAGAGACTTATTACTTTCCTATGATTCATTTTTTGCAGTGTAACTTTTTTGTGAAATGTCAAAACGTGTTCAAGACAATAAATATTGATCATAGTATTGAGTCATTTGATCTTAAAAAATCGTATTTTACGTAAAATATACAGAGAAATCAGTTTTAATCATGATTGTTGTACAATTTTGACAGCTTTATTTCATAACTTGTAATTGAACTCTTACCTTAATCTGTGTAGAAATAAGGATAGTTGGACAGTTCTCAACTCTCAAAATGAGCGAAAAAGTATTAACACATATGTATATAAATGCAACAACATAAAAGATATAAAACCTTTTTATAGCAATGCACCTTTATTTTAGGATATGATACTTCCAAATATCAGAGCAGTTGACCAAAACAGGTGTTTTTAGCTAATTTCAAGATTTATTTTAGTCTAAAAAGGGCATTTATTTTAATAATATCAAGGCAAATTTGATTTTTTTTCACTTCTAAAATGATCTTGCATTCTATATTTTTTAATTTGATTAGAGAAGGACATTTTTTCCTGTGAACGTCTTCTGAAAGGCTAATCTTTACCTGCATAAATCATGGGTTTTCTCAAATCTGTAATAACCACGGGGCCGGCGTGATCCTTGTCTCGCTCCCCAGGTGTCACCCGCCGTGCAGGTCCCCAGCAGCTCCTATATTACGGCAGAAGGCAGGGGAGCCTGGCAGAGCCGCCGGCCCACAAAGTTCAATATAAACGAACAGTAGGATCTCCCTGGACCTGGCAAGGAAAAGCTTAGCAAAGTTAAATCCTCACCAGCCGTCCCCGACAGCCCCTGCCAACAGAACCGCGCGCGCCGGTCATGCATGCAGCCGGTGCACCTGCATGAGCTTCTAGCAGGTAACCCCTTCAAGGTGTGGGACATTTATACCTCCAGGTTTGTGCACGAGCACGTTCAGCAGCACTATAGGAACAATCAGGGCTTCTGAACGAAAACCAAACCTCCAGAAATGGAATTTATGCCAGAAAGGTCAAAAGAAAAGTGGGATTTTAGTACAATATCTTCCAAAAAATAAATCAATAAAGCTAAAACAAGGAATTTTACAAGTATCTTCAATAAAGTTTCAGTGTTTTCTTAACAGAAAAACCCTTTGAAACTGATGATTAAAAAGGAAGCAGCATATTTTCAATGAAATTATGTACAAAAACCAAAACATTTCAGATTTTATACATTTGATTTAAATCATTTCAAAAGAAATATTTCCCATCCCTATAGAAAAAACTAGTACACTAGTAAGTTCATTTTAAGGATACTTGAATATATAGTAAGTATACTATAGAGCGTGTAGTGCAGGAAGTACAGTAACTGAATATTTTTCAGACTATATTGGAAAAATATAAGTCAACAAAATATAAATAGTACATAAAAAGTAAACTTTAGGTATACTGCCTCACTTTTAGCACAGACAAGAGATGGTAAGACATTTAACGCAGAAAAGACAAAAGCACATATTGTTTGAATTGAAGTTCCCAAAATTCTTCCAATAAATATGTTTTAAGTCTGAAATCCCAGCCTGTGGTCCCTCTATTAGAATTGATTCAGGATTCTCAGGCCGTGTCTGAACAGAACCGGAGCACAGACTGGTTTCACTTTCCTCCTCGGTCTGCTGGGGTGGAGGGAAACGACTTGACGTCCTCCATGAAATCCTGCAAAGCAGAAACTGAAGCGAATGCACTTTCACAATAAATAAAAACAAAAAATCTCATCAAGTCTCCTGTTTAAAAATCGTATTATAGAAGACAAAACAAAAACACTATAACTGTTCAGTGAACTTTAACATCTTAGTTGATTGAAGTAATATCTCTGGTGAAACAAGTTTTTTTTTGTTTTTTTTAACCTTAAAGCAGATGTTTTTTTTTTTTTTGGTATTGTGATGTTTCATCACAAACAGACTTGCTGGATTGGAGGAAAATGGAAACTTTTATAATTTTAAAACCCATTTATACCAAAATGTGTGAGTCTAGTCTGAATGTAAGATTATTATGATCTTAAAATAAGGATAGTTGGACTGTTTGAGCTCCTACAATCTAACATATTTGATGGAATGTATGTATATAAATGTACCTACTTTAAAGATTTAAAGTTGTAATTTTAAAAAAGGTGTAGTTTAAGACATACTATTTCAATTATCTAATCCTTAGACCTAAATTAAACCTAAATATGTTTGATTACAAGATTTAGTTTAGTCTTAAAAGAGCAGAACATGGCAACTTATTTGAAGAAACCTTAAATACTAATTCTACTAATTTTATTGGCAGGAGTCAAATGCAGGGAAATATGAAGAAAGGAAAATTATTTGCAGGGAATTTAGATGTGACAGAAACAGAACCAAACCGTTAAGATGTGGATTTAACCCCTTCATGCCGAAATTTTGTTACAGTTATTAAAAAAAAAAAAGTTAGACCATTTACTGACCCCATTGACAGATATTTTTTGCTTATCTAATGAAAATCTGCATATGAGATAAATCCTAAAAATCCAAAAGGACCTGATCAGGTAAATGAATGGAAGTGTTTATCAGGTTGACGAACCAGAAAAAGAAATAAAAGTAACTTTCAAAGTTTAAGATCGAAATTCAAACTGAAAATTCATTTAATTTAGAAAAATCTGGATTTTACTTCATTCTATTGGACTATGTGATATCTCACTAAAAACACACCTGACCTGCGCTCTTTAGAATTTTCCATAATCTGTAGAATGATGAGCAAAATGTTGTTAGTTTCAAAAGAGGCAAAAATAACCAGGTTGTGTCTGAGACAGAATTTTCATTGTTTTGAAGACGGAGCGAAACCACGCCGCCCCTCCTGGTCTACGCTCTGCACGCCCTCAGCCTTTGCCTTGCGGGGTTGCTCCCCTGTTCAGATGGCTGTGGAGGCAATAATGATCCAACAGATGGGTTTATTAGAGGGCGGTTAAGGCAGCCAGTGGGTGGTTCGCTCCGAGCAAACCAAGAGGTGGAGTGCCAGGAGTTTGGAGCTGAAAGAAGAGGCTGACGGGAATCCAGCCTTCCTCAAGTCCTCGATCTAATGGGCAGAATTTCCTCCCTTTTTTTTGGGTCACACCCACGCATATGCCCCGCTTATGTAATCAGTCTCTGCAGCACTACGTTTGGGTGCCTCTCCCCTGAAGCAGACGCCTTTTGACATGTAAATAAGGATGGAGGCAGCGGCTTTGTGCGCCATACCTGCACGTTAAAGCCTGTTTAAGATGTCATCTGTCTCATTTGCCCCTCCATTTAGTGGGGTTGGTGGCGTGCTTTGTGTCTGCGGCCCCTGGAGCTGAAGGAGGCTCCTCAAACCCTTGTTAGTGCCTCGAGAGGGTGTGTGCTCTGCTGGAGCATGCCTCTCCGATCACGCCACAATATGGAAGGCATCAGATCACACGGGGGCCTCATTATTGTCTCTGTACTGGAGGGTCTCTACAACACTTGTTAGCTTTTTCTGGTCAATAAGACTCAATGGAGACCATTTAGATAATAAACCAGTGAAAGTGGGACTCAGACATGAATAGGAGGTGAATAGTTCATCGTTAATGACTCCATTAAAGGAAGTCAAGAATGCCTTAGTTTAAGAGAAGTAACCTAAAAATAAGAAAACTAATCTTAAGGAGAAAATTCCCAGAAAGTAATAAAATGATCTGTTCATGCTGCATTCAAATTTACTAAACAAGAAATCTTATTAGAACATCTCAAAACCTAGGAGTTCCACACAAGCATGAAAAAGCTAATTGCTAGGTAGAGTTAAATGTTAAATGTTCTATGGCCAAATAATAAGTGTTTTTTGCAAGTTGGACATGTTTGGCATTTTTTTGAGTTTCTATGAACCTAATTTCTGTTTATTGTAATGACAGCAACAAAAAACGAGTGTAAGCTGTGGAAATGACTCATTTTAGAGCAAAATTTGAACAAAATGAGAATCTGATTCTATACGGCAAACTATTCGATCCTTGCAAAGTTTGCGGCACATTTGTAATGTGAGTCCTTCTCTATTTCGAGCACAGAAGAGAGATAATTTCTCTAATTGTTTTAATTGGACATATTTTTGAATTTCAAAAGTAAAAAGGTTTTGTTTGCATGTACGGTAATTCTTGAGCTTTGAGTGCATTTTTCTGTTTTAAGTGCAAAGACATTTTTGTGCACACATTTTTAAAGTTTCACACTCAAAACAGTGAGTGTTGCTCCTCAGATAACGGCACAAATTTTACTCCATTTCACTCTTTCAGACATCGGATCTAGAAATAAAGGAAATTATTATTAAAATTAGTCCAAATCATTTTGCTCCAAACTCTTGACAACAGGAAAACTTAATTTAAGACTCAACATTTGTGGTTCAATTTTAATTATGTTATTTTAAAGTTCAAGAAATGTTGACAAGTTGGGCATGAAAGTCTGGTGTGTGGCATCCAGAACCTGTCTTGATGGGGAGATGAAGTGCATTCAGAACTCTGGAGATGGTTCCCGCCGGTGACCAGAGGGTGAGACAGAGCTCTGACCTCTGACATATAGCACCTTTCAAGATAAAAATCACTAAGTGCTTCACAATAAAAGAGAAAAAAACACAGAATCAGGAAAAAGCTATTTTAAAAGGAAACGTTTTTAGCTGCTTTTTAAAAGAAAACACTGAGTGTACGGATCTGAGGCTGAGAAGAAGGGAGTACCAGTGGGACGGTTGAAGATGTGCCCTAGGTAAATAACCTTTTTCTGGAACAGCAGACACATTTTCCGATCAAACTCACACAGGCATAAGGGCGAGGTAAAAGCAGTTTTCTCTCTATCAGCTGGGTCCACCTCGACTTGCCAGTATCCACTGGCCAAATCTAATGTATAGTACTCATTGGGCACTCCTGCATGCTGGCATGCCCAGATGGTTTCCTTAAGTGAGAGCGTGCCATACAGCCTCAATGACATTGATTCCCAAAATCCCTTTTTCTGTACCTATGCACCCATCTTCAACAACAGCGACACCTTTATCAGAAACCTGGATGCCACCAACCATACAGTCCAACAGGGCATCCCCAACATGGGGGATTTCCAAACCATTAGCAGCACAGAGCTTTAGCCATGGAGCTTCTTTTATTTGGGACAAACAATTACCTAGGCACTTTCTGAACAGGCTTTGATTGAGCATGGTAACTTGGGATCCTGTATTAATGACAAAAAGGAAAGGACTATAATTTAAAATTATCGTCACTTTCATGTTCCCTCCATTCTTCTTATATTTCAGCACAAAGGTCCTTTCTGATTTGGTCCAGGTCAGCAATAGCAAAATGTCTTTGAGGAACAACTCTTTGAGTGGTTACGACTTCTCCCTCTTCCTCCAACTCTTTCCAAGGCTCTAGCTTCCCTACGGGGGGGGGGTTGCTGAGTTAAGATGGGAACTGCACTAATAGAACAGCGCCATCAAACACATTAAGTCGAGGGGACTGCAAACACATGCACTTCACACAAAACAGCATGCAAAATGAACAAAGCAACAAAAATGACAGCACACACCTCGGTTAGTTGGCAAATGTCCTTGAATTAAAAAAACACACTGGGGTTTAAAAAACACACTGGGGTTTAAAAAACACTTATAGCTAAATATCATCAGCATAACAATGGTAAGAAATATGTTTAAAAGAGCTTAAAATGTGGTGCAAAGGTAGCAGATAAAAAAATGAACAACAGAGGTCCTAAAACAGACCCTTGCGGTACACCAGAAGTGAGGGAGCAGAGGAGGACTTAAATTTAGAAGATGCTTCAAGAAATGATCTACCCGCCAGATACTACAAATACCAGTTTAGAGAAGATCCAGCTACCAAAAATCAGTGTTTCAACCTGTCCAAGAGGACATGATGGTTGACAGCAGTCAAGTCCAATAGCAGCAACATGGAGCAGTGTCCTCATCGAGGCCAATCGGTAGTCCTTCACCATGGCCTCACCAAACTCCTCCTTGGACCTTGGAGTATTTGACTCCACAACAACCCAGGCTGTTGTTGATTATTAGATTACTTTTCTTGCTTTCTTGAAACAAGGTTTTATTTTCATATTATTTTTTTACTTTCTTAAGATTCTGTTTCTGCAGAGAAAATGTGCGTTTCTTGTTTTATTGTTAGACCATGAAAATGAGCAGCTTTGGTTCAAAACTCACTGTAAAAAGGATCTTTTTTTTTTTTTTTCTCAACCTGAGTGCGTTTTCTTCACCGGCCTTATGGAGGGCACTTCCAGGAGATCTGCGGCGACTCGGAAGCGTTCCACCTTTGAGGACCTCCTGCTGCGCTGAGACCACTCATCTGAGGAGGGAAACCTGCAGGGAGAAATCAAAGACTTGTTAATCCTTCATGGTCTCTCACCTCCAAAAACACACCAAGACCCACCAACCTCATCCGGGTGCTGGTGAACCCCCTCCTTCTCTCTTAAAAGGTCATCCAGTGCCCCCCCCACACACACACACCTCTAAAGCAGCACAGAGCATGGAGGGAATGAGCTTCATCTGTCTTTTTTTCCCTCTATCTCTACCCTCAGTTGTGTTTATTTATTTAAGAGAGAGTCAAAGCTCCTTCAGTTGCCTTAATCCTATTTTTTCTATGTTTAAAAATCCTCTTCGGAGAACCTGCCCCCTCATGGGCAGATTCAACTCACCCATATCTGTAATCCTGCTAATCTGCACTCATGACCCAGGGTGATGCCATGTCACCACAAGTGTTTGGCTTTGCGTTCAGCTCAGCCGTGCTGACACCCCACGTTTCCTCAGAAGCCCTCCCCGGCCCCGGCAGCAGCCCCCTGGCCTCCGCCTCGCATCATCTCAGGCACGTTTAGGCCCCGGAGCCGACGCCCCTGCGCACAGCGACCCCAATTCAGGTGGAGTAAACGTAGTTCGGCCTGACACCGAGAGGACACTCCCCGGACCTGAGATGTAAACAAACTTAAGGAACAAAAAGCTCCCGCCTCCAGCGCCGAGCGCCGACAAAAGCTCCCAGCATCTCCTGACAAAAGAAGATGCCAGAGTCCCTCACACCTCACTTCCGCCTCTTCTCTCTGCGCTCCTGACGCGGCTGTTTGCGCTGAGCACCAATCGGCATGACAGTGTGACCCCCAACCTTCTTTTTTTTTTTTTTTTCCTTTTTACCCCTCATCCCATCCCCACCACCGCCACCACCACCGCTCTTCCCTGCTCCTCTCTCAGTGACAATATCCTGGTAATGGTGGCCTTTGTTTTTCTTGGCTCGGCCGCCTGAATTTGTCAGGACGCATTTCCTGCCTGCAGACTGAGGGGGCTGCTGCTGCGTGGCAATCTGGGCTCACTTCTCAGGCAGCTAAACCCTTTGACACTGTGCTTTTTAATTAAAATTACATTATGATTAATCAGGCAGAAGTGGAGGGGGGGGGGGTTGCACACCCTCCCCCTCACATGCACTCCCTTTTGCATCCTCCTCCTCCTCGCTGCTTCTCGGTTTCCAGGCAGGTTTGATTACAACCTGTGACGGACGTTCCTCACTGCCAAGCTGCTAAAGATGTGCTGGCAGATGCAACGGACTGGCCAGCTTGTCAAGCCCCGGGGTTGCCGGCAGCTTGGGAGAGTGGGAGAGAGTGACGGAGGAATGGAGTCAAGAAAAAAAAAGAAAAAGTAGGAGGGAGAAATGATGAAAAAAGAAAACACAATATGACTGACAAATGCTGCAACGAAGGTGTAGCAATCTGGAAATGAGAAAGAAGGCGTTCAAGTCCTCCAGACTTCAAACCCTTTGATCCGTGCAAAGATTTCAAACCGTCTTTTTAGACTTTAAAGATATTTTTTTAGGTGTTTGAACTTCTCTTTGCTTCACACCTTTCCAAATTTTTATCAAATTTTGTGGAGAATTTTTTTGTCCTATTAAGAGCTAAGATCTAGAAGTTATTATCACAATGAGTCCAATTCCTTTTCTTGACAATAGAAAAACTTGTATTAAAAAAAACTTGTATTGAATTGTATTTTAAAGTTCAATATATGTTGAAAAGTTAGAGAATTTTATGCCATCATTCTACAAAAATGCTGATTTATTCAAATTCAACTTTTTTGCATGGCACTTTTCTAAGCTACAAAGCATTTAAAAGTGCTTTCCATAGTAAAATAGATAATAGAAGGATGAAAAATATTAGTTAAAATAGCAAACATAGTACAATAAATGAAAACACATAATAATATAAATAAAAATAATAATACTATAAAGAAGATCATTACATTAATCTATTCAGAGTGAACTATATCCATATATTATGATATCTTACCTTCGGCACATTGAAGAACGATTTTTTAATGAAATATGAGTTATTTTCACAGCAAAGAAGACTCGATCTCTGAGGCTCCGCCTTTCTCTCATTGTGGGTGCCGCTCATTTCATGACATCATCCTAGAGTCGCCCTCCGAAACGTGTCTGCGTTTTGCCCACGAAAACAAACAACATCTAAACTTTACACAATATGCAGATAGATCTACATATTGTGCATATAAAATAAAAGCGTTAATCCGATCACCACTAGCTACACAGTGGTGACTCTTCCAGGAAGGGCCTGTTCCTCACTTTGTGATGTCACAATGTGAGATCCCACTCAGGTTTTAGAAGAGTATTAAGAAATGTGTGAATGGTTCAAAATATTGCTTTGGGGATGTTTTTAATGGGAATAAAATCATATACTCATTTTTATTTTCACATTTTGTTCTAAAATTACTCATTTCCACTTAAAATGTCCTGCAGCGGTCCTGGACCCCGAAGGACCAGATTTGTCTTTCTCACTGTGCCTTTGAGGAAAAACTTCACCCCACCACGTACTCAAAAGTTACCAATATTTGCACACTCCTAGTTTCCGGTGAAAATGAGTTTCTGGCATAGACCCCCCCAAAAAAATGATGACATCACGGCAGGAGAAACTGTCCGAAAAATGGGGCCAAAATGTCTTATGGGACCCAAGCATTCATCCACTTTCCATGTCCCTTTCAGTGTTGCTGGAGCCTGTCCTGACTACTGTTGGGCTGCACGTCAGTTGCAGGGCCACACAGTCACTCACACACAACTCTAAGGGACACTTTAGAGGAACCCATGCAGCATGTTCTTGGACTGTGGGGGGAACCCGGAGTACCTGGAGATGACCCCCACGTTACACGGGGTGAGGATTCATGTGGGGTTTGAATCCCAGCGGTGCTAACCACTGCTCCACTGTGCAGCCCATTTTATGGGACTCAAAAACAATCCCAAAACCTAAATACTTCCTCTGATTTCGATCTCCTAACTCCTCGAGCATCATCAGGAAGCTCCTTGGGAAAAAATGTTGGGATTAGAAGCTGTAGCTTGTGAACAGCGTTAGCGTGGCAAACTCGCAAAAGTGGCGTTCCTTCATAGCTCATACCATTTGTACTATGAATTATTGGCTCAAACTGAGCGTCTTTAAGTACCGGTAATTCAATCTCTTCTGCTTATTTTTGAGTGGCTGTGTGGAACTCCTACTTTCCAGATTTTGATGTCTCATTGTAAGATCTATTAAGTAAAAGTAATTTTTACTACTCGATTATAAAGATTTTATTCTTTTCCCATTTTTAGGATTTCTTTTTCCAGTGCAGAGACGAGCCAGGAGGCAGACTGACAGCCATAAAGCTGGAATGTCCGTATTGATCCAGAGACAAGGAGCTTCCTCCCAGAGCAGAGCAGAGCAGACAGGGAAACACGAGGAAAGATCTCAGATCTCTGCCATTTGGGCCCTCCGTACACAGGTGTAGAGGAACAGAGGGCTGTTTGCTCACTCAGGCGGAAACATGCCACTGGTATGTCGAGACCGTCAGAAAAAGCCCGGGCCGATAAACACAATGTCAGTGACAGACCACAACAGGCGCTTTGTGACACGGGATTAAACGGGGAAACAGTGATGCCGGTGTGGGTACCGGATGTTCTCGGGTTGCCGTATGTTCTCGGGGTCCTTCGGGGTCCTTCGACCAATGATGACGTCACACTATTTGATTGGCTGTAAGTTGCCACGACCAATGAGTTAACGTCGCTAAGTTTTTTTTAAACCTTTATTGACAATTGCGGTGTCATACATTAACAATGACATTAACGTTAACAACGAACAATAACAATGTAATCAATATTGCCTCGAAGATCAGTCACCATTGCCAAATATAACATATTAAGATAGAAAATAAAGAATAGAGGGGAAAAGAGAAACAATGAACATAACACACAAATAAATAAAAACATAAGTAAAATAAAATAAAGGAACATAGAAAAAATCTAAATAGTCTAATACTAGTTAAGTTAGGGGTACTCGTGAAGTTTGTATTTCTAAAAAAAACTAAGCAATTTCAAGCCATTCTTCTTTTTCATATAATGAAGTGATTGAAAGTAAAAACAGAGCTCTTTATTAAATGTTATAAAAAGTGGTTTGGTCTTCAAAACTTGACCTCACCAAGATGGCGGTGCTCTCCTCCAATGAGGAACCACGTGATGTTACCGAGAACATTCGGTACCCACACCGGGTAAATGACTAACGCAACTCCATGTTTTTGATTTTTTTCATGCAAACTCAATACTTTTGAATAATACACTGTAAAAAGACAGCATTTCAAAAGCATTTTGGTTGAAATTATTGTTGAAATATCTCACTACTTTTGATACAAGAGAAAACCTACTTAGCAGCATAAAAACAAAGCTTTTCTTTTAGTGATAAAAAGTCATTTGTTCTCAAAAACCTCTTATTTTTAGTTTACCTTATATAGAATTTTACATTGTTCTGACTTTACATAGAAATTTCTAACCATAATTAACAGCTCCCATACTTGTTCTCAACCTCTTATTTTAGGTTACTTCACACAGTATTTTACTTTTTTTGTTTTGTTTTACTTTACATTTTTCTCAAACTTGCCCTGTCCAGCAGCTGAGCTGACAGACAGGAGCTAAAGGCCTCCAGTGTTGAACATATTTAATTGTTGTGGATCTTCTGACACACTAGATGTATATTTGTATAAACCCCCTTTGTTATTTAGGCTAAACTTTCTTTATATTGATTAGAGTATTACCCTTTTTTTGTTGGACCAGAAGGAAAAGAAGAAGAGGAAAGAAGAGAGGGGTGTTAAAAACAGGGGGTAAGGGGGAAAAGGGGAGTTAAGGAAAATGGAGGATGACTACAGGAGTGGTGGGGGGGGGGGGGGTGTGTAAACCATTAAGTTAATTTTACATTTTACATTTTATATTGTTTTTTTTGTTTTCTTATTGCATGACAGAATTTTTAGGATTTTTTTACTTCTTTTTTTTTACATTGTATTTTTATTAATTTTTTTTACTTTAGATAGTATTTTAATTTTAATCTTATAAAGTGTTCTTACATTTGTGTTTACTGTCACATATTAGCCTTTTTTTTTTCTTTTTACTGTGCATAGTGTTTTTAAGTTGTTGTTTTTTTTTTCAAACTACACAGGTTTTTTAGCTTTACATTGTATTTTATTTTATTTTTTTTACGTAGTCATTTTATTGGGAGGGTGCTTTTTATTGCTTGGTTTTAGTTTTACTTTAAATAGTTTTTTAAAGTTATTTTTACACAGTATTCTCGATTATCTAGCAAGAGATACAAGGAATCTTGAAAGCTTCAGCTGCGCTGTTCAGTACCAGGTATTTCTGTCTGTGTCACACTGGTTGAAGTTTTAGCTAAAGATGTCCTGGATCTATTTTAGCTCAGAGAATCGGATCCAATCCGATTGGTCAAAGTGAACCAAAATCAACAACAAATCGAATCTGCAGCCACAAATTATGATATGAATTTGATCGGTGAAACAAATCAATGCAAAATGTAGTTCTTATTTTACTCTAAGATGAATATAGTGTGGAAATAAGGATAGTTGGACAGTTGTAGTAAAATAGAATATATTTGTGGTGGGGAGGTTATTAATATGCCTTTTTATTTCCAAACTTTATTTGTTTTATGCAGAAATTGTGCAAAATCTCCATCAAATCACAGACACCAGTCGAAATAAAGGTACTTTTGCACAATCTTCTTTTTTCAAGTTTAATAAAATAAAAGAGCTGAAAACAAAACAGACCCAAAAAAAAAAAAATCAAGAGAAAAATAAATAAATAAATAGAAAAGAGAAACACAAAACTGCACCAACCCTCTCCATTAAAGCTTTAGAAAATATAATGGATTCCAACAATTGTAACTTAACGCATGCCCAGATTTATCAGAAGAGTAAATTAAAATAAGCAAAAAGTAAACCTATCCATGAGATAAAATCAGACAAAAGGGAGCCCCCAGAAGAAGTTACTCAGTCTGGAAAAAAATAGAATTGTATTTGCTGTGTCGTTTGGAATAATGGACGCCACCTTTGTTCAAATTTATCAGAGGAACCATTCAGTGTCATTCTTATCTTTTCCAACTTGAGGAAGTCCAGAACATCCTTGAGCCACAGCGAAGATGATGGGGAGTGAGGTGATTTCCACTTTAACAGAATTACTCTCCTTGCAAGAAGAGTCATAAAGGCGAGGGAGTCTCTTTGAGATTTTGATAGGGAAAGTGGCCCAGTAAAAATTCAATATGCCTTTTTTAAGCAAAATCCAGTTATTTTTAGATATAATATTTGTAATTACCAGATTAACTTATCTAAATATTTGTATTTATATTCTCAAGACTAAATCTTGTCTTCGAAGGGCATCACAACTTATTTTAATAAACTTACTAAGTCAATTAACTGTTACATTTGCAGATTTGTTTTTAATAAAATGACAGAAAAACATATTTTGTTTAAACTTTCTTTACTTGTTTTTCAGACAAACACTTTTTCGAAATGTAAAGTGCAGTTTTCATCTCTTATTTCACATCACACTAAACATGCCCCATAGAATAATTCAAAAATTGATCATTTTAAACATTTTCTCTCAATTAAAAGACCCTCGATACTAAGGGGGGAATTTACTTTCTTATGATCTGTTTTTTGCAGTAAGATGAAGTGATTTCTTTAGTATCGGTAACATAAGTAGCAGATTTGGGTCTCCTTTTTTGTTTTTTTCTGTTGTATGTTTGTTTATGCTTTTGTTTGTCGTTGACAGGGCTGGAGGTGTGTAACCTGTTCGGGGTTATAGGTGAGAATGGAGTGATAAATACCCCGCCAGCCAGAAAAATCTGCACAAATGTTATTAGATCATGTTCAGGTTCTGCTGTTGTGCTCCATCTAGGTTGAGTTTTGTTGTGTTTTCTGTAAAATGTGATTTTTATGTTTTTTGTTTTTTTGTGTGCTCCACCATGGATCTCACATCACTGCTACTAAAGTCCAATAACTCTTCATTAAAGATTTAAAATGCATGAATAAAACAGCCTTAATTTTGATTTGATCACTTTCAATCAGCGTCTGTGGCGATGCGTTCACCCACAGGCCGCTATCGACTGTCCCGCGCCCACAGTGACAGGCAGTATTAAAAAGCCAGTAGGTGGTCTTTCACTGTCACTGGGCAGAAGCCCCTCGTCACAGCACATTAATTACAAACCTCAACAGCTTAAGGAAGCTTTGTTTTTATCCATGCGTGACACAGTTTTAGAAAACAGCAAGCATTATATCAAAAGCTTGATTTTGTTCACGTGCTGCATAAAAGGTTGTACCGGACTGAAACTAACGCCGTTATCACGCAGCGGTTTGACTGAAATGAAGCAACAATTTACAAAACCTTCTTAGTTTCCTTTAAATACCTGAACCCTGTTTTTTTTTGGCTGCTTTTGGTTTAATTGGTCTCTGAACTGCCCGCTGCTTTTGTCAAAAACTCTCGGAATGACATCAATCCCCACCATTAATATTGTTTTTATTCAAAACCTGATGTGAAGGTTTTAGAAAGGTTTTAGCTTTGAAAAATTTGGTTCAAAACCAACTTAACAAGGCTTATAACTGTGATTCCCCTTAAAATAAATCTTTGAAACTTTAAATGTAGTTCAGTGGAGCTTCAGATGGTGTTTCAGGAGGATATTTTCTGTGTTATTTTGACTTTTTCTTTGCTTTATTTGTGGATTTTTACAATTTTACTGTCACTACATTTGACCTTTTTTTATAAAACATGTAAAAAATGTTCAAGCTCAATTTTTGTGGTTTTTCACTCAAAAAAAGCCAAATTCACAACTCAGAGTTGAGTTTTTTGGATAGTTGAAGGTTCATTGTGGGATTTTGTTTAATAAAAAAAGACCAAGAATGTGTTCCTAATATGTTCATATAATATGTCATATCGTTTTGTTTAGCTTAAGCCAGGGATACATGTACCACATTTTCCCAATATTCCTGTAAAAAACATACAAGCCATAGAGGAAAATTAATTATTGTGTGGTAATTTTGACTCAAAGAGGAAGTAAGAAAGAAAACTTGTGAAAACAATCCCGTCCTTGAGTCCAGGACTGATGCAGGACAAACTGTAAAGCATAATAAAGAAGCTGAAAAAGGCCCTGAACTACTGAGGGTAAAGGAAAGGGCAGTGATCCAAGGTATTGTGCCCCTGTTTACATCCCAGTTTGTGCATTTGTGCTCTCCAGAAAGGTGCGAGCAGGTGGGCACGTGCAGGTGTACGTAAGTTTGTGCCCGTCCAGCGTATCGTCCTGACCCAGTCTTGAACTCTGATGCCTTTGGAATCTATACGTATCATTTACCCATCGCCCTGCCTGCTGTCTGGCCTAACGCACAGAGGCGTGAAACACCTCGTAATGCTCAAATGCTCAATCGCAGCAGGGCACGGCATGCTGGGAGCCAGGACCAGGGAGGCAACCGGCTGAGGAGCAAAATGCCGCATTGCCCTTAGGGGAAAGGAAGAAGATGAGGTGGAGGGGGGAAATGGCGAGGGACTTTAAAGGGCCTGCAGATCACGGGTGAGGGGGTAGGATAGACAGGCAGGATGAAGATGGCTTGTGTTCAAATCATTTTATCTAAGTTTCCCATCTATCTGCCAAAATAGATCAATCTTTGCTGAAACATTTTTAGCCCCAAGTCCTCCTGCTAGCCGCCACCCAGCTGTGCTGCCTTTTGCTTTGTCTCCGGTTTAGCACCAACATGGAGACAAGTATTTCTTGATTGGTGTCCTGGACATTGACAAGGAGACAAATGAAGTCAGAGACACTTCCTCTGCTGGCCTGGGATTGGTGGAGTTGCTTGACGTTTCTTGTCTTGTAGCCCTTGTGCTATCCTAGGCACTTACAATTGGGAGTTGGGTCATCTAGACCCCACTAGACAGTGCGCTGAACCTTATTTCTTCAATAATTTGTGATCTTCACTGGTGTCCATGAATTACATGAAATCCTCTCCACCTTTATCCACCTTTTGTCACAGGGGGGCGGATGAGGGAGTACCCAGGCGCAGAGAGGAGATGAAGCAGGAGGTTGCAGGGGAACGGGGCTTTAATAACAAAACTAAAGACAAAACTAAAACCACTGCATACGGCAGGCAAGAAACTCGAAACACTTCCAAAAACGCACTAACCTCAAAAGCGGGGAACAATACAATATGGACCAGCACAGGAGGAAGGGAAAGACAGGACTTAAATACATACAAAGCAACAAGACACAGGTGGAAACACTCAGGACTGATGGGGCAAGGTAAAACTCGAAACAACAACAAAACAGGAAATACTACAAAATAAAACAGGAAGTGAAACTCAAAACATCACAGAACAAAAGGAAACAAACCACAAGGGCAAAGAAACAGAAACCGTAACACCTTTGTCATGGTAGGAATGACACGTCAATGGTCATCTTGACCCCGTAGGATAGTACAAAGGTTAAGAAGAACCTCAGGAAAATGTCTGGTGTGGACTGAGTTTTTGAAAAGTTAACCCGACTGAATTCTGATGTACGTGGATGAAATTCTGTAGCCAGCATTTGTCACAAGTTCTGAGCAACTTGGAAAAAACAGACACCAAAGCTGATTCCTTTAGTGGTTTTAATGCCAATGGAGTTGATTCTACAGGGGACCATCCCATTGAATTAAATGCTACAGGGGTCAATTCTACTGTGGACTATTCCACAGGGGCCCATTCTAGAAGAGTCTATGCTGCTGGGGTCAATGCTACAAGGGTCCATTTTTAGGGGTCCATTCCACAGGGACCCATTCTACAGGGGCCCATTCCACAGGGGTTCATTCTACAAGGGTCTATGCTGCTGGGGACAATACAACAAAGCTCCGTTCATGGGGGTCCATTCTACAGTGATCAAGAGGAACTACAGTGAAAGCCGTCTGGCATCTTCAGAGAAGACAGTTCAAATCTGTCACAATCACACATACTTAGCTGCTTATTCCATTAATGCAGATGTGACACCATGTAAGCCTTGTGCTATCCTAGGCACTTTAACATTGGGAGTTGGGTCATCTAGACCCCACAAGACAGTGCGCTGAACCTTTTATCTTTAATGATTTGTGATCTTCACTGGTGTCCATGGATTACATGAAATCTTCTCCACCTTTATCCACCTTTGTCATTGCAGGGATAACACGTCAATGTAAGGGTGGGGTCATAGGAGAGCACAAGGGTTAAAAGGAAAATCCACAGGCTTTCCTTTCATTCCTTTCATTAGATTAGATTAGATTAGATTAGATTAGATTAGATTAGATTAGATTAGATTAGATTAGATTAGATTAGATTCAACTTTATTGTCACTGCACATGTAGGTACAAGGCAACGAAATGCAGTTAGCATCTAACCAGAAGTGCAATAAGCAGTAAGTATAGAATAAAGGTCTATAATATGTACAATAACTATACAGGTAAGTATTATGGACATAATTTACAGATATTAAATACTATAAGCAAGATATACAGATAGGTGTACTATGAACATACTATTCAGATGGGCTATGTAAAAGTGTATGAACATCATAGGCAGAACTATGAACATAATTTACAGTATTGCAATGGACAGTAAAGTGCATAGAAAATATTACAGTGTGCAAATGGACAGTAGTGCAAATAATAACAAGTTACTGTTTTTGCTTGTTGTGAGTAAATAAATAATACAGAGTGTTGAAGAGGGGGAGGGGTCTATGGTGGTGTGGGGGGTGTTGAGGGGTGTCAGAGGGAAGAGTTATTATAAGAGCTCCTGCCCAGAAGACCTTTTAATATCTACTAAAAATCACATTTCTTGTAGTTTATCTGTTAAAAAATACAGGTTGATGAAAGTATTGGGTACATATTATTTTTTAAAGGATTTGTGGCGCCAGAAAACATCTTTTCAACAGAAAAGGAAGAGAAATGTCAATCCTACCTCCACGCTGATCTTCATGACAGTGAGGTCTCAGGTAGGAAAACCAGAGGAATCATTGAAGGGAAGGAGGGAGGGATGCTGAAAGAAAGCACGGTAACGGAGACGGAACAGACGGAAGTAACACTTGTGAAGCTGAAGGTGTGAAGGTGTCTGGATCAGGTTTGAGGGCATTTTTAGGACCCCTGTGCTGCTCAAATGTTTCTCCTCTGGAGTTGTGCACTTTTTCTTCACATGGTTGATAAGTGGACTTAAGGAACCTAGCAGGGAAAAACAAAATATTTTGAATTTTAGGTTTTCTTTACATTTGATCAGAGTAGGGTTGAAAGTAAGCCGGTCCGGTCTGGTACTGGTACCGGTATAAGGTCTGGGGGAGGTACGCCGTACCGGCTGAAAGATCAGCCTTGTGGACATTTTAATTTACAGTCAAGATTTATTCTCAAATGCATTTATCTGTAGTGCTGTAACAATTCATATCATAATTTGTGGTTGTCGATCCGATTCATAGTCGATCTTAGATCATTTTGAACGATCCGATTCTCTGACCTAAAATGGATGCAGGACATCTTTAGCCATAGACCAGTGAGACTCAGAGAGAAATAGCTGGTACTGAAGGTTTTCTTGGATTTCTTCAAGATCATCAAGTGTAAATGAAATAAATGTGTCCAAATAAACAAGTAAACAAGAATGAATGTCAAATCCATTCACATTTTAGTTTCCTTAAATCCCGCCCAGTGTTGTTTTTCCGCATCAAAGGGAACATTCTGTAGAACATTCTAGCACACTGTATGGTCACACGTCTTTGCTGAATTCAAAGAGTTTCCGTTTTTGCTGACATCACAATCATGTTGTCCGCTGTAATGTACTTGGTCATTTTTATGTTACAGTAAAATAAACCTACAGTGTCTCAATCCTAATGGTATTTTCTTAAATAGATTATCGTCAGTTTATTTCATTTTAAAACAATATTATAATAGTTTGATTTGATTCGATTAACAACGTGAATCAGACAGATCGACCTGGTTGGATAAATCAATTCATCGATTGATCGTTACAACCCTTGATCTGGATTTACTGCTACAACAACATGTATGTTGATGAAACTTGTACCAGCACAAACAAAAATCTACTTTCACTCCGGGATCAGAGCAAATCCTCATAATGTGATGCACCTGAAGCTTCCCTTTAAATACATTTATTTGACTCACTATCACCTTTCATACCTGTAAAAACCTGACTAGCGTGCATTTGAAGAATTTTACACATCTATATGTGAGCATGGCAAAGTGTGAGACACTGACACTGGCAAAAGGCTGTCTCTGATGCAATTACACACAAATGTTCTCTTATCAAAGTCAGCACAATTTCTGATGAAATGTAAACAAGAGAAGAAACTTGCTGCCATTTTGGCGACTCTTTGCTTGTCCTTGTCGTTGCCCTGTGGACTCGTGCCCAGGACCAGGGCCTTTCCCAGGCCAAGTTGCTCAATGGTCCAGTTAATCATATGCAGCGACATGAGGACACGCTCGCTGGGCCATGCCAGTTTATGCCTCCGTCACCGTGGGGTGTCAAGGCCAGACCTGCACCGGTCGCGTGGCCTAACAGAGCGGCTTGGCATTGGAGAGCTTGGCTTGGATCTGGAGATGAGTGGCCCCCTCACCACCCCCTCCCCATGCTCCTCCCAGTGTCCGCTTCCTGCTGTGACCCCGCTGTCTGTGTGGACAGGGACCCTGCTGACCAACACAAACAGGGATGTTACAGCCCCCCAGCATCGACAGAACTCTGAAGGGCCAACCCAACATGACCAGGAAGGATGAGCATCGAAAGGAAATGAACACAGCAGAAACCAGAAAAACTGTTCATTTTGAAGCTGGAACTTTTGAATTGTGAATACATGTTGATCCTTTCCGATCAATAGTTTAAAAGAATATTGACGAGAATTTTATTCAAAAATGTGCACAAGTCAGAAATGAATTGAAAAAATATTTGCTTCCAGATTCTGACAGTGTTTTTTGTAATTTTAGTTTTAAATTCTACCCAATGAAAATAAAATTACATTAACTGAACAAATAAGAATTTCTGATTCATGACCTTCACTTCAGTGCAACACAGGACAAAAAAATGTAACTTTTTTTCCCTCAATTGTTCAATTTAAATACCTCAATCTTTTTAAGGTGATTATTTTGATCTCTGAACAGTTTAGAGAAAGTAAAAAGAGTTGATTTTGGATTTTCTTTTCAAGCAATCAAACCAAACAAAGAAAACGAAATAAGACAGACAAACAAAAAATATTTAACTATATATACACAGATATATCAAACTGGGAGTCAATTGTTTTTTTCCTCAGTGTCAAATTTAATCCTATACTAATAATTCTTTACCTAAATTTCTTCTTTTGTTTGATTCTGTTCAGTTTTATAACCCGTTTCCAGAAAGGGGGGAAATGCCGAACCAGACCATAATGCTACCACCCCCATGTTTCAAATGTTCACTTGGCTTAACTTCTGCTGTTAATTTATTCAAAAGGCTTTATTGTTCTCTCTGTCTGGTCTCCAGTTGAAATAGTGAGCGCAAGAGAGGAAGTGTTTAAAAAAATACTTAAAAAGGAAACAAAGACAAAGCTAGAAATTGAAAGTGAAAGGTTTGTGACGAATGTTCAGTGAGGGCAACCAATTAAAGAGAAGCTGGAAACAATTTAAATATAACAAGTTGTAAACAGATAAAGTATTTGAAACAAGTCCATAATAATACAAATAAACAAAAATGAGAAGAAAAAAAAGGCTATATTTTTATCTATAAAGCTGATTTTCTCTCACTTACTTTAAGGAAAACATAAAAAATAAGGTTTGATTTTTGACTCAGTAATTGAGTTTTCTGTAGATTTTTGTATGGCTGCTGTAAAAGGCTGAAAGTGAACAAACATCACGGTTTCCTAAGGTGTTGATCAAACAGTCATTTCAAAACACCCTGATGTCTATAGAAATTGTTGGGTGGAGGCCAAATACCCCCCCACCTTGAATTTACACCCCTCCTCTATATTCACTCTCCGCATAGGCAAGTTCATTTATACAACACATGTTGAGTACAAGTGCTTGACATAAAACATAAAACGAAACATTTAATAGAAAAATTAAAGGCATGATCGTTAAAATAACAGAACTGAATTTACAGTAAGCCTTAAAAAAGAGTGTGGATGTAAACTTTTGACTAGAAAGAAATCAAATTCTGCTGAGGACAGATGGGTCTTTCAACTGGATAAAAATAAAAAAAATTCAGCTGATCTAAGGCTTTCTGAAGTCTGTTCCAGATCTGTGAAGCATAGAAGCTGAATGCAGCTTTTCCGTGTTCGGTTTGGACTCTAGGAACTGACTGAAGACCTTTTTACTTTGGTACGGGGGAGGCGTGCTGCAAGACGGATACTGGGGAGACGACGGCTATGAAGGTACCGATACAATCCGCAGAAATTTTGGAAGGTGATCAAATCCTTCTCTGTGAACAAAAGTTCACATGATCTTCCTTCATTTGTTTTAAAAAACTCAGTCCCAGTTTATGACAGAACTGAGGTTTTAAATTGTTTCAATAATCATTTTGTATCATCTGGCTCCTGCTCTGACTGCAAAGGAGCTGCCTCAGTGCCCCACAGTGTAAACTCTTCTATGTTTTCCGGGGAACCCTTTACGTTTGTACCTTTTACTGTAAATCAAATTCATAAAGCTCTTAAAACTCTGAACCACAGAAAACCTCCCGGGCCAGATCTGATAGAGCCTTTCTTTTTTAAAATGGCTGCTGATTTTATTGCTCACCCTCTTACAACACTTTTTAATCTGTCAATTGAAACTCAAGAAATTCCTTCCATCTGGAAGTCAGCTTTTGTTACTCCCCACTTAAAAGGAGGTGACCCAGCAGTTTTAACCAACTACAGGCCAATCTCCAATTTGTGTGTCTTGTCAAAAATCCTTGAATCTCTTGTGTGCGAGCAACTCAAAGAGTTTTTATACTCAAATGAGGTTCTCTCAAAATTACAGTCGGGCTTCAGGAAAAAGCACAGTACCATTACTGCTGCTACAAAAGTGATAAATGACATTCTTGTTGCTCTTGACAATAAGCAGTACTGTGCTGCACTCTTCATTGATTTATCAAAAGCATTTGACACTGTGGATCACATCGTGTTAAAACAAAGACTCATCAGTTTTGGCCTTTCAGATCGTGCAGTCTCCTGGCTCACAAATTACATGAAGAACAGAACCCAATGTGTTAGACAGGACGGTTTGTGTTCTGAATTCTTAAATGTACACACGGGGGTGCCACAGGGTTCTGTATTAGGACCCCTCCTATTTGTCATGTATAAAAATAATATAGATCAAAATGTGTCTCATGCAAATATGCTTTTTTATGCTGATGACACAATTATTTACTGCTTTGACCCATCCCCTACCACTGCTGTTAAATATCTGCAAAAAGCTTTTGATACGGTACAGCACACATTTCTCCAGTTAAAATTAACGGTTAATGCAGACAAAACCAAATTAATGCTGTTCTCAAACTCTAGAAAAACACCACAGGGTTTCCTTACAGTTTCCACTCTAGAAGGAAATGAAATTGAGTTGGTTCACGTGTACAAATATCTGGGAATCTTGATTGATGATGCACTCTCGTTCAAGCCCCACATTGAAAATCTCGTTAGGAAACTGAAATTGAAACTGGGTTTTTTATTTCGAAACAAGTGTTGTTTTTCATTTGGGATTAAAAAACGACTTGTCACAGCAACTTTCTTATCCATTTTAGATTATGGAGACCTTTTATATATGAATGCAACAGCCCAATGTTTGAGTAAGATTGATTCCGTGTATCACGCCGCTTTGAGGTTTGTGACAAACTGCAAGGCCTCGACTCATCATTGTGAACTGTACTCTCGCGTGGGATGGTCTTCTCTGTCCACCAGGAGGTTCACACACTGGTGCATTTTTATTTACAAATCTCTTCTTGGACTTTTACCTTCCTACATTTGCAGCCTGATCAAGCTGAGGACTGTGGAATCATACGGACTGCGCTCAAATGACCATCTATCGCTCGCCGTTCCATTTGCTCGTACAGAATTGGGGAAAAAGGCTTTTGTCTTTTCTGCCCCCTCCACATGGAACACTCTACAGAAAAGATGGAAATTAAAAGAACTCATTCCTCTGAATATTTTTAAATCCAAGCTGAGATTTGAGGAGAAAGTCACTTTTAACTGTACCTGTTTTACATGAGTTCTAATTCTAATTTTTATTTGTTTTTAATGTTGACATTTTATTGTAAATGTAATTTATTGTTTCCCCCCTAGCCAGGACTCCCTCGAAAAAGAGATTCTTAATCTCAATGGGACAATTCCTGGGTAAATAAAGGTTAAATAAAAAATAAAAAGTGTTCATGACGTAGAGATGGCTGGGGAAACAACACATTACAAGTTGTTTTAATGAGCCCGCATTCATCCGACCACATTTCAATGAGTTGCTGTGTCTCATTGTTGCTCCGTCTGTTTGTGTCCCGTAATGCCCGGCTACGGTGGCGGTTTTGGGTCAGTTGTTCGGTTCAGAGCATGGATTGTATTCAGACTGAGGAAACTCTGAGCGAACTGCTACAGAGCGGACTGTAGTCCAACTGGAAACGAATCAAGACCACTTTGAAAGATGGATCTGACCAGAATCCACTTGGGTGTATTCAGACTGAGAATTTGTTCCGGATCATAGCGGGAAAAGACCTCTGGCTCACTTTAAGCGAACCAAATGTGTCCAGTCTGAATACAGCCATTATTAAGTAGTCAGGCTGATTTAAGAGACCCATGAAGTTGTTTCTCCAGATCCTGCTTAGACAGCAGATCTTTAATTCTAAAAATATCCTTAAGGTGATCGTAAGCAGATTTTGTGACTCCATTTACATGCTTGTCACCGTATAGGTCTGTGTCCAACACCACACCCACCAATCGTTTCTCTTTTGTCTCAAAGAGAATGAACCTCCATTTGTTTTTGTTTAGCTGAAATAAGTTGTGGCTCATCCAGTCATTAATGTCCTCGATGCATTTACCAAGAATCTGGACCATAGTCTGTATCTGAGAACTGGACTGAGTTAGTGTGACATCATCCATAGAAGTTGTTTTAATTCCGCCTCCAACTAAATTAAGCCAGTTCAGATGCTATTTTTTCCCAGATACGGACGTCGCCATGTTGGAGCAAAATAACGCCATCAAGCAGTGATTGGACCGAGTTTCTATGGTAACCGCTCTCGCCAATCGGGAGTGAGCTTGTTGGAAGGCCACACCCCCACCACATGACAGCAGGCTACACAAAATTGTCAAATGTTTTTAAACGTTGGATGTGGGGGCCAGCAGGCTTCTCCAACCTTTATTGATGCATCGGATTGGTCAGTTTATGACTTCAATAAGTTGAACTACAGAAAAAATATCGGAAAACAACAGGATTATTAAGAAAATATATATTTTTAAAAAGGTATCAGATCCAGAACAGTTCCTCTGACCAATCAAATGACTGAAGAACGGCTGTTTATTTCTCAATAGAAGTGTGTGGGCTTTTGGCTTCTTGCAGCCACTTCCTGTGTGGAATGCCGGGGGGGAGGGGTCAGTCACTCCAGTCCTCATGTACAGTCAATGGTTAGAGCTCTCCACACATCTTTTTAAAAAGACAGGAGTATTTGCCATTAGTAAAATAGAAAGGTTCAATTTCTTTGTTGGTTTTGACCTATAAAAATACATTTTTTCGGCCTAAAACACGTTTGAGGACCTCTGAACAAACGTCTGCAGCAGCAGCACTGGTGAGAATCATCAGGTGTGATAAAAGCATGAGTGCATTATGTGTTTTGCATCGATGAACGCCGCCATGTAAGAGCTGCGATGATTGACAGCGCGGCGGGGCTGGCCCCTGGCCGACGGTGACCTTTGACAAGCCTCTGTCACTTCTCACCTCCGCAGAACGAGCTCTGTCGTGGCGGCGCACGCGGCATCATGTGATCCCTTCCCGTCCTTTGTCTCTTCAATTAAAAGCCTAATGGATGTTTTAGCGCTCTGCCACTTTGATGACAGCCTCCTAAATCTGCCGCCGTTGGATCTCCGAGAGGCTGAAGGATGGCAGAAACGAGGAGGGATAGCTTACAGGTTAGGAGGGGGGCACTGACAATATAATCATGGTGAGACACTGCAGCGTGAGGTTTTTTTTTTTTCTGTTTTCACACGAGGCAGACCCAAAGGGGTGGTCCTGGTCAGGGCATCTCGCCGGAGAGCCTGGTCTCACCTCGCTGACATGGAAGCCACCCCGGCTGTCACTTTGCATCTCTGACGCCTAGAGAGGGAGACCATGACCATCCTGACAGGGGCAGCAGAAGGTGAAGACCCAAAATGCTTGAGACACACTTGGCTCAAAGCCAAACTCTGCTCTTCCTTCAGCCCCCCCACCCCCCCAACCCCCTGACACCTCAGAGTATCCATGTGAACTTTTATTTCTCCTGATATTTCTAACCTTTACATCGGCAGATCCAGCTCTGAGAGGATCTGAAAGGAGGATTGGTTCTCCCCTTCATCACTTTTCTTAAGAACAAAGCCTTTCAGGGAAAAATGTAATTGATTTTAATATTCTCTACCAACCTTGAGGCGTTTTACAAAGAATTCTAGTTAAATCAAGACTAATAAAGACCTCAAAAACAACCTTGAGCATCATTAAGATGTTTGACCACGATCAGCTGTTAGAGCTGAAACCATGACTATTAACCCTTGTGCTATCTTGGATGACCCCACCCTTACTTTGACATGTTCTCCCTACCATGACAAAGGTGGATAAAGGTGGAAAAATTTCATGTAATCCATTGAACCAGTGAAGATCACAAAAAATTGAAAAAAAAAGGTTCAGAGCACTGTCTAGTGAATCTAGATGACCCAACTCCCAACGGTAAAGTGCCTAGGATAGCACAAGGGTAAAAGACTCACTTGAAAGAAAAACTGCTTTTGTGGCAGCTTTCTGGTGATGGAAGACATATATAAAGAAAATTAAGCTCAAAATGTCATATCTGGTTATTTCTTTATTCAAATTGTTGTGAATTGGGAGCAGACGACAAAAGGCTGTTTGAAAAAGATCGTATTTGTGATGTAGAAAATACGCCACAAACTCCCTGCTGCATCCACCTGCAGACAAGTCGATCCATGAACATCTTTGTTTTTGCTGGTCTGAGCTGGAATCTGGATCTGAACTATGTTAGGTTGGGGTTGTTAGAGGCTGTAAACCAGTGGGAGAGCATGTAAACAGAGAGCTTTCAGAAATGGAAAAGGGGGGTGGGGTTGGGGTCCCACCCACAACTCAGAGGTGAACTCCCTATGAACCCCTGAAACTATGTCCTTGAAAACTAGACAGTTTTTTTTTTAATAACAGCATAATGTATTTAGTTTATTTAAACAATTAAACATAGATAAGCCATAAGGGTCCTCTGTAACAGACCTTTCCAAGAGTAGATGGGAAACAATAATAAAAGACAAAACAAACAAATAAACAGTAATCTAGCTCGCAGTCTTCGCCACTCTGTTGAATGACATCGCACAAAATTAATGTGATTCAAAGCTTAAATAAAAAATAAAATACATATCAAAAAATAAAAGTCATCTTTTAGGGGTCATTTGGTACAATGGAGAATTAGGGCCTCTAAAAAAAAAGAAAAGTAATATTACAAGATTTATGGAGTAAATTTACCAGAAAAATCTCGTAAATTGACTAGATAAGAACAGCAAAAAAAGGTAATTTATGAGGTTAAAGTCAAAGTTTATTCATGTTTTATTAATTGATTGTTGGTTTGCAGGATCTCTGTAGCCCATTGATGAAGCCATCAGTAATCCTGCAGCTCTTCTACTTCAAACCTTTCTTCCTCCATCAAAGACCAGATCTCTAAGTCTGTGTGACGCTTCCGGGAATATCAACATTTTTATGCTAATGGAACAAACTAATTTCATTCCTCTTTGTTGTTTTGTGTTAAAATAGGACGTTTCCTCTGGAGGAGGGGATGTACGCAGCACTATTTTGAATAACCTTTAGTGCTTCTTCTGTGCGTGACAGTTGGATGACGTAAGGGGCCGAATGGACTTCTGGGTATGTGAATGAACGGGACAGAAGAAAGTAGCGGTCCTCTTCACCCAAATGTGTCTCTGACCTCCTTATTTCACGTATTATCAACACTGAACCCAGGAGAGCGGGGTACACTAAAATAATCTCATTTAGAGTCGCCAAAAGGTTCCGAATTTCTTTGTTTGGGAAACCATATCTAGAAATAAAGCTTCACAAAACGCCCCACGTCTTTCATCTTCGTGCACGGCTCCAATAAACAAACAACTATGATGTTTTTTCTTGTTCTTTTATGACTTTTCTTCTCATAAATGTATAACTTATAAAAGTCAGAAATATAGCCCACAACTTTCTATGCCGTAAATGTACGACTTTATTCTCATGATTTTTCAGGTGCGACTTTTTTCTCGTAAATTTACAACTTTAAAGTTGTAATTTAATAAGTCATTTTTTGTTTGAAACTGGCCCTAATTCTCAATCGTACGCCTCGGAACGCTTTGGAAATAAATCAAAAGATAATCAAAATTGAATTTTAGAGATCATTTTGAGTTTTACTTTATCTAATGAATATGCTGCTCTGTGGTTTCAGTTTCCTCAAGAAGCCAATTCATTTACATTTTCTTAAAAATGCTCACAGTGATGCTTCCTCATAATTATAGGGGCCACAAGGATACGATTGTTTTGTGTCTGCAGCATCTGAACGTTATCACAAAGTGTTTCCCTCCACTGAGTTCAAGGGACTGATGGATCCTTCCATCTTTTGCTGGAACGGAACAAACCAAAGGAGTCTTCCAGAACTTTCTGTGTGACTTGGACGGATGCATCCTGTTCCTGTTAGTGCAAAAACAGGCTGCGACGCTGAAGGCGGCAAAACTACAAGGCCCATTCTCCACTAAATTATCTTTGTTTTTTTATCTGAACAGACAGCAGTGTGGCTAAACTTAGTTTTTAACTAGCAAAAAAACAAAATTATTATTGCCTTATTTGAGGCATGAATTATTAAAGAATTGCTTTCATTATGACTGAATCATTGATTAATTATTCCCTGGAATTTTGCACAAAGCAACAAAATGAGCAGTTAATTATTATTATTTGCTTTCTATTTCTTGATTTGTAGTTTGAATCAAATCAAATCAAGCTGTATTTATAAATAAACGCTTTCATGCTTTGAGCTGCTCAAAGCGCTTTACAGTTAAAAAGAAATTAAATTTCAACCAAAAAATTACACCACGTGACCCCAAACCTCATGACTATTGTCCCGATAACACGTGATCATAAACGGGTCATACGCTGACGGCTCATATGCTGTTAATATTTATCTGATTTTGAGTTTTTTTCAAACCTGACAAATAAATTCTGTCATTTCATTATTGTTATGCATATTTGAACACTTCTGTCTTTCTTGAGAAAAAGAATTTTGTGAATCGTTTAGAAAGAATTTTTTTGCAGTGAGCCTCATTTTTTTGAAACTTTAAAACAAAATTGTGAACTTTGGGACCATTATTTTTTACTTTTGCTGGGACGTCTGCCTTTGAGACTGCTAAATTCTTTGAGGACGTGTCTTAAAAACACATTTCTGAACTTACACTGCTCACAGTCTCCAAAAAAAGTTTTGAGAAGCTGGACTTTCTGTTTGTCTGTGCGTTTGCCCCACATCATCATATTCATTCATGAACCCCCACCATCCCACCCCACCCCACCGGATCTCGTCATTCAGTACTGCACAGTTGAACTTGTGCCCCCTGCCTCCTTGTTGACCTCCTCGGTGGAGTGCTGTGAACTCGCCACCGTCCCCACCCTCCCTCCGCTCGTCCTCCTCCACTTGTTCAAGCTCTCTCAGCGAGGCAGATTGCTGATCCCGCCTGGCCGCCCCTTGCCGTCTCGCAGAAGTGCGAAAATAAGATGGCATTGGATCTATTAACACATTGGGCTGAGTGTTACTGAAGGGGGGGGGGGGGGCAGAGACCACTTTCTCCCAAGGTCCACCGACCGCCATGCTGGCCCTGCTCTGGTCGGCAGCGAGGTGGAAGGTTGTGGGAGGGGGTGGAGTCTATTGGCAATTACAGACATCTGGGAGCCTCTAAAAGCAGGGAGGGTGTGGGGGGGGTGGGTGTAGTGAAGAGGTAGGGGGGTGCGTGTGACATGCTGACACTGGTCCACTTGAAGTTTCACCACCCTCATCACCGACGACTTAATTGTGGCATTGATCAGAGCGGCGATCGATGGCGTCGTGTCAGGACTTGTGGAGGTGGACCAACAATCCAAGCAAAGGGAAACAAGAAACCATTAGGATCCATGAAAAAAACACAACACACAAGAAAAACCACACCTGGTGCAGGTTGTGCGAAGCCTATCCTCATGCATCTGCTCAGGAGAAAGCATTGCACACATGTGCGCGCGGCGGTGCAGAACCCCTCCAGAAAACACGCAGCATATTTTCTATTCATGAAGGTAAAACATAAACTGCCATTTCTCAGATAACCTTGTTCCAATGTTATGATGACTTTACATGTGCTCACATCCACAGGATTTCACTCCTGAACTTGTTGGCACGCCGAGATGCAATGTGTGTCTGTCTTCCGAGTGTTTCTACCTCGGCGCGATTGCACGCCCACATATCTACCAGCTCCGTCGCAGCAGCAACAAAATAATAAATAAACCTCACAACTTTTTGTCACACTTCAATCACATAATATTACCCTGCCGCATGTTTGGAATTAATAGATGTGCACTTTTCTTTTTTTCTCTTTTTTTATACTATTTCTTTGATTTTTCTTTTTTTTGGAAGGAAATAATGAATGAGATTCCAGAACTAGTAAACAAAGACTTTTCCTTCGGGGTCAGAGTTCTGCTGCCCCAGGAACTGAAGCATTAGCATGCACCAACATCATCCTCGGCTCTATTTGTCATTCTGGCAGTGAAAGCAAATTCCACCATCTTCCCTCTGCTGTACAGCATGTGGCCCTCCTTCAGAGGGAAGCAGGCAGATTAGACGAGATATTTACAGGTGTGAAAAGATGCATTTTTCTAATACAGTGTGAAATTCTTCTGTTAAGTGCACTCCGTCCAGTAAGCCCGCTCACAATGAGATTAGAGAGGAGGAGAGGCAGAGAGAACCCAAGCGGCGAATTGTCTTGTTTTTTTTTTTTTGGCTCTATGTTTTAAAAGGAGCTGAGGCGTAGCTGAGCGCAAGTCTTAAGCAAAAGTGATAAAATATACAGTGAGAAAAGCTTTCAAAGTGTCGGGAAATTAAAGCGGAGTGCAGCAGCAGGGCGGGGGACGAGGGTGGCGGTGGGGGGGTTGTTTGCTGGGAGATGGTAAAGCAGTGTTCAAGATGACGGCAATCTGCTTATCTGATTCCAGAGAGGAGTTTTTCTCCAAGGCCTCAGACTTTTGCTGACGCCAAATCCGGTTAGAGTTGTGCCGAACTGGTTTCGCGCCGTTTCTGTCGGAAAAAAAAATTTGTTTTTAATCACCTGCAAGGGGCTGCATAAAGGCAAGATTTTTTTTTTTTTTTTATAAAGGTGGACAGAGGGGTTTCGGGTGATGGAGGAAGGGTTTTGTGAGCACACGCACCCACCCGTAGAGCGTTGGGCACGCAGCCCAGACGAGTCTACGCCGGGGCCTGCCCTCCTCACGACGGCAAGCGGGCCGCTCCTAGCTGGAGTCAGGAACAGCAGCATCGGGATCAAAAGGCCACGGCGCAGGCTCTCCACCCTGTGAAAAAAAAACAAAACACGCAAATTATCCTAGCTGGTAAATTCCTGCTACTTGGATTTGCATGAATGGGCCTAAAATGGGGTCCGATGGCGGCTGAACTGTGAAATAAGTCAAATTCTGCAGGAAAAGTGGAACAATTTGAGTCCTCTTCGATTTGTTTTGTCCACCTTGTCTGCATCTCCATTCTGGGAGTTCTTTTGATGCATCTCCAAATCAAACTCCTCTTTTTTTCTGTTCCTGCCAGTCGTATTAGCAGTTTGCACGACCGGCGGCCCCTTCTTCTGTAAACCTCTCCCACCATTCAAAGCGGTGACACACGGCTTGGCGGGCAGCGCTACGGGGCATAGAGACCTCCTAATTAATAGAGGCAATCTTGCAGCTTTCAACCGGCCTTGCACTTCTTTTAATGAAAGGATTAGCGCGACGCATTAAGATGTATTTAACCTCCAGCGCCAGCTCTGTTTCAATAAGTACCAAACAGGCGATTAAATGGAGCTCAGTTAAGGCGGACAAAAGCAAAAACGCAGCTAGGGGAGGATCCGGCGTTTTTGTCCTCAACATCTGCTGGAAACCAAAAGGACCAAATTTACTGCATATATATGAAGTAAACTACTTTTCTTTTCAGTGCAGTTGGTGTGGTCAGGCGCCGCACTTTTAAAAAGATGTATGCGGCCTTCCCACAACAGAAAGCCGAGCCAGAAATCCTATAAATCTATTTTTCTAAGTTGTTGATTTTACAAAACAATCACCCGCCACCATGAGAGCTGTGCCAGATCCCCCACTGAACAATGTTGGTATTGTTCACTTGGAGAAGAAAAATTGGCGTGGGCTGCTGCATTTATCAATTTTCCCTTTCTTTCTTTCTTTCTTTTCGCCCACTCCTTGTTTTTCATGGGATGGTGGAGGCCTGTTTTAGGCCCAGCAGGTTGTCCCGCGCGGATGGCATCAAACTAAAATTAGTGAGAGTCAGTGGTGGTCTTTTTTTGCGGCTTTTACCACAGAGGATGTTATGCAGATCGGAGAAACAGATTATTAACTTCTTTGCAGAAATACGGCATATATGGGAGCTTTCGTGGGAATTACAGATAAACAGACCTCCATTAGCATTAATCCTAGGTTTGTTTGAGACAATAACGAAGGGGGGAAATAAAAAAAAAAGTCCTCAACATTTCCTGACGCGACAGCCTCGTCATGCGCACAAGTGTTAATTAGTTTTAGCCTCCTCCCCATCGGTGCTCATCATTGAGAATGACGGGCCTCACTAGTTAAATACATTCCCTTTTGTGTGTCATTACCCCTCCACCACCACCACCACCCCCACCACCACCGCAGGATGTGGTGGAACAGCTTTTTCTCGGGTTGTCTTCCATTGAAGATGATTAGCCTCAAACTGCATCTCCAAGTGTTTGTCAGGGCGACTGGAGCGCCGCGGCCGATCTGACGAACAGATGGATGTGCTCATGGAGGATGAGACGGATGGGTGGCGTGCCTCGGATCAGCACCGGGAACTCGGCGAGTGAACCTTCAACCCGCATTACCGTTCTCTTCTGCGCTTCTGCAGGCCTGCAGGCGCGCCACGCCGTCACGTCTGCAGTCGCAGAAAAGCAGACGAGCAGAGTGGAGTACAGCGGACAGGGATGCAACTCAGGAGGATTTCAAATGTCTGGCTCGACTTTAACTCTATCCTTAGAACTAAAGAAAATGCAAGGGAAAAGTCACCCTACTCCGTTTTCAGTATTTTCTTGTATAAAAAAGACTTGGATCTCTTACAAAATAAGAGCATTTTTCTAAAATATTCAAGCAAAAATCCTCATCACAACCTATTGCTCAGTTTTAATGCAAAATCTATCAAGTACATCCTTGTTCTAAAGCTCTATATTGTGGTGTTTAACATAACATTAACATAAGACCTTCACCAAAATGAAGGAGGCATCTCCAGAAAACTGTCGGGACTGAAAATGATCGGACACTTTTTTATGGTTCCCGTAGCCGTAAAAATGCAATACACACTAAAACAAATCCTTTCAAAATAAACCTTAAGTGTGTGTCGTATGAGTAAACACACAACGTCTAGCATTTCATTCAGTCTGTCTGGTTCTCACAATGCTGCTCAATGAAGATTTGAAACTTTGGCTCATTTCACACAGAAACACTGAACTTCATCTTAAATATGTTGAACACAACTTCACATAAAAATGACACTGACACAAACGTTTTACAATAAAACTACACAACATAGCACAACACATGTAGCATTTTTCAAGACCCTCCGCCAGAAAACAAAAACTCTTTTTGTCCTAGCAGTCATCGACAAAAATCAATCTTGACCTTGTGCAAAAGAGTGAACACTTAGGTAGAAAATGAGTTGACTTTTTTATACCAATGTGTCCAAGTATTTACTGCTATGATAGACTTGGTTCTACAAACTGACATCCAGACGCCACAATTATGTAATGAGTTCTTTTCTCTCCCGTTAATAGACCCACTCCCATGAAAATCCTGTTTTTAGTGTTTTTAACAATTTCTCTTGTGACATTTTTCTGACGATAATTAAGAAAATGAAGATTAAATTAATTGTGAATCAGGAGCAGATGAAAAAATGTCGTTTATAGATCCATGTTCGCCTTTGTTTTCCTCGTCTGAGCTGGAATTTGGATCTAAACTGTACGGCTGGATAGCTCTGATATTGCTCACCATTTTCGTTGCACCACTTATGTTGGGTTGGGGGTGTAAGCTAGCGGGAAAGGGTAAAAACAGAGCTGGGGAGGGGGAAGGGGGAGAGGATTACCCCTCAGCAACAGCCCCGGCCACGACTCAGAGGTAAACTTCTGATGAACTCCTGCCGCTTTGCAGAAAATATGTCCTAGAAAACGACACAGGTAAACGGCAAAATTGTAAATAAAAGACCACTGGGAACAATTTGAAAATAGATCAGAACATGATGGGAGTTAAATTCAAAAAGACATTATGAAACTTTGGCAAAACTTCAATATGGAAGATCTACATACCTTACAGGTAAGCTAGGTTGTTACGCCACTCTGTATCAGTTAAGTCTTCACTTTGAACCCGCCAATCACAGTCATGTTTTTGCCTTTAAATTCATCAACGATGGTCTCTTTCTACATTTCAGACGGGTTGTCGGCCCCCTTTCACCTGGAGTGACGGCTTGAAACAGTCCGGCCTCTAACCACCATCAACGTCTGGACCGCGGTGGGCGAACGTTTTGTGGGCCACGAAGGGTTCTAAAATTGGACTAAAGGGCCGAGCCAGATGGAGATCAGTGGAGTGTTTTGATAATCCACCTCATTAAAGCAGGAAATAACATGGAATCTGGATGAAAACCTTCTTTGATTGAAACATTATATATTTTAAAGCTGAACGTTTTAGAGTTTTTATTTCTTTGGCTTTTGTTCTCATTTTAGTGCCAATTACCCCGATGGGTAGATGCCCTAATTTAGAGAAATGCTGCTTTCCATAAACTGCTGGAATGATTGGAAAAATGATGGAAAACACACAAAACATTAAAAACACAACATATTTTCCAACACCACATGAATGCAGAATAACTTTCTGCACCTAAACAAAGGTCAATTCATTTGTAGTGCACCATCTATGGGGAGACACCAGAAAATACAAAATTAATAAGTATTATCAAAATAATTTATTCCAGTTTGGTGGGCTAGAATAAATAGTCTTGGGGAGTGCATATGGCCGTGGTTTGCCCACCCCCGAGTCTAGGCTCTGGACTTTATTCATACGTTCATGCTAACATGCAAGACGTCATCGGCCCAGAGCCCAACCACCAAAGATTCTGGATTTCTTTTTTAAGTAACACAAATAAATCATTACTCACATTCCTAATATGTCTCCTAATTGACAGGATCGGAATTCTTCGACCATTTACACAATTAATCGGCTGATTCCAATACGGAGAAAATCGGCTTTCGTATCGGCTTTGCACCAATATAGCGTAACGCAAAGCTCCTTTCCTCTAGAGTTCACTGGAATTGCGTCAGTGGTTGAAGACATTCGGTAGTCAAAAGAATGTAAACATGTTCAAAAATAAGCAGTATAACATCAAAGCAAATATTTCCTCTTGTTACTTGTGATTTTTTTCTAATCGTTTCTATTTTAAATTCTTTCCATAAATGCCCAAACGCAAACAAGCCTTCAGGTTTGATCTTAAACAGGAAGGGGCTGCACTGTCAACAGCACACACGTCTCCCAGGAATAATGCAAGTGTTTCAGAAGTTTTCCGAGCCACTTTTATAATGAGCACCGTCAAGCTCTCATGGAGTTGCCTGGGGAAGTGCCAGGCCTGGCAAATCCCACTCCTGCTGGTTTCTTTGCACCCCGGTTGCAGCTCTCAGAGGTATTCCCAGCCTGTTGAACTTGCAAGGGAAAGAGAGAGGACCGCGGAAAGGGAAAAGAAGGAGAGAGAACATATGATATCTGAGAAGGAGCGTGTTAAAAGAGGAGCCGAAGTGTGAAAACAAAGAGATAACGTGGATAAAGTGACACACACACACACACCTTGCATCCTGCCTGCTGCACCTTCAGCCGGTACGACTCCACCTCCTCGCTCCTGCTCAGCTGTTTCGCTCCTTCCCTGAGAAAAGTCATTAGAGTTCCATGATTGAGTAACGTGCAAAAGTTGCCGCAGTGGACCTGAATGTATACTGATTCATGAAATAAAAGAGAGTTTCAAATTTCACATTTGCTTGAAGCGATGAAGTGAATAAGTGTTCATTTTTACAACAAAAGGTACAGGTGAGAAGTTTTTCCGTGCTGGTAAAAACCTCCTAATAGCATGACACAATTTTGAGTTCTTTTTTGTGAGTTCATGTCAGGGTGTGATTTTCTTCATATTACCAATAAATTAAACATCGCCCTTTTTTTTTTTTTGTCACTCAGGTAACTTACATTTTTTTATAACTAAAACTGACAAAGATGTGATCCTTTGACGGTTTTCTGCATCTCTTTTTGTTTCAGTTATTTTCACCCATAAATGAGGGTGAAACCCTGGTTGTTATGATTTATAACGTTCATCTATATCATTAAAGGCCAGGAATGTTGGAAGAGGTTTCGTCTTGCAATTATCTGGCCTCTCAAAGGGTCTTTTTCTATCAGAACTACACATTCAAACAAATATAAATTTATGTTTTATATCATTCTTTTAATTTTTCAAATGCACCTCTATCCTAAAAGTATTGGCTAGAATATTCTGGATTGTAAAATCATCTGTTTAACTGTCGGAAATCTTCACACATTTCAAAATAAAATCAGACTTGTGTCAACGTGTAAACAATGCTGTTGGAGCTTTGAGGGTGAGTCTCTTCTTCTGTGGTTGGAGTAGTTTTTTTATGTGTGTAAACATGTTTATTCGTGTGTATAGGCAGATATTTTCCAATCTTGATCAATGTAAACAAAGGAAACTGTAAAGGCAGTAATTTTTTTTGGAAACAAAGGTTTGGGGTTGGACATAAAGAGTCAGATTATTTGCACTATTCACCTTATTTTTTCCTGCGCCTTTGGGCGAAAATTTCTCCCCCGCCACAAACTAAAAAATGTGCACACACCTAGAATGAAATTTGGGATTCATGAACAACCCCTCTCAAAAAAAAAACACGATGACATCAGAGCAGGAGAAACCATCAAAACAATTCATGAGGCCAAGATCTCTAATGAGGCTCAAAAAATATTTCAAACTCCACTACTGGTACCAAAATAACTCAAGAATGTTCAAAGTAGGTTTTGAAATTATTATGGGATGGCCCCTGGGACCTACAGCTTGTTGGCCACTTTGTGACAAAATGTAAAAATTTTCTAATTTTTCCCCTAAAGAAAACTTTTGTTTGTTTCATTTGACCTTTGACCTCCTAACGTTTTACCTACAAATTTAAACTTCTCCTAAGGATTTCTGTCACCTTCTAACTCATCGAGCATCATTGGGAAGCTACTTGAGAAAGAAGTAGTTGCTCGCACATTTCTTACAGGAATATTGTGAAAACTTAAAACGTTAATCCCTGTCTCAAGCTGAATGAAATGATATGACATTCAATATAAACGTATTAGGAATGTGGGCGTGGTTGACAAAAAACTCAAAATGTACTTTTACTGATTCTTCAAAAACTGACATCAACCTGTTCGTCCCCCCCAGTCGACCAAAAAATGAAATGGTTGCTATGGAGATAAAAGCAACAGAAAAGCCACCATTTCGAAATAAGTGGGGTTTTTCATGATTTTGTCACATGCAGCTCTGTCCAGGGTGGTGGGATGAAAAACTTTAACTGGGAGAGAAAACTAAGTAACATAATAGACATATGTAGATATAAAAATGTCTGCCTTGTAAAAACTAAACTAAGGGTCAAGTCAACTAAGTAAAATACACAAAAGTATAAGCTGAGATTAATATTCAAAGAAATAAGTAGACATTAAAGATAAGAAGTAAATATAGATAGATGGTCACAAAAAAGAACTGGCCATGAAAATAACGTTAAAGTCCAGCTCCGGTCATCCTTTTATCTATTTTCTAAGCGTTCCCAGTGGTCTTTAAAGTATGATGGTGCCGTCTTTAGCCAGTTGTGGCACGGAGCAAACCCCCCCCCCCCTCCCTGCTCCATTGCTTAGAGCTTGGAGCAGGGAGCTTGTTGCCCCCCCAGCGTATTTTTTATGTCACAAAAATGATCTCTTTCAAACTGCATTTTTTCGTCTGCTCCTGCTTCACAATAATTTGAATAGAAATACCATTTTCTGTACGATTGTCCTTCATCATTAGAAAAATGCCACAAGAACACGTTAAAAACACCATTTTCATCGGAATGTATCTTTAGCAAAAATCAAGTCAACTATTTTTGAGTATTTAGGAAATTATTTAGCCACATATTTTGGATCTTTATGTTGGTGCAGTCACTACATATTTAAGCTAAAATAGATTTTACTTGTTAGTGTCTACTACAGTGTTTTTCAACCAAAGTGTGCCGCGGCACACTAGTGTTCTGTGGGAGATGGTCAGGTGTGCCGTGGGAAATTGCCCTCATTACCTGATCTAAAAACATTTCCCATCTCCAGGAAATCAGCTCTGTGTTCATCCAAAAAAAACCCAGACAAAACACTGAGTAGTTAGGAATATGAAAGAACGTAAAATAATTTTTTCTTTGTGTTTATTTGATTCTGTTAAAGACATTTTGATAAGAATGACGGTAACGCGATTTAGCCATAGCTTAAGCTCTGTTTTTGGAAAAGTCTCGCCCCTTTAACTGTCTCCACCAATCATTCTTGAAGGCTTAATCACATGTCATCAGTCTGACCAATCAGAAGTGGTTAAAGTTTTCACTTCCTTGTTTTGATTTAGCTCATAAAGTCTCTCAGTTTCAATAAAAATACCAGCTAAAGCTCGTCTTTAGCGGGATAGCTTTCCACAGAATCCGGTGTCAGACCGTGGAACAAGAGAACAAAACCATGAAGCTCAGAGACATTAGACCAGGGGTCACCAACCTTTTTGAGACGGAGGGCTATTTCATGGGCACTAAGTGGTATGAACACAGGACCTGTTTACTAAAAACCTCCAAGCCCCCCCCCACACACACACACACACAAACACAATTTGAGGACGCCCTCTTGTGTGCCCTATTTCCTATATCCATGAATTTTCTAGACTCGTATTACAGGGGGGTCAAACTCAGTTGCAGGGGGGGCCTAAATCCAAAACACACTTTAGGTTGCGGGCCGAACAAGATAAACAATTATTGAGCACACTAAGGCTAAACTTTTTATACTTTAAAACTTTAACTTAACTTTAACTTTTTAAAGATAAATGTGAATAAAAAGACAGAAATATTAATCCAGAATAGTAAATATACTCTGTCAAATGATGCAAATATGAACAAAGTCTACTAATTATCTATATTTTTTACACAGACATTGTATAATTAATTTGATCTATTTAGACTTTGGTAATAGACCCTTATTTTTATTGATTATTTTATAAATTATATTTGTTTTCATATTTTTATTTTTTGTCTACCTTTATCTCAGAATTGATATTGTTGTCATTGACAGACATGCCATGATTGTTTGTTGAATATTTGCTTCAATTTAAAAATAAATAAATAAATAAAAATATTTTTTTGGGTGCATTCCCTGCGGGCGCCACAAGGGGTGCTCGCGGGTGCCAGTGCGCCCGCGGGCACAGGGTTGGTGACCCTTGCAGTAGACTATCTGCGGTCGGCGGATTTTTGCACTACATCGCCCATAATGCATTGCTTTGAAGTGACAGCACAATGAGTCTCTCCTCTTAACATCTTTAAAAAAAACAACGAACACACATCAAACAGTTTTTGAATCTTTTAACTTAACTTTTATTATATCTTTTAGAAAAAACAGCTGCGGTTTCCAGCTTTTTCTGCCACAATTATCACAAAAATGCACGTGAGAGTGTGGAGGGAATGTAGATCAATACAGATCAATATGAGCTTTTCCTTTTTTATTTTTTTTTATTTTTGGATGCTGGTGTGCCACGGGATTTTTTTCAAGGCTAAAGTGTGCCGTGGCTCAAAAAAGGTTGAAAAACACTGGTCTACTAAAATTGATGTACAGATTGAAATTTACTTTAATGAGTCGACATCCAATACAATCCTCTCGCGACCACCTTGTTATGATAGCGTACGTTTACCGTAAACAAGTGTTGTTGTTTTTTGTTAATACTTTCATTTCCCTGACTTCCTGTCTGTGGGAAAACAGTTGCCGAAGTTGTAGGAACTCTGTCGAAGCCGCCTGACTCTCCATTGTGTCACTGAGCTGAACTGTGACAAAGTTGAGGTGGCCCAAGCCAAGACTGAAGGCCTCAGCTGCTGGTGAGCCGAGCCAATGCATGGTGAAGGCCTTTGCTAGGGTGACAAGAGCAGGGTGCAGGGAGCCAGTGCATGTTAGCTAGCTAGAGCGCGTTTGGTAAAAGTGCAGACAGCTTGGGAGGTGCTAATGAATGCCGGGCATTGCTAACTGTACTGTACCCAGGCTTCGGGCGCAGCCTGGCAGCCTCCTGTCCCTCCTGCCCGTGCAAAATGTGAAAGATCAACCGGTTGGAGCGAGCAGACGGGAGCAATCACACACACACACTTACACACTCCGAGCGCACTTGCTTTAGCCGCACAAAGACACACGTGTGCATGAGCGGGGATGCACGCTGTCGCAGAGTCAGTCGACGCACGCGGCGTCTCACAGAAACAAATGCGCCCACACTCCACACTCAGAGAGACACACTCAGGCCTGGCTCATCGTCGTATCACATCATGAGGGCACCAGCCAGGCCGAGCCATGAGGCTTCAGCAGAGATGATTCAAGGCCCCCCCGCTGGGTCCGGGCTCAGTCAGCCAGGTGGAGCTCCTCAGCTCAACAACAGCAACTCCATCTCTGAGCGACTAAACGTGGAAGAGGGTTTGTGCAAATGAAAGTACGTTTGCAGAAATCCCTTTTAAGTCCATGAATAATTCTAACACTCAGACAGAAGCTCCTTCTAAGGAGTTCCCAGACTTTAGTTTAGAAGATGACCAGAGCCAGAGCAGCTCCTCGGATGAAGACCAAAGTTGAAAAAGTTGAATTCCGAAAGTTTAAGGTGGCAAAAAAAATACAATCTTATCAAATAATTGTTCTAGTTTCTGTTTTAAACATCTTATTATACATTTGATATTATGTATTTGATATACATATGACATTTGATATAAAACAAAACTAACTTATTAGTAAAGTCCTTGTTTCACTTAACATAATAATTTTATTATTGAATGGAGAGTACACTTATTTCAAGAAACAAAGTAGCCTTGATTTAACTCATAACTGAAATGCATTTAGGCCAGAGGTTTACAAGTAAGAATAGATTTTCGTTTCATTTTTTAAAGTGTAACCATATTATTCCGTTTAGAAAAAATTCAATATATGATCTATTTAGGAAATATGCTTTTATATACCAAATTTAAAGATATAAAATTATTTTTTGAGCAGTAAAGACTGATTTGAAGACATGACATTTCCAACTACCAGAGCAATCTATCTAAATATGAGTATTTAGAGCTAATTTCAAGATTTTGCCTTTAAAAGGCAGGACATTAACATGTATTTTGAGAAATCATATCAAGACAAGTTCTTCTTGTTCCATTGGGAGATTTTTTTTCACTTAAAACCATCTTGTATTTTTTATTTTTTAACTTGAGCAAGAACTTTTTTCCAGCCAAAAAACACAAGTCGCTTTGCACAAGAAATGTGTGTGACGGAAACACCAAAGAAATGTGTCCGTTCATGTAAAAGACACGTTATAGCTGAGAAAATATCAACATTATGGTTACATTTTTATTGTAAATGAAATAGATAGAAATGTTAAAAACAAACTTTACAATTGCATAAATATTCTAAATAGTCTAACATTCAGTAGAGTAAAAATAATTCCACAACCATCATTTATCAGTTTTGCCCTCTGCAAAAACAGATCCTTAGAAAAAGGTCAGACATTCTTAAAATGTTTTAAATATGAAGCAAAAAATCTTTCAGTGGGGTCAGAAAAATGTTCAGACCAAGAATTGTTTTCTAAGAAAAAAAATCTAGTTGTGTTTTCTTAAACTACAAATATTTTTCTCTTGCAAAACTTTCCTTACGACAGAAAACAAAATCATTTTTCTTAAAACAGGAATCTTTTTACTTTTTTCAGATTCAGTTTTTCAGTGCATTGACAATTACCTTTAAAAAAAAACAAATAACGACAGAATATTTCAGAAATGCCTAAAACCTGAAACTAGAATCAACTGCAAAACGTTTTGTTACAGAAATATGAATCTGAATTATGGAAACTCCATTTGACAAAGTGAAACAGGCTCACTCCACTGTGAGTGTTTTAGAAACCAAAAGTGACAATTAAAGACAAAATTAACTGACTAAAACCCTCATACGTGATAAAAATCAAAGAAAAGACAAATATCTTTGTTGATTTGAGTCTAAAAACTCAGAATATCGCCTAAAAAAGAAGAAAGTGACGCCCCATAAATGAAATGCTTTTTGACAACCTGAAATGAAAGCCCTGTTCTTTTTTTTTCACTGTGTGAATAATAAGGCAGCTGCATAGGATGAGTCATATCATTTTACATTTCCCCAATGAATATTTCAAATTTCCTGCTTTGCATTTAAACTAATAAACAAAACGAGTGGTTGAAGACCTCAAAATCACAGTTATGATCAATACCATCCATCTGTAGCCTCCGCTCATGCAAGTCAGCTGAATGGACGTTTCAAATGTTATGCAGTGCGAAGAGAGAGACACGTTATAATTAAGTGAAAAGGCAACTCGCGTGTGTATAGAAACTCCTTTAGAGCAAATCGGGGAATTAATACCTTCCAACTGCTTTTGCATTAGCAAGTTTAACATCCAAATCCCACCTGGTCTGAAGGAACAAAATCGAAGTTTCTCCGGAGTTTCATGTCAAACTTTCCTTCGTGCGTTAACGAGCGTTTTTTAAGTTGGTAGAGTCTCATTAAAAGCTCTTAGTGAGTTGTCTGGAGATGTATCTATTCATTAGCTTCAAAAAGGGTGTCATGTGTATGAATTATGCTAACAGGATCTAATTAGCAGATGCAAATGAGGTTAGTCAAAATTGCCCTGAAAAGACAGAAGAAAAGCTCCATGGGATAGTTGGAGCTCGACAGCTCACCAACCGCCCCCACGCTGGGCACCAAATGTGATGGTTCACCCCTGCTGCTGTTCTGCACAGGAGACGGGACCGGACCACAAACACAGACGCGGGGGAGGACAGCTGTTTTGGAGGCCTGCTCATCAAAAACCCACGCCGTTTCCCTCAGTACCTGCCCGGCTGAACTAAACCAGCCTTCCACCCCTGACACCTCCACACGCAGAGATCCCCCCCCCCTCCCTGTCCCACGAAAAAACGAGTTACACAAGCAGCTGATGGAACTCCAGAATCCGGCGTGAAGAGGACTCACGATTAGCAGCCGCCCACAAGCTCCTGCCATTATGACATAAGTGGCCCAGACTGTGGAGAAACTGGCAGGACCGGGGCAGCAGGCCTTCTGGCCTCGGCCGGCTGCGGCGCCGTGCACGCTCACGCCGAATTCACGCTGCACAGCCAGTCATGGGCAAGTTGGTTCATGGAGGGTTAGAGGTGGGAGGCAGAAAGCAGTGACCTCCCGCCCCGACGAGCAGCCACAGGAGCGGAGTAGAAAGCTGTTGATGGGGTGACTCACATGATGCCCGCTTAGTCTCCACTTCAACTCTGACTCATGTCAAACAGCAGAAAGCATCCAAGGCTTCACCCAAACATGAATCATCTCAGTGATCTTCATACTTCCTGGCTGCAGGTTAGTCTGAATGGAATTTACCTTAAAATTACAGCTGAAGATTTGTTCAATTTTGTTCAATTTGATTTTCTTTATTTCAAACACAAATGAAAAATAAACACAAGAGTTGGAGATGGATGAAACACGACAGTGTACTTGAAAAGGACGGCGTTGAAGATGAACTGCATATTTCTATTTACAGTTTTGTTCCACACATTTACATTACATGATCTATAGCACCTATGCAGAAATGACATTTTTTGTATTTATTGATCATTTCTTGCCTTTTAAGGATCCATTAGTGACATCTTGTAGGTTTTTTTCTTTTTTTTTAATACATGTAAACTCTTGGTTTGGTTTAAACCAGGGGTGTCCTACTGAAATGTACAGGGGGCCAAAATGAAGCAGTGAAGTCAAGTCACGGGCCAAAACTCCATATAGATTGAAAAATTAACTGCAACTGATATGTAATGTTTAACCTTTTCATATAGTGTCTTCTTATGTTATATTCTTTTTTTTTTTGGCTCCACACACGAAACAAACAGGTCTGTCCTTTATATTCATGAACAGATAATCTGCCTCTCACCTGTCTTTAAGTAAGTTATTTCTGGCTTTAAACATGATGAGTGCTGTTTCTAGTTTCACTAGTTCCCATAATTTCAATAAACCCGATTTTAAAAAATAGTGCTTTTGTATGTGTCCCATAATCCACACCATGAACTATTCAAATAGCTTGTAAGATACACAATCACTGTAGATTTGTTTTGTGAGCATTTCCCCAAACTTCTACGGTGTATTGTAAATGTGGTAGTGTTAACGATGAATATATTAGTAGACGTGCTTTGTGGGTGAGTGTATGACAAGTTTAGCTCTGACTTGCTTTATTTGTGGCTTCCAGCTTATTTTGTCGTCCATAATTACTCCAAGGAACTCCATTCAGACACTCTTTCCAAAACACGAAAATCAATACCAAATTTAATCTCAAAGTCTATAGGAATATGGAGATTTCCAAAAATCAGGAATTTAGTTTTGTTGACATTGAGTGAGAGCTTATTTTTGTCAAACCATTGTTTTAGTTTCCCTAATTCTGTATTATTTTTATAACTTCACTGAGATTCTCCCCTGTACATTAAAAAAAAGTAAAAAATAGTTCTCATGTGTACTGATAAACACTTTAAATGAAAAAGGAAAAAAGAAACACAAAATGTTTTTAGTTAGTGAAAAAAAAAAATCAGAAAAATGTACAAATTAGAACCTTGATGGGAAAAAAGCTGCTAATATGAACCAATGGTGTTTTAAAGTCAGACATGAACAGATCAGGTGTGAAGAGGTGGATCTTTCTGCTATTCCAATTCTGTGCTATTCTTTGAGAAAGTGAAACTGCTTGGCTTTGGTGTGAGACCACCCCCTCAAATGTTTTTATTTGCTGCCACCACCAACCACACAGTTGAAGTTCTTGTTGCTTCACCCGTGAGAATATTTCAGAATGTCAAAGTGCAGCGCGGTTGGATGCTGTTTGTGTTTTTCCAAACCGTAAATGTGCGCCGAGTCAAAACACCGGTCGCTTTAGTCGATTTTTTTTATTTTACTGCTGCCAATTATTTCTAGCATTTGACAATTAACAGCTCCATAGGCAAACAAGCAAAAAAAAAATGCAGAAAGACTAACAATAAACATAATTAATTGCAGTTTCACAAAACAAGAAAAGCGAAGCAGAAGCCCTCCTTCTATTTGTTCATTTTGACTGCAGCAGATCCCCCTGTTTTCACACCTCCCACATTGGTTTAACGTGTTGCATTGTCCCCCACACAGCTATTCACAAACACACACACACACTCTGCACATGTATGGGGGAGACCACATCAGCTTGGGGCTCCCCTTTGTCTGCCTCTGCATTAAAGGTGTGACTGTTCATCGTGGCGCTGAGGGGGTGGGGGACGTTCTCTAACCAGAGGTGGGAGGTATCAGCCTGGTGGGTCCTCCTCTGCCAAATCATAGTTTTGATACAACTTTAGCTGTATTGGGGATCCCCTCCATGTATCCATCAAAGCTGTGAAAGGCTGCTGGAGAGTCGCAAAGCCAACATGAGCCTCTCTGTGAGACGTCAGCCTTACTTCACTTTCATTTTCTAATGTGTGATTTCTACACCCTTTCTGGGCTCTTTAAGGAGTTTATAAGGCAAGGTCCTAGTTAAGTTCATAAATATGGTTGTATTAGAATATAATTTATGCTGTAAATGAATGATGTCACAGATGTTTGTTTTTCTCTTATTTTTGGAAATATGCATCTGACGTGGATCTTCACATGTGTTTGTGCCGTTCAGCACTTACAGACGGACTTTTTGGAAATCTTTTGTCGTTTTTTCTGTCTAAGTGGGAACCAACCTTTATAAATCTGTGGCAAAAATGTTTAAATGAGATCGACTCCGATGGAGTTTTTAACATGTTCTTGTAGCATTTTCTGACGATGGAGGACATTTATAAAGAAAATTACATTTTTCTTTATGAAAACCGTTGGAGAATATAAAACATGTTGTTTAAAAAAGATCATAGAAAATACGCTGGGCCCGCCACAAGTTCCCTGCTTTGACCTCTTAGCAACAGGGAGGGGAAGGGGGGCGGGGTTGCTTTGCGCCAACAGTCCCATGCAGGTAGTGGTGGATTTCTAATGTCCTCCTGCCAATCTCTGCAGAAACTAGAAAACTACAGGTTTTTAGATTTGTTGTTAAAAACGGCAAAATTATACTTTGAAAATAAAGATGATTAGAGTGGATACTTCAGGGTTCTGTTTAGCTTAAATTTTCACAATTACATTACTTTTGAAAAAAATAATCATATTATTTTGAACCAATAAAAAATGTTTTACCTACTGAGCAGAAAAAAAACCATAGGTGACAAAAGTTCAAAAACAGGTTTGCATAAAAATAAACCAATTATTTAATTTCATCCAAACTTATTTTATACTTACAGTATTTTTATTTATTTATACATTTTCACCAACAGGCCGAGACCCATTAAAGGCAAATAAATATATTAAAACTGTGATTACAGCAAAATAAAGTAAAATCAAATTAAACAGAGAATATCAATAAAAGAGAAAATAAATTTAATATATCACCCTTTGTTTGTATTTTTAATTTTTTGTGTTTTTATGATCTTCTTTGCAGTTATTCCAGGTCTGAACACATATTGTGGAAATACAGTAAATTGGAGCTCACTTTCTAACAGCTGGCTTTATAAACATACATCACTCTCTCAGACTGTATTGATTTTCTCTTAAATTAACAAAAAAAAAAAAAATGGATACAAAACTTTACATTATTACTTTAAACTTCAGTTTAAAAAGAACATTTTTAAAAGCTGAGATTCTTTCATTTTGTTTTACCTCCAAAACCAGAAAAGTCACAGAAATATTCATATTAGCTAAAAGAACCTATAGGAAAATGGAACTTATAAAACAGATCAGTCAACAGTTGCTTTTTTTAGATTTGTCTATCAATTCTCCAAATACTTTAGACTTTGTTGGAATATACAAATAAAATATTTAATATCCTCCTGACTACCAGAAAAATACAAATAAATGTTGTCCAGTCAGAAGTGTTTAAACTCCATCTAAAACTACAATTCCCAGAGCCCCGCCCATTCACATGTAGTATAATTGCACAGCCCCAAATGTCCTCTGTGGACAGAAGTCTGCAGTGGGTGGGAGACATTATGGTTTAGAGATGTCCTCAGAGGATGAATTAGAATTGCAGGAGGATTTTGACAAATGTCTTCTTCATGTTTAATAAAAAAAAGACGTTTTTAAAAACAGGATTTACTTTGAGCACAACTTCAAATCCGAAACAAGAATCTTTATTCAAAAACAGCCGTGCTTCCTGCTCTGCAGTCACTGTGCAGACAACCAAACCTTTGCATCCTCTTAAATGTATGTTTACTGTGCTCATTACTGTTACCACTACCTTTAAATAACAGTTTGAAAGTGTTTCTCCTCACAATGCATCAAACAGGCTGACATAAATGTTTGCTAATTGGCTAAAGGTATAAAAGCAGCACCGTAACTCCACCCCAATCTGCAGGTTTTCCCTGACTTTTTTAAGTTTGATTTTCAGTTGTCTTTGAGGCAGATGGACGTTATGGTCATGACTTATAGCTTGAAACTTCAAATAATGAATTAATTATTCTCCGGACCAAAGCCAGAATGAGAGATCATATTACTCCAGTTTTAGCATCTCTGCACTGGCTCCCAGTCTGTTTTTGAAATAGATTTTAAAGATTACTTTTAAAGCACGCTGTGGTCTGGCCCCTAAATATAGAGCTGATCTCCTCGTCCCTCATATATACCTGGTCGCAATCTTAGATCTTCTGCAAAAGGCTTTTTAACAATCCCACAATCCAGATTGAAGACCAATCTGGATTGTGGGGCCTTTGCTATAAGAGCCCCGACACTCCGGAAGGGTCCCCCGAAAGAGATCAGGCTCGCTGAGCCCCGACCAGTATGTAAATGTCTTTTAATAACGTACCTTTATAGGCGAGCTTTGAATGATTTTACTGGTTCTTCCATTTAAACTTATGATTGATTGATTGTAACCGCTATGACTGTTTTGTGTGTGTGTTGTGTTTTATTTTGTCGTACTGTCATACACCTCAATACGGTTTTTAATCCTGGTCTTTTTCTTCTTATGTAAATTGTACAGCACTTCGTAATCTTGATTTTGAAAAGTACAATATAAATAAAGTGTATTATTATTATTAAAAAAAATGTATAGTGTAATAAAACTACAATAAAAGGAGTCCGTAGCTACACGTCCAAACAAGTGAAGAAGATACTTCATATACTCCAATGAGTCTGCGAAAGGTGTATTTCGAACTTTCGGTTGACTTTATTGAGTCCTTTAGAGTTTAACGTCAGTAAAATAAGCAACACTTTGGTTTTCAGAGTCCCCTCCACGAACACCAGGTGAGGTCTGGGTTCAGCGCGTCTCTGCTGGTCGGTTGTTTGGAGCTCCATGAGCGTCAGATGAATGTTTGGTGTGTCTAGACCTCCACCATGCCTGACCCGCCAGCACAGAAGGACACACAAACACTCGACAGACGATCATAAGGAACAAATACAGACAGGCTCCTTCCCACCGCCATGTGACTTGGACATAGATGCTCACTGCTGTTCGTAATTTCTTACTGACACCCACCCCTCCACATCCACATATACACTTGTCAAATGTGACACCTCTACCCACGAGGAACAAACCAGGTTCTCTGTCCTCCAGAGGGAACCTGCGTGGAGAAGCTCTCCTAACTCTACCGCCGCCGAGGCATTTCTGCAGCCTTCACATTAATCGAGCCTTAAAGGAAGGAGACATCTGCTTTAGTCTCTATTTATCAGACAGGAAGGCCTTTTGCTGCATTGTTTTCTTCTCTCCCCAGTTGGAGAAGAAGAACCATGGTCCATGGACCTTTTCCATGCTATGTGGGAGTCCCTGCTGTTTCCGTGGCTGCCAGTCAGGCAGTCTCTTCCCTCTGTCCTTGGAGCGTTTGGCTCCGTAACCGCGGGAGCCCATCTGATGTGGTCCTCCCATCTGACTAGCAGCTCTCCTCCCCAGACCCAGACGGCTGGTGGGACAGAGCGGATGAACAGGGCCGCAGATTGTTGTAGACCATTTACATGTAAATACAGAGACCGGGCCTGGGTCTGGGTTCAATATTGAAGGTGTCCGCTGCACTGGGGTCCCTCTGTGTGTGGGTATCCAGGCGTGTGTGCAGACACGCCGGCAAGCGTATATGATTGATGGCAAGATCCAGTACATGTAAATTATACAGCTGCCAAATTGCTACAAATATTTTAATACATGGCCATTCTGTGGTCTCTAATTATATCTAATGGCTGCTGGATGCATTTCTCCACAGCAAAAATAAGAGCCTTTATTTGCAAATCACTTGGCATTTTAAATACCCGCTCTGATGAAAATTGGGTTTTTTAATGTGTTCTTGTGGCATTTTTCTGAAAACTAGGGTTAAGATGACATTTTAAGAATATGGAGCAGACAAATGAAAATCCAGTCTAGTGTTTGTGACGTAGAAAATACGCTAGGCGGGGGTCACAAGCTTCCTTCAGATGCATTTACTGGCAGATGACTACATCCATATAACATATTTTTCGGATGATAAGACGCTCCAGGGTATAAGTCGCTCCTCAAAAAGCGTCGGTGATCACGTCTCCATGTCTGTGTTTCATGACATCATTCAGTCTTTTTTGTTTTTAATGTGACTGCAGGAGTTGGGTCTGAGGGACGGCGCTTTCAGCGGTACTTCCATCTTCCTGGGACGCATAATCATGATTAAAAAATAAAAAAAAGCGTAGAAAATAAATGTAACAGATGATCAGAGTGGTACTTTATTTCTGGATAAATGAACCAAAAGAACCAAAGCATTGAGTGACAGCCTCCACCGTAATCACAGGCCTTCCTGGGTAGCATAATGACATTTTCGAACTGACTTAAAGGGGCATCCAAGGGCCTTCTAACACCTTAAATATAGTTTCGCGTCCCTTGAGAAGCCGGAGATGCCAAGGAAAGATCTCTGTTTCACTGGGGGGTTCAGCCTTAAACCATTATTCATGTCTGCATAACCTCCCTCCCAACAGCATATGCTTGTGCTTAGTAGACAGTAAGTCAGTTAGGGCTTTCCTCTGTGTTGATCTAGAAGCTTTCATACCAGGAGAGAGAAGTGTTAAAACTCTACATTCTCACTTCTGACTCACTGATTTAACCACATTGAAGCAGGAGCAGCAGCAGAATACTCCTGTGGTGTAAATCTGTTTGTGTTCCCTGTCCAAAAAAAAAATAAAAAATTAAAATAGGACAGGAAAAAAGTAAAAAATAAATAAATTAAGGCAGGATTTTCATGAGATGCAGTTTCTAGGATGTGATCAAAGCTTGTTTGGCGATCCTGGTCTGATTTTTTTTATTTTTGACAAAATTAAGTATGGGACAGTCTTTCCTCCTCCCCACAACCCCGGCTCTCCTCAGCCAAAAAAGAGTCTCCCTGTTATAGAAGCTCTGTTATCCTGGAGGTTTAATGCCAAGTCGATACAACTCCAGCACCCTCCCTTACACCTCACGTTCCAGGGAACACATATATCCAGTCTGCGCTGTCAAACTTTTAGCACCTGCTACTTTGCTGTGGTCCCCCAGGCTATGTCAATTTCTCTGGTGGTTCAGGAGGAAGGGCTCGGAGAAATGGGTCAACAAAGGTTGATGCTAAAATGGTTATCAGGGTGAGGCTTGGGCCAGCGGACCGACATCTACTTTTGACGTTGTCGCCTTCGTGTTTCTGCCCAAAAACGACACTCTCGGTATAAGTAAAAGGATGGATGTGTCAAACTCAGTTCACTGCTTTATAGTCAACTGGATGCAATTACTTTGCAACAAATTTAAATGAAAAAAAACATGGATTTTTCGGCAGCTTGCAACTGTATATATATATATGAAGAAATCCGAAGCATGGCCACCTTCCACAACATGTACCTTCCGCCACTTTTCCCAAAGGCCCTGGGTAACACTTTTTTATGCAGTAATCCAAAAATCATGTTATCCTGCCTTAGGGAGTCAAATAAAACAAAGCAGCTTCAATCCTATTTCAATGAAAGCAAGCAGCTCACCTTATTTTACTAAGATTTGACATAAAACAGGGGATTATCAATGCCCCACCCCAAGAAAATCTGGGCTCTCAGATCCCCAGATACACATCTGCTGTAATCCAACAAACCAAACAGGCAGCACCATGCAAGCATGCACGGATGCATAAGGCTGCACGGTCTGACGAAACGATGCAAAGCAGCACCCGAAGCTATTGTGCAATTCAGAAGATTTCAAAGAATGCTAGTTTATCGTGAAGCTCTGCAATGATGGAATAAATTCTCATTTCTTTAAAGTTCCATTCAGATCATCTTTTCATATTTTTTTTTCCAAAGCGTTCCCAGTGGTCTTTTATGAGGACATAGTTTCTGCAGAGCGTCAGGATTATTAGAAGTTCACCCCTGATTTGTGGGCGGGGAATCTTGGCGCATTGCTGAGAGCTCTCTGTTTAAACCAGCTACAGCCCCTCACACCTCCAATCTAACACTAATGGTGCAGCAAAAATGGCGAGCAGTATCAGAGCTATCCAGCCGTACAGTTTAGATCCAGATTCCAGCTCAGGCGAGGAAAACAAAGACCTTCATGGATGTATTTGTCTGCAAGTGGATTCACGAGAGCTTGCAGCTTGCCGTAGTGGCCTCTTCCACAGCATTTCAGCAACAATTTTAATAAAGTAATAATCAGAAATCCAGTTTTAAGCTTCACATGTCCTCCATTATCAGAAAATGCCACAAGAACATGTTAGAAAAGCACGATTTTTGTTCTGTAGAACCAGCCGTCCAATTGGACGTTTTCTGCAGTGCAAGTCTGGTGTGTTTTCTTGATCTGAAGGGAAAGGCTTAAATCATCCTATAAAATGGTGGAGACAGGGAAATAAAGAGAAGACAAAGTACAAGATGAAAGATGCCCTCGAATGCAGAGTTCACGGCGCCATCACCTTTGTATCTTTGAAGACAGCAGCGCATTGGTAACATAAGCTTTCCGTGCGTAAAGACTACAGCTTTGATTAAACGTTAGCTCGCTGGGAAATATACAAGGGGACATCTTTGATAAACTCCTGAAATAAATTCTTTCCAATAAAAACGCTCTTGAGAATGATGATTTGCAGAGGAGCACAGAGCCGCCGCGGTGCACGCCGCTCTCACTCCTTTTCCCAGCACCCCTCCCTCCAGGGGTCTCCGCGGCCGGGATCTCTAATGAGTCTTGCGTTATTAATCCTTGCAATGGGGTACATGAATTCACTCCTGAGCAAAGCCTTCTGCAGTCACTTTGGCCCATAAAAGCTGGAATGTATTCCTTTCATGTGCCGTGTTGATGATGTACTCTGACAACAGTGTGGTAAGACTTCCCTTCCCCTGTCGCGCAGGCCTTCGTCTGGGGCCAAAGAGGGTCATCTCAGACACACTTGGGCTTTTATGGGTGGTCAAAAACCATGCCAACAGGTCACAAATAGGACTTCCTTTATGGGTCGGACCAACACATCCACCTCATTTGGAATTAGCTTATTTATAGGCGTCCTATAAATCAGCTTTATTTTGTTTTCTGCTTTTCTGACGCCTTGAGGGTCACTCTGTGGAGCCACTGCTCGCTATAAAACTTTAGCAGAACGGATCTAAAAAAAAAATAAAATAAAAAATGATGGAAATCTTACTGACAAGGATGAAAATTGAACATGCGGAGCTGCTGGAGGACCGAATCTTTAAGTTCTTCATTTAACAGTTCCTGAAAAAAGGAACAGCCTGAAGACAGAATTAGACTAATAAGGTGCTGACAGCTCAGCTGGGGAATAGTTTAAGGTTTGTTCATACTATAGACTATATTACCGTACAGTTTATTAAAATGTCTTCTCTTAGTAACCTTTTTTTTTTTAACTTGCCTGCTCGTCTAGGCCTTTGTCCAACAGTCGTGCAATACACTTCACTACATATCTGAATTTGATTTCTGAACCCAAAGGGGCATATTGGGACACACATGCTTGAAAAATAGACATTTGTGTTGACTTGATTGTTTTGAAAAAATGTCCCCCTCAGAGGTGCTCCTCATTTTCTGGGTTTCCCAGGTGAATTGTGCTTCTTGAAAAGAAAAGTAGAATAAAGACGACAATCTGTGAAAATCTGCATCCAGCTCTGCTGCAGATGGATTTCTACTGTGAAGTGGGTCAAAGGATAGCAGAAATGAAAGTTTTTTTTCCCCTCAAAGAGCGTGCTTGTCTGCATGCAGCAGTCTGCTGAAGGGTCTCCGTCCTGATTGACAGCCCGCGCTGAGCGCGTGTAGCCCCGGTCCCCTGGCGGACCAATAACCGGCGTTTCTATCCCATTTATGACGCGAGCCAATCTGCCTCCAGCCGAGACTCTCCCTCGGCTTTTCACAGATTTGTATCCCCATTTTCCCCAAATTCATCTCACCCCTTTCCGCCCCTCCTTCCGTTTAGCTTTGACAAACGCACGCGCGCACACAACACGCGGAAGGAAGCGCGAGGACACAGGAAGACTTAACAGACTGCTTTCTGGTCTCTTACTGTTTCCTGTTAATTTTGCGTCTGGGACGTCAACCAGTGTCTCCATCAGTCACTAGAGAGCGCTGTCCTCGCGTGCCGCCCCCCCCTCATCAAAAGGCCGCGGTGCAGTCCAACCGAGGCGGCTTCTCTTTTCATCTGCGTCACGGTCAGTGGCTCGGAAAGTGCGTGCGCATGTGCGTAAAAGAGCATTCACTTTATAAAAAGATAAAAAAAAAAAAAAAAACTTTCATTTTAATAATGTTATAAAGTCTGTCAGGGATGCTTTTTTTAATGCATCCAAGGCTCATCTACAGAGTTTGGTGTTGTGACATAAACGAGGTTTCACGTCTGAAGCAATGAAATGAGAAAAAAAAAAAATTAAAAACGTGGCTTTAAATAAAGGTCAAGTCTAGAAGGCTTTGTCTTTTACCATCTCGAAAACTCACGTTTAATTTTGAAAATTATTTATATAAATATTCGAAATAAATAGATTACATCAAATAGTCGGCTCACATATTATTAATGTTAGTGTCCATGTTAATGTATTTTAAATGACATTAAGATTTTATATTTTATTTTGAAAAAATAAAAATAAAAAAAACGATTAAAAATATTGAGTTTTATTTTCACAAAGAGAGTTTGGACAGTTTTTTTTATTCAAAAAAATGTCGGGAAGTATTGCTTATATTTCAAACGTTTTTACAAAAAACCTGAATTACAGACTTTTTTTTTAATCTAAAAGAAGTCGCTGTTCATTTTTGATTTATTTTCACTCCAGAATATTGACAGTCCAATTATAGGAAACAAGCTGCACATGTGACGTTTTTTTTCACCTTTTTTTAAAATGTTAGTGATGCCAAGCGGATTTTTCGGTGTTTGTTAGAAGATCAAACCTGCTGCTGCTGGTGAGTAAAAAAAAAAAAAAAAAAAAAAAAAACAAAAGAAAGAAAAAACATAAAAACAAAAACCACAAAAAAGGTAATACACTTTTGATTTGTTTCATTTATGACTCGATCCGCACATTTAAGGAAACTCAGTTCGCAGATTTCACACTCATCCTCCCGGATTGATTTGGGAGATTTGAAGAAATACATAAAAAAAGGAAAATCCGCTTCATCTTACATAGCTTTTTTTTTAAAACTAATATTTGAAACAAATTTTTGTATAAAAAAATGAATGTTTTGTGTTTTAGTGGTTGAATAGGCAGTAAGTAAAAGTATACAAGTACCGGTCGGTGTGATGAATTGATAGCGGAAGGCTATTGGCTCTAAGCTCCTGTGTGGTTCTCTGAAGCTCCTCCCCTGTTCCATCTGAACAAGTGTGTGTCTTTGTGTGTGTGTTTTTGTATCTGCCTCTTATAAGAGCCGCCGAGCATCTGATGTCCTGCCCACTGTCAGAGCTGAGCACGCGCCGCTTGTGCGAGGCTGTCACCTCCCCATCAGTCGTCAGGGAGGAGGGCTGCACAGACCGGGGGAGTAGTCGGTGGCATCTGCGAGGTTCGGTGAAGTTCTGACCGATCTGAAGACCATGCAGTTGGAGAACATCCTTCCAAGCTCCAGCATCAACTTACCCAAGACCTTCTACAACCTGTCCTCCACGGACAGCGGCAACAACAGCCCCAGGCCGTCGTCTCAGCTCGACTATCAAGAAGTGGAGCGGCCGGAGTCAGAGAGCAGGAGCGCGCCGAAGAAGTTCCTAGGCGGCGGGGGGACCGGGATGCTGGGCGAGGGAGAGGGGGACGCCTTTAGCAAGGCCGACGGGAGGAAGGGCTCCCCGGGGCTGGGTGAGGACGAGCTGACGAGCGGCCGACGGTACAACATAGACGAACTTGGCTCTGACCGCTACTTCATCTCGTCATCCCAGGCGAGCTCCGACATGGCCAACCCCTGCTCCCTCTTCCCCTACACCGGACAGACCGGGTCGGTGTACACCGGGTCGGGCAGCTCCAGGTACCCGGCCTCGCTCCATTACGGCTCCGTCCTGCCGCCCGCGGGCTTCTCCTCTCCGTCCGTGTGCAGCGGCCGGAGTCAGTTCGGCAGCGGCGGGTACCAGTTCAGCCAGGGTCCAGGCTGCTTGTACCCCTCCTATCCCGGGACGGGGGCAGGAATCGGTTCCATGTCTCTGCCCGGGTCTGCCGCCGGGGCGAGGGCGCAGGTCTACCTGTGTAACCGGCCTCTGTGGCTGAAATTCCATCGACACCAGACGGAGATGATCATCACCAAACAGGGCAGGTGAGCAGGCGCGAGGGCCTCAAGCGGACACCAAACCCGCGCGTAAAGCGCGCGTCTTTTACGCACAAACTTCTGACATTTGAATACCGAAAACATGCTAAAACACTAGAATAATTTCATCCTAGGCCTGCTGCTTTAAATTTTCCAAAATGTTTAAAGTGATTCCTGCATTTTTGCAGATATTTTTATGACCAAAAAAAAAAAAAAAGGTGATCCGTAACAGTAATTTTACTAAAAAATTCACGTTTTTTTATTTTTATTTCCAGGCGGATGTTTCCTTTTCTCAGCTTCAACATCACCGGACTCAACCTCACGGCCCATTACAATGTCTTTGTGGAAATTGTTCTGGCCGACCCGAACCACTGGCGCTTTCAGGGGGGCAAGTGGGTCACCTGCGGGAAGGCGGACAACAATATGCAAGGTGAGTTACGTCACTGACCGGAAAAAACGGCCTTTTTTCATGCCAAAGAAGGCCTAAAATAAAAGAATTAAACGTTTTTACCTCCATGGAGGCCTCAGCTCTTTATAGGAAAAAATGTTTTCAATAAAAACGTGTAATTAATGAGTTTTTTAATCTTTAAAAATGTTGTAATATAAAATAAGATGTTTAAATAACATCTTCTACATTTGGTTGACACATTTCACCAATAGATTGCTTCATATTAAATGAGAATGTTTTATTAAAACAAGTGTCATTTATATTTATAATAATATTAAGCTTTAATCTGATCTATTTATTTTATTAGTTTGAAAATGTTTTTAAAAATCAGTTGACATATTTAGGATTTTTGATGTAGCATATTTATGAAAAAAAAAAAAACAAAGTTAGTGTAAATAAACAAAATATAATAGAAGACATTTATTTTGTGCTTAAAAAGAATTTTTTTGCTGGTTGTAATAATATTGTGGATTTGACTTTAAGGTAACAAAGTCTACGTTCATCCGGAATCCCCAAACACTGGTGCTCACTGGATGAGGCAAGAAATCTCCTTCGGCAAACTGAAGCTGACCAACAATAAAGGAGCAAACAACAACAACACGCAGGTAAGACGTTGATTCTTTTTTCCTCTGCTGGACCGAGTTACCAAAAACTTGGTTGTATCTCATTTCACATTTGAACGGAGCCAAAGTTGGCATGAGCTTGTGCAGTGCTCATTAACCACTTCCCGTTTTCAGATGATCGTGCTGCAGTCGCTTCATAAATACCAGCCGCGGTTGCACATCGTGGAGGTGACAGAAGATGGAGTGGAGGACATGAGCAATGAGGCCAGAACCCAAACCTTCACCTTCCCAGAGAACCAGTTTATAGCCGTCACAGCCTACCAGAATACAGATGTGAGTCTTTGATTATTTGTTATAGTTCTTTGGTGATCGCATCCGCTTCATGCATCGGTGTTTGTTTTTGTTTCTTTCAGATTACACAGCTGAAGATCGATCACAACCCGTTTGCCAAAGGTTTCCGGGATAACTATGACTCGTACGTCTCCTGTACTTCACGCGTCGTGGTTGTGTTGCAGTTGAATCTGAATTTATGCTTTAAATCTTGCGTTCTTGTGTGTTTCTGGATTTGCTCAACAGGATGTACACGGCTCCGGAAAGCGACCGGCTGACTCCGTCGCCGACAGACTCTCCTCGCTCCACACAGATCGTCCCTGGAGCTCGCTACGCCATGCAGCCTTTCTTTCAGGACCAGTTTGTCAACAACCTGCCTCAGAACCGATTCTACACCGGGGAGCGCGCCGTTCCCCAAACCAACAGCCTTCTCTCGCCACAGACTGAGGACCCCAGCGCCGCTGCCTCCGCCCAGCGCTGGTTCGTGCCCCCAGTGCAGCAGCCAGGCTCCAACAAGCTCGATCTGTCCTACGAGAATGACTATTCCACCAGCAGCCTGCTGTCGTACGGCATCAAACCTCTGTCTCTGCAAACGTCTCACGCTCTCAGCTACTACCCAGACTCTGCCTTTGCCTCCATGGCCGCAGGCTGGGGCACCAGAAGCTCCTACCAACGCAAAATGGCCACGGGGCTGCCTTGGTCCCCCCGCCCAAGCCCTCCGGCCTTTTCGGAGGACCAGCTGGGGGTCACTAAAGACAAGCTGCCTGAGGAGAACCTGCCGCCGACCTCCACCTGGATCGAGACGTCCAGCTCACTGAAATCGTTGGACTCTATCGATTCCGGCGTGTACTCCATGGTGTGCAAGAGACGCAGGATGTCACCCGGGGGCTCGAGTACAGAAAACTCCCCCACCATCAAGTGTGAGGACTTGACCACAGAGGAATACAACAAGGACAATCCAAAAGGCATGGGTTATTATGCATTCTACACAAGCCCCTAAGACTGTATTTATTTAAGCTAAATAATTGTTTATGACTCCATGTTCGCCATTCCTCGTTAATGTCTTTTTTGTTTTGTTTTTGTTTTCTCTTTTCTCTAAAGGTGCCAAAGCTTAGTGTCCCCCCCCACCCTCAAGCAAGCTGAACAAGGTTATTTTTCCAGGCCAGCCCCCCCCCCTGCCCCCCCCCCCCTCTTAAATGAGCAGAAACATGCATAGTGGTTGTCGTTTTGTTGGGTTTTTATTTTGAAAAAGCATGTTGAGTTTTCTCCAATTATTTTTGCAACTTTTTTAAACTGACGTGGAACCCCCCCCTGCATATTCGATCATATCATTTTTGTTGTACAGTATTTGTGCACTTTAGGACGTGATGTATCTTGTACTGTACAAATTGTCTTCATTGAAGTGGTATTGAATGGATAAATAAAATTGCTTTTCATAAAGCAGAGTCAAATGACTTCTTTGATATGTGTCCTTAAAAAAAAACAAGGTATTTTATTTTGAAAAGCAAAACACATTCAAGAAATGGGAGTTTTGAGAAAAAAAGTAGCAAAATATTGTGTTTTTGAGCTATAAATCTTGATTTCTTTGATGCACATTTAATTTCTACTTTTTTCGCATGACTTCTAATTTTATGAAAGATAAATATTTTGTAATAAAATGGGAATAAAGATCCTGTTATGTATTGTAGAAACTATTATTGATGGATAAATATTGGAATTATAACTTGACACACCTTGCAACACACATTTTTATATTTTTTCTCATTTTTCTTCCTTCAAAAAATCAATTTTCCATCCTCACATTCAAGCAATAAGGATTTTAGAGCCCCCGAATGAGGAAATAATTTTCAGTTAAACTGGTTTATTTCTAATATTTGTCACAATCGAAGACTTTCAAGTCCTCCACTGTTTAACTGCGATCATGTGAGCTAGCTGTCCCATTGTTCTTCGTGCAGTTTTCAAACGTTTTCTAAATAACTAATGCCTCTCCGTGTGAGGTTCACAGAAACATAGGGAAATTGAAAGCAGAGCAGCAGCATCTATAAGAGCAAAAGTTTACTTTGACACCTTCTTTCTATGCTGCGTGTTTGTGTTTTGTCCAAAAATGCACAATTGGGGATGAAATAAATCCAAGAAATTCAGAGTCACAACAATCACGCAAACACTCCTTGGCCGGCGTTGCGGGCACCTGCTCCTCTCCAACAAAAATACCTCGTCTCTTCCCCAATGAGGAACCCAATTTGAATTGATTTACATACTCAAATTCTAATTAATTCTGTTGTCAGACTCCTTGACAAAGTGAGGAGCCTGACTAACTCCAATTAACACCTCCTAACAAGGTAGAGTGTTTGATTGTCCCGGCCTCTCAGGAAAGCTGTAAGAAAAAGGCTCATGGGTAAGGAGGGGGGAATAAAAATGTTTTCACTTGTGCTTGTCAGCAAATAGTATTTGAGAGCATCTGATGATGTTTTTCTTCTCTTTTGTCATGTCTTGACCTCCGTTGATAATTTGTTGTGATTTGGAGAACAGCTGTCAGGATTCTATTGGACAATAATGGCTGAAGGTGCAGCGGGTGCCATGTGTGAGGCTCCAACACCGCATGGGAGGCTCTTTAAATAGAGTCTGATGTACATGTTGATGCTCAGGATGTGCTGCTGTATATGTTCTTATTGAAAACCTGAAATCCATCTCTGAAATAGAAGCCATGTCCACAAACAGGTTGTCTACAGATTTATGGAAGTTAAGGAGTTTTAGGACCTTTTCAAGAAGTCGTGCAGTTTGCTTCATTAGGATTTCTACTCACTGATTTTAACTACTACGAACAATCCCTGTTTCTAAATCAGTTTTCCATAAATTCACTCTTTCATCTATTCCTGCTCTGGCGAGCCTAGGTTCATTAGCTGGCTCAAGTAAACTGATTTACTTCACGACCTTATGACAGCTCAGCCTGGAAAGATTTTTGTTTATTTTTTGGTGACAGGAAGTCACTAAATTTAAGACCTGTTAACCAGAATGTAATTTTATTGTACTTTAATTTAAAGCAATTCCGACACCATGCTCACTACTTTTTTTTTAAACAATGGATATGATGTAATCGATTTCACGAAGTTAAAATATAATTAATTTGAGTGTTTTGCAACAATTATTTATGAGTCCACTGTCTTCTGAAGATAAAAACGCTGATGCTTTATCAAAGAAATACATGTAAATGAATTTTTTTGGTTAAAAAAATGTTCCGACGCAATGCATTGTGGTCTATATTCGCCGATCTTTTTATTGGAGTCGGTCTGTAAGATTTTTTAAGGATCTGCAGCCGCCCTGGCAAAGTAGCACAGAAAAAAAATAATGCTGTGTTTTCACTCTTATTGTTTTAATTCAGTAAATCTTCTGATGCTCCTTTTGTGGTGAAAGTCTGCAAAGGTTTAGAATTCATCTCTAAAATTTGTGACCATTCAAGCAAAAGGTACGACAATCAATAGACACCTTGGCTGCATGCGTGCAAGTAGCACGTCCCATGTTTACCTGAAGGAGATTTGCACACTGGGAGGATGTCAACATTGTTCACTGCAGTCCTATAATTGACTTTGTTTTGTTGGAGGTCTGGGAGGAGCTTTCAAAATAAAACCAGGCCTTTGTGAGACCTCTCTGCATGTTTGGTGTGTGCGGATGAATGGCCGCACGCCTTTGTCCTTCCCTCAGGCCGTCCTTTGGTTACCATTTTGGGAATCCGTGTAAGGCGGGCCAAGGAGGCTTTGGAGATATTTGCTCTGAAAGTGCTGACATCTAAACACACATGGCGCCCCGAGGCCGTTTCCTCACCTTCAGTCACACACTATTACTGCTCTCACTGACTAAACGCGGCCGCGGGCAGACACGTGTCTGGGTCAGGATCTTTTTAAAAGTCGGCTCCACTCAAAGTGCAGCAATTATGTTTCCTCTTCACGCCATATTTTCTCTTTTCGTGTGTTGATAAATGTCACCTCTTCCATGGTCATCAAGCCAGTTAGAATTATTTGGAATTGTTCCTCGGGGACACTCGAAGTCGCATGAAGTTGCTGTGGTGCCTCTGATCTCCGTCTTTTATGATCTTATTAATCACTTTGATTTTTGTGAAAGATTTTGTTATTTTGAAGTCGTCATTAGAAATCAGATCCAGTCATTAGAATCAAAGCTAAGGGGAAGACCAAAACAAACATTTGAACAAGGCAGTTGAATAAAATCTCAGTTATTGAGACTTTTGTTCCATTGGACGTCGTTTTCTGCCATTTAATGGCTTCTGTTTAGTTTTTTTTTAATTGTCATTACTGTTGGGTGGATCTCAGAGTCGCTGTATGACTTACATTTCTGGTACAGTGAGACCTCAAGTTATCATTGCCACAACAGTTTGAACTAGAGTGTTGAGTGTTGGCACAGTCCACGGAGGTGAAGAGAAACGAAGGTGCCGAAGAGCCTGGTGTCAGTGCCCTCAGACGGCGTGTGCATCAAGCAAGCGGGGCCACGGTCCACTGGCGCGTGGATAATGGTGGAGCGTCTCCCACGGCTAAGCTGCACTTAACAGTACATTGATTTCAAACCTCTGCCTTCCCTCTGGAGGGCAGTGGAACGCTCCTCAACAGGTCATACCGCTCCCCGGGTCTTCAGCGCCACCATTTACCGTCCCCAAGATGCACCCCTCCCACCAACCACCGGTCCTTGTTTCGATTGAGGTGCACCACGTTAGCCGTAGGACTCCCCCCCCCCCTCTTTCCTCCTGCGTCCCCGAGGATGCAGGGGGAGGATGCCTCACAAGATCTTCATCTTGAAAGCAGCGTGTTGGGGCAGGGCGCACTGAGGCACCAAGGCGGAAAAGCTCTGTGGTCAAAATCAATGCAATGGCACTTTGGGCAAGCATTCGTACAGATTTAGGAATTTTCTACTCTCCCCTGGCCCCCTCTGAGGTCCCCAGCACTCAAGAGAAATTGTATTCTGACAAAAAGAATGGTTATTTCAATTCTTGAGAGAAAACTCTACAGAAGCCTGTGTCTAATTAAAAAAAACCTGAGATCCAGCTACATGAATTGGGATTTAACACAAGACTTTCTGATTCTGTTCCAAAGATGGAAACTTTCTTTTGCATTACATACCACACTTTATCAACTCCATCCTTTCTGATGGTCTCAGCACAGGTGGATGCCAGAGTGCTGCCTCTTCTTCTTCCACTCGCTCTGACTCATCTCCCAGCTGCATTGCACCGATGCATGTTTCAGGAGAAGAACACAGCACACGTCTATGTGCACTAATAGGCCCCTCAGCCTCTTTAAGATTCGGGGCACAATTAAGAGGTGATAGTTTGAGCTCCCACCTCACAGTTCTATTTCGGAGCTGCAGCGTGATCGTGTTGGATGTTGATGGGCGGGTGCTGAACAGGCTCTATTTAAAAGAAGATGCCAGGCAGCTCTGAGGGAACTTTGCATTGTGTTACTGCTGTACTGATGACATGGTTATCAATCACTGCTTTAAAACGAGAATAAATAATTAATTGCATTTTTTTACTGGCTTTGTTTGTCAATAGGTATCTTTAAATGTGTTCAGGAAGTTAGAAGAGATCAATAAATTATTATAAATGGCTTTTTATCTATGCTTATTGAACTTTGATTGTTTTTATACCATAACATAATCCATATGTATACAATGTATTATTATATATTAATTCAAAACATTTTATTCATTCAATTTAAAAAAGAATTGGCCTTTTCTGACCATTAGAAAATAGCTCGGTACAGCATTGCCATCTACTGGTAGAGTCAACTTACTACACAATTCTTGTGCAGTTTTGGAACCGAAAACTGAACAGTAATTTTTAAAGGTAAATCCAAGACTATTATTGCCTTTTATGTGTTTTTTTTAAATTTATTTAACATTGCTTTTGCTGCAGCGTGCTGTTTCCATAGCAACAGATGCACACTGTTAGTGACCAAAAGAGGAAAATTAATGACAGGAAAAAAAAAAAAAGTAAGAAATAATTAAACTTGAGTTCAGTGTGTGCCTATTTGTTTGCTTTCACTTATGTTTCACATGTTCACTAGTTTTATCTAACAATAATAATGCACATTTTTCTTTTTGGTAAATAGTTTTCAGGTCTGGCTCATCAGTGTCAGGTCTTTTTTCACCTTCTTGTCTTCCCGTTGGGTCACTGTTTTACAGATTTTCCTTTTTCATCCTTGAGTTCAGTTTGTTCAAGTTGATGCTAGATTGAATGGAGTCCTGGATTAAATGGTACGTTGCAAATAAGACACATATGGCGGGAAGGGATCAGGTTCTTGTCATTAGGTCTGGTCTCCTGCAGTTTAGGTTCCAGATAAACTACTCCTAAAAAAAAATCTGTGCAGTTAAGTTTTAAAACCATCAAGAATTCTGGAGCGGAATTGGCTTCTTAGCATAAAAACAAAAACAAACATCATCTCCAGTCAGTGGGTTTTCCAATAATGACCCAAAAGACACGTTTGTAGAAACGATTTACAGAATTGAATTGAAGCAATGCTTATTTATATCCTGGAAGGTGCACAGATATCTTTAATTTCAGACAATCACTATACTTATCTAAATCTTTTTACAAGAAAGTACAACATTGCTCCAAAGATATCAAACTATTAACTGTGAATGTGGGTCTTGCTGCCCATCCTTAACAGGAGGATGCCGTTTATAGCCAATCGAATATGTTGGAAACTGACCTATAGCACTGTTTTATATAAGACTGAGACAACAAAAATGGATTTCTTTTTTTGCTGTTTTTTTTTTAAACTTTTCCTGTCCAGCAGTTGAGCAAACAGATGAGGTCTCTTGTGTTGGACAGATTTTACTGTTACAACAGGGGGTTATGGATTTTTTTTTTACACACTTGGTGTCTATTTGAATAAACCCCTTTTTTATTTGAGGCTAAACTTTATTTGCTGTTGAGGGTGTGGCTGTGGAGAAGCTCTAGGGCGGTCGACCCATGATCGTAAGATTGCAGGTTCGATTCCCGCCTTCCACACCCATGAGTCAAAGTGTCCTTGGGCAAGACACTGAACCCCACCTTGCCTCTGGTGGTGGGCAGGTGCCTGTGTTTGTGTGTGAATGTTTGTGACTGGGTGAATGGGTCTGTGACTGTACAGCGCTTTGGGCTTTGCAGGTAGGAAAGCGCTATATAAGTATACACCATTTATTTATATTAATTATGATTGTATTCTTTTTTTTTATTGGACCAGACGGAAAAGAAGAAGAGACAAGAAGAGAGTTTGAGAAAAGTGGGTTTAAGGATGTTGGAGGATAAATAAGATGTAGGAGGGGGTAGAACCACAAAACAACACGCTGCTAGAGGTTTATCATAGTTACTGTCAGACATAGATGTTGGTCAAAGGGGCGGAGCCTGTCCAAAGACACACTCAAATGTTATGGAGATACCTGTTGGCTCAGAAAAAAAAACCTTCACACGCATACATGTTACCACACACATACTCATGCATACAAATAAACACATGTAAAGCATGTATTATTCTCTCATGCATACTATTGACACCTGTGCTTGACTGGGATAGCAGATCAAGGGAACATGCATAACCAATGTCAGCCACCCAGACCACCAGGGCCAACGGGATCCCACCAGGTTCCCCAGTGCCAGAATGTTAAAGGGGCCACGGGGAGCGCAAGCCCCAGCCCAGCCAGAGAAGACCCCTCCCGCTGTGCTACATTTACAAAGAAAACTGGAACGTGGTAACCGATGTAGGCAATATTAAACACAGGTACAGATCCAAAAACAGATCAACTGTAAGTGTAAAAAGACATGTGACAAGATGTGATTAGAGGATTGTAATGATAGGTTATACAATACAAATATGGATGAGAGAGGACGCAAATGAGTATGTCTGAGCACTAAGACAAGTAAACGCAAAAAAAAAAAAAAATCATTGATAAGATTGGAATAATTGATAGATATATCCACTCTACTTGAACTCCCAGTGTTTTAAAAGGAGACCAACACATCATGATCAGGGACACATGATCACATAAAGGACACCCGTTACCTTCACTGGTGTCAAGCCAGCCCTCTCTCGTCGAACGGCTGTCAAGTGAGCCCTCTCTCAAAAACAGTGTGCCGCTTTTTTACATACATTGCGGTAAAAGCAAGGAGGACTTATTTTTACGGTGGAAGCATACATTAATTCAAATGTATATCCCTCCCTCTGAGAGATATTATCAAATTTATAAAGTTATATGTCAAATGTGGAATTTCAAAACAAGACCTAATAATAATATGTATGAATGCAAAATTGCCTTATGTTGACAAGGCTGTAAAATGAAAACTCCTAGTTTCCACAGAGTCGTTTCATTTCTCAATGATAGTATCCCACCTGATGATGTCACAAAAAAAGTTTCAGACCGATCTGATGTGGAATTTCAAAATAAAACTCAATTGAATTTAGGTATGAATGCATTATTGCCATATGTTGACAAGGCTGTAAAATGAAAACTCCTAGTTTCCACAGAGTCGTTTCACTTTTCACTAATAGTGTCCCACCTGGATACGTCACAAAATAAGTTTCAGCTGGATGTGATGTGGATTTTCAAAATAAAACTCAATTGAAATTATGTATGAATGCAATATTGCCACATGTTAACAAGGCTGTAAAATGAAAACCGCTAGTTTCCACAGTCAATTCCACAATTGTTGGCTCTAAAATGAAAGATACATGCTTTATAACTGAGTGACAACACCAGGTGGGACACTATCAGTGAGAAGTGAAATGACTCTGTGGAAACTAGGAGTTTTCATTTTACAGCTTTGTCAACATAAGGCATTAACGCATTTATAACTGATTAAAATTGGGTTTTATTTTGAAATTCCACATCAGATCGGTCTGAAACTTTTTTAATGACCTCACCAGGTGAGATACTATCAGTGAGAAGTGAAATGACTCTGTGGAAACTAGCAGTTTTCATCTTACAGCCTTGTCAGTTGGCTCATCCGTGCTCCTGTACCTGGCCGTGTACCTCGTCTCTGCTCCTGCTCCTACACCTGGCTGTGGTTCCTGTCTCTGGCTCGACTCGCGCCCCTGACTGTCCACAACCACGGCTGGATGAAGCTCGTCTGCTGGACTTTAAATATGTAGATGTAGAGTTAGATAAGTTAATTCTTCTCTATCAGTTCTGGTAAACCGCCTGTCCGTCCTGGGGGAGGATCCCTCCTTCATGTGGGCACCCCTGAGGTTTCTTCATTTTTTTCCGGAATCAGGTTTTTTAGGAGTTTTTCCTTACCGTGAAGGGGGGTCTAAGGGCAGGGATGCCAGTATAGCTTAGTTAGATTGTTAGTTTATTTTAGTATTTTGCCAATTGACTAGTTGTATTGATGATCCATTTGAGTTCATGTTTTACTTTATAGCCCATCGAGACGACTGTTGTTGTGATTTTGGGCTATACAAAAGAAATTGAATTGAATTGAATTGTCAACATAAGGCAATTTTGCATTCAGACCTGATTTCAATTGGGTTTTATTTTGAAATTCCACATCAGATCGGTCTGAAACTTTTTTTGTGACATCACTAGGTGGGACACTATCAGTGAGAAGTGAAATGACTCTGTGGAAACTAGGAGTTTTCATTTTACAGCTCTGTCAACATAAGGCAATATTGCATTCATACCTGTTTTCAATTGAGTTTTATTTTGAAATTCCACATCAGATCCCTCTGAAACTTATTTTGTGACATCACCAGGTGGGATACTATCAGTGAGAAGTGAAATGACTCTGTGGAAACTAGCAGCTTTTTTCCTAAACATAAGTGAACATTATAGTAAATTCTCTTCAATATGTGATTTTAATTTGGTATTTAATTGATAATTCAACTGAAACATATAATTAAATATACACATATAAATATATAGTTATATACGGGGAGGGGGGTGTATGTGTAAATAGTATATACATATGAGTATAATGACAGTTCTTACTCTTTACATTTACCCGAATGAAGGCTTTCTTGCTGTTACCGCAATGTATGTAAAAAAGCGGCACACCCTATTTGAGAGAGGGCTCACTTGACAGCCGTTCGACGAGAGAGGGCTGGCTTGACACCAGTTACCTTCAGGACGGCGGTACAGAGCAAATAATAAAAAATAAAAAACAACATTTGCATTTAGGATAACAGAAATGAGGCTTCATTTAACTCATTAAAAAGTCTAGTGTTGTTATAATTGTACATTTGAAAATAAATAAATTAATAGTTTTTCAGTTTTCAGTACAGTACCTCTTATCAAACAAGCATAAACCCGTTTTGGAGCCCTCGAAGCAACTGATGATTAAGCCCCGCCCCTATCTACATTCTTTAATTTCACTGGCTCACGATGTCATGCTTTCAAATGTGATTGACTGTCTTCTGCCGCGGGGGCGTGTCCTTCTTCTGTCGTTGTGGAGAGGAGGGGGGACAGCCAGTCTCCCTGGAGCGTCAGGCGGCCCAGCCCAGCCTGTACGGCACATCAGCCGTTTGTGAGCGCATCCGGTGGTTTTGGGGCCGGAATGCTGACATGGACGAACCCTTGGAGCAAATGAGACCCCTTCTGAGAGCCGTGAGTACTCGGAGAACGACCGGTTCCTGTGGGGAACCTGAGTGAGGGAACATCTCTTTGTCCGGAGCTGTGATCGTTAGCTCTGCGGCAGAAGTGCGGGGGATGCTGGGGAGTCGGAGCCGGTGCGGCATCGTCCGCCGGGGACCGCCTTTGTTAGCCGGCTTTCTCTGCCCCGGACACGTGGCGGGGTCCCACGTTACTGTCCACTGTTCTGTTTTCGGTAAAACGACACGCAGGTCCGAAATACAGCCGTAAAGGGAAAGTGTTAGCCGCGCGCGAGCCCGGGTTTTTTAGTTAGCAAACTTTTGCAGTTGAGGAAACATTTGCCGTAAATCAGGCCGATATGAAGTGACGCGCGTGGCTTTGAACATCCTATAAATAGTTTAAGGTGCGTGACTGCGCTGCCTTTACGGCTGCACGCTGGGTCACAGACTTCCTTATTAACACAGAACTCACATTTATATGTCAAAGTTTGTGTTTTATTAGATGTGACTCGGAACCAGAACCCAGTTTCGGATCTAAACCGGTTATTTTCAGCCGAAGCAGCTGCATAGCCGAGGTTTTATATAGTGAGGTGTTGGGTTTAACATGAAAGTGGATTTATGTGCATACAGAATGCCAATCTGTACTAGTTATATAGTTATAATATAAATAATGATAAACTTCTATTTGTTTGAATGGTTCAAAATAAACATACATTTATTTTGATTTTGCATTTAAGGTGTCAGTTATTGTATAAATACTTGTCCCATTTCTTCAACACTTTTATGTTCTCTGATCGTGATGGAACCCTCCTATCACACAGGTTTTAGTGCTAAATTCTTTTGTTCTTTCAGCCTATCAATTTGTATTTACTTATTTGACAGGAACCAAGTTTTTAGGTGTGTAGAGCAGTCCTTCTTTAGTAATACTTCACTGGCTTTTAGATGAGGACCTTGTTCTGCTCACATGTTCTGATGTCAACATGCAAAGCTTTTGAGTGGTGGAGGGAGCCACATTATTTATTAGCTTAAACAACATCCGTAAATTAGGTGGATGTTTTGTTGATCTTGGTTTTTATATCTGTCACACGCCCCTTTGCAGTTCTACATGCCATACTTGTGCAATCCACATTTAGTTATACTGTAACTAACTTTTTAACATAATATTAGAAGTTTGGATCTTCTTGGACCTCTTATCTAGGCATCATGCAGACTGAACCAAGTTGATTTTTTAGTTTCACATCTAATTTTTTTTAAATGGACAACTTTTTTGGAACTTTTTTACCCAAAAAAAGTCATCACTGTTAAGATGTAGCATACAAATTCCTTTAAATATCTAAACAAACCAACATGACAAGTAAATTTAACCTTTTCTTAGAATTTTCTGATGATTATTTACACGACAAGAGATAGCAGAGGTGAGGATACTGGAAGGAGTGTTTGATGGACAGATCAGAAATGAATCCATCAGAGGAACAGCTCATGGTAGACACGCTGAGAGGAGGAACAGTGATGATGATGGTACAAGGATGCTGAGGTTGGAGCTACCAAAGGGAGGAGCAAAGAGAGGGTTGATGGATGTAGGGAAAGAGCACATGTGGATAGAGGAGAGGGTTAGATGGAGGGGATAATTTGCTGTGGCGCCCCCTAAGGGGAGCAGCAAAAATACATAAGAAAGTCTTTTTGAGGCTGGATGTTCTTCTTACCATCACAGTCGTTTCTTAAATGTGATAAATGTGCTAAAATCCATTAGTAACGGGTGTTGATCTAAAACTGTGTACATGGTGGTTTTGTGTGTCACTAGTAATGTCCGAAAAATGTTGGCTTTGCTTCTAAATGAACGCTTTCATTACAGCATTTTCTGTTTGTTTTGGACTTTGAAACTACTTCAGTTCCACATTTTAATTTACTTGGCACTAAGAGTGGTAATAAGTGCGTGTAGAGAGCTCCGACAATACGCTTAGCTCTTAACTACAGCCTTTAAGTAGTATGTTAGGACCAAGTTCCACGCGGCTAATTAATGCCAACTAAATAGAGCCTCTTTGTGCATAGCATAGGTAATCCTCAAAAGTGCTGTAATAAAAAGAATGTGATTGAAAATCAACAGGCAATTTGAAGGACTCAGTTTTGCATGGATGGTTCATTGCTTTTTAGCCCTTTTGGAGATGCACCAATAAGTCGGCAAGGACTAGGACTGGAGGATTTTTCACATGAGCTCGTTTTAAAGGGACATGCATATACGTGTTTGAAAGTCTTAGTCTGTGTTTGGCCCGGTGCAAATTGTTTTGTTAGCAGTTTAATAAAAAGTCATTCATCGGATGCAGTGAGACAAAGAATAAGGTCACAGACATCTGGCTAAAATAAAAAAATTCATAAAAATATAGAAAAAATTAGCCCCAAAATGTAGTGTTTGGTTAGCTTTGCATTTAACAGCAGTTTCAAGTTGTTTAAAACAGTGACCAGCAACTCGTGATTTTTCTAGTAGAGACTCGTTAAATATGAGCTGAAGCTCGTGTCCTTTTGACTCTTCCTGAAGTACAACCATTGACTGTATCTTTCTGTAGAAAATTGCTTACTTCTGCATTTAACCACTGAAGCAAATTCAAAGTTGCCTTTCGTCTCACGATACGGGCGCCGCCATGTTGAAGCCAGACGTCATCTGTAAGCAATTATTGGTCTGAGTCAACATTTTTATGGCAACCACTCTTTCCAAACAGGAGTCAGAAGGCCACACCCCTACCACTTGAAAGTGGGCTACACAAAATCTGTCTAACGTTTTAAACGTTGGACGTGGGGTCCAGCAGGCTCCACACACTTTTATTCCAGCATCTGATTGGTCAGTTTATAACTGGAACTACAAAAAATATGGAAAAAAAGAGGATTATGAAGATCCAGAACGGTTCTTCTGACCAATACCGGTTTATCTCTTTATAGATGTCTATGGGATTTTATCTTCTTGGAGCCAGTAGGTACTTCCTGTTCGGAACACCAAGGGGGAAGGGTCACTCAGTCTACTTCTCATATACAGTCAATGGGTGTAACCAAGAAGCCCCCCCCACACCCACACCAAAACCACCAATACGCCCCCCAGTATTTCCAGCATCTCCCCATCAGGGGCAGTTGCATTTAAAGGTCGGACTAATCCTGTCTGCTCTCAGGCAGCATGACAGGCCGACAGCAGTCAGAGCTCAGAACCGAATGCTCTGGCTTCCGTTTTTGAGTCCATCTGAAGGATTCTGGCTGTTCCTAAATCAAGCAGCTCCATACTGACAAGTGTTTTTGTTAAACTTTGGCAAAAAGAGAGAAGGTGGGTTTAATAGACTGATGTCCATAGTTATGTCTTTAACATAAGCAGTTCCAATGTTTTCTGCTTTAGTTTTATTATCCCAGTGATATGTGTTTGTTTCTCTTTAGCCAACAGTTCTACCAAATGATCCTTTAACACCCAACCATGTGAGTGGGAAGGTAGTTTGGGGCTTTCAAGGCTTTCTTTTTACCAAAAAAAGGAATATTGATGGTTCAGTGTCAGCCACAGTCATAATAGTAAAAAGAAGATCCTAAGATTTTTGTTCCAATTTGCAGTTCAAGTCTGTATGATATTTGTAATAGTTTGCCTCTCCTGTGGTGGATTTGAAGCTTGTTGTCTCAAATCTTGTGTTGCCATGGAGATGGTCTTTGAGAAGATCTTTATGAAATGTCCTACGGTTGCTTTGTGTTTACTTTTTGTTTTCAGCCTTCTGAGATCATCAGTGGAAAAAAGTATTTGAAATTTTTTTTCTATTTGGTCCCCAAAAATAAAAGCTAATGTCTTCCTTTACAGCTATATATATTGCCCTCTGGTTAAGTTAACCCGCTAAATTTATCAATGAAGTTTTGTTTTACTAAGTTAGGAAACATTCATATTAGTTAATAGATTAAATGAACATATCAGAGATTTATTTGACAGAATATATTTTTAATAATACCTTTCATATATATTTAGAACATTTAGGTCATACCAGCTGAACAGACGTGTTGAAATCTTTATGGAAATGTGAGGATGCCTTCATTTTTCTTTCTTTATTCTTCATTGATCAGACACATATATAACCACCCAAAACCTGGGTGTCTTCTAGTGGGTCCTCATCAGCCTTTAGATGTCACCATTTCTGCTGAATCCATGCAACCTTTGAATCCATTTTACATAAACGTTTAGAGAAGTTTGGTTATGTTGATCTCGCACTTACCGTCTGTCCATTTTGTTGCCCAGAGGGCATTTGGAATCAGGCAAGGGTAAACAGGGTTTGCTTGAATTAAAATAAGGGGCTGTTTAATAACTGCTCATGTTTCAGAAGGATGTTCTTCTGCGATGGCTCGTGTTGTGGGAAGCAGCCGGTATTGCAGCCTGTTGACAGAGGCAACCTTGAAGCTTTCATCAGGATTGTGAATGTCAAAGTAAAAAAAGCACGGATGCATCTGGAATTTTACCCAATGCAGTTTGGAATATTGAGTGCACATGTGTTCCTGTTTCTATTTACTTGTGTTGTGGGGGGGGATTGCTCTTCATTTTTGACCTGAATACCTTAGTGGCCAAGGATCTGCATGTCCTCCAACTGCGCAAGTGTGTCCCCTGTGTGGTTCAGCGCACGTGTGTGTTGTCAGGCTCTCGTCTATGAAATATTCATGGTCGCACGGTGGGATTGGACGCGTCGCAAAGAGCGGGCTGTCGGGGTACGGCAGAGCGAGCACTGTGTTCTGAAGCAGCTCCCTCGCTCTCCCTCATCCTCCTTTTGTATAAGGCAACGAGCGCAGGAAGAGGCAACATGCACGCCTGACACCGTCCCCGTTGGTGCTCGGCTCACAGACGCCCCCCACGACAAAAATAACCACCAGGAAGAACAAACGGCTTCAAATTCTCGCTTCTTTTTTCCTGATGTTTCGAATGGAGGAAGACAGCCAAGGGGAACACATGCTGACGGTACGTCGGATCTTCTGCTCCTGTCCGCCTGTTTATCTAACAGTCCATATTCTCCCCTGAACAGCTATTATTGGTTCACTTTACAGTTTGTGTTGGTTTGCTGGCTTGTGTTGCTAACTATGCGGCAACACAGTGTTGGTTGTGTTGTGGCAGGTGGTCAGAACATTCAGCCATGGCAAAAAAAAAAAGGTGCTGTGAGGATTTTAGGGAAAAAGAGGTTCAAGAGAATCTTCAATAAAAATGTATCCCTGATCATGGTAAATGAGAAAGTGCGTTAAGGCTGCTTAAAGATGACGGACGAGAAGGATTAAAAGGAGGCAGAGAAACGCAACAGGAACTGGGGTTTTCATGTTAGAAAATCCAAACAATAGCATGCTGTAAAATGAGAGGCTTTTCCTTCTGATATGAAAAGGACTTGGATACATTTTTGATATGTGTGCAAATGTAGTAATAAAGAAGAGATATATAAATACTTGTATGCAGGGACAGTATATTTGGATACGTTTTATTTTGGCCATATTGGTGAGATGTGTTTTCAATTCAAAAACCTTTGGTTCTAAACACCAGTTTCTACCTTAACTGTCTGGCGCCCAAAGTTGGCGAGGTTTCAGACACGGTTAAAACTCAGACTCAGGCAAACAAAAGTCGGTGTTTCTGTTATAAATCCTGCTCCTGTGTTTACATCAAACTCTCAAACTTGCAGCTGATTTTTTCAAAGTGAAAGTACAATACATAGAGCATCCGGAACATCTCTAACAAATAAAAAATGTTTTCATTGTATGAGTTAAACTATTTAAGCTACCTCTACCAGTAAAAATTGTGTTTTTAACATATGTGTGTGGCATTTTTCCGATGGAGGAAATATTTAAAGAAAATTAAGCTCAAATTGCATTTTTGAGTATTTCTTTATTCAAATTGTTGTGAATCAGGAGCAGAAGAAAAAAATTCTGTTGGAAAAAAGCTTGTCACAGTGATGGGCGGCCGTGGTGCAGTGGTAGGGCGGTCGACTCATGATCGTAAGATTGCAGGTTCGATTCCTGCCTTGCACGCCCATGTGTCGAAGTGTCCTTGGGCAAGACACTGAACCCCACCTTGCCTCTGGTGGGAGGTTGGCGCCAGTGTTCGGCAGCGGAGCCACCACCAGTGTGTGAAGTGTGAATGTGTGTGTGCATGGGTGAATGGGACTGTGACTGTAAAGTGCTTTGGGCCTTCGTAAGAGGGTAGAAAGCGCTATATAAGTATACGCCATTTACCATTTACCATGTAAGCGCCACATTCAGAGGGCCACAAGCTCCCTGCTACGCTCTATTCTGAATCGTCCACTTGTAGACAAATAGATCCATGTATGTCTTTGTTTCCCCGGTCTTGAATCTAGATCAAAGCTCTTATAATGCTCACTATTTTTGTTGCACTGTCAATGTTAAGTTGGGGCTGTAAGGGGACGTAAACTAGTGGGAGAGAGTGTAAACAAAGGGATGATGGGATTTCAGCGGAGGCATACTTCCACACCTACAGTCCCACCCACAACTCGGAGGTGAATTTCTTATGAACTCCTGCTTCTCTCAGGGCTCCAGACTAACATTTTTCACTAGGAGCACAGTGGCCCCTAACTGAAAATTTTAGGGGCACAACCAGAAAATTTAGGGGCGCACACCATAAACCAACATGCTAACCAAATCTACTAATTTCCACTGTATTACTAATAAATACCTTAATAATAGATGCAGAAATTACAATGTGCTGTTTCACATTGTGTCACATTTTATCCTGCACTTTTGAAGATGCAACAACAAGGTAAACTGACAGAACCATCGCTGTCATGACAATACAAATAGTAAAGAAAACAGATGGAAATTTATCTTTGTGACACCACATATGTGCAGCCAAGATGCACAATAAGCGTGTTTGAGATCACCCAGGTGAACTCAACGCTGCGCAGATCACCTGGTGTGTGAAATATATTTTTGTTTTTGGTCCAACATCAACTGTCAATCATCACAAAAATATCGCGAGAAAGGGGTGGGAGCAAGGGGCAAACCTACCCGGACACAGCTGGAAACTGAACTGACTGAAAGCTGCCCTACAGACTACAAAACAATGCATTATGGGACATGTGTCCTGATGGTTTTTGTAGTTGAGTGATCAATTAAAATAATTTAAAATACCAATTCATTAAAAAAAGGCTACATACATTACAAAACATTAAAATAATCATATAATATATAATAACATAGATCACACTAAGGGGGAGAGGAACATTAAAACTAAATGTAATGTTAAGGACAACTCCAACTTAACCTTCCTCCGGTTCTGTGTGACCCAGAGAAAAGTTCAGCACGGACTGCATGTATTTAGAAAATTACGAGCGAATAGATACGTTCAAAAAAGGAAAGTAAGGAACTCCTGGGGGCTGTCAGGTGTCCTGCTTTCAAGCCCTGTCATTGTCCCGCCCCTAAGAGTCATTTACCCCAGTGGTCCCCAACCTTTTTGTCACCGTGGACCGGTACAACGCAAGGCACGTTTACCGCGGACCGGGGGGGGGGGGGGGGTTCGAGGTGCAACGCAAGACAGATTTAATGTAATTTAATGTAATTTTGGACCGGGGATGGTATTTTCTCTTTAGTAATGATAATAACAATAATAATAATAATAATAATTTTCCCCTTGTCAAAGGAACTTTCTAAAGAAGTTTGTTTTTTGCTCATTTTGGTTGTTTGGGTTTAATATTAGTGGGGTTTATCACCTGATGTTTGGTGTCGCGACTTTGACGTGCGTTAAGTGTGACAGATGTAACAAAGTGAATCCGGTCACTTTTCAAAATAAAACGTTTTTGTCGGAAAAAAAAACAATAAAATGGAAATTATTTTTTCTTTCTGTGCGTCCCGATGCAAAAATTCCCCGCGGCCTGGAACCGCTCCGCGGCCCGGTGCCAAGTGTCCCGCGGCCCGGTATCGGTCCGCGGCCCGGTGGTTGGGGACCACTGATTTACCCCACTGTGATTGGTTGGTCAGCTCCGTGCACGACAATGAAAAAGTGTCATTCATTAAAACTGGCGGGCTGCAGTAACATTAAACTTCCACATTAAGGCGGGGGCTGCATAATATCATCTTGGAGACCGCAAATAGCCCGCGGGCCGCGAGTTTGAGATCCCTGCTGTAGTTCTGTCACTGGTACACTAGCCGCAGGTCGGAAGAATGAATCAATAGTTCACTTACTCATAGCTCAGACGCACATATCAGGTTGTGATGATATTTGTCTCCGTGTCCTTCCCACAGATGTTTACGCGCGCTCGATTGTCTCTAGGCCCCTCCCCCTCCACGCATTTTAGCCACTCACAGCAGCTTTCCCTATTCTTCTCACACGCAGTGAACGCCTCACAGACGGGCATCACGCAAGTGTGTGCTCGCGTTTCATGAGTATGTGCGCGAGTGTGTGTGTCTGCCTGCGTGCGTGTGCGCTCGCGTCACATTGATTATTTGATTGATCATTGACGTGCCCCTTCCACGTTTAATGTATAAAAACCACGTAGGGTGGGGGAGGCAAATTTACGGGTCGCGCATGTGCGACTGGATGTAAAATTCAGTCGCACACTCTCAAATTTTGGTCGCAAAATGCGACCAATTGGTCGCAGTCTGGAGCCCTGTTCTCTGCAGAAACTATGTTCTAGAAAACGACAAGTTTTTGATTTGGACTAAAAATGGAATAATCCTAATTAAAAGACCAATGGGAATGCTTTGAAATTTGATTTAAAAAACAGAGCAGTTAAAACCTACAGAATTGCTTCAGAGCTTGGAATCCTGGGAATGTAGTGCAATAGCTTGTGTAAATGAAAGTGAGTGGGCTGCTTTTATGACACCATGACTGAAGTGTGTTATGAAATGTACCAGAAAATCATTTTCTCTCGTCTTGTCTTGTCTGTTATAACATAAAGAATCAAAGCCCTACCCAGAGCTTAGGTCACATGCTAAGTATGTCGCTGATAGAGTGTTGACCTGGGAAAAATGGACAGGTGGACAGACCTTGAAGATTTGAGAAGGGCTGAAGTGTTACTGTCAAGCATCTATAGTAGTTTTCCATGAGATCCTGTAAAAAGCCACTCAACAGGCCACACTGTGTCGGTGGTGCATGGAGAAGACAGTGCTGTAATTACTTTTAGCAATTATGCCAAACATATGTGACCTGTGTGTCACGCAAAGGAAGAATTCAGAGAAAGAAAGCTTGAAGAGATTGTTAAACCAGTCTGTAGGAGGTTGTGCAAACCTCGGGTGGGAAGAACAGAGCAGGACATTCACAAGCTGCTGACAGGAAAGAAATGTCGTTTCTGACCCTTTTTTAATTGAGTTGGAGAGCTGTAGTAAATGAAAATTACATCTGGGATTCTGCACACAGTTGATCTCTTGATACTATTAGAAAATGTTATAGAGTAAGCTACAGCTGAATGGAAAATACTCCTTGGACCACCATGGTTCCTGTCCTACCAACCCAAACTCTCTTGCTGTTTGACACGTTTCTTCCTAAGGGCAGGCTGGTAGTAAATTAGTTTTAGTAGCACTTGGGTCTATTTGTGTATCCTGCAGGGTACCCATGTTTCTGTTGCTGCAAAGGGGGGAACTAATAAGCCCGGAAAGTTTATTCTTCTCGACAGTGTTGGAACACAAATTCCAGACAGCCATCTTGAATGAGGCTGGTTTTCTATGTCTTGTTTACATTTTAGAAACAGAAAGAAATTGTCCTACTCTCTTCAGAGTTTGTGCCATTTCATCAAGCCCATGTAGGTGCTGATCCCTATAGACTATGAGGGAGAGAGAGAAACTTCCCCTCTCCCTCAGGGGTTATTGGACCATGGAGGACAAATGCAAACAACCTGGATCTTTTTGCAATTTTGCAAAGCAAACAGTTTTTTTCTGTAACCAATAAAGTAAAAATACAAACAAGCTAATTAAATGGGCACACATTGCAGGATTAATATATGAGAACACTGGCTACAGGAGGTAGTAATACCTCTACCTTATTCTATGTACACACCAGGCTTCTGTGGCTTCTTGGCTGCGGTTAAACACCAGTGTATTTGTAGCTAATAAACTGATTTTGGCTGAATTCATGCTTAGAGACCCTGCAGCAATTATTACAGATAATTTATAAATAATACATTTCTATCTAAAAAATGTTTGGTAAATTCTTTCACCCCATGAATTGTGGATATCTTCCTTTGTAAGGTGCATGTAGCTGTGTCTGTCTGAATGGCCTGTCACTATGCAGCACATGTAGAATTTCATTTCCTCCGGATTGGATCATGTTCCTCTATTGTAGGTTTGACAAAGGAAAAAGGACAGAAAGAACCAGAGTTCTGTAATCTACTGTAATCATGTTTTTTCACATGCCGTACTCTATAGCTCTACAAGGGTTCTCTCATCTCGCTTTGAATGTCTCTTATCCCCATTATGACAGTAGCCTTTTCAGCTGAACACCTTCGTCTCTTATGGGAAGTTCTGATCCTTCTTCTGGAGATCAGACAAAAGAACAAGCATAAATTTGGACTATGTGTAGGTCAGTCAAGTTCGTCCTTACGAACTTGCTCATTCATGTTTGCAGATCTATTTGGATGCTGGTCTTGATTTATCACCCATCCCTAAGGGTCAAACTATTCCCACAAGATTGGGAAGATGTTGTTGGGCGTTTAGGGCTAGTGTGGCACTTCCATGATGTGTTTGCATATAATATCTATTGATGGAAAACAACCGTCGGCTCATTTTTATTGACGCTTTCGTTCGTTATTGAGCAAACCGTCCCGATGAGTCCCCCCCCCCCCCCCCCCTCCATCTGTGTCAACCACCTGCAAGAATTTCAGACCAATATTAAATAGATAGTTTCTAACAGACCTAAAGTGGGCCAAAGTATTTCTATATTTAGCAAAGAAAAGGTTGTAGAGAAGCGCCAGATGGAAATGATCTGTTGCGTCTGGAGCTCCTGACGACAACTCCTTGTATTGTATTTATTTATAAAATGCTATCTTTTTCACCCTGAAAGCCTGTATCACTAATGTGGTCTATCAGAGGTTTTTGGAAGGTGGTGGGGATGGGGGGTGTTACATGCTCTTTTCTAGGAACCATGATAGAGGAATGGGGTTTATTTTTGACAAAGCTATGTGACAGTTTGCATCATGTGGCCTTAGAGTGTACCAAGCACAACGGGGTTAAAGACAAACGGGCATGTGGCTATAGAACCTGCACCACGAGAACCACAAGAGAACCTTTGAAATGCAAACCGTGTTGCATAAGTGACAGATTTTGTAGATCCGTTTAGTTTAAGAAGCCTTTAGTAGAGCCACATTTATCAGACTGAAAAAGTTTCTCTCCAGCGTTGTTTGCCTTTGTTGTAAACTGTGTTTCATGTGATTTCTATACAATGGAGACATTCATTTTCTGTAATCAACGAATCATTTTTTCAATGTTAAATACAAATGTTGAGAAAAAGAGACAAACTCCAAATAAACTGTTTATTACCATCAAACAAAAAGTCTTAAGTTAATCAAAGCAAATCTGATCTTAAAAACTTTCTACATGTCAATTCAAACCAAAACTGAGGAAACAAAAGCATGGCGAGCAGATGAGGGGAAGAACCTAAAGCCTTTGATGTAAATGACAAAAGCTGTGATCATGGACATCTTAAACCTGTGTCTGAATTCACTCACAATGGAATGGACAACCCCAATTCAATTTTATTCATATAGCCCGATATAACAATAATAGTTGTCTCAATGGGCTTCATACTGGTAAATATACGTAAATCCACGAGCTTCTCATGAACTCGTGCAGATGTGACAGAAGATAGAGGAAAAGCAGCAAGAGTATGAACAACCCCATCATTTCAAACTGAGATAAACATTGAGAGAAAAATCGGAGGAAGGGTTTCCAGTGGGGATGTATCAGTCTAGGAGCATAAAATTGTGTTATTCTTTGAACATCTTGCCAAATATAATGTTTTTGTTATGGTGAGTGGTAGGACCCCAAAGCAGAATCTGACTCCGAGGGCAGTTTAACAGTTTTATTCCTCACAGGACAAGGAACTGAATTAGACAGGTAGCAGAATCAGGGAACTAGACTGGAAGACCACAGATAAGAAGAGCAATGAAAAAGTGATAATCCGGCATGGAGAAGCAACAGACTCAGGCATTTAAAGCCACTGATGAGATGAGGATCAGGTGTGCCATGTAGGGAGGCACCAAGGAAAAAGTCAGTACGCCCACCTGCTCACACTGATCACAACAGTTTTATTTCCATTCTTAGTGCTACTCTGTCAAAGGACCTTCCAGCTGAGTGTAAAAATTCTTTCCAATCACTGATTAACGGATAAGAACTTATCCTATAAACAGTTTTTTTTAGAACGTTCACTAGATTGAATTGAACCAAAAGCAAACTAGACACAAACAAACAAATCAGAAGCAAAACTACAATATCCACAATTAGCAGAGCGAACTATTCAAAGAATCAGATGCCACCTTATTGGAGCCAGGCGACGTTATCTAAAGCAGTGTTTTTCAACCAGTGTGCCGCGGCACACTAGTGTGCCGTGGGAGATGGTCAAGTGTGCCGTGAGAAATTGCCCTCATTAACTGATCATCTAGAAATATTTACCATCTCCAGGAAATCAGCTCTGTGTTCATCCAAACAGGCCCTGATAAAACACTGAGAAGTTAAGAATATGAAATATCCTAAAAATATTTTTTCTTTGTGTTAATATGATTCTATTAAAGACACTTTAATAAGAATGACGGTCCCCCGCGGTAAAGTTATAGCTGCAGCTATAACTGTGTAAGGAAAAGTCCCGCACCTTTAACTGTCTCCACCAATCATTCTTGAAGGCTTAATCACATGTCATCAGTCTGACCAATCAGAAGTGGTTAAAGTATTCACTTCCTTGTTTCGATTTAACGCAAAAAAGTCTCTGTTCTAAGAAAAATACCAGCTAAAGCTCGTCTTTAGCGGTGTAGCTTTCCACAGAATCTGTTATCAGACTGTGGAACAAGTGAACAAAACAATGAAGCTCAAAGACGCGGGTCTTTCCGCGGTCACCGCATTATCGGCACTACATCTCCCATGATGCATTAAAGTGACTGTTTTAGCGGACAATGAGTCTCTCCTCTTAACGTCTTAAAACAACGACCACACATCAAACAGTTTTTGAATCTTTTGACTTAATTTTTAATACATGTTTTAGAAAAAAACAGCTGCAGCTTCCAGCTTTTTCTGCAACAATCATCACAAAGATGCATGTGAGATTACAGAGGGGCTGTAGATCAAAACAGACTATGAGCTTGTTCTTTTTTTTTATTTATCTATTTTTTGGGATGCTGGTGTGCCGCGGGATTTTTGTCAAGGTTCAAGTGTGCCGTGGCTCAAAAAAGGTTGAATAACACTGATCTAAAGGGTCTATATCAGGGGTGCTCATTACGTCGATCGCGATTGGGTTGGAAAATGGGTTCCTAAATGAGATTGCGCAAATAACTCATATTTCATAAAAGGAATCATTCTTGAGTGTGCCAAAGGTCATATTTTATCATAGAAATAGTTTGCTGTAAAAGGCCTAAGAATTGCATGATATCGATAGCTTTAAAAGGATGCGGCTTATTTTGATAATTGATTAAAACTTTTCATTTTTCTTCTCTCTTTTCTAATAATTTGCAGGGTTTAGATGAAGAAGCACTGGTTGACCATGGAAAGTCCAGCTTCACGACTCAAACAAACTATGAGGGAGAAGAGTTGGAAAGTAAGTGTTGAACTGTTCACAATGAATGGATTATGGGCGTTGATGTTTTACTAGTCATATATCAACATATTTAAATCCAATTCATTTTTAGCTATTATTTATTTAACAATAGCTGAGTTTCAATAACACACATTGTAGAAATGTGGAATTACAATTACCGTACACTGATTCTATTGAATCATAATTAATTAATATAGAATAAACACAAACCAGCTCACGTGATAAGTCATTTAAAAACGTGGAGACGGATGTGAACTATACTTTGATGTACAGCAGATATATTCAAATTTCTGTCACGGCACTAGCACTCATCATCATACATCAAAGAAGATGTCGGTGTTTCCTTCAGGCCGTGGAGCGGCGAGCTCCTTATGCGTGGGAGCGTCTACGGATGAAGCCATTTTGGGAAATTGTGATTTTACAGAGGAGCTGTGGATCCAACAATCGACCAATGACACGCTCAACTTTTGATGAGCTGTGGGACCTATGGTGGCACCCACTGTACAGCCCCCAAGGCAGTTAGTTTCTACCGAGAAGCTCATCGCCATCCGGTTGTTGGTCACATGACTCGTTTATTTTGCAAAACAGTTTTGCCAGTGTAGTTTTGCCAAATATGTAAATTTGGATACACCTCAAAAACCTCCAAACGCAGCTATTCACTCAGAGGAAAACAGGATTTTTGTTTCTTCACGTGCATTTGAGGACTGAACTGTATGCTACATTATAGAACCGAATTGTAGGAAAAGAGAATGCCTTGAAAGGGTCAAAAACATGTGTTGTGCTAAATTTAATACATTTATTATTGTTTTTTTACGGTACACCAGGCTTAGTATTAGCCAGGGATGCAATTCACTTTTCCCAGGAGTCACTTCACTGGTGCAACATGTTTGATTTTAACTTGAGAATTGTAGTATCCCTAATATAAGCCAACTGAAAGGGTTTTGTTGCTTATTAGCAAATTCCTAAAAGGCCTTTTCTGAATCTTGAGGTTTTTGTTGTTTTTTGGTAATACTCAAATCATTTATCAAACCAAAACAAAACCGTGTCCCAAAAGTCGAGGTTTGAACCAAATAGTGGGAAAAGTGAATCGTTGCATCCATGGTAAATTCTCCAAGTTAGCATGGTTTAAGGAGCGTCCTCTTTGTCCTTAAAACCACACTGATTTTGAATTAATGGAAAATATATTGTTACGCATAAATATACCTAACATTATTTATAAGGTTACATAAAGATCTTTTTTTCTGATGAGATATTCCAAGTGTGAAATTTCCCTCTGAAATATCTCATGTTGTGAAACTTGGTGAATTCACTGTCACTACACCCGCAGCCTTTTCCTCCTAATATGGAGGAAAATGTCAAGTGGGTCATGAAGTGCCACAGCAGAACAAGTGGCTCATCTCTGTGCTGTGTCGTGACAAGCCTGATCAGATCCATCACACTGTGGTCGATCTTCACCAAACAAAGTACACTCTACGTCCTAAAACGTATGCGCTGATTGGGCCTCCATCATAAATTCTATATTTATCATCACAATATCAGCCTATGCGGCCTAAACTACAATAAACGGTTATCTTAAATATTTATGTAATAATTTATTAGTAATAATATTTATTAATAATGGCTATGTCGGAATTCCCTCCTTACTCCCTAACTACTAAAAAATGGGAATATCCAGTGCTCTGGACTGAGAGCAATTCAGACACCATGCACACTGCCAATATGATGTCATCGATTTCACAAAGTAAAAATCTAATCAATACGAGCATTTTATGATGACCATTTATAAAATCCACTGAGTTCGGATGATGAAAACATTGATGGCTTATTAAAATAGTACATTTAAAAACTTTGTAAAAATTGTTTAAACTCAATGCATTGTGGTCTTTTTGCCAATCTGGTGAGCATCGATGCACGCAGGGTTTTCGCAGAGACTTCTGGGAATTTTCTAGGGCACTGGCCTCGAACAGCTCTACAAAATGGAAAACGCACCATGAAGTGCACTATGGAGTGAATAAAGGAGGAACTTGGACACAACCAATGATATCGTTGTTTTTTTCAGCTATTTGTTCTTGCATTGCGAGTCATTTCGTCATCTCAATATTGATTCCTAATATCACACATTGCAAGTTTTTCTTATTCCATGCAGCCCAAGTGATAAGGCCTGATCATGAGGGAACTTTTCTCTAACTGTTTAGATAAAAGATTTAGGACCAAATTTCCCAGTTAAGACCTTTTGCTGATGTTACTTTAAGGCCATGTCACATGCCCACTACTTACATTTTGCGCATTATTCACGTATGAAGAAATTTCGTTTTTTCGTGATACATGAGTGATACAGTATTCCCTCCATATTTGTGGGATTAAGGACCAGAGACACCTGCAAATATGCAGAGTTTGTGAATACGGAGAACCAACCCCCACTCCCCACCCCAATGGCCAACGAACGTCCACCACCGATCCTTCCTCATTAAAAACCCTTCTGAAACATTTCTGTTGCTTTGTTAAACAGTTAATAAAGAACATTGGAATATTGCTCAACATAAAGAGTTTTGTTTATACAGACCAATAAGGCTGTATCGTAGCGTACTTCATGACGCACATTAGGAGTGTCCCTCTGTGCCCTTAAACCAGGAGCCCATGTTTTCTCCATTAGTTAAGTGCGAGAGGTCCTGCAGGGCGAATTGAGCGTCGGGCACGGCATATCAGTCTGGCAACAGCGTGCTTTTAGGGCCACTTCTTCCAATAGAGGTCGGCAGGTTGGAGCCAGACAATGAGTTTCCATGGTAACCACTCTCACCAATCAGGAGTGAGCTTGGTGAAAGTCTCCCGCCCCTACTACTAGAAAGCAGGTTACATGAAATCTGTCAATCAAACATTTTGAACGTTGAATGTGGGGTCCAGCAGGCTTTTATTGAAGCATCCGATTGGCCAGTTTATAATTTGAACTACAGAAGAAATATGACAAAACTTGGATTATCAAGAACATGTTTAAAATGTTATCAGATTAAGAATGGCTATTGTGATCAATAGAACACCTGTGTAACAGCTGCTTATTTCTTAAACTAGGATTTTGGCTTCTTGGAGCCAGCAAGTATTTCCTGTTTGAAACACCAGAGGGAGGGGTCCCTCAGTCAACGGTACAGTCAGCGTTTTGAATACATAAAATATCAAAAAATATGTGGTTTTCTTTCCCAGGTCACAGAGCTGTGTACGTAGGTGTCCATGTTCCTTTTGGAAGGGGAACAAAGCGCCGGCACCGCCATCGAGGGCACAAACACCACAGAAAGAAGAAAGAAAGAGACTCAGAGGACGGAAAGGACGACGGCAGAGAATCCCCAAGTTATGGTTGGTCACAGTTTCTGTTTTCTTTATGGTCTTGGCTCCAGTTTTTAACTGACAAATCTACTCTGTTCTCTTATATGGTGTCATAACCAATTAACCTTTTAGTGAGTGTATTTTAAGCGCAAATCCTGTACATGTATTTGATATTTACTATTTATTAAACCTGCTTTGGTACAGGTTATTTTAAAAGGGCAAATTATTGCAAGTTTTTTATTAATAACAGCCAACACACGTGATCAATAGATGACATCCAAGAATCTCCAGTCATCCCACATGTCGGTCTACAGTTTAACACTGGTGGAGGGAAGAAGATGAAAAGGCTAATAATCGTATAAAGACTTTTCATACGACTCATTGTAAACAACCAGTTGCTAAAACACACATATTAATCACTACATTTATAACACAGCATAACATTCTGTATCTTTTTCCAGGATACAAGGGAATACTATTTTGCTTTGTTTTTTACACTTCAAGTGGACATTTTTTCTGGACCAAACCAAAGATTTGCTGCACAGCTCCACAAGTTGTTTTTATGCACTGAACGTTCATTTTCATTCATTAAAAGCCTGTTTAGCACCGATGTCAATTAAACACAGGAAGCAGCTTTAAGTCCTAGAAAATGCAGCAAACATGTTTGTTGCTTAAAATAAATTCAGATGTGTACTGTTATTATTTTAGAGGCTCAATAAATGTTTGGTCTTTCTGTCCAGACACCCCATCCCAGAGGGTGCAGTTCATCCTGGGAACAGAGGATGAGGATCTGGAGCACATGCCCCATGATCTCTTCACAGAGCTGGACGAGCTGTCCTTCAGAGATGGAAGGGCCACTGAATGGAGGGAGACTGCCAGGTAAGAACCAAGTCTGTGTCTGGCTCGTCCAGTCGGGGCATCAGGTCTCTCGCTGGCGCCGGGCGAAAGGTGGGTCGTGGGAAGGGGCCGGGTACAAGACGAGGGGGGGTCCCTCTTCTCGTCAGGGTCCCCATTCTTGGCGGGCTGCCTCAGCTGGTGCTTAGCAGCTAATTTGGAATTGGTGCAGATCAGAGGAATCCAACTTTTTAAGTAAAGCAAAGCATTGCAAGGGGCTGCAGCAGAAGCTGACCATGATGCTGACGCAATGTCATTTCTGCTCAGTGGTATGAATGTCGAAGTGAAGAAATTCAGTAAAGTGGGGGTTTACGTGTTCTTTGTGTGGTTTATTCATAGTTCTTCTGTGGTTTTAACGCAGTGATCTGTAATAAACCTGCGAACATTTCACGTAAAGACCACAACTTTTCTCACTTTTTCCACGTATATTCACGTAGAACCAATTTTTATCTGTGCGATATACGCAAAATGTACGTAGCAGCAGTGTGACACAGTCTTAACAGTTTGAAAATGCAACATACCATTATCACATTTAGTGGACTCTCCACTTTCGACTTTAAATTATGCCGTGCATTACCAACATACTTGCTTTGGTTTTTGTTCAGGTGGTTGAAGTTTGAGGAGGATGTGGAGGATGGTGGTGAGAGGTGGAGTAAGCCTTATGTGGCCACGTTGTCACTGCACAGCCTGTTTGAATTGCGGAGCTGCATACAGAACGGCACCGTCATGCTGGATATGAGGGCCAACAGTATCGAGGAGATTGCAGGTAAATGTTGCTGCCACATGTCTCCATTTTGACACACGCCTGTAACTAATATTCTGAAAATGTGTACGTTTGTTTTCACGACTCAGACATGGTGATCGATAGCATGGTGGCATCTGGCCAGCTAAAGGAGGACTTACGCAACAAAGTACGAGAGGCGATGCTCAAGAAGCACCACCACCAGAACGAGAGAAAGCTCAGCAATCGCATCCCTCTGGTGCGCTCCTTTGCTGACATAGGCAAGAAACATTCTGACCCACTCTTGCTTGAAAGAAACGGTGAGACACTAAACAGGCACTCACATTTCTTGTTCCTTCCTGTGTTTGACCGCTGGGGAACTGTTGCTAAAAAAATCACAAAACATTCAAATCCCTTTGCGCCAGCAAAGGAGGTGAAGGATAGATGTTGCCAAAATGTAACACGAGTTCCCCCTAATGGAAGAGAAATTTGGGTGCGGAGGTTTGTGCTAACCTGTTTGGCCGAATCCTTTTACTTCTCGGGAGTTCAAAAATCAAACTGTACCTGCAGCAGAAGTCTGCCTTGTGTGATTTGTCTCTTCTGCGATGAGCATGGTCAGGGTGGTGTTGGTTGCATCTTGAAATGTTTGGAGTTGCAGTTGGAGGTTTCCAGTCCAGCTGATACGTTGTACTTCTGTGCCTGTTGTTCAACTTGAGCTTGCATCTTCATAAAATTGAACAACAAAAGTCTGATTGCAGATTGGTGCATACTGTTTGAAGGCTGTGTGATGACATTAACATGTAATGCACATTGATTTTTGGTGTGTGTTTTTGTGTGTGTGTGTAGGGGGGCACTTTGGTGCACTTACATCCCGCTAACTCATTCTCTCCAGCATGTGAGCTTCTCTAAACTCAGATGGATGGTTTGTGTTTCCACTGTTTCAGAATTTCTTCTTCATGTATCAATCAGAGCACATGTTGCGCTCCTGCAGACGTTTCTACACGCTTCTCCGTGCTGTTTTAGCGTTCAGTGCCGCCTTGACACTACCGGTCAAACGTTTTGAAACTTCCCAAGTTCTACTTTGCTAGCTCAAGATGGGAAAGAGTAAAGGATGTGCTCAAAAGGATAAAAATGACGGTATGAACAGAGAAAATAAAACGTAGAGTTACCTACAACGGTTAATAATTTAACCCTTTAACACCGGAGGTGTCACCGGCAACAGCAAAAAACACACTCTCCTTGAACCACCATTACCCTTTGACCATCAATGTCATTCCAACAGAGAAAAGCAGCTTTGAGCCGACACTTTACATTATTCGTATGTTAGGAAAGTGTTGCATAATGATCCAAAGCTGCTCTTCTCCACTTCAGTATCACTTGGAATGACGTTAATCACATAAATGATCAAAGAAGTTGAAAGAACATCAACACTGTCGTTAAAGCTTAGCTGTTTTTGTTCATTCTTCCGTTTTTGAAACCTGCTCGATCCTTTTTAATTGTTGGGCCACTGGAGGTCATCCTAGTGAAGATGGGGGTTCACCCTGAACAGTGTAGAGGTTGATCAAGCCTTAAAACTCATTTATTTAGATTTTCCAACTCTGCTCAAGAACTTCTCTGTCTGCATCAAAGCAGCGCTGGAACCTACTGTACTACCAAACCCTCATCAACTTTAGCTGAATAGTATTTTACAGCTGTAAGTAGTTTGTTGATTCAGGGAGACACAGAAGTGTCAGTAAGTGCAGTTTGTATTACTATCAAAAAGCCTGCAGATGCTGGCAGAGGACAGGAAGAGGTCACACCTGAACCAAAGGACTAGTCTCTGAGGATAAACTTCTGACTGATGGATGGCCTAATGGATAATAATTTGAAATGATTGGTTCATCATATATGCCATCAAAAAGGAGAAAGGAAATTGACTGTCAAACATGGAGGAGGAGGTTTGATGGTATGGGGCTGTTTTGCAAGATCCATGGTATTGCATGTAGTCAGAGTCTCCCTAAACAAACAGTTACCTCAACAATCCGCAGCAACATGCAGTTCCTTTCAATATGTGCTTAGTTGGTTGGAAGTTAATTCTTCAACAAGAAGACGAGTCGCAACACAAATCAACAGAACAGGAAGGGAACCTTTAGTAGGTGAAGCTGTCAGCTTCCAGACTTGAACCTCCCTAAGCCAGTTTGGGATGAAATGGAACAGAAGAGTGAAAATAAAGCCAATGAAAGCCACAATTGACGTATGGCCCACAGGCGCTACCCACCCTCGCCGTCGCCCCATTGTCCCCTTTTTACCTGCCATCACTGGCTGAGTGGCTGCTGTAGGCTCTCCACTCTTCCTCTCTGCCTCTGCCACCTTGGTCAGAGCTGCATGTGACAAATTCATTTAAAAACTTTTCTGTTGGTTTTATCTCCATAGCAACTATTTTATTTTTTGGTTGACGATGTCATTTTTAGAAGACTCTGCAAAAGTCGATTTTTGGATATCCTTGGCAACAAAAGTTTTTGTTAACATTCCTAATATATTCATATCATAGGTTATATCATTTTGTTCAGCTTAATCCAACGATTCATGTATTCAATTTTCACAATATTCGAATAAATGATGTGTGCACATAAGGGGAGCACAAAATAGTTACCAAGCTGTAGCTACTGTCAGAAACTCATGTGCTTTGGTTTTGTTAGTGGATTTGTAAAAGTTTTTAAGTCCCATAAGAGATTTTGGCCCAATTAATTGTTTGACTGTTTCTCTGGTTGTGATGTCATCATTTTTTGGAGGGGTTGATCACTATGACCAAAATGTATGTTTCACCAGGCACTAAATGCAAATATAGCACAATGATGAGAACCTCTGCCAGATTTTTGGAATGAGATTTCAGGAGACTGTTTCTTTTCTATTTTAAAAATAATGTGGTGCTTGCAAAAGGCAGCTTCTTTGAATAATTGAAAGTTTATAGGGAAGTTTGGTCTGTGGTTCCATTCCCGGCTTCTAGCGTATTTTTACTTTTCTGTTGGAGTGCAACGAGACATTACACTGACTGCTGTCTCCCAAAAAAACGCAGAAACTTGAAGTTATAAAACGTTTGACCGGTACTGTACTCTTTCAAGTCAAGTTAATACAAGCATGTCATTTTCTAACCACACCTCTGCCACGCTTTTGCTCCCATTCCTACTGGATTTTCTGGTTTAGATAACATCGTTTTCAAATGCTTATCTTCTCTGTTCCATCTCTTATTGTTTCACTTCCCCCTCGCCCTTCTTCTATCTCCTCCTTCTACTTTCCTTTTTGTGCCATTGTCTCCTTTAATAGGAGAGGGCCTGTCCTCCTCACGTCTCTCTCTCCACAAGCCAGGGTCAGCCTCCTCTGTCTCCAACCTCTTCCAGAGACAAGACTCAAGAATGTCCGTCCTGCTCAACCACCTCCTGCCATCTTCTTCAAATGGCACTGGGTTGTCCCCAAGCTCCTCTCTACTCAACACCCCCCAAAATACTCCATCTTTTCGCCGTTCCTCTCAGAGCCTGTCACAAACCCACGGCACGGGCCCTCAAGGCATCCCGGAGGTGGTGGTGTCTCCTCCTGAGGATGACGGCCCTCAAAACTCTGCAGAGGAGGACACAGTGTTACCACAGCTCAGCCGGCGAGCATCTTCGGCATCTGACAACATTGAGCTACTGCCCTTAGAAGGCAAATATCTGTGTAGCCTGCCAGTGTGAGTCACAGCTTGAACAGAGAACACTAGCACTAGCATGAAAGCTTTGCTGCCCTGTTTACCTTTGTGGCCATCCCATCAAGCAAGACTGACATGCAAAAACACTATTCACCTGCAAGTGTTCTGCACTGTTTTTCCATACACACCTGACTCTGGCTTTAACTGCCCTCCAGATCTTTTTTGCTTTTTCCTACCCAGAGTTCCTGCACACTTTATCACACACTTTTAAAGACCTTGCCTTGCTTGGAAACGTCCCCTCTCACACTCTTTTGCAAAAGTTGCATGGCTGTCAATCTGAATGATTTGCTCTCCTATCATACTGCACACTGTCATGCAATGTTTTTGTTGTCAAAAAAGGGATGTCCAGGACCCCCCCCCCCCCCCTCCCACCCAATATCCCCACATTGGTCTTTTTGCCGATATAAACCAAATTTTCCTGAAGAAAGCTAAAGTTAATCCAGGTCAACAGCTGCGTATTTTCACTGTAAGAATGTGACTAACGTCACAGTTGGAGATATTTTTACCTCATATCTGCTCTGCTTTTTGTTTTAAACACATCCTCCCAGTGAATCTGCTATGTTTCATGGGTTGTCTCAGGCCTAACAGTTTGGTGGAAGAACCATTGAATGTATTTGAGAACTGGACTGAGTGATTGTGACCTCTCCCTCTCCCTAGGGGTGCACAAACCCACAGTTTCAGAGGGTTTTATGTGATGCGGATGTTGCCATGTTGGAGGCAGAGGCTGCCAGTGAGCACTGATTGACCCAAGTTGGTCTGAGTCAAGGTTTCTATGGCAACCACTCTTTATAACTTCAGTAATTTTAATGACAGACAAAATAGAGAAAAAAAGAGAATTATCAAGATCATGTTTAAAAAAGGTATCAGAGTAAGAAGGGTTCCTCTGATCAATAGAATGACTGAGTAACAGCTGTTTATTAGTAGCCTGCGGTCACTTCCTGTTTGGAACGCCAGTCCAGTTCTCATATACAGTCAATGGAGAGAACCCAAATGGAGAACAAAGCTTAATTGTCACACAGGAACTTTTTGGTGGTTTGACCTTTAGAGCTGGGCGATATGGCCAAAAAATAAAATCTCAGATTTTTTCACTCCAATTTTGATTTTCGATTTTAATGATAATCAATTGTAATGATTTGTCAAAAAGTAACTGAACCCAGTGCTATAAATACATTAGAGGGCAATCAAACTAACAGTGAACAACTGTGGGGATTACTAGTTTAAACCTGGTGTGACAAGGGTCAAGGTTTTAAAAACAGATTTTTTAACTAAAATTCAACAAAAGAGAAACCAAAACTAACATTCTGGATTCAAACAAAAGGGTTTTCTGTGATTTTCTCCGTATCTGGGGTGTGATAGGAATAGATTGATCATCTAGTCAGGCTATGCTGGAAAAGGCTTTGCAGAAAGCCGTTGGACATCCCTGATATTTTTCAGCATTAATATATTTGTGGTCTACATTACATCCTGTTTTCTGTTTTACCCTGAGATGATTGTTCACGCATATTTAAAGCGGCTTTTTCCTTTAAAGTTGTATCATTTGACACCCACTCTGTTCCTCCTCCTCATCATATCCTGATAGAGAATCAATGACAGGCGTGTGTGAAAGGGGTCTAAAATAAGCCTGAGTCTGTGGGTTGGTACTGGATGTGCTATCACGTTGGCACCTACATTTATGGCTGGTTCCTCCCCAACCAAACTCAGTGAGTTTATTATTAGGCCTCATGCACGTGTGTTTATGTAAGTGTTTATTGCTTCAGTCTGGGAATAGTTCAGATTCAAAGCATAAGCCAATAATAACCAGAGTTCATCTGGTGGGAACCTAAAGGGCTGCTGAAGTTCACTGTAATTTCCTCTTTGTTTATTAAATATGCAACCTTATAAGACCAACGTGTGACATTAATAACATAGAACACACACATCAACTTTTACAGCTTCAAAAGCGCAAAGCTGTTTAAGCTGATCATCAAAATCATTTTGTAATCTTTTTAGAATTAGGATACCCGAAAGGCTTGTTAATTGGCCAGGATCCACTAGTGGACAGTTGATCAGAAGGCCACAAATGTAGGGGTTTCCCAGGGGTCATTTAAGGTGTTCAGGACTTGTGTATTTCCTCTAAATCACCTTTTCTTTACTTGTTTGTTGCTGTGCATCAGCAGGGATGACCAATTGTATGACCGCTGGTTTGACCAGCTGGATGACCATTGGGTTGACCAATGGGAATGACACATGGTAAAACTGATAGGACCATTGGGTTGACTAATGGGATGACTAATAATAGGCCATTGTGTTGACCAGCTAAATGACCAATGTTGACCAATGCAATGACTATTGAGTTGACCAACGAGAATGACAAATGGTATGATTAATAGTATGACTGTTGGGTTGACCAATGGGATGACCAATAATAGGATCAATGGGTTGACCAGCCAAGTGACCAATGGGTTGACCAATGAAATGACCAATGGGTTGCTGTAGAGTTATTAGTTCTGGCTCTCTTATTAAGGCTATTTTAGAGAAAGAAAGAACAATAATGTCCACTAACAAACAGATAAAGACAATTCACAAGTATTCTCCACCATGGTACGAAGAGCTTGATGAATATGTTCTCCGATTTGAATGTAGACAGTAAATCTGGTCCAGGAGGTCCAAATGAACAAACTAGTTCAGAAATGTTGTTTTCGTCTTGGTGTGACTCATTAAAGTTATCAGATGTTTCAGAAGCTTTGGTTTGGAACAGTAATACAGTCATGCAAAAATGGGTTTTGTCTGAATAGAGTTGTTCTGAAATTGAAGAAAATCAGCTCAATGTGTGCAGGGACTGAACTAGTGGTTTTATCATACTATAGATGCTCCTTCAATTACTTATTTTTCTATAAAATATGCTTGTAATAACTTATAAATCCCTATCAATAAAGGTGATGAATGTAGGATTAAAGAAAAAATATTTTTTGTATCTAAGCACGTTTGTTAAAAGTGATCACTGGTGTCAAATTTGTCAATGCGATCCATAGTGTTTTAAAAAAAATCAGATATTTCCTTCAGTATAAAAAATATTTTGAAGCTACCAATATATCAATGTAAACATTAAAGTTAGACTTTATTGTTCTTTTTCACTCTGGCACCTAAGTATGCAATGAAACAACAGAAGGCTTAGTTTTCTGAATTAAATCTTTTTGCAAGCAAAACCTGAGGTAATCCTTCCCCACTTTCTTACACGCTAATCGAGCAGGATCAACAGAGTACAGTTATCAGTACATGGCTACACCACTTACTGACAGAAATGTATTGGTAAATGTCATGGGAAGCATAAATATTTACATAATTTGATTTGTAGGAATTTCAAAGGATAACATTTGCTATCCTTTGATTAGGATTTCCATTTCCACCTCATCTCACATCCCTCATCGCGTCATCATAAGTGCTAGCGTTTCCTGTGTCTGGTATGGCTCAGATCACATCAAGAACGCTTAAATGTGAAGTGCATACAAATGTATAAAGTTGCTGAAGGAAAGATCTTTGAACCTGAAGCTGACAGCATTCTGAACTGTTCATGAAGGAATTCAGGGTTGAACCCATAAATTAAATAATTATGAACAGTTTTATGTGAAATCTATGATCTTCTCTGTGTAAGGTAACGTTTGTCTTGCAGTTTTTTGTCATAAGGTAATCATAAAAAGTAATGGATGCTGTGAAAACGTTCCGGTAACAAATGGTTTTCTTTTTGTTTTTATATTGTAAGAACCTTTTACTGATTTTGAATTCTTCTGGGTTTGTTTTGTTTAAAAGACTGCGCGAATTGTTTGTTAAAAAGAAAGAAAGATGCAAGACCAAGTTTAAAAGTACATGTTGTAGGTAAAGTTTAAGGTTCTTTAGAGAGATTATATAGAGCCTTAGTCACAACTGTCCTTATGGGTGGATGCGGGATGTCTGCAGGTAAAAAACAGGCAAAAAGGTGGCCCACATGAACTTTTAGGATCACTAACTAGACGGCTCACTGAACCCGTAGAGAAAAAAAACGTTCAAGCACATTTCCCTCTTCGGTCATGCTGCGAGCGACAACTCGTATATATACAAAACTTAAGGGTGAAGTAGGTGAGACGCAGACATGTCGTACAGATTTTACTTTTTTTTTCAACACCCACAAATCCTGCAGGCCGTAGGAGTCTGTTTTTGTTGTTCATGTGATAAGTGTGTACTCCTTGCGTGCAGCCCGACTGTTAGAAACGAAGAAATTAGTCAGTTTCGTTTGTGTCCTACAGATGTCTTGGGCATTTACGTATCACATGCATTTCTACTGTGTTTGCGAGCGGTCCATAAGGGCTCAGTACTCACACCTTAATGACGACTAGAGTTTGGCATGAGGACACCGTACGTCAGCCTCACACGTATGTCATCAGTGCGTGTAATTTCCATTATTCTAATAAATGCTTTAAACCGTACAAAAGTACGTTCCATGACGTCCCTTAAGCTGGCCGCGCAAACTTCAAGGGAACTACAAGGCTTGTCTGCATTCCTTCACTACTCACTATATAGTGCGTTCACCATTTTGTAGTGCTGTCCGAATCTACAATACCAAAATCCAGTGCCCTAGAAATTTGTGATAAAAGTGTGTTCAAATGTATTTTTTTAATAAACCATCAACGTTTTCATAAACAGTTGTTGCAAAAGGCTCATGTTGATAAGATTTTCACTTTGTGAATTCGGTGACATCATATTTGGCTTTAGAAAAATAGTAGTGAGCAGGGCTGCACGATATGAGGAAAACACGTGATAAAAATTCTATATTGCGATGACAATATAACTTGCGATAAATGAACAGATAGCAAAACAACCAAAAACACGATTTCTATTTCACTGCTACAATTTAATGTAATTAAGAGTCAACATAACTTAAATTATTCCACAAATGACCCTTGTTGACATAGGAGGCAAACATCTAACATAAAAGAGCTCCGAAATAAATAAATAAAAGAGCTCCATCCGATTGGTCAACAACTGATTGGTAAAATGGATAAACAAATATATTTGAGTCATTAAATACTTCAAGCTGCCATAAGATTGTTTCAGCACATTTAAGGTAACCATTTATTGCAATTTTCGCCGAATTTTGCAATATGCTTATTGCACAGCTTGATATCGCGATATGGATACGTTGGTGATTTATTGTGCAGGCCTAGTGGTGAGAATGGTTTCGAATGGCATTAAAATCCAGGGAACTAGATAGTGCGGGACTATCTATTTTTTTAGTAGTACGGGAGTAGGGAAGTAACTTGGACATAGCCTAAGACACACCTGCCGCTCCTCTCTATGACCCTCTAACTGCCTGGACAATTTAAAAACCTGCAGTACCCAGACGGGTTAACCCCCATACAGGTGCATGTGACTAAGGCATAAGCAGAAGGAACTAAACAGCATTGCTAGATTAAGTTCAAAGAAGATACAGGACTATTATTTTGTAATTATGACATGAGAAGAAAGTGTTTTCCTTGGTAACCCTTGCTGAGACAAGAAGCTGCTTTCTTCTCATTCTATCCCATGATACACAACTGACACTTCCCATCACTGGTTTGCTATCCCTCCCAGGACCAATGGTGTCGCCACATTCACTTCCGAACAACCTGGACGGCAACAAGGCAGTGGAGAGGAGGCCGTCCAAAGTAGGGGTCAGTAGAGAAGGCAGCAGTGTGGACTTCAGCAAGGTAACATAACCTCAGTACTGAGTACAGACTCCGTCCATCATGCTGGAGGGGCTTCGGTTGTGTACCGTCCTTCTTTCTCTGACATTTTGGGGTTTTTCACTGCAAACAGTCCTTAAAAGCTTGTGTCACATAACCAGTAGCCCGTGTTTTCCTGGATAATTAAAATGAAGTGGCCATCTTTGCTCTTCCTCTAATAAAACAAAAATGAATTCCTTAAAGGGGGTGTTATGTAACCGCTTTGCTTCAAAATCCACCATGCTGCACGTCTTTTTCTTTATCCTATCACTTGGTCATGCATCATCTGTTGGGAAAATGGCAGGTTTCCATAAAGAGTTATGAAACCAAGCATTGGCTCTGCCATAAAGAGGTTCAGTGTTTACATGAGTCACAGTAATGCGGAAGACTGAAGAAACATCTCTTTCTGCAAATTCTAACTGGGTTGGATCTAAATTTAACATAGGACACAAAAGAATGGACAATCTTTGCTCAGTACAGCGCTTCTAGTTTGATGCTTCTACTAAGTTTCCGTCACCGCCAGCATGATCTTTTTTTGTTTTCGTTTGTATGCGTTGCTGCCGTTTTTTGTTAGTTCTGTTGTTTGTGGTCGCGTTATCTGCTTCCTGTTGCCAGACATTTTATTCTGTGAGCTCTTTTGTGCATCTGATTTCAGGCTTTGTTGGTTGATTTCAGGTGGACATGAACTTCATGAAGAAGATTCCTCCTGGTGCAGAGGCCTCCAACGTGTTGGTTGGAGAGGTGGACTTCCTGGAGAAGCCCATTATAGCGTTTGTGCGGCTGCTGCCTGCGGTCCTCATCACAGGCCTCACTGAAGTACCTGTGCCCACAAGGTGTGTCGCTGACGTGCAAACGGATTTTCTGAAGACACGTTTTCTGTTGTTTTCTAGTCTTATTATAACATCTTTGACCCAGTAGTAAGTGTGAAGGGCTGTAACAAATATCCAAAAACTCAGATATTCACCGATCTGTTCCTGGAAATTAGAGTAAGAATATTTGAGATGTATGAGGTTGCTTATTCGCAATCTTTAGAAATATAGTCAAGTGTAGGAAAAATAAACTTCCGGCCTTGTAATTTCACTCTAAAATGCTAAATAATGTTGGATTTTAAGTGTATAAACCTAACAAACTGAATGTGCTACTGTCCCCGGAAATAATTAAACCTTCAAAGTAAAGCGTGGGTGAAGGTTCCCACTGTCAAAATTAAACTATCAAGTGTTTTTTTGTTGTTAATACAATATACACTGAAAAGGATAAGCAGGATTAATCCTGGGTGGGACAGATGCCCACACGTGTTGACATCACTCTTGTTACTGCACAATCTCTCCACAACTCGTCATATATGGACGCATGGGGCAGGGACCCCCCGCTGCATCACATATTGACATTTTGGATGAGCCCAACTCTTTGTTTTTCAACGTGCTGCCTGCTTAATTTGAATGATTCTGGTAAAATTCCACAGATTCTGAAATCTGCCATGAAAAGTAATAATAACAATAGTAAAAAAAAAGATACAAAAGTAGTTTTCTTTTTCTTCATATAGTCTGAAAGCAGTGCTCGATGCTTTGCTTTCACTTAAAGTAGCCAAAAAATTTTTATTTTAGTTGGTATAAAACTGAAATTAAATGAACAATTTATTTTATGGTTGAAAATGTAAATAAATCACCAGCATTTCGGGATCTCTTATTATCAGCACGTCAAAAAACGACGAGTTGGGCTTACCCAAAATGTCGATATATGATGCGTAGGGGGACCCTTACCCATGTGTCCACATATGACGAGTTTGGGTGATAACGTGTTGCCAGATATGAGTGTGAAGCTATTTTAATAGGAAGCGACTTCAATCGCAACCAAACCCTCCGATCGAACAGGAAAACCAGGAGATTGCTTGTTTTATCGTGAAAGGAGATTGATACCAGTGTGTGGGTTCTCCAAGGTTCCTCTTTCTGCTTCTGGGTCCTCATGGTAAAGGACCACAATACCATGAAATTGGCAGATCCATGGCAACACTGATGACAGATGAGGTGAGGAAAGAATACCTTTTTTTTTTTATTTAAATCTTTTTTAAACAGCCGCATTGAAGCAATGAAGTGAATTCCTTTTAAGTTCTGGTTTAAGCTGCTCACTGGATCGGTTCTAGCTTGACATGCTGAAGAGATTCCTCAAGGAAACTAAGCTATCGCCTCTCTGCAGATTTTCCACGATGTGGCATACAAGGCCAAAGACCGGACTGACCTCCTCTCTGGGATTGATGAGTTCCTAGATCAGGTCACTGTCCTGCCCCCCGGGGAATGGGACCCTACAATCCGTATCGAGCCTCCAAAGAGCGTCCCATCTCAGGTTAGATCAAAGTTACTTTTTCTTTTTTTAAATCCGTGACTAGGGATAGTTTCTGGTTTGATGCAGGGCTGAACTGATACTTTTGAAACAGTTGAGGTGCCTAAATGGTGCCACAGGAACACAGACCTAGTGTTCAGAATGGGAGCTGGACTGATGTGATGGGTTCTTCTGGTTCTTGCCCGAAGTGGTGCTCGGAAAATGAAAAAACACGCCAAAGCAGCACCACACAGTGAAGGGGGGCGCTTGACTGTCTTTCTGACAGTCTGCACTGCAGCGCTGCATCTTCATCTTCACACACGGCTTTCACCTGCTCATCACCACGACAACTGCCTTTTTTTCTGTGCATTTTACACTGTCCATCAGGTCATGGAATTAGAATCTTTTGCTGTGAAGTACAGACAAACTTTCGCTCCTGGATTTTGACTAAAGCTCCGCCCACCCTCATGGCCACGCCCACTCGTGTATGTGCCCACCCACAATCGCTGGAAAGGTAAAACGATTGGTTGGAACTGCACAACGAAACTGAATGTACAAACTGAAGCTCTGCGTTTTTATATGGTACCGGTTGTACCATATATCTTGGTACCGGCACCTACTCGGCCAAAGTTTTTTCCGATCAGAGGCAATAACGACCGTTGCCGGTACAAATGAAACCTTTCTGATTTGTAGATGAAGAGGAAACTACCCCCCCAGCCAAACGGCACCGCACCCGCCGCAGGAGAGCAGGAGAAGGAGGAGGATCACCAGGCTGGGCCTGAGCTGCAGAGGACAGGGAGGTGGGTGCAACGATCACTAAACAGTGATTCCTACTAATCGCATTTCATTATTTGTAATTACATCTGCTAGCATTTAAAATAGATATATTCTGTTAGATACATTTTTCTAGATTATATTTAAATTCAAATATGCCCCCCCTCCAAACCAAAAACCCCAAAAAAAGATTACAATCACTGAAGAAAAAAAAAACAGAAGAGGGCGAAAAAAATTCAAATTTGTTTTTGTTTTGTTGACCTTTGACCTCGTGAAAAGGCTGATATTTTTCAAAAATATCAAAAATATCTTGCTTTTAGTACCTTTAACAAATGTAAACTAATTTTGATCTATGGGATCCAAATTAGGAGTTAGGAGGCTATAAATTGATAGCCTCCTAACTCCTCGAGCATCATTGGGAAGCTGCTTGGGAAAAAATGTTGGATTTAGAAGTTTGTAGATTTTTAACGGCATTTGGATGGCGAGCCTGCAAAAGTAGCGTTTCCCTATTGCTCGCACATTTTTACCGGAATGTGGTTGAAAAATTCAGTAAATAAATCATTGGCTTAAGCTAAGCAAATGATAGGGGAGGGGATGTAGCAGCCGCTCAGCCAGCCTGTATCTTTACTTTTCGGGTTTAATTCTTAGGTTCCTCATACATCATTGTGTTATATTTAGATCTAGACATGTGAGACAGAACAAAAAAAGAAGAAAAAAAATTACATTATTGTGCAGATTTGAGGCTTTTTGTTTTCCGGGAGCCCTGACATTTATGGATAACTGACAGCCTCCTGAGCCAGAGCCACTCAGCAAGCAGCTTTTGTATGAAACCTCACACAAACACTGCACACGCACACACACACACACACACACACACACTGCACACACACACACCAACTGTGAAGCTCTGTATTATTTACAAAGTCCCTTTCAGCATTACTATAAAAGGTTAGAGCACAGAGGGAGCTGCTGCAGGACGGAAAGGCAGTGGGGTAGATGAATTCAAAGAGTCCTATCAATAAAAAAAAAAACAGACAGGGAGGGGAATGAAGGTAAATAATGTGTGTTCTAGAAGTGAGGAGAAAAAGAAAATGATAAATGAGGTCCAAACATCACAGAGAAAAATAAAGAATTCCAGGTTGGAAAGGATTTTAAAAATACCATATTCCACAGGCTGTGACTGTAGAATACATTTCAGGAAGAGATTTATCGAAAGTGAGAGAAAACCTCAACAATACACAGGAAGGCCATCCGTTAAGACGGAGGAAGTGCAGCACGACAGCAGCAGAGATTTAAAGCTGCAGCCAAAGTTTTCAGTGAAGCTTTTAAAAATGGATTTCATTTACCAACAATGGAAACATGGATCCAACTGTGTGAAGAATAAACACAAATTTTTTCACTCGGTTTGATTGGCGTCGTTCTCTGACGATCGTCGTTGGAAATGTGTTCCATAATAAAGAACCCACGGGAACACAAACCTTGAGTTCAGATGGACTGATGCGATGGGTTCTCCTGGTTCTTGGTGGAGCACCGATAGCTCCATTCCATATAAGTGGAGCCCAATGACTGTAAAAGAGAACTGGAGTGACAGTAGAAAAGCCAACGGAGAAACAGCCGCTCCCTGTTTGTCCGGTGTGATCACCGTGGGCTGAATGCGTGTTCATGTATAGCTTGTTTTTGAACATGCCTGTTTTTTTTCTCGATACTTGGCTAAATCTTGACATGTAGTAATGATTTCTAGAAAAAATTCTTCATATGTTATCAATTAGCACTTAATTATCTCTGAGATAATGTTATGGATTTACTAAATAATGTGGACTTAAACTGGTAAAGTATAAATAACTAATAGATGTTAAGAAAAACATTATTTGATTTGATTTGAAATGGTTTATTTCAAGCAATCAAAGCAGGAATAATGCACAAAACAATACAATCAGCAGTTATACATTCATACAAAGACGGATCAAACTTAGGATAATTAGACATTAAATCAAAGATTGCTTAAAGAGAGTGGAAGGAAGCGAACTTATCTAACCCCACCTCTGTTCTATTGTACCATTTTCATTCCAGGATTTATCATTATTCGGTTTATAACATTTTATCAGACAGAATTAGGAAACCTTAAGTATCAATAATTCACATAACAAAGATGAATCATTTAATAATTATGTAAAAATAGACAAAACTCTATTTTAGAAATCAACATGGCACATGCAGATCAGTTACCTAAAATATGTGCAGAATATGTTTCATTAGAGAAATCATATGATTACAAATACAAATAACAATATCAGAAAAAATAGACATAACACTGATTCAGAAATCTTCACAGCCTATGCAGATCCAGTATCAAAAATATATGCTGATTATTTTTCATTAAAACAACAATGACTATAATTAGACATAACACTATTTCCGAAATCATCATAGCATATGCAAATAAAGAAAAAAAGGTTAGGGGTGGGATTATATTAGTTCTCTTTATCCTACTCCCTTTCAAGGAATTAAGAAAAGCTTAATCAATGAATCAAACATGCAAAGATTTCCCATTTAAAAAAATATGTTATTAGCTTATTTGATCTTTCTTCTCCTGCAGAATTTTTGGGGGCCTGATTTTGGATATCAAGCGGAAAGCTCCCTTCTACTGGAGCGACATTAAGGACTCGTTCAGTCTGCAGTGTCTGGCCTCCGTCCTCTTCCTCTACTGTGCCTGCATGTCCCCCGTCATCACATTCGGAGGTCTGCTTGGGGAGGCGACAAAAGGCAACATAGTAAGTCCTGAAGCTCCATGCTGTTCACCCAACCAGGCTGGAGTCAGTCTGCTGGTTCAGGGGATAGTGTGCATGTATGGGGTAGGATAATGCCAAAAATGTTCACCAAGTATTTGTTTGTGCAGAAAAAATGAATACTAAAGTCGTTTTAAAAAATGTTAACTTATTGTTCTCTATTCCAGAGGCATTTTTAATCTCTGATGTTCTATCTAGTGCGTGTGCATTCTGATGTTTTGTGCCTTGATACTTTATATACAGTGGTGGACAAAATTGTTGGTACCCCTCAGTTAAAGACAGAAAGTCCACAATGCTCACTGAAATTACTTGAAACGTTCAAAAGTAACAATAAATTTAAATGTATTGAAAATTAAATAATCAAAATCAGCCATTACTTTTGAGTTGTTGATTAACAGAATTATTAAAAAAAAAAACAACTAATGAAATGGGTCTGGACAAAAATGATGGTACCTCCATAAAAGACTGAGAACTAATTGGCCAGGGGGTCATGATGGACTCAGGTATGTTCTTTAATTGACATCACAGCTGTTTTCAAACCCATAATCAGTCAGTCTGCCTATTTAAAGGGAGACAAATAGTCACGTTGCTGTTTGGTGAAAAGGTGTGAACCACACTGAACATGGACAACAGAAAGCCAAGGAGAGAATTGTCCCAGGACATTAGAAACAAATGATAGACAATCATTGCAACAAACGATAACAAACAAACAATAACCTTAAATGTACTAAGACAATCTTATGGCAGCTTGAAGTATTTAACGAATCAAATAAATCCCTTTAATGTATTTGACCAAGATAAATGTCAAAAATGTACAAATACAGTCAAAGTTGTGCACAAAGTATTTGTTTGTGCAGTTTGTGGTCCTCTGTGTTTTAACTGTGTTTTTATCCTATTTTATACATTTTATTGTTGTATTTTGCTTGTTTTTATTTTGTTTAATAATTTTGATCTAATTTAGCCTCTGTATAGCACTTTGGAAACTGTTAGTTTGGGAAATGTGCTCTAGAGTGGATTGGATTAATCGGATGGACTTTGATGTTCGATGCCCGCCTCCTATGTAGACGAGGGTCAATTTAAGTTATGTTGACTTTTACTTAAATTAAACTGTTGCGGTGAAATGGAAATGATATATTTAGATGTTTTGCTATTTGTTCATGTATCACAAGTGACATCGTCACTGCAACATTGATCCCTATTATCGCAGAGTGCACGTTTTCCTCACATCATGCAGCCCTACCTGTGATTCTGAAAACTTGAGTGCAGCTTGTTCAGTTCTGTCTGTCAGCCTGTTCCTGTTCTGCCTGTTCCTGCTCATTCAGCTATTTCTGTTTGTGTTGACAGAGTCAGAAGGCTGTCCTTTCTTACTTAAAGTGCATCTCTTACCAGCTTAAGCTGTAAAAGTGACGGTATGTGACGGGTTTATGGTTTAAAATGGTGACTAAATGCATCATTTTGTCCTGAAGCTAAAGATCTGAACTCCTCGTTTGAGCTGCTCCGCTCTCTGTCTGCATTTTTTTTTGTCCTAATGCCCCCCCCTCGCAGCCCAGTCACTGCTGGCAGAGACTCTGTCTGTCGGCTCATGTGTGTAAAGTGTCTAAGTAAACTCAGCAGGGAAGGTTTGCTTAGAGATGTGGCGTCAGAGCAGGCGTTTTCTCTGACCTCCTTTCAGCTGCTGGCTGTTCAGTGAAAAACTCTCTGCCTCCTCTTCTCTCCTTGCTTTTCGTTCACCACCTTTCTCGTGTCCTCTGTCTCTGCAGAGTGCAATAGAGTCTCTGTTTGGGGCATCGCTGACGGGGGTGGCGTACTCCCTCTTCGCAGGCCAGCCCCTCACCATCCTCGGCAGCACGGGCCCCGTTTTAGTCTTCGAGAAGATCCTTTTTAAATTCTGCACGTGAGTTCAAAGATGTTTTTCATTCATATGGGAATCCCAAATAAGCCTCAGAGCTGACTGCCCTCCTCCTCCTACGCCCATTCCAGGGACTACCAGCTGTCCTACCTGTCTCTGCGGACCAGCATCGGTTTGTGGACGGCCTTCCTGTGTCTGCTCCTGGTGGCCACGGACGCCAGCTCGCTGGTCTGCTACATCACCCGCTTCACAGAGGAAGCCTTTGCGGCTCTGATCTGCATCATCTTCATCTATGAGGCTTTGGAGAAGCTTTTCCACCTCGGAGAGCACTACCCCGTCAACACGCACAACAACTTGGACAACCTCACCCTCTACTCGTGAGGAAACCAATCCAAGTCCCTTCAGTTTGGCTCGATTCATTTAAACAGCAGGAAATCCCAGCAAGGCGCTTTTACAGAGGCAGAAATCCTCTAAAGGGTTTCAGTATTAAAATCATTATATTCATTTACTTTGTATTCACTTCAATGCAACAGCAAAAGACGTTCAGCAAAAAGATTTTTTATTGATTCAGTTCTGCAGGAGAAGCGGTTCAGAGCAGAAGACATTAAATAAATAATACATGGATTTTTTTTTTAACCAAAGAAGTTCCGCTTTAATCAAAGAATTGCTTGTAAATTCAGATGAAATGCTTGCAGATCAAAACTAATTCCGCTAATTCAATCATCTACTGGATTGTCTATGTCGACGAAGTCTCTTTTAGAAAACCTTTTCATTTCCTGTATCTGAAAGGCTTGCCAGGATTTGTTTGACCTTCTGGATGTTATTCTTGTGTCCTCAGGTGTCAGTGTTCCCCACCAGCTAACGCAACCGAGCAGCTCCAGCAGCTGTGGAACCAGACGGGGTTCGGCAGCTCGGACTCCATCCCGTGGAGCAGCCTGAACGTTTCGGTGAGGCTCGCAGTTAAAGATCCTGTGACTCCCGTGTCACGATCCGTCTGCATCATGTTAAACTCCTTAAAAGAAACGACTTAGACTGCATGTTTGAGTCTGAAATATCATTTTTAAGAGCAGAAAAAACTCTGGAAGGAATAATTCTGCAGCAATTAAGTCAAATTCTCTTGATAATACTTCAAACATGCAGAGGCGTAAAAGCAAATCCGACCTTTTAGCCCTAGTCCTTACAGGAGATGTAAGATTTAGTCGTCTAAATCCCTAAATTTATGTAATTCCCTGCAGTCTCATTAATTAGTGGCACTGTTGTGCTGATATAATGACCTCAAAAGAGCAAAAACCCAGCCCTTTAGCCCACGTGTGAGAGCTCGTTTCCTCATTTACTTCCTACATTTTAAAGATAATTGTAATCGGTCAGGCGAGTCTGAGGACTGTCCGCACATCCTCTTAGCTTCCTGCTTTGTTGATCATTTCATGGAGCTGGTTTCAGGAGGATTTGGGGTGTAAATGAAAATGGCTTTTAGTTTTTTTCGTTATTCATGTGTTTGTTGAACACCGCCCCTGTTTTTCGGGGTCATTATTTTATCCTCCATGACATCACAAATCCCTGATTGGATAAAGAAAAGGAGGGCTCTTTTTATAACGCTATGGGAGACCCTCTAGTGGCATACTGGAGTAATTACATCCTGAATCTGAAAGTATGACGTTCCAACATGAGACACGAGGAGGTATCCTGACTTCTGATGGTTTTGGAGCTGGAACACAGTGAGTGGCATCCTGGTGGCCGTCCAGGAGTTTCTGCTGCACGACTCGATCGTTTATTAGAATCTGGGAGTCATGGAGACAATTATTTTCTGCAAAGATTTACCTAGATGGGACATTTTATAAAAGCTGTTCCTGAAGAAGGAACCCTGGAGATTTGCACAGATGGGACTCCTGTCGCGTCTGGGAAATGAGGCGAGCCGTGAGTCCACAGCTGCGGCCCCGGCTGAACGTGGTCACGGCGCACACCGCAGGACTACCTTTCGTGGTGCAGCAAAGGCAGCTACATCTCATCCGGACAGTTCTCTATATTAAGGGTCACTCACAGAAATCCATCCCGTCTATCAGGAGGAGCAGCATCTCTAGTTTTAGTTCAGCAGATTAACCATTAAACACTAAATTGACCTTTTCCTCTGGTGTAGTGACAGTTGTAATGAAAGCCGCCATCAGCTGTGCATGGCCAGAATTACGGTAACCGCCCTTTCTGCCCCCTTTCGTCCCACCCTCGCTGGCTGGACGGCTGCTTCCGCTCTGCCACCCTGGTCAGAGCTGCATGTGACAAATTCATTAAATTCTGTTGGTTTTATCTCCATAGCAACCATTTTATGTTTTGTTTGCCTGGGGGTGACGAACATGTTGATGTAACTTTTAGAAGAGTTGGCAAAAGGACATTTTGTGGATTTCTTTGGCAACAAAGGTTTTTTGCCTATCACGCCCACATTCTTAATATTGGTATATTGGTATGTTACATCGTTTCATTCTTCTTGAACCAACAATTCATGCTTTAAATGTTCACAATATTCCGGTAGAAAATGTGCGGACAACAGGGGAACGCCACTTTTGCCAGCTCGCCACGCTAACACCGTTTAACATCTGCTACTTCCTACTAATGCTCAAGGATCTAGGTGGATTGAAATCCCATTGGAGGAGTTTAAATTTGTAGCTGGTACTAGAGGTACCAAACTTCAAGATGGCAGCCTCTTCCTGAGGTCAAAGGTCAATAAAACTTTGGTTGTGATTGTAGACTTAAGCTGGTGGCGTGTTTTCTTTTGGTGGCAGTGACGCAGGCGGCTGAGCAGGTTCGAGCCAATGATTGAAGAGTCTGCGGTTCGATCCCCGCTCCCTCCAGTTAACTGTCGTTGTGCCCTTTGGCAAAACACTGGTGTGGCTCCACTGGTGTGTGAATGTGTATGAATGTCCCGGTGATGGTCGTACTGGCACCCACGCCTCTGTCAGTCTGCCCCAGGGCAGCTGTGGCTACATCGGTGGTTACCATCGCCAAGTATGAACTAATAATAGACACATTGGAAAAACTTTGAGCGTCTGTTAAAACGCAGATTAATCAAATCCATTATTCTTAGTAATATTTTACCATATAGTTGGAAATTAAGAAAATTTAAAGAATTTTGAATTTTGCCACAAAATGGCCACCTAGCTGTAGAGCTTGTGACCATCCCATAATAATTGAAAAACTTCCTTTGAATATCCCAGACATGTGTATTAGTTCTGTCAGTGGCTTTAGACCTTTTTTTGAGCCCAATTCATTTTTTTGATGGTTTATTCCTCTGTGATGTCACTTTTTTTTTTTTTTTGGGAGGGCCGGGGGTTAATATGTCCAAAATTCATTTTCACCTTGTATAGGCCTGCAATAATAAATTGCAAAATTATCGTTATTGCGATACCAAGCGGTGCACTGTGCATATCGCAAATGTCAGTGAATATTGCGATAAGTGGTTACCTTAAACAATCTCATGGCAGCTTGAAAGATTTAACAAATCAGATAAATCCAGTTCTGCTTCTGACCAATTGGTTGGACTTTGATGTTTGATGGTTTTTTTTTCGTTTTTTGGGTCAAATCTTTGCTCAAAGGCACAGAAAGATGGAGAATAGTGAAGACAATCTGGTCCTTCAGTCGAGGACTTCTGCTGCTGCTGCGGAACAGAATAAGAAAAACTTCTCAAATATCACAGTAAAACTTCACAGATTTGTGTTTTTTTTCAGATGTGTAAACTGCTCCATGGGGATTTTGTGGGTTCAGCCTGTGGTCACCATGGACCCTACATCCCAGATGTTCTGTTTTGGTCCATTATCCTCTTCTTCACAACCTTCTTTCTATCCTCGTTCCTCAAGAAGTTTAAGACTGACAGATACTTCCCCACTAAGGTGACATTTTACTTCTTTTCTGTCTGTTTTGTGCTCCGTGTTCCACACCTAAATGATGCATCATTCTAATTTAAAGAAAAAAGAAATGTCTGAGATCTGAAGAGTTGTGGTCTTTCATGTGTCACAGAGTGGTTGGATTCATCTTCTTCCTCTCATTGTGTGTAAATGTTTACATTGCGTCAGGCGTTAGTGTATATGCTGCTGCTTGTGTTCGCCCACTCAAGTGTGTAATGACTTGGTGAAGACAGATGCTGCTGTGGTGGAGCGGTGACCTGAAACTCCATTGAAGGGACTTTATTCACCACTTTTCCTTCAGTTTTACAGGTTTTCTCTTCAGATGATGAGAGTACAAGTATGGTTGCAATAGCTGTGTTTCCATCTCACATATGCACAAAACTTTCTCCAAATTCCATAAATGTCGAAAATAACACAATTTCACAATGACACCGTTTCCATTCAGTCATAATTATGTGAATAAACACAAACCAACTGATGTGATAAGTCATTCAGAAGCACGGCAACGGATGTGAACAATACTTTGATTGACAGCAGATCCATTTAAATTTCTGTCACGGCACTAGCGTTCATCAGTATCTATCAAAGGAGACGTCGGCGTCTTTTTCAGGCCGTGGAGCGGCGAGCGTCTTACACATGGGAGGGGCTACAGATGAAGCTATTTTGGGAGATCATGGTAGTACAGAGGAGCTTTGGATCCAACAATTCCACGTGACACGCTCAATGTTTGATGAGCTGTGGGACCTCTGGTGGCGCCCGCTGTGCCCAAGTCAGCCAGTTCCTACCAAGAAACGCATCGCCATCCGGTTGTTGGTCATGTGACTCATTTCATTCAAAAAGAGTATTTCCAGTCAATTTCAATATGCCTTGAAAACCACCTCCTCCAAACACAAAAACCTTTTTTCCGATAAATGCGAGGATTTTCTTTTTAATTGTCGTGTTTCCATCAGGCAAATTTATTGTCGCAGAGACTCTGTCACAGTCAATGGATACGTTTACTGATGTGAGATCTATAGTGAGGAGGAAGCAGAAGTTCTAACCTAATAACACCTCACAAGGTGCTGGAGACCAGATCCGCCTCATTGATCAATAAATAAAAAGTAGAAGACTTTGTGTAGAAGGAGATGCTTCTGCAGGTGGTTTGTCTGGAGCGTTCCAGCTTCCAGCAGGAATCGGCTGGAGGGGTTTCAGAACATTCCCAGACAGTTTGCAAACTTCCTCAACAGCCAGAATGATCCTTCATGAGGGGAGCATTTCTAAACAGATGCCGCTCTTCCCACAACCCCCTCCCAAAAGGTCAGAAAAAAATAACAACTTGTGTCTAAATTAGCAAACAGTTATGATATAAAAAAAAATCCGCCCTTTTTTGGAAGGGCTACCACAAAAAGCACATTTTTCTTTTCTTTTTTTAAACATGTCTACTGAGAAGAACATGTAGATGTTTGATCATGATGAGGATGAAAAGGAGCTGGAAACGCAAACCAACCGTCCTGCTAAAGAGCCTAAAACGTGCAGCCATCACGTTTTTACAGTTCAAACAAACCGCTCCTCTACCCTGTAAAGTCAGAAAAATAACCACTTATTGATTTTGAATCAATCAGAAAACGGTGACATCAAAAATGGACACGTTTGCATCACATGACTAGATATTTTGTGTATGTCTCTGTGTGTGTTTGTGTGTGTAGTTGCGATCCACCATCAGCGACTTTGCCGTCTTTCTAACAATCATGATCATGGTGATGGTGGACTATCTGATGGGGATCCCCTCTCCTAAACTCAATGTCCCCGACCGTTTTGAGGTACGTTGACGTATGGATGCTCATGATGTGGATGGAGGTGAGATCATCAAAGGCCTCTGATTGGCCGATTTCTCTCTGAACTTGTTCCGTGTTTCGCCCCGAAGCCAACGTCGAAGAACAGGGGCTGGCTGATGGACCCCTTGGGGGGGAACCCCTGGTGGACGCTGCTGTTGGCAGCACTTCCTGCTTTGCTGTGCACCATCCTCATCTTCATGGACCAGCAGATCACGGCTGTCATCATCAACCGCAAAGAGCACAAACTGAAGGTCAGAAAGTCCACAGTTGGAGGTTTTCTTTGGTCTGAACATTATTTCTAGTGTTAGAAATTCAGCGCAGAAAAGAGCATGTCAACCATGCGCTATAAACGTATGGATAGAAAACACTGAAATGTTTTTCTTCAAATGATAAAACAGGAGGTTAAGAGCAGAAGGGCTGAAGGGTCCATCTGTGGATCTAAATGTTTATTTTCTTTACAACTCTTTGTTTTATATCATAATCTACTGTTTTATTAGCCTGTTTATGAAATATTTTGTTAGCTTTTGTGTCTATGGGTACACTTTTAGCATATAGATATTTATTTTAGTGTTAAACGACAACCTTTAAACCTCCATATGAAATACCTCAGGAATCTGTCTCCGGCCCCGCAGCAATAAATGTAAAGTCTACACATATTAATGTGTGTGAAAAAAGGATCACATGTTCATCAAATGTTTGATCCAGTCATGTCCAAGAAGCTGCTTGAACTCCTTAAAGCAGGGGACCGGCACCGGTCCGTGGGCTGCTCGGTACCGGGCCGCAGACAGAACAAACTCATTTTGAATATTTCCCTTTTTTTTTTTTTTCTGATGCTTAGTTTTATTTTGGAAAACTACTAATACTACTACATCACGTGACTTTAGGCATGTTCCGCAAAGTCAAAAGCCAACAGCTAAAAAGCTAATAAAAACCAAACCAGAAAACACATTTGGAAAGTTTCTTCTGGGAGGAAAAAGTCAGAAAGGAAACAGAAGAAGAGCCTTCAACTTTAAAGAAACATATCGCTTCTATTTATGGACAAAAGCAGGAGTTTTCCTCGACATATGGATTTATGGAGACAGTTGTTCTCACCTACCAGAAGCTGCTTTGCAAATTTATGCAGCGACCAACTCGAATGTTTCACACAAGAAGATAATGAAGATGCAGAAACGGTGGATTCATGTTTATTATTATATTTAGAAAGTACCACTTTTACGACAGTTCTGTCATTTTATCTTGATTTATTTATCCACCATTAAAAGTTGGACGCGGCTAAAGTTGGCGTCCGGTTGTTAGCGTCTACTTTGACGTTAAAGGGAAAATCTTCATCAAACCAACTGCAAACATTTGACAGAGAATGAAGATTCAATCAAATAAACTTAATGAATTTCCCTACAGCATCGGGGAATTAGGCAGGCATCTGTTCAGAAACTTTAGCACAGAAAGTGTTCCTCTGTGTTAACAAAAAACACAATGAATCAGGACTGATGTAAAACTAAAATATGAAAAATCTGTGTTATAATGGAAGAAAAAAAAGAAAAACAAGTTGTTGTTGTTTCAAATCAAAAACAACTTTCACAAATCAACAACTTGTAGTAGCGTTTTAATTTGAAAAATTGTTTTTTCAGAACCCGGAAGCCTAAAAATATTGAACAGAACCTGTGGCCTCATTGGGACAGTTCCTTGAAAATATTGTCTGACATCAAACTTGTCCCTTGGCCTGAAAAAGGTTGGAGACCACACTGCCTTAAAGCTTTCACTCGTACAGATGCGGGGGGTTTGTCCGGGCTGGTGGAGGCTTATAGAGAGGAATCTCCTCATCCTACGCCTCAGTCCCAAATGCTCCTACAGCTGGATACAGGCCGTATGCAGGGGTGAACGGGTCAAACCTAAACTGTTGAGGTGGTAGAGCGCTGAGTGGACTGAGTGAGTTTTCTACAGGCAGTGGGCCACAGGTCATAGAGAATTTTTCATTCTGTACGCAGCATTAAAATAAGGAGAAAAAAATGGTTGTCTTCTGGACAACCTAGCAAGTAATATTTGGTTGTCCTCCCCAATTTTTGGTTGTCCTTCAATGCCAATTTTCAACAGCAATGAAACCTACTCAAATGTCAGTACTTACATCTTTATGTAAGTACTTATTAAAGGCATAAAGGCATATTTATGCCTTTATGATGGACATTTAAAAAACTCTTTAAATATTAAAAACAAACATTTTACTAAATATTGAAGCATCTTGTTACACAAAGTATTACCAAAACTTGAAACTAATATCTTTATAACTAGTATCTTTACACTGGTTCTTTTTTCTCTTTGGTTTTGATAATTGTTGTTTAAAGAATATAAAATACAAAGACTGTTGTAAAAATTTAGAATATCATATCAATCCCATGGAAAAAGTTTTTTTTCAGCTGTCAGTCTTTTCTGTTATGAGTGAAAGTTATAGTTTTTATGAATGTGTTTTAAATCTTCTGTTAAGGGGCTGATTATTTTGAACGTGTTTTTGGAGACCCGGTCTCCAGGTACTGTTTTTTAACACATTTATTTGAATTATCTTTATTGAGAAGTGCACATGTACAAACAGAAAGGATCCGCTAGCATGCATGCACTTCGTTTGTCGGTGGAAAGAATTTGCTGCATACGTCTCAATTCAGAGGTCGCCAAAAACTAACCCTTGCAACTTGAAAAATAGTCGAAAAATACCAAAATGTTGAATAAAAGACCTGGTTGTCACACGGACAACCATCAGGTTCATTTTGGTTGTCCTCCGTGAAATCTGGTTGTCTTGGACAACAGGATAACCGCTTATTTCAAACGCTGGTGCGACCGCCCCCGTCCAGTAGACTGCAAAAGGAGCCTCTTAGTGCCGTTCTCATGATCCGTGCACGCTCCTCCCTGCAGCCTGACTGTTAGAAATGAGGAAATTAGCCAATCAGAGTGCAGTTTGTGTGGACGTCCTACAGATGTCCTACAGGCACCTGTGTAGCACGTGCACACCTCATGCACGGTCAGTAAGCCAGTATTTGCACTTTACCAACCACTAGAGTGCGGCATAAGGACACTGTATGATACCATTGCCTGTACCTCATAAGTGTGTGTAACTTGCATTAGCCTTACGGATATTTGATGATATACTTACCACACCAATGCCAATGTTATAACCTAGTAAGACTGCTTCCATCTTTTAATAAACGTTTACGTTCAGACAAAGCTGTTCTAGTCTTTGCTGCCCTTCAGCTGATCTCTTGCTTCATCCTTTCTGTCCCACAGAAAGGCTGCGGCTATCACCTGGATCTGATGGTGGTGGCGGTCATGCTGGGGGTGTGCTCCATCATGGGGCTGCCGTGGTTCGTGGCCGCCACCGTCCTGTCCATCTCCCACGTCAACAGCCTGAAGGTGGAGTCCGGCTGCTCCGCCCCGGGAGAGCAGCCCAAGTTTCTGGGCATCCGGGAGCAGCGGGTCACTGGCTTCATGATCTTTGTCCTCATGGGCTGTTCCGTCTTCATGACGTCCGTGTTAAAGGTGGGCGGGGTCAGCTGTTCCTGGGTCGTTTGAACCTTCTATCCGACTGATTGTTTCTGTCCTCGTGTTTCCTTTTCTTCCCAGTTTATCCCCATGCCAGTTCTATATGGAGTCTTTCTCTACATGGGGGTCTCCTCCCTCAAAGGAATTCAGGTAAGACATCCATCCACTAGTTTCTCAGAAAGTCCTGAACTTTCAGTTCAGACCTTCTGACCTCCTGAGGTTTTGTAAGATGTTTTTCCTGAAACTTCCAGCTGTTTTGGGGTTTTGTCTCCACAGTTCTTTGACAGATTAAAACTGTTCGGCATGCCTGCGAAGCACCAGCCGGACCTTATCTATCTGCGCTACGTGCCTCTCTGGAAGGTCCACATCTTCACGTTGATCCAGCTCACGTGTTTGGTGCTGCTCTGGGTGATCAAGGCCTCCGCAGCCGCCGTCGTCTTCCCAATGATGGTGCGTCCTCCAGCCCTCAGCCTGCCGTCACACCCACACACTGCACAAAGCGGCGTCCATGGGACTTAGAACCCTTGTCTTTTGTTTGTGGGCGTTCCCCAGGTTCTGGCGCTGGTTTTCATCCGAAAGCTTCTAGACTTTTTCTTCACGAAGAGAGAGTTAAGTTGGCTGGACGACCTGATGCCGGAGAGCAAGAAGAAGACGGAGGACGACAAGAAGAAGAAAGCCCGTGAGAAGCTGGTACAGCTCTGGTTTCTAGATTCTAGATTCTAGAAATAAACTTTTTATATTCCAAGGTGGCAGTTTTTTTAGCAGATTTTTGTCCTAACTTTATGATTTATTCAATAGAAAACATGAAGCATAAACAGTCTGTTTATGCTTTCATTTATGAAGGAGGAAGAGTCCAGACTGCAGGAGGAAGAGGAGGTGGTGCTGAATGTCAGCTATGATGCCTCCAACCGACTCAACATCCCAGTGACCTCCATGACCGGGAGGTGAGCACAAAACTACCAAAATCCCTAAATCTGGAACTCAAAACCCATTTGGTTTCAAAAATGCAGTTTTTTGGTTTTGATTAAGGTTCACAACCTAGTACCATTCACTTATAGTGAACGACCGTCCCCCCCTCCCAAAAAAAAATGATGACATCACAGCGGGAGAAACCATCAAATAATAAAGTAAAAACATCAGGGATGGTTTTGAAATTATTATGGGATGTCCACAGCTCCTACGGCTTTTTTCACAGTTTTACACAAAATAAATGTTGTTCAAGCCATCGTTAAGTCTACAACCACAACCAAAGTTTTGTTGACCTTTGACCTCTCAAAGACGCAATGATTTAGAATTTTTCAAGAAAGAAAAAAAAATCTCCGTTGGTACCTTCTACAGATTTCAACTCCTCCAGCATGGGATTTCAGTCTATCGCCTCCTAACTCCCTGAGTATCATTTTGGAAGCTCAGGGAGAAAAAAAATTGGTTTAAAAGTTTATAAATTTTTAACGGCGTTAGCGTGGCGAGCTCGCAAAAGTGGCGTCCCCCTGTTACTCACGCATTTTTTTGGAATGTTGTGAACATTTAATACATGAATTTGTCTCTGGCTGAACAAAACAATATGACTATATTAGGAGTGTAAGCGTAGTCCACAAAAAAACCTCTGTTGCTATGGAAATCCAACAATTTACTGTTGCTGATTCTTCTAAAAATGACAAAGTCATGTTCGTCACCCCCAGGCAAAAAATCAAATGGTTGCTATGGAGATAAACCAACAGATGTGTCTGACCAGGCTGGCAAAGGGCCGTAGCAGCCGCTTAGCCAGTGAGGGCGGGTCTAAAGGGGGCAGCGGGGGCGTGTAACGCCTGCAGGCCATACAACGCCACCTGTAGCTTTAAATAATGTTTGTGATATGTCCCAGATAAATAAATAATGAAGTGTATAATGAATGAATGAAAGAAAGTCTAATACATGAGTAGATTTTTTTTGGATGTATTATCTGTACACCTGGAAACGTGGATTTAGACGGCTCTGTGTCATCGTGTTCGTCCTGAACAGATCCTACAGAATAGGAATAGTGACCCAAAGCCTCCCAGTGGAACTCCAGGTAGCAGGACGGATGGAAGACCCGCACACCCCCCCCCTGCATGCCTCAAACCTAACAGCAGATTCTGCGTGTGACGTGTTAGCAGTTAGCTTCTAATGCTGCGCTGGTGTTAGCTTGTGGAGCAGTCCTGCACGGACCCCCCGTCCTGCTAACGGGATGTTTGCCTGCCTGGAGAGTCTTTGAATTTTGGTGTGCAGTTCTGATTCTGATATTTAACATCCGCTGAAATGACTGCGGTTCCCTTGGAAACGCTGGGATGTCCGGAGGAGAATCTGTGCTCCGGGTGTTTTCACCTCAAAGAGACGTTTGAGGATTCTGCATGTTTTCATTTATGCTTTTTTTAAAGACGAACGCTTCGTTCAAGTGTCTAAAAGTCCTTTTTGCCTGTTGGACTGTTATGCTTTTGCCTCAAGTGCGATCATCTTCTGATCTATATTCAAAGCGTTCCCAGAGGTCTTCAGATTATGCCGCCATTTTTAGCCAACGTTTTAAAAAATCTGTGTGATTTTCAAGGACATAGCTTCTGCAGAGCGGCAGGAGTTCAGTGTGGGGCCACCCCGCCCCCCCTTTGCAGAGAGTTGGGAGCAGTTTTTACAGTGGATGTCCATCCGGACAGCCCTGTGTTTTCAGGGAGACTCACATAGGCTCTTTCCCAACGACCCACACTGCACGCCACGGGAATCAAATCCTACAGCCAGCCAACTGAGCAAATAATTACTAAATAATGTAAACAATTCAAATCTGGGGCCCATTTCCGACAGTAATTATTTCCTGTCGTTGGTGGGTAACTGCCCCCTAAACACACAAACGTCTGGACTGGAGTGAAGGAGTCACCCTAAAGGTTAATCTGACCCCGAATTTTTACCAGTCCGTCTGCGGCGCATCTCTATTGCATTGCATGAGGAGTCCGTCAGTTACTCTACAGCGTCTCCTTTGCATCTCCAGTCCCCCCCCCCCCTCCCCCATGGATCCAGGAGGAGTGGTTTGTCCCGTCACCCACGTGTTGAGTGGTTCGTCCCGCCCTCCTCACTCATCCAACACTTGATCAATCAAACCCTCCTTCTCCCTCTCCTTCATCACTGAGTCTCTATGAAATAAATGTCTTATATGATGTTGTGTTTTCGAACCTCCACGGTTAAACTTTGGCCGTCCATGGCGGCGTTACCCGCTGTGTTAGCATGCGTTTTCGCGTGAGCACGTCACCATGAATAAAGAACTCCGTAAATAACTCTGTATAGAGTTTTTATTTTGAAATTACAATGGAAGTTTTTAATTTGAAACCCGCACCTGTTTCCCGGTTCCACTGCTTTTTGCCGCAAAATCGCAGCGTCAACCCAACGGAGAAGTCAGCTCAGAGCGAAGCCTCTGTGTGAGGTTTGTCTCTAAAAACACCAAAAGGGAAGAATTTTTGCATGAAGGTCTTTTGTTGTCACCGATTGCTCTGCTGTGTTGTGAAAATGATGCATTTCCACCTTAAAGCTGAGCCGCCTTAATGACTCCCCTCCTTCCTTCCCCACACAGCCAGGAGAAGGTGGCCTGTGTTAGAGTGGACATCAGCCCGGACGCCCACGGAGAGAGCTCCGCCTCCGAGACTTTCCTGTGACGTGGGAGAAGGACGTCTGGCGCTTTGGGCGGGACTGAGAACTCCAAAGAGGGGGGGCTCCTGAGGCGGACGTCGCGTCTTTGAAGACACGTTCTGCACCCGTGGCCAACGTTGGGTCTCCATCCATTCAAAGAATCCTGCTGTGGGAAGACCGCGGGGGGGGGGTCGTTGACATGACCTTCCTCTTCCTCTTACCAGTACTTCTGTGGGTTTTTACGATGTCATCTTCACTCGTTTGTCCTCAGCACTTCCTCTTCGTGGTCGGGAGCCGCGCCGGCGGCAAACCTAACAGTTGAAATATTTCGGCACTTTGGTGTCGGAGACTTCATTCCCGAGCTGCTGAGGCACAAAAGCCCTCACAGGTACACCCAGACGCACCTCACAACCCCCCAGGGAACACTCAGTGTTGCTGCTCATGCCCCCCCCCTCTAGTTTATGCACTGTTGTGTTTAATTATTTCCTACTCTGAAGGCCATACCGATTCTGTACTGTACAGGAAGCACTTTTCTATTGGACAAAAGCCCGAATCGGACATTTTAGAGCTGTTGAACGCGACTCAGGAGTCCTTCACGATTTCTGCCACGCCGTGTTGTGTTTGTGGGCCGGCAGAGAAATCCCTGCGTTCGTTTCACGTGTAGTCCACGGCGCCGCTTGGTCGCAGTCGTTTCCGAACCGTCTGTTCTTGTGAAGGTCTTGTGTGTGTGTGTGTGTGTGGTGCAAAGTTATTTGGTGTCGCAAAAGATTTCATGTTGAACTTTTCTATCGTGTCTGGAGCTATAATCTACAGATGCATCTTTATTTTTTTCTTAAGTGCTGTCCTGTTCTAGCAATAAAAGATTCTAGTTTTTGCTGACTTGGCGGGAAAAAAAAATGGTGAAAAAGTTGTATTTCGTCGCCTTTGTCTGTGTGCACAGGCTCCACCCACAATAGCGTTACTTCGTGCCTTCGTTAGGTTACACTTCTGTGTGTGTCGGTTTATTGTGCTGTCGGTGTCAAAAATACACAAATGTTTATATTTATTATAATGTCTATGGAAAAAAAACAAATACTATTAATTTCACTCTTGGTCAGCAACGACCAAACATAAAGATCAAAAGAAGCGTGCATTTTCTGAACGGCATATAGTTTGTTGAATACTAAAGACTCTATTTTCACAGCATCAGTGACATGTATTCATGTGAACAATGTTACCTGCAATAAACCAGTGACGCACTCTGCATCCTGAGGGTTTGATGACGTCTCTATCCAAACGGATTATTGCAAAGCAATAAAGATGAGTACGTTATCCCGCCTCTCTGTGCTTTTGTGACCCGTGGAGGATGCGGACGTGGGAGGTTCACGACAAGCTTGTTCTTAAAGAGAGAAACCTGCAGAAGTCTTTCACAAGGCGACCACTAGAGGGAGACAAATCTCTCACTTACAGCTGATCTAAAGTGAAAACTGTTCACTTACCTGGAGTTTAAGTAACTATAGCATGTATATACATATAAAGAGAAATTAATCATTGTAAGTTATTGTGGATGGAATCCAAATCTTTTTTCATTTTCTTCTGTACACAAACGACTCAAATTGATTTACCTCCTTTTACCTTAATATCACTTAATTCCAGTGGTTTTTCAGAAATAGAAACTGGTGATTGATTTTGAAATAAGATGCTTAAAAGTGTTTCTTTCACTTTAAGGTGGCAGTATTCACACTTTCCTGCAGGTAAATGCTGAGTCAGAGGTTTGATTCTCCATGCTTCCTTTCTTACCCTAAAACAAACCGTAACAGTGGTGGGAAACAGGATTACAGTGACTTTTATTGTGTAGGAGTTTTTCCTGTCAGCACTAATCCAGATGCGTCCTCCGTGGAGCACTTTTCTAACCCAAAATGTCTCCCAGTGACTCCTTTTGGGTTCTATAGAGGACATTTGGGATTTTTCCATAACAAAAGTAGAGGGATTTGCAGTTTTTAGTGGATTCAACATTTATTGTACTTTTTTCCCCTCTGAAAGTCAGGATATGTGGACCCTTTGATCCATCCGTCCATCCAAACCTGCTGAATCCTCTTTGGGGGTCACGGGGTTGCTGGAGCCTATCCCAGCTACAGTTAGGCAAAGGCTGGGCACAACCTAACAAGACGTTTTGATGTATGGGGTGTAAATATCTGCAAAGCGGTCTTTCAAAACAGCAGTTTATCGTGACATTTTTTTATTTTTAGAACCTGCTAGAAAAGTATGAATTCTTTCTTTCATATTATTCTAACTAGGAATCTAATAAAAAAAAGTCTGAAACTGAGTGAACCTGAACATGACTGTAAGAACTTTTTTGCTGGGATATATTAAATTTGTTAAAAGGACCCAGTTTGTAAAAGTCACAATAAAAGTTTGTTTTTCCACTACTCAGAATACTATTACAATAAAAGCAATTCAAACGATGCAAGAATTTTACGTTTTTTTTCCTTGTTGAACTAATATTTAAAATTTATTTAGATGGCTACAGACTGTATTAATCCACATTGGAATCTTTTATGGCTTTTAATAAACGAAAAGTCAGGAAAAAAAAGTAAAAAAAATGTAATTTATTGCTGACTTCAAAACTTCTAATCTAAGGTGTTAAAAAAAAGTTTGTTTTGTTTTTAAGGTTAAACCACTTTAAAAAAAAAAAAAAAAGAAGTTATTAAATACCTGGCTAAAAAAAGGGGAAAAATAATTAAAACAAATGTAGCTACTGCTCGTTTAAAAAAAAAAAGTGCAGAAAGGTCCAAACTCAAGAAAACATTAGACTGGGTGAAGTTTTCATAACATGAATATAATTCTTGAGTCACATCATGTTCACAGCCGTCATTTTCCTCAATCAGGAGCTCCCGTGTTTGTTCTTTAACAACAAATGTCTTCAAATTAAATAGTACTTTTGGGAGAAACCAAAAAGAAAACAGGAAGTGCTCCTACAAAATAAAGTTCAGATCAGTTTGTAAAACTAACGGGGCGAACTATCTACCACCAGTTTCCAGTAAATGCTACTTTATTTTCAATATACAAGTAAAGTGGAAATGCCTGATATATTCAGTCGATAAAGAAACACTTGAGCAGACCTCTGTGAACAAACATGGCTGCAAAAACAGGCCGGAAGGAGGATTAGTTAGAAGTTTCCCGGCTGTTTTCCTGCAGAGCATCACTGACCGTCTCTGTACACCACAGCAGAAACGCAAATCCACATTTGGATGAATCTGTTGTTCAGTCCACGGAGCAGACAGAAGGTTATGCCCCGCCCCCTCGCGGCCGTACGGGATCCGGAGCGTGCGGCCTCTCAGTTGGCGGCGTTTTGCGGTCCCTCTGGGATGAGCGACATGAAGAAGGTTATGATGAACGACCAGGTGGAAGACAGGAAACCCGCCTGAGGAGCGCTGTTGGGGTCTTCTGCTCCTTCCTCGCCGCTCTCGCCTCCGCCGCTGTCGTCGTCATCGTCAGAGTTCTCGTCGTTCGCCACTTCCTGCACAGGCAAGCAAAGGTTCAGGTTTTTATTTTCAGTCATGGAATAAATCATTGATTAGTTGACAGGAAAACAGGAACTCTTTACACTTTTCCTCCTCCAGGTTTGGTTTTCTTTAAAGCAAAATTGAGGAAATTCACCTTCTTAGGGAAAATCTTTTGTTTGTTTAGTTTCGTTTCAGGTAAAGAAGGCGCTACCATTTCCTGTACGTCGTGGTTTTGCACGTCTCCGTCCACGTCGTCCTGATGGGCTCGGTCTCCCGGAAGCTGCAGCTCGTTGTCCAGGTTAAACGGGAACCAGCCGGCCTGATGTCTGCAGGCGGAAAACAAACCAAAAAAAAGTTCTGTATCTAAACTGTTTTTTATTGTTCCATCATAAAACTGAACCATGTGCAGCTTTTTAGGAAAAATGAAATGAAATGCAAACTCATGTAACTGCTTTTTTAATTAAGAAATTTATGATTAAAAAAACAAATAAATAACTAAACTCAACATAAAAAAATACTCTTGTTATTTGTATTTTAACAAAAAGTTTTAAGTGCTCTAAGGTCATTTCTAGAATTTTCTGATTTATTGTTCAAGCCGTCTACACTGGCATTTCAAAATAAAAGAAGCCATGATCAGAAGGACATTCTTATACAATCTGTTCCTTCCACATCTGCACATAAACACAAGATGACAAGAAATAGAAATAAATAAGAAGGAATTAAAGCCACGAGCATGCGCTATCACTGAGGGGTTGGCTGAGGGGCTGTCACTCCCCCCTCGTTTTATTTGGGTTTCATCTCCATAGCAACCATTTAATTTTTTTGGTTTCCTGGAGGTGACGAACAGGTCTTTATAATTTTTAGAAGAATCAGCATTTTTGGATTTCCTTAGCAACTGAAGTTTTTGTTAACCACGCCCACTTTTCTAATGTTCTTATCGTATGTCATGTTTCATTCATCTTGAGCCAGGAATTTTATAGATGAAATTTTCACAAAATTCTGGTTAAAAAAAAAATATGGGGAGCGCCACTTTTGTGAGTTCGCCACGCTAACATAGTTCAAAATCTACATATCTGGAAGTTTGGAGGGGATAGATCGAGAATTGTAGAAGTGGAAATTTGTAGAGGTTACTAAAGGGTTTTTTTTTTTCCCTTTAAGATGGCAGCTTCTTCATGAGGTCAAAGGTCGACGAAACGTCCGGAGTGGTTGTAGACTTAACCTTTTGCTGTGTGGGGGAAAAACTTGTTTGTGCAAAAATGTTAAAAATCACCAACATTTTGCCAACAGAATGTCCACCAAGCTTTGGTCTTGTGGCCATCCCATAATACATTTGTTTTGAGCCTCATAGAGATTTTGGGCTCATTCATTTTTTTTAAATGGTTTCTCCTGCTGTGATGTCATCTATGTCCAAAATTCCTGGTCACGGGCTGCAGGCTGCGAGCCAATTTTGTGTTTGTGTTTGGATGACATTTTTTGCTCAAAGGCGCAGAATCATTGCAGTGTGACTGTTTCTATAAAAAGTTCAACTGTAAACACAGACGGTGAAACGCAGATCCGACTCACAGGTAGAGCACCAGCATGGCCATCGTCACCATGACGAAGCGGCTGAAGGAGGAGTAGAAGTAGACGATGCTGAGTAAGACGGCGGCGCGCGAGAACGTGTACACCCAGTCCAGCCAGTCCCTGTTGAGCTCCTCCTCATTCAGGATCTCCCCGCCCTGCGCGTTCATCTGGACCTCTGGGTTGCCGCGGTGACCCACTTGTGGCCGTCGGCTCAGAGGGTCGGGCTGGTGAGGCGGGGCGGAGGACTGCTCCGTCCTGGCGGCGGCGGCCAGTAAGTGGCTGTGGTGAACATCGAGAACGCTGGTTCTGACACTGCTTTTATTTTGAAAATCGTCCTGAAAGCTGGATGAAACGACCTTACTAGTGCATGTAGTACTGCCGGGCGTACAGCTGCTGCCACCACACCAGGGTCATGGGGCTGTAGTAGTAGTTTGTGGAAGGGGCTGGCGGCGAGGACCGACTCCAACTGGAAGACACGGCGCAGCTTTAAAATGACGAACATGTGACCCTACAGGACGACAACTATCTTCAGTTCCTGGTTATAAATAATGTTTTCAAATATACATTATTATTTGTCAAATTTTTACTTTTTTTTTTTACTTTTACAATTTGGATTTTGATTCACTTTAACTTCAAAGAAAGGCTGAATCTGAACTGTTCCCCTACATTTAGCTGTCCAAATGGAGAGTTATAGAGAAATGGAGTCTACAAATGGAGGGAGGGGAGAAGCCAGACGCGTAGGGAGAGAATTTGGATTCGGCAGCAAACGCGTATTTGAAAGAAACTGCAGTAAAAACACCTGCACAGAATTTCTCCTCGTTTAGTCTTGATGTTCAGATGATTCAAAGCGGTTTTCTCCTAATGATCCACTGAAGAACATTTGAACTTTAAGTTAAAATTTATTCTTAAGTCACATGACCTGTGTGGCGTCAACGTGTCCTTATCCAGGCGTTACCTGTGCATAAACATCTGGTGGTAAGGAAAGGCTTCCGCTCCCTGCCTGAAGCCCCCGCCGCCGCCGTTCTCTGCTGCAGACGCATGGCTGCTGTGACCCCCGGCGTTCTGAGGAACCTGGGACTGACAAACACAAAGTCTTTGGGTGAACCTCTGGGATGGGAGCGGTGATGAAAGGAAGTACGGCGATGATGACATGACCTGAAAGGCGAAGGCGGTATTTCACCGACTCACCACGGGAGCAACGGCGCTCTCCTGAGGCTTATTACTGCGACTGCGGGCCTGCTTCGGGGAGCTGGGAGGCGTTCGGGAGGCGCACACCAGATGGAGCATGTGGTACTCGTCCTGCTGTAAGAGGCGACTCGTTATCTCCCAGAATGCATCAGGGTTTCACACTTTAAACCAATTCTACAGCAGAGTACCTTTAATGACAGTTTTACAAGAATTTCCTGCACTAACCAACACTAGATTCTGATCATGTGACTTGATTTTTGTTGACGTCATGAGTCACACTGAAAACAATAAAATATTAATTTCCGTTTATTTATAGCGGCAAAGCAAAAGCTCAGCTTTCAATGTTCCTACATCAAACAATATAAAAAAAGCCAAATTATGTCAGAAAAGTTCATTCTTAAAAAATATTTGCTTTAATCCTTTTGTTTTAAGCTTAAAGTCCCACTCTGATCATCTTCTGATCTATTTTCAGTGATCTTTTAATTATAATTACGCTAATTTTTAGCAAAAAACTTAAAACCTGGGTCATTTTCTTGGAAAGAATCTCCTGAACGATAGGAGTTCATTAGTAGGAAATAAAGACATACAATTTGAATATGAATGTTTATCCCCAATCATCAGAAAAATGAGACAAGAACATGTTAGAAACACCAAAAATCACCATTTTCACGTGTCTCCTTCTGTTTAAGAGCATAAAACTTACTTTCCTCAGCACATCCTTTAAAGTGAAGTGATCCAGAAGGAGTTTCCCAGAATACACCAGTCTCTGGTCCTTTGAACTCTTAAAAACACAAACAAACACAAATAAATAGGTCCGAATTAGAACAGTTTTAAGGAGAAATACACCTCTTAGAAACAAGGGCAACAGAGATTATTCTTGTTTGATATAAAATTGCCATGAGTGGCAGTTTGATGCTGAAATCTTCATGGAAAAGTTGTGAATGGCTGCAAATCAAAGAGCAGATACGTTGTGTAAGAGAGTAATCGTAGTAACCTCAATCTGGATAAGCGAGTCTTAACAATGGATTTAGCAGCAACAAGGTCAGAGCGTGTCCTAATTAGCTTTCATTCAGCGCCTCCTTCAAGACCGAACGTTTCCTTCTTCCAAACTGAGGCCGGTCTGAAAACAAGAGAGCGTCTGGAGTCAATTCAAATAAAACCGACCGGCTACTTCTTTACAAATAAACAGCTGATTAGCTGCACTGGAATGTATAAACTCTTTCAAGGGAAATCTAGTTCCCCTTCATTTTCTCATTATTTTCCCAAAAGATTTTAAAAAATCAGCAGCAGAAAGCACCAAAGCTAAAGAGGTACTGAATGTTTCTGCACACAATCCTTATTATCATGTAGTCTGTGTGCGCTAATCTGGATTATCAAACAAATCAGATTATAATTTAACTATCAACCAAATACAGCTGATAATAGAATTCCTCCCATTTGTATTCTACTTGCCGTCAGGATAAATGTAAGGTAAATGTAAATTCTCTGTGATTTTCCCCCTGAACTCTGTTGTCTGTAAACGGAAGCTGTAAATAAAGTTGTGTTGAATCCTCACAGGTTTGCTGGGGTAAACATCTGACAGGTGGGCTTTGAGCTTTTCCACGGTCCAGTTGGGATGACAGTTGATCTTCTGATCGTCGTACTTCTGGTTGGGAGCCTTGATGACCAGAGTAACAGGACTGTCCATTACGCCCTGATTCATCATCATTCAAAACCATTTGTCCTTCAGCTCATGATCTGCGGTTATCCCGGTTATAGGTTTCACCTCTAAAATTAGAAAGAAATGAGAATAAAAATAAACGAAGAGGTCGATCACATATCACTGAAGTTCCGTTTGGTTAACATTCAGTAACAGACTTCTTGTTTTTTTTTTTTTTTTAGGTTTTTAGACTAAAATTACCCAGCTACTGATTTGAAATTATACATAAACAATCATATTGTTTTTACACGGTTATATAAACTGAAAATATTTAACTTTAATTGTGGTTTTAGCTCCCAAAAGCTTTAATAATAAAACGAAGGTATCTAATCTGCCCGGGGATCTTCAACGCACTACTAAGCTAACATTAGCCCTGTAGCTTTTATGCTAATACCGAGCAAATAATAGTCAATACCCAGCATGCTTTGCTACAATTAACAAAACTACTACAAATTTCGACGGCGTTGGTTCAAAACTCACTCACACGTTGTTTGCTTGGCTTGTTTATCTCCACTGACCGAGCTCCGACGCTCAGAAGTCAGAGCCCAGCCTCGGGCTACTCTTCTTCGTGAGATACGGAGTGAAAATGGTCGATCCGTTTGGAAATTATGTGATCGCCACCTAGCGGCAGAAAGCATGTATTACAACTCAATACTGCAGCTCATTAAAAGCATATTGTGTGGTTGCGTTTGTGGGGCTTTAATTACACGATTTAAAAAATATATATTTATGTTAAAAAACACACACACACACACAAAAAGAAAAACGGAGAAACAAACTACCGCGTAAATAAAATATTTTCTGGGCTGAAAAAATGTGTGCCTTTTTGTGTAAGGTACAATAAAATAAAATGGCTTAACATAAATAACTCGCTAATGACCTATCAATTATCATGACTACTTTTTTGCATAAATGTGTGACTATTAAGAGGACCAGGACTCAGGGGACCTCCTTTTAGTACCCTGTTCTTAAACATTAGAAAAAACAACCTGAAGATCTGGAGATTTTTAAATGCATCTTTTAATTTTAACCTTGAAATAGCTCATTTAATAAACTTATATAGTTATTTACTTTTTGGGCTTTTGAGTATTTTATGGCTTTTGTGCATCCTCATTTGTACATTTTTACCCATTCTACCTTTGAATCTATTCTTAAATTCTTAGCAGCAGTGTTTCCTTCCATTACATGTTTATATTTAGATGTTAGTCTGTGGTGTTTTATGATAAACCCATGTTAATGTAGGCCAATGTCTCTTTTTTTTTTATCAAGCAGCTTGTGTTCTACAGCATTGACGAAAGATGTTCTACAAAAAAAGTGGTTGATTGATTAACAATGGAAGGTATCCAACATGGCAAAGTATTGGACTAATAGAAAAAACAGTGGACGGTCAAATAGACATATAATGTTTAATGACAATAGTATCAAACCCATAAAGTGTAAAAAAAAAAAAAAAAAAAAGGGGTAAATCCTACTACTAAAAGAGATTGGATAACCTTTGTTTTAAATACAAACAAAAGAAAACTTCTGATGTAAACTGTAAAACGTTATTTTACTCTGATAAGCAAAAAGTTAAAATTACAAACCTTTAGACAAAATATGACAATTTTAAAAATAATGCATGGAATATAAGCAGAAACTGTACCATTTTATCTATTTTTAAAACTTTTTTTCTGCTCATTTTTCTCTTTTTTAGAGTTCAGAGGTTCAGTCGAAATAGTGACATCTGCTGGTAGTGAGTTGTAGCGCATACAGCCTTGTTTTCTGTGGTGGATATTCCCAGTGAAAAATAAGCATGATGTCGGTTCACTGCTCGCAACATCCACATACAATCAGAGAAAAATTCATCCTAAATAAAAAAAAGGTCTTTAGTCATAAGACCACCGTTTGAGCAAGTCTGTTTTTGTTTCTAAAAACATCAGTAGATTTGTTAATCAGGACAAAATAAACTTTGCTGTAAAAGTTTGCATCTGAACGTTTTGCAGAGATGCTAAAAAGAATTCAAGAATGAGTTGAATGTGACACATTAGACTATTTATTTTGGGTGAAATTTTAATCTGAACAACTGTTAACTGCCTTCTGATTACCAACCCAGACGTTGCAGGACGGCACTGCCTTCATTTGAGGTTTTATGGTCTTGATTACGTGGAAAAAAAGAGCACTTCTTTTAATTTTACAACCCTCTCATTTTAAAAACTGTTATGTTTTATAGTTTTAATCAAAATGTCACTTCTGGACCTGGAATTCTGCCGTTCACTCTTATGCCATCCATCCATCCATCTTCCTCCGCTTATCCGGGACCGGGTCGTGGGGGCAGCAGACTGAGCAGAGATGCCCAGACTTCCCTCACCCCAGCCACTTCCTCCAGCTCCCCTGGGGGGACCCAGAGACGTTCCCAGGCCAGCCGAGAGACGTAGTCTCTCCAGCGTGTCCTGGGTCTTCCCTGGGGCCTCCGCCCAGTGGGACATGCCCGGAACACCTCTCCAGGGAGGCGTCCAGGAGGCATCCGGACCAGATGCCCGAGCCACCTCAACTGGCTCCTTTCAATGTGGAGGAGAAGGGGTTCTACTCCGAGCCCTCCGCGGGTGACCGAGCTTCTCACCCTATCTCTAAAGGAGCGCCCAGCCACCCTACGGAGGAAGCTCATTTCAGCCGCTTGTATTCGGGACCTCGTTCTTTCGGTCATGACCCATAGCTCATGATCATAGGTGAGTACTGGAACGTAGATCGACCGGTAAATTGAGAGCTTTGCTTTTCGGCTCAGCTCTCTCTTCACCACGACGGACCGATAGAGCGACCGCATAACTACGGACGCCGCTCCGATCCGCCTGTCAATCTCACGCTCTGATCTTCCCTCAATTGTGAACAAGACCCCAAGGTATTTAAACTCCTCCACCTGGGGCAGGGACACTCCACCCACCGAGAGATGGCAAACTACCTTTCTCCGGTCAAGGACCATGGCCTTAGATTTAGCGGTGCTGACCCTCATCCCAGCCACTTCACACTCGGCCGCAAACCGCCCCAATGCACGCTGGAGGTCCCGGTTCGATGAAGCCAACAGGACAACATCATCTCCAAAAAGCAGAGAGGAAATCCTGTGGTCCCCAAACCAGATCCCTTCCGGCCCCTGGCTGCACCTAGAAATTCTGTCCATAAAAACTATGAACAGAACCGGTGATAAAGGGCAGCCCTGCCGGAGTCCAACGTGGACCGGGAACAGGTCTGACTTACTGCCGGCTATGCGAACCAAGCTCCTACTCCGGTCATACAGAGACCGGACAGCCCTCAGTAAGGCTCCCCGGACCCCATACTCCCAGAGCACCCCCCACAGGATGCCACGGGGGACGCGGTCGAACGCCTTCTCCAAATCCACAAAACACATATGGACTGGATGAGCGAACTCCCACAATCCCTCCAGCACCCTAGATAGGGTGTAGAGCTGGTCCACTGTTCCACGACCAGGACGGAAACCGCACTGTTGTTCCTGAATCCGAGGTTCGACTATCAGACGGACTCTCCTCTCCAGTACCCTGGCATAGACTTTCCCAGGGAGGCTGAGGAGTGTAATTCCCCTATGGTTGGAACACACCCTCCGGTCCCCCTTCTTAAAGAGGGGAACCACCACCCCTGTCTGCCAGTCCAGTGGTACTGTTCCCGACCGCCATGCGATGCTGCAGAGACGTGTCAGCCAAGACACTCCCACAGCATCCAGAGACTTGAGGTGCTCAAGGCGGACTTCATCCACCCCCAGGGCCTTGCCACTGAGGAGCTCATTGACTACCTCAGTGACTTCAGCCCGGGTAATAGACAGCCCCACCCCAAAGTCCTCATTCTCCGCTTCTTCAAAAGAAGGCGTGTCAGTGGGATTGAGGAGATCCTCGAAGTACTCCTTCCACCGCCCGACAATGTCCCCAGTCGAAGTCAACAGCTCCCCACCTGCACTGAAAACGGTGCCTGTGGAGAACTGCTTTCCCCTCCTGAGTCGTTGGATAGTTTGCCAGAATTTCTTCGAGGCCAACTGATAGTCCTTCTCCATGGCCTCACCGAACTCCTCCCAGGACAGAGTTTTCGCCTCCGCAACAGTCCGGGCCGCAGCTTGCTTAGACTGCCGGTACCAGCTGCCTCTGGAGTCCCGCAGGCCAGCCAGGCCTGGTAGGACTCCTTCTTCAGCTTGACGGCATCCCTTACTTCCGGTGTCCACCACCGGGTTCGGGGGTTACCGCCACGACAGGCACCAGAGACCTTGGGACCACAGCTCCGAGCAGCAGCAGAGACAATGGAGGTGGAAAACATGGTCCACTCGGACTCAATGTCCCCAACCTCCCTCGGTACCTGTTTGAAGTTCTCCCGGATGTGGGAGTTAAAGACTTCCCTGACGGAGAGCTCAGCCAGACGTTCCCAGCAGACCCTCACAGTACGTTTGGGTCTTCCAAGTCTTTCCGGCCTCCTTCCCTGCCAGCAAATCCAACTCACCACCAGGTAGTGATCGGTGGACAGCTCCGCCCCTCTCTTCACCCGAGTGTCCAAGACACAGGGCCGAAGGTCGCCTGAAACAACTACAAAGTCGATCATTGACCTCCTGCCTAGGGTGTCCTGATGCCAGGTGTATTGATGGACACCCTTGTGCTCGAACATGGTGTTCGTTATGGACAAACTATGACGAGCACAGAGGTCCAATAACAAAACACCACTCGGGTTCAGATCAGGGGGGGCGTTCCTACCAATCACACCCCTCCAGGTGCCACTGTCATTGCCCACGTGGGCATTGAAGTCCCCCAGGAAGACAATGGAGTCCCCGTTGGGGCACTTTCCAGTACCCCTTCGAGAGACACCAAGAAGGGACATGACCCTCTCGTCCACCGGGGTGAACTCCAACACTTGGCGGCTGAGCTGGGAGCTCACGAGTAAGCCCACGCCAGCCTGCCGCCTCTCACCTTGGGCAACTCCAGAGTGGTAGAGAGTCCAACCCCTCACTAAGGACTGAGTTTCAGAGCCCAGGCTACGTGTGGAGGTGAGTCCGACTATATCTAGACCGTATCTCTCAACCTCTCGCACCAGCTCAGGCTCCTTCCCTTCCAGAGAGGTGACATTCCATGTCCCAAAAGCCAGGTTCCATGATCGGGGTTTGGGCCACTGAGGCACCCGCCCTCGACTGCCACCCAAACCGTTCACTCTTATGTTCTCACAAATTACTTCAGACAAATTAGCTAGCAGAGGCTAAAAAGTTAAACGATTTAGTCTATATTTATTGAAATTAATGCCATTTTTTAAAAAACCAACTAAAACATTTTGTGTTTATGTCCTCTTAGCATGCATATGAATGGTTTTCAAACCTTTGCTATTCGTTCTTTACGCAAGGACTTCCTGCACTAAAACCTGAGCGAGGTGAAGCTCTCCTCCGGTGACGTCCTTCATGTTTGCTCGCCTTGTTTATGCTGCGAGAACGCCGCTCACTTTCAGAGGCTCCACCATGTCTGCAGGCACGACAACAGCTCTGCCTCTAATAGAGCCACATCAGATCTATTCATTTTTTAACTTCCCTTTCAGAACCAGTGTCTTCTTCTTTTCTGTTGCACAAAGATGCTTTTCACACTGCAGCTGCATTTAGCACTGGTGCACTGGTGGAGAGATTGGAAAAGAAAAAGAGGCCGGAATTAGGTCCACAGGAACGGCAAGCATGACGTCAGTTATTCTCTGCAGCGACATGCTTTTGAACCATTCTGATGATGTGTTATTAAAGTGCAGGTCCAAAAAACAACAATTGTGTTTCTTAAGGTCACGAACATTTTGGATCTTTGTTGATCTCTGTCATGTTTTTTTTTTGTGTCCGAACATTTTTGCTGGAAATTTTTGGAAAATGGATCCAACGTGGAGGACAGGTTATCGGCAGCTCATAGGAACAAACAAAAAGCTCAGATTTATTTAGCGTTTAGGTTACGTCCTCATCAAATGAGATGTGAGCTAGTTTATTCATTTTTTTAAATCTAATTTTTCATCTCCCTTCCTGATAGGACCAACATTCACACCACTGCTTGCTGCCCTGTCATGTTTCCCTGTCATATTATTTTCAAAAATGTGCAAATTATTATTATTATTCATCCTCCAACTTCCTTAACCACCTCCCCCCCCCCTTTCTTTTGGACCCTCATCTCCCTGTCTTTTACAAACAGAATTGATATAAATAAAGTTTAGAGAAAAGCTTTTCAGTTTGAATCTTTTTAGTCTTTTTATTAAGTTTCATGCTACCTGGTTATTTTCCTGTTCTTATACTTTTATGTAATTGTTTTTATATTCCTATGTCATTGATTTTTATACTTTTATGACATTGTTTTTTTTTAAATTATGTATTTTTTTTTATACTTTTTTATGTCATTGTTCCCATACTTGTTTGAGCCTTTTATATGTTTTGTGTATGTTGTGGCAAATGGACCTTGAGTCTGTAATAAAGCTTATTATTATTATTATACATACAAAAGGGGTTTATACAAGTATACACCTTGTGTGTCAGAAGAGTTATTATAATTACAAGAATTACAACCCTGTGTTATAACAGAAATATCTGTCAAACACAAGAGGCCTTCAGCTCTGTTTGATAAAACAAACATACAGATGATAAGGGTAAAAACAGGTTTTACGTCAAGATTTTATTTATTGATGTATTTGTTTATACATGTTCGCCAACAGGTTGAAACCCATTAATAGGCAATTCACAAACTAAAATCACAAAAAATCATTTAAATTTCACATTAAATATACCACATATATATAAAACAGAAAATATAAAAAGATAATACAAAAAAACAGAGAAATTAATTCAACAAGTATTTAGTCAGCCACCAATTGTGCAATTTCTGCCTCAGAAAAAGAGGAGAGAGGCCTATAACTTTTATCATAGGTATACTTCAACTACGAGAGACAAATAAAAGAAAACCAGAAACATTTGATTTTTAAATAATTTATTGGTAAATTATGGTGGAAAATAAGTATTTGGTCACCTACAAAGCTGTGATAGACCTGAATTAATGGCACCTGTGGGAAAACAGGCACAATGGCACAATACTTTTTCCCCACTTGTTACGGCGTGTAGACGGATCCCAGAGCAGAGTCAGACTGGATGTGTCAGGTAAGTGACGTTTATTAGCTTCACCACAGGAACAAAACCAAAGGAGGCAGACTGGGGGTGAAGACAGGAGGCTAGGCCACAGACAGCGTTCACCGGAACAAGGGCGAGGCCACAACGAAAGGGAAATCATCTGGCAGGTTGGAAGAGCCAGGGAGAGGCTCTTAAAGAACACTGAAGATTGGTTGCAGGTGTGCAAAGACACCTGTCTAGAAAGCCACGCCTCCTGCCCCAGGCCACCCTGCAGAAGCACAAAGCAGACAAAACATAAGTACAAAACACAACAACACAAAACCAAATAAAAGAAAACCCCTAACCATAACACCACTGTACGTAAAAAAAACAAGATTTAAAAGTGTAGACATCAGCAATAAAAAAGTCAAGGTAAGGACAGGAAGAAATAAAAGCATTTGTCAAATTCGACAAAATGTGCCAAATAAAAGTTAAAAACTGAGCAAAAGGGACAATAAATGAATAAAAAGTCACACATGGGTAATAGATGATAGATAAGGAAATTTATTTTTAATTTTCGATAGTCCTTTAGTGAAATGTCAGTCTTGTTCAAAATTTGTAAAATGTCTATTGAGACACGGACACATTTTTGTATTTTCATTAAAAATCAAATATACTTAAAAAAACGTTAGTCTCTTTGAATGTAGTTTAAAGTTGTGTTGTTGTTTTTTTTTTTCAACTTATAACATTTCAGTAAAAAGCAGAGTTTTCCTAATCTTCTTTGGAACCACCATGTTATATTTCAGCATCTATTTGTGTCCTCCAGGTAAATGTCACGCTGCTTTCAGGCGCCTCACCAATCTCCCAGTGACCTTCAGAGTCAAGCTTCCCGTCTTTCTCCACATTCACCCACGAGTTCAGTTTTTCCCCAATATTTTCCATCAAAAGAGCAAATTTAAAATATACATCCAACCAAAGGCATGGTTGGATGCGCAAACATTCAAAGAGTAATCAGAATAAATGAACAATTCAAGACAAATACCTGAATTTCCAGCCAAACTCACAGAAGGATCATTCTTTTTTTGACATTAAGACATTTCTTCATTCTGTCAAATATTCAGTCACTAATGTGTCACCGTTCTGCAGCTTTTGTCCCTTCCCTCTGCAGCCACAGTGAAAATCAACAAAAAGCTTTTATTCCCACAACAATGCTGAGGGTTTTTCCTCCTGTTGTGCTAAACAGCTTCACAGGCCCCGGCAACCCCCCCCCCGGTCTGTAATGAGGCCTTACATCACTGACTCACTGGTGCAAAAAGGTCTGTGGCTGGAGGAGGTTTTAATTAAGCGCTAACAGCTCGGGGCGGGAAAGCATGCAGCCCTGAAGGTCATAGTACAATCTATCCATCATGATGCTTCAGAAGGTCTGAAGAAAAAAAATGAGTCACATCTTTTCACGGGAGATTTTGTAAATGACAAAAAAATTAATTGTGTTTTGCATGTGTTTGCATCACATGTATGATTACATTTGCATGTGTTTGGTAGATCTGATGGCGTTCGCAGAAAGCAATGATGCTGGCATCAAATCCACAAAAACAAGCATTAGAAATCCTAATGGACAGATTTTACCACCATAGAATAGAACTAGAATAGAAATAAAAATAGAAATAGAAAAGAAAAGAAAAGAAAAGAAAAGAAAGTCTATTTTTGTCATGGTGCCTCTGTCAGACTCCTCCCCTTTCCTCTCCATTTGGCTGCTGATTCACCCCAGCTGCGACCACTTACCTCATCACCTCATCCGCCTTCTTAAGGAGCCTCTGGATCATCAGTCTTCGCCAGTCCGTTGCCCCTGATGGTGCATATTTGGCCTCACGTCAATGTTAATGTTTTGTTTCCTTGCTTTAAGCCAAACAGTAACCCACGTTGTCTTACCTGTCTTCAGGAAACCTCAACCACGAGTGGTCGCCCTCAGCAGCTGTAATCTGGAAACCTCATCGGGTCTGTCCCCTCCACTCTCACCACGAGCCTCTGCCGATCTGCCTGCCTCACGAGACGGGATCACGCTGCCGACTCTGGACTCTACGATCAAATCCACCAGTGACGACACGAGCCACAGTCTTCCCCTCTCCGGATCTCGAAGAACAGTGTCCTACCTGTCTGGTCATCTGATTAAAATCCAAATTCTTGCCAAGACACCTCCGCTCTGTGTCTCATTCCGGGTTTCAGCATCTGGGTCTCTGTCACTCTGAAGTCATGACAGAACGGACTGGCCATAATCCCGACCCAGCTGACCCGGATGGACTGCGGTTAGCCGTATCCCAGCAAGGCATATTGCTTGGACGCCAGGCCGACGCCCTATCGCAGATGGCAGTCGCCCAACAAGACCTTTTTCGTCGCCTGGACGGTTTAACGCAGACTGTGCACGATCTAACCGGACAATCTACCCATGTTGCGACAGTTACGGCTCAAGCTACGGCTAACTCGGCTACTTCCGCTTCCGGAGCATTCTCCGCTCACGAAAACATCCGGCTGCAACCGGAACCATTCTCCGGTGACGTCGAAGCCTGCGGAGGATTCCTCCTCCAATGTCAGCTGATCTACCAACAAGCTCCCCGCTATTATCAGTCGGATCACAGTAAGATATCTTTAATCATCAACTCACTACGCAATAAAGCCCTCCAGTGGGCCCAGGCTTACCTCTCTGCCAATCCCATAAGTCACCTCACTTACGAACGTTTTCTCAGGGAATTCCAGTTAATCTTTGACCAACCACGCAAACAGGATGAAGCTACCCGTCGGTTACTCGCACTCAAGCAACGTAACCGTTCGGTTAGTGAGCACGTTATTGACTTTCGAATTCTGGCGGTCGAGGCAGGCTGGCCCGACCAAGCTTTGAAGGGGATATTTTACCAATCTCTAAATGAACAAATCAAGGATCATCTCTGTTCTCAACCCGAAGCCCAGTCATTTGAGGACCTAGTTTCTGCGGCACTCCGCTCAGATGTTCGCCTGCGGGAGCGCCAAAGGGAGCGAGCGCCAGTTTTTCAGCGTACTGCAACCACCACATTCCCCAATGTTCCACGGGATATCCACGTCACACCTCCCGACTCCCTTGCTCCCTCCAGGCCTCCAGACGAGCCCATGCAGGTTGGACACTCCAGATTGTCGGAAGAGGAACGCCGCAGACGGCGCATTGAGGGGGCCTGTTTCTATTGCGGAGCGAAGGGCCACATTGTCACCACCTGCCCGCTTCGTTTAAACACCCGAGCCCCTCGCTAGAAGACAGGCCGCGGGGGGTAACAAACATCTACCTGGCCGGTAACAATTTTTTATTTATCCCTGTCAAGTTATGTCTAGACCTCCATGTGCATGAGTTACGGGCCCTGGTTGACTCCGGGGCCGAGCAAAGTTTGATCGACCAGCAAATTGTTTATGATCTGTCGATTCCTACAGAACCCCTGGAGACTCCAATTGAGGCTTCCGGGTTAGGCGGTCAACCCTTATCCCGCATCACGCACCGCACCAAACCCATCCTGCTCATTACTTCAGGCAACCACCGTGAGTCTATTCGTTTCCTCATTACTAAGTCCTCCCATACTCCCGTAGTACTCGGGTTTTCCTGGTTGAAAATGCATAATCCACAGTTTGATTGGGCTCAAGGGACTATAATCAAATGGAGCCCATACTGCCTTGCTAATTGTCTTCTGTCTGCTCTCCCTTCCGTTACATCTTCTAACACTGAGGGTCAGAGCCAAGTCGATTTGTCCAACATCCCTCGCTGTTACCATGATTTAAAAACGGTATTTTGCAAAACCAAAGCTAGTGCGCTCCCATCCCATAGACCTTATGATTGCGCCATAAACCTATTGCCTGGCGCTCCGTTGCCAAGGGCCATTTGTTTAATCTATCTGGACCTGAAAAGACTGCCATGGAGAACTACGTACAGGAAGCCCTCTCCCTGGGGCACATTCGACCCTCTTCCTCCCCCGTGGGAGCGGGGTTTTTCTTTGTGCAGAAAAAAGACAAGTCCCTCCGACCATGCATTGATTATCGTGAACTTAATCAGATCACAGTTAAAGACAAGTACTCTCTGCCATTAATTACCTCTGTTTTTGATTCCGTCCAGAAGGCTCGCATCTTTACCAAATTAGATCTCCGCAACGCCTACCATCTAGTCCGAGTAAAGGAAGGAGACGAATGGAAAACTGCCTTTAACACTCCGTTAGGACATTACGAGTATTTAGTAATGCCCTTTGGCCTCACAAACGCCCCGGCAGTTTTCCAAAGGCTCGTTAATGATGTCCTTCGGGACTTCATTAATCGATTCGTGTTCGTGTATCTTGATGACATTCTTGTTTACTCCCAAGATCTGGCTCAACACGAGCATCACGTTCGTCTGGTATTGGAAAGACTGTTAGAGAATCAGCTTTTTGTTAAGCATGAAAAGTGCGAATTTCACTCCCCCTCCGTACAATTTCTCGGTTACATCATTGAGGCTGGCTGCATACGCCCTGATCCATCCAAAATCGAAGCGGTTACTAACTGGGAACCCCCTAACAGCCGTAAGAAGCTACAGCAATTCCTCGGCTTTGCTAACTTTTACAGGCGCTTCATACGTAATTATAGCAGTATTGCCTCTCCTCTTACGCGACTCACTTCCATAAAGCATCCCTTTATCTGGTCCACCGAAGCCCAACAAGCTTTCGACAGGTTGAAGAAACTTTTTGTCTCCGCCCCGATCCTCATACAACCGGATCCCTCACGTCAGTTTATTGTTGAGGTGGACGCCTCTGACTCAGGGGTGGGTGCTGTCCTCTCACAGAAGGAGGAAAGGTCTGGAAAACTCAAACCCTGTGCGTTTTTTTTCTCGCAAGCTGTCACCTGCTGAGCAGAATTACGACGTAGGGAACCGTGAACTCTTAGCCATCAAACTCGCCCTGGAGGAGTGGCGTCATTGGTTGGAGGGAGCCGAACAGCCTTTCATCGTCTGGACGGACCATAAAAACCTGGCATACCTGCGCTCTGCTAAACGACTCAACTCCAGGCAAGCTCGTTGGTGTCTTTTCTTTGACCGGTTCCAATTCACTATAACCTACAGACCAGGCTCCCGCAACGTCAAACCAGACGCCCTCTCCAGGAAATATAGTCCGTCAGAAAACACTCCGTCATCCATCCTCCCGTCATCCTGCATCATAGGAAGTGTCACCTGGGACATCGAGGCCAAAGTTCTTCAGGCCCTTGAGGGAGACTCGGACCATCCACCCAGTCCCAGGGGCACACTGTTCGTACCTGCTCATCTCCGTTCTGACGTCATCACTTGGGGTCACACCTCTCGTCTGGCATGCCATGGGGGGGTCCACCGTACCCTCCATTTACTTCGCAGGAGGTTTTTTTTGGCCGTCCATGGAGAAAGACATTAGAGAATACATCTCGGCATGCACCACCTGCGCCCGGTCCAAGACGTCCTCCTCGGCTCCTGCAGGGTTACTCCACCCACTTCCTACACCTAACAGACCCTGGTCCCATTTGGCTATGGACTTTGTTACCGGGTTACCTCCATCGGCAGGTAACACCGTCATACTCACAGTCATAGACCGCTTTTCCAAGATGGCCCACTTCATTCCGCTCCCTCAACTACCCACTGCCACTGAAACCGCTGATATTATGACCAAACAGGTTTTTCGTCACCATGGCATTCCTATGGACATTGTCTCGGACCGTGGCCCCCAGTTCATTTCTCAGGTCTGGAAGGCCTTCTGCACGGCCTTGGGGGCCACGGTCAGCCTAACCTCTGGCTACCATCCTCAGTCCAACGGCCAAGCGGAGAGGGCGAACCAGGAACTGGAGGCGGCTCTTCGCTGCCTGGCGGCACAGAACCAGCAGGACTGGTCACAACATCTCGTGTGGATTGAGTATGCTCACAATACTCATCCCTCCACTGCTACGGGACTCTCTCCTTTTGAGGCCGCTCTCGGGTACTCACCACCTCTGTTTCCGTCACAGGAACTGGACTTGGCAGTGCCTTCTGTACAACATCACATCCAGCGATGCCAACGCATCTGGGCACAGACGAAGGCTGCTCTCCTCCGCACCAAGGAGAGCAACTGCCGGATCGCCAATCGCCACAGGGTGGTGGGACCAGAGTACCAACCTGGCCAAAAGGTTTGGCTTTCCACTCGCAACATTCCCATTCAAGCTACCTCCAAGAAACTGGCGCCTCGATTCATCGGACCTTATGTCATTGAGAAATTCATCAATCCCACCTGCGTCCGACTCCGTCTTCCCAAGGCTCTGAAAGTTCACCCGTCGTTTCATGTTTCTCAGATCAAGCCAGTTCATGACAGTCCTCTGTGCCCGCCGTCCGCTTCCCCACCGCCCGCCCGTATCATCGACGGCGCTCCGGCCTACACGGTCAGCCGGATCCTGGATGTTCGCCGTCGGGGTCGCGGATTCCAGTTCCTGGTCGACTGGGTGGGCTATGGGCCGGAGGAGCGCTCCTGGATCTCTCGGTCTCTCATTTTGGACCCCTCGCTCATTGACGATTTTTACCGGGCCCACCCAGATCGCCGCCTTTGACCGCCTGGAGGCGGTCGTTGAGGGGGGGGTACTGTCATGGTGCCTCTGTCAGACTCCTCCCCTTTCCTCTCCATTTGGCTGCTGATTCACCCCAGCTGCGACCACTTACCTCATCACCTCATCCGCCTTCTTAAGGAGCCTCTGGATCATCAGTCTTCGCCAGTCCGTTGCCCCTGATGGTGCATATTTGGCCTCACGTCAATGTTAATGTTTTGTTTCCTTGCTTTAAGCCAAACAGTAACCCACGTTGTCTTACCTGTCTTCAGGAAACCTCAACCACGAGTGGTCGCCCTCAGCAGCTGTAATCTGGAAACCTCATCGGGTCTGTCCCCTCCACTCTCACCACGAGCCTCTGCCGATCTGCCTGCCTCACGAGACGGGATCACGCTGCCGACTCTGGACTCTACGATCAAATCCACCAGTGACGCCACGAGCCACAGTCTTCCCCTCTCCGGATCTCGAAGAACAGTGTCCTACCTGTCTGGTCATCTGATTAAAATCCAAATTCTTGCCAAGACACCTCCGCTCTGTGTCTCATTCCGGGTTTCAGCATCTGGGTCTCTGTCACTCTGAAGTCATGACAATTTTGTCGTTATACAAGGTATAATATTTCAAAACAGTTCTCCTCAAAGTGGACACACAAAACAGGCAAATAATATAAAAAATTATAAAAATGTAAAAGAATAAATTGCAAAACTGGAGAAAAACTGTCCCCAAGTCTCTTTGTTCTGGTCGGTTTGGACCAGAAACATCTGCCAGAAGGTATAACAGGTTAAAAATACAAAACCCAGCATGAGTATGTGGAAAAAGCTGATATTCTACAGATTCTGCAAACTCTACAGATGTAAAAATGTAAAGTTGTCATCAATGTGGAAACTAAATTAGAAAGGGAGGATAAATCCGAGTCGAAAAGGCCAGATTTGAGATGCAAAACGCTGGTTTGTTTTTGGTTTCTTAGACAGCACCGCAGAGATGCAGCTTCCTGACGGGGAATGTTTGTTACATTAAATCCTTAAAATATTCCAAATGTTTCCAATTAGCTCCACGTTGTTGTTATTCCGGCAGGTAAAAACAGGTGTGAGCTGCGTTGTAGGTTGCCTTCATCCTCACCACACACCCTTCTTACCTGCCCTCATTGGCTGAGCGCCAGCTTCAGACCCCTCCCCCCCCACTCTCCCCCTTCGGCCCCCTGACACCCTGTTCAGAACTGCATGACAGAAATTAATAATAACAAAAAAATGTTGATTTATCTCCATAGCATCCATTCCTTTTTTTTGATCACCTGGGGGTGACGAACAGGTTTGTGTCTTTTTCAGAAGAATCGGCTAAAGTACATTTTTGGATTTCCTTGGCAACACAGGTTTTGGGTTAACCACGCCCACATTCCTAATATGTTCATATCGTGTGTCAAATTACTTCGTTGAGCTAGAGCCAACGATTCAAAATCTACAAACTTTTAATTTCAACATTTTTTTGCAAGTAGCTTCCAGTGATGCTCGAGGATTTAAGAGGCGATAGATTGAAGGAGGAGTTTAGATTTGTAGAATTTTTTTTTTTTTTTTGGAACATTAGAGATAATATTAATATTGGACTGGATTTATCTGCGCTTTTCCCACCCCTCAAAGCGCTTAGAATGCGTGCGTAGCCGTTATTCATTCGCTCCTCATTGATGCTGGGTGATGTTAAGCTGCTGATGCAGCCACAGCTTCCCTGGGGCAGACTGACGGGGGCGTGGCTGCCAGGATCGGGGATCATACCGCTGACCCGTCAATCATTGGCCGACCCACTCATCTGTCTGAGCCACTGATGCCCAAGATGGCTGTCTCCTCTTGGGCACAGGTCAAGTGGTTGTGTTTGTAGACTTAACCTAGTGATGTGTGGGGAGTTTTCACGGATCGCTTAGACAAAAAGTTTTCTTTTCCATGTTGTCCATGTGAAAATTGCCAAGTTTTACACTTTGCCAACTGTAGATCCTGTAGCAATCCCATAATAATCTCTAAACTTCTTTAGCACATCCCAGACAAGTGTGTTTTAGCTTCGTTAGTGGATTTTGAATTTATCTTTTGAACCCCAGAAGAGATTTTGGCCACCTTGATTTCTCGGATGGTTTCTTCCACTGCGATGTGTTCTTTTTCTTTTCAAATCAGTCAGGACCCTCAGTCCAGGACTGCTGCTGCTGCTGCAGCAGAATCATAAAATAAAATTACCTGAAAAAGCTTCTGGCTGAGCACTGCCAGCTCATTTTTATCCACTTCTAATCACAAGCTCATACATAAATGCCTCTGGATCGATCTGTCTCAAAAATGACGCGGATTAATCATCAGGTTTCCTGGTTCCCTTGAAAGAGTTTCTACTTTCTCCACTGTTTAAATTCTGCAGAGTCTCTCCTTGCAGTCAAAGGAATCCTTAAATATTGTAGAAGATCAGGTCCAGCAGAAAGGCTCGCTTACGCAGGAGCTGGAAAATTCCAACCGTCAGGTCCAGCTCCTCAGTCTGCAGTCGTCAGCGCTACCTTTGAATGACTCAGATCGATGCAGGTCCAGGCGAGTTGTACGTCACCTGCAGGTACTTTTGAGGGAGGTCATGACCTGCGTATTCAGGAGTCTGTGTGGAGATCATCTCCGCTGGAGGTGTGAATACGACAGCAGTCCTAAACTGATGGAAGTCTCTTTTACAGCTTCTGAAAATCACAGTGAAAGTGAGATGTTTTTTTATTAATCCATCACGGTTTGGAAACTTTTATTATGTCATTTCATCTTCAAATAGTAGAGAAGGTCAGAGTTCGTCAGTCAATAGCCAGGGTTGTGTCTAAATTCCTTCACTACTCCCTACATGCAATCCCCGAATCTACAATTCCTAAATCGAGTGCCCTGGAAATTTCTTAAAAGTCTCTGCAAAAACCAGTGTGCATCGATGCTCACTAGATCGGAGAATATAGACCACAATGCATTGCATCGGAACAATTTTTGCCAAAAAAATGTATTTATGCTATTTATTTAAATGTATTTTTTTTAATAAACAATCAGTGTTTTTTATCTTCAAAAGACAGTAGACTCACTAATAATCGTCGCGAAACACTCAAATCAATTAGATTTTAACTTCATTACATCGATGATGCCATTTTGGCCGTATGAAAAAAAGAGTAGGTAGTAGTTAAAACCCAAATTGCTTTAAAATCCAGCACTATATAGTTTTTGAGTATTTAGGGGTTAGGGTGGGAACTCGGACAGAGCCCAGGACTCTTAAAGTCAGAGATAAAACTTCGTCCGTTCGCGCCTGTGTGTGTTTTTTTGGACGGCTAAACTTGCATCACTGAGTTGATCTACACAAAACAAACTTTTATTGCATCGACTGTTTTCCTGAAGATCTCCCTGGAGTCTCATCCTGAATCCCCGTAGAAGAAGGAAAGCAGCCGCTTGGTTGAACAAACTCGTGGGTCACTCATGATGTCAGCGCACATCAATAATCAGGCCAGGGAACGAAGGACAGGATGTCTGCATGTCAGAGGTTTGATTTTGACTTTTCAAAATAAAGGTTTTGACCCTTTTTGTTTGGTTTCCGACTTCCTGTTTTCTGGATGACTCATAAGAAAATGTCTTCTTGTGTTTATGTGGCAGAAAGACAATTTGACCTGAAGGGCGGAGACATGAAATCATCTTTTCTTTTATATTCTGACAGCTTTTTTACCAAAGGAAAAAAATAATAACTCGAGTTTAATGGCACAGTTTGTCAGAAGAACACAAAAATAATCTAAATCTAAAACCTCTTGTGTGTGAGATTCTCTGGCCCCCCCACCACACATCTGAGACTGACACTGGGGGGCAGTGTTCATTCATCTCATCTGCTCAGACAGACTTCACCCACGGGGTCTATTTGCAAAGTAATCTTACTTTTTTTCTTTTCTGTGTGATTTTTGAAATTAATTAAAAACTTCTAACAGATGTTCTCCTTTTTGTTAATAAAACCACATTTTCAAAATAAAAAGCTCTTTAACATTTGGTGAGGATTGGTGCAAACTGTTCTGTTTTCAGGTTTCACCTGGTTGTAATTGTTAATTATCCACACTAGTCTCATTTTGGTCGTCATCCTTTGGAGTGTAGTTGCCAGGTCAGCTATTCTAATCCTATTAGTTCTTCCTTTCTTCTTTGAAATCTTTTTTTTTTCTTAAAGTTTCAGCCCTGCCTCCTGCATTTGGATCCACTTTCACGGTTCCAGAAAGTTTTGCATTTTTATGACAAAAGTGCTACAAATAAAAAAATCTAACCTGCAGCATCTTTGCAAGAAAACATTGTTATTACACCGTATGACAAATCACAACTTATAAGTTGGAAAAAAAAATACATTTATTTAGAGTTAAATGCAAACAAAAAAGAAAGTTGAGGGTACATTTATCGTCTCTGCAGCATCACCTTGTTGTGCACAACTCTCCCTCTGATTAAACAAAGGTTTCCCTGCAATCAGCGTCAATGTTTAAACAATTGTCTTTAGCATTTGAGCCAGTGACTAAGCATCAGCTCTGCAAGTCTTCCTGCAGAAGCACTCAGCAGTATGTAGTTGAAAATCTTTCTGTTTGAGCTGCAAGACCCTCTCTCTCCAAAAGAGAGCGGTTCCCATGGAAACGGGTTTCCTGTTGGCAGAGGTTTTTTTGGACATATTTTACCGACAGAGAGGAAAAAGTGCTTTAAAAACATTCACATTTTTTAGGATGGGGAGGCGAGTCTCTGCTTTCATGGGTTCACTTTAGTGTTTCGGGTGCTTTTCCTTCATTTGATTGTGAAGGAGGGGGGGCATTTGCAGCCGGAGTGATTCAGACTTTCTTTGCTCAAAACTTCTATTTGTCCACAGGAAGTAGATGTGTGCAAATGAGACAAGGTCATTTGCATGCAATTTGGCTGAAACAATCCCTCCCACAGCTGCTGAAGATGGATTCGGCACCTGTAGAAGACAAAAGGCTAAATTACATATACGACAAATCTGCAGAAGCAGTAGAAGTATAGGAGCGAAAGCCATTAGATGCTGGGGTTTGTCTGCAAAAATGACAGGAAGGCAGCAGTTTCCAAATGCAGCCCTTAAAGTATTAGATTAGCTTTTTCTGCAATTTCACAGTGTAAAAAATTAAAATATTTCAATCCCTACTTTGCCCATTTTTGTAAAAGAACGGTTAATGTGCGACTTTTTAATTTTTGCTTCTCTTAAAGTTTTAGGCATGCATCCATGCATAGGTCTGTTTGTTCATCCAAAGAAACCCAGATTCCTCAGCTTTTCTGGTGCAGATTTGTCCGTCCGCTTGCATGAGCAGCCTTCAGTCATGCTTGAGGTGTCACGCAAGTACATTTATGGCCACTTTGAGTTTACTCACACTGAGTTTCAACTCACAGTTCAACCAGTACTTAGTGACATTCTGAGCAAATACTCTTGAGTCCAGCTCCCATAGCATCAGTCCTAGTATAAATGACCACTTTGTTAATGATGCCTTACAAGCCCTCAGGAGTACACTTGATGTTGTTGCCCCCCTGAAACCGAAATTCGTTAGACAAAACCGAGTAGCACCGTGGTTTAACGCTGAAACACGTTCTCTTAAACAAGAAACCTGTAAGTTGGAAAGAGAATGGCGCCACTCTGGTTCAGAGCAGTCTCTGAATACCTGGAAACATAGCCTATTAAATCATATTTAAAAAGCTCTGCGTAGAGCTAGAAGCCAGTACTTTTCAACCTTAATATCAGAGAATGGAAACAATCCAAGATTTCTTTTTAGCACTATTGCTAAATTAACTTGCAGTCAGAGCTCAGTAGAACCACATGTTCCTGTTTCTCTCAGCTCTGATGATTTTCTTACATTTTTCGATAGTAAAGTCTTAACTAGTCGACAGAAGTTGAATCTAGTTATTCCTACTATCAGCCCAGAGCAGGCTGAAGCGGTTGAACTGGAGGCCTCCATAGAAACCTCTGTAACATTAGACTGCTTCACTATTGTGGATCAAGCGGAAATGATCAAATCAATTATTACGTCCTCCAAATAAAAAAATAAAAAAGAGGATCTGCTCTCCAGTGGTTTAAATCCTATCTGTCCGATAGGTATCAGTTCGTTAATGTAAATGGACATTCCTGTCAGTGCACTCGAGTTAACTACGGAGTCCCACAGGGCTCAGTTTTAGGACCCATCCTGTTTATGCTTTATATGCTACCCCTAGGAAACATAATCAAGAAACACAGCATTAATTTTCATTGTTATGCCGACGATACGCAGTTGTATTTATCCATGAAACCTGACCAGAATGGCAATTTAGAGAAACTGAACGCCTGGATCAGAGACATCAAGACCTGGGTGACCATTAATTACCTCCTCCTGAACCCAGAAATAACTGAGGTTATTATACTAGGTCCTAAAAACCTCAGAGATGCTCTGTCTGCTCAGATAGTCTTCCTGGATGGTGTAAGTATAGCCCCCAATTCCACAGTAAGAAACCTTGGGGTTTTATTTGACCAGGATTTATCATTTAAGGCTCACATATCTCAGGCGTGTGGAACTGCCTTTTTTCACCAACGGAATATTGCTAAGATCAGAAATATACTTTCTAAGAGTGATGCTGAAAAACTCATCCATGCGTTTGTTACGTCGAGGCTGGATTACTGTAACTCTTTGTTAGCAGTGTGTCCTAAGAGTTCCTTAAGGAGTCTCCAGCTTGTTCAGAACGCAGCAGCTAGATTGTTAGCAGGAACTAGCAGAAGAGATCACATCACTCCTGTGTTAGTTTCCCTCCATTGGCTCCCAGTTGATTCCAGAATCAAGTTCAAGATCTCCTGTTAACCTATAAAGCTGTACATGGAATGGCCCCGTCCTATATCAAAGACCTCATAGTGCCTTACCACCCAAACACGACACTTTGCTTGCAAAATGCAGGACTGCTTGTGGTTCCTAGAATTAGTAAAAGTACAGTTGGAGGTAGAGCGTTTAGCCACCAAGCCCCTGTTTTATGGAATAAACTCCCAATTCATGTAAGAGAGGCCGACATCAGTTTCTACATTCAAAGTTAGACTGAAAACATTCCTCTTTGGACAGGCTTATTGTCAGACTAGTTAGTATTCAGAGATTATTTAATATTTAACTTAATGTTAATATGTTTAAATTAAACTTAATAACAATAACAATTTGTTTTTAGCAGGCTGCTAGAAGTTGAAGCTGGGGCAGCTAGGGTGCACTGGGGTTCTGTCCTCTTTTCTCATCTTCTTCTACCCTCCTTCTCTTCTCTATTCTTGATTATTATTCATCATTTAGTTCTCCATGCCTCTGTTTGGTGCAGTGATTCATGTACTGTCCCTCTTTCCCTCTCCCCTCCGGGTTAGTGGGAGTGCTTCCAGATTCCAGTTGGCTCATCCGTGCTCCTGTACCTGACTGTGTACCTCGTCTCTGCTCCTGCTCCTACACCTGGCTGTGGTTCCTGTCTCCGGCTCAACTCCGGGCCCCCGACTGTCCCCTCAACTGCGTCTGGATGAAGCTCGTCTGCTGGACTTTAAATATGTAGTTGTAGAGTTAGATAAGTTAATTCTTCTCTAAGAGTTGTGGTAAATTGCCTGTCCGTCCTGGGGGAGGATCCCTCCTTCATGTGGGCACCAATGAGGTTTCTTCGTTTTTTTCCGGATACCGTTTTTTTATGGGAATTTTCCTTACCGTGAAGGGGGGGTCTAAGGGCATGGATGTCCAGTTTGGTTTAGTCAGTTTGTTAGTTCAATTTAGTATTTTCCTATTGAATTCTATGTATTCATGATCCTTTTGATTTTATGTTTAACTTTTTCAATTACCGATACGAAGCCCATCAAGACGACTGTTGTTGTGAATTAGGGCTATACAAATAAAATTGAATTGGAATGGAATGGAATGGAATAGAATTGAATTGAATTGAACTTTGGATTGCTCAGGTGTGCAGAGAAACAAGATGAACCTGCTGTCCTCAACAGTCCTTGGCTTTTGCTAAAAATCTGGTTGTGGATGATCAGTTCAATCAAGTGTCTTGCTGAAGAGCCAGTAATGCCTTAAGCAGAGTCTCCGGTTGGCGCAGCGTGGTGACCTCGCCAAAGTTCAAACGTTTGAACCCTGGAGATGCCGCCATAATTGCACTGAGTTAGTCAGCAGCAGCGCCACCGTCTGAGCGTAGGGCTGCTCAGATGCCGCCACAGGACCTGTCTGATTCCATCAGTACCTTTGACTTGACATTAAACCGGCCGCCTCTGCTGCACGAATCTTAGCGTAATGCATGTGGCTGTGGTGCAGTTGTAGGGCGGTCGACCTCAGATAGGAACATTGTAGGTTTGAGTCCCGCTTTGCCTGTCCATGTGTTGAAGTGTCCCTGGGCACCCCAGTCTCTGGTGGAAGGTTGGCGCCAGTGTTCGGCAGCGGAGCCGCCATAAGTGTGTGGATGTGTGTGTGTGAATGGGACTGTGAGTGTAAAGCGCTTTGGGTCTTTGAGGAAGGTACAAAAAAAGCACACAAGTATACGCCATTTACTATTTAAACGCAGCTTTAATTTAGGCTGCAGCAAGGAGCGCGCATGTATCATGTGAGCAGCAGTAACCCTTGTGCTACCCTAGACACTTTAACATTGGGTGTGGGGTCATCTAGACCCCGCTAGACAGTGCGCTGAACCTTTTGTCTTCAATGATTTGTGATCTTCACTGGTGTCCATGGATTACATGAAATCCTCTCCACTTTTATCCACCTTTGTCATAGTAGGGATGACATGTCAATGTAAGGGTGGGGTCATAGGATAGCACAGGCTCTTTGCACAGTCCGCTGCATCTTGGGGGTGGCAAATGTGACAAATCTGGTGCAAAAAACACAGGGTTATGACGTAGCTTGACCTACGACAGTAACATGTTGTATAAGTGTTCTCTGCGACCAGCAGCATGACTGAATAAGCGTGCATGAAACGTTGTCACTCACTGAGCGATCCAAGGCCCTGAAAATTTCTTGCGTATCCACCAGTAAGGACAGCGGGACCAAAAGCTTTAGGAAGTTACTGATTGTTTAATTACGCTCCATTATAATTTAATCACCTGACAACATTTCTTTGGTGTCATCTTTCTACAGAAAAAAAAAAACAACCAAAACATCTAAAATCTTTTATAATAGTTGATGTATCCAGATGTTCCAGTTTCAGTCTCAAAATTAAAGGTAAAAAGCTCAGCGTGGTCTGAAAAAAAACTTAAGGATGAACTCAAGGACGTCTCCACGCTCAGACAAGAAAAGATTTTTGAATAGTAAAATATGAAGAGTACTTTTTCCTAACTGTGGATTATTTGGAGACAGTTACATAACACTTTCTTAGCTTTGTTGTGTTGTTCAAACCTCTGGTTTAATTTGGTGTTCCAACACAAAAGAGGGCTGGAAAAGGGGGCAGCACTAGTTCCTTATTAAACGTCTTTTGTTGGTCATTGGGTTAAAAAAAGCTTGTCGACTCCCACACCATGTCTCTACAATGGGCCGGTCTCAATGCATGTGCCACACACAGAGACGCATGTGCTCGGTTTATTTCCAAGGAGCTCAAAATAGTCCAAAGCAAACCATGAATAGACTTGGCCTTTAGCGTTCACTGTTCTGAAACATGGAGATCAAAATTGGTTCTCCATGCTGCTAAATTGGTGGTTGCTCCCTCTAAAGATAGTCCCAAGAATACTGTCTTCAGCATTAGCCCTAATGATGGCTGGTTTACTGCCACTGCTTCACCCTGAAACCAGGTCATTACAGGACACTGAGACCTACAATATAGCTGCAAATAGACCCTTTTGGGAAATTAGAAACCAAAAAAAAAAAAAAAAAAAATAGAGGCAGAGGATGTTTTGTTCAGACAAACAACAAGTAGCATCTCAATTAAACGCCTACATTTAGGGAACAGTTGATTCTTTAAGTTCAGAATTTAGCTAAAGAAAGTCGCTCTGACATCAGATCGTTCAGCTGAAACCTTAAAAAACAAATGAATATTTAAAAAATATCATGTTGGAATAGTTGTGAGGAAGAAATAGGGGAACAGCTTTGAGTAACTCTTTTGAAGAGTTGTAAAATCAATTGTGTAGATTCAACATTAATCACCTGCAAGTGGTAAAAGATTCTAATAGTTTTGATTAAAAACAACAACCATAAACAAAAGGCTTTGACATATCGTCAATTGTCTTTTCTGTTCCTTATTCAGCTAATTTTAAAGATGATTTTGATGATTTTTGTTTCTTTTTTTAAAAAATCCGGGTTAAATGTCAGGTTACGTGTTTTGCCACATATCACAAGACAATCAGATTTCTACTGTAAATAAAGGAGAATTTGTCCTTTATTATGAGCATTATTTTCCCCTAAAAACAATCTTTGCATGGCGTTATTTTTGACAGTTCACACCATTACACACAATTAACAAGACCCGAGGTTTTGCTAAAGGAAAAAAATAGTCTGACCTTTGAGTTTCTCGGATTCTAATTTGAGACACTTTTGCTCAACTTCGCAAAACTTGAACTTTTTCCTTTTTTTAGTGCAGTAAAAATATTAAAAGAAAGTCATTTGTAAGAGTTCGTAGAGGTTATTTTGGTGGTCGCTATCACTTCCTCGCCCTATATTTCTGGACATGGTTTTAAAGGAGCAATTTCTCTGAACAGGTTTCCTTTTAAGTCTAATGTCGGCGAATCAGGGTTTGTTACCGTAGTTGTGGCTATAATCACACTTCAAGGTGAAACAAGATTGCCCCCCCCTCACTCCCCTTTAGCGGCAGGATTTGGTTTTAGCATGCTGCTTTGGCATGAGGAAAGACTAGTTACTGCAGCGGTCTATGGAAGAAAGGAAAAGGGGGTTCAGAAAAGAAAATCCAGATGATCCAGCTTTGATCTAAATATTTGAATAAACCCCATAGGAAACACAAACTAACGTTACAATCCCCAAATACAACTGCCACTGCGCCATTGGGAGGGCATCGGCAGAATCTTCAAGGTTTTACGCCACCGCCTGACTTTTGGCATGGTCATGAATGTAGACGTTGGCCAGTCAGTCAGGCGGAGATGACGCCTTTAGAAAATTTGGCGACAGCTGGGTGGCCACAGGGGGGTACCAGTCGCATCCGGCAGCAGCTCTGGTATTGAGTACCACCAGCCGCCGGGCGGCCACTGACCGATGCCAACTCTTAGAAAAATTGTCCGGTTGCCATAAAAGTTTGACCTTTTCTTAAAACATCTTGGGATGTAAAAGTGCGCCTGCCGCCTCCTGATTAAAAATGCTGCCACGTGGCCACCTGCAGAATTTGCTGAAAAACGTGGTTTTAGGTTGTTCTTTTTTGTTTTTTTTTTTTAAATTTGCTCACTGACTGTCACATCAGGCTACTGTTGTGGTTTTGCCCTACGACTGAGCTGTCTAACCACCTCTGGGGACATAGACACAGACCTAAAGCAGAGCGCAACATTTCACAGCGCCGTGGTCAGTGAAACACAGTCCTCTTACAGGTGGAACAAAGTGTGAAAGATGTTATAATTACGGTGGCCCAGAAGGGTCACAACACAACACATTAACTTTATACACAACACACTAACTTTACACACAACACACAACACAGACTTTATACACAAAACCTTGCACACAACACTTAACTTTAGACACAAAACAAACGGTTACAACACAACCAAAAACAAAACACTCCACAAACTCTACAGGCACTCACACAAAACACAAACACAATAACTCACAAAAACAACACAAAACACAACACATGAACTCACAACAAACACATTAACTCACAACACAACACATTAACTCACAACACAACACAATAACTAACCAACACAACACATTAACTCACAACACAACACAATAACTCACAACACAACACATTAACTCACAACACAACACATTAACTCACAACACAACACATTAACTCACAACACAACACATTAACTCACAACGGAAGTAAATCAGCAATTGAAGTGCTTTTATTCTGAAATTTCTACTGGGCTGAGCGGCTAACTAGCTAACAGAAAGTAACGTCACAGTGAGCTGTGGAGGGAGCATGTTATTGCTACAAGAGAAGCTAGCAGCAGTGCTGCCAGAAACTTTCTCTTTACTGTGGTTCTCCTTCCTCTAAACACACACAACATGAACGCACACTCCTCCCTCCGCTCTGACACCCCCCTCTGTCTCTGCACGCGCGCTCCTCTCCTCTCCTTTTTTCCGTCCCCCCCCCCTCCCCCCCACAGGCACGTGCGGTCCCCAACACAGCTGCACGCTCCTCTCCTCTCCATTTCTCCACATTCTTGGTGTCTAGTGTTGCGGAGTGGGTGTGTTCGTGTGTGTTGGGGACTGCACGTGCGTGTGAGAGGAGGAAGCGGAAGAAAGGAGAGGAGAGGAGCAGGCGTGAGGAAAGAGTACCATAATAAAGAGAAAGTTTCTGGCAACACTGCTGCTAGCTTCTCTTGTAGCAATAACATGCTCACTGTGACGTTACTTTCTGTTAGGTAGTTAGCCGCTCAGCCCAGTGGAAATTTCAGAATAAAAGCACTTCCATTGCTGATTTACTTCCGTTGTGAGTTAATGTGTTGTGTTGTGAGTTAATGTGTTGTGTTGTGAGTTAATGTGTTGTGTTGTGAGTTAATGTGTTGTGTTGTGAGTTAATGTGTTGTGTTGTGAGTTAATGTGTTGTGTTGTGAGTTAATGTGTTGTGTTGTGAGTTATTGTGTTGTGTTGTGAGTTAATGTGTTGTGTTGTGAGTTATTGTGTTGTGTTGTGAGTTAATGTGTTGTGTTGTGAGTTAATGTGTTGTGTGTAAAGTTAGTGTGTTGTGTATAAAGTTAATGTGTTGTGTGTAAAGTTAGTGTGTTGTGTATAAAGTTAATGTGTTGTGTTGTGACCCTTCTGGGCCACCGTATATAATGAAGCCTGCACGTTGTCCAAGACCTGAATCTGCACAACAATTCCCAAATTACTTTTTCACAGTTTCAAACTTTTGCATTAGTCACACAGCTTCTTGCTAGTTCCCAGACCTTTGCCGTTTGCAAATGGGGTGAGCTTGCAGAGGTGTCGCCCTCAGAAAGGTTAACAATCACCCAAAGAATCATCTTTTCTTTTGCTGCAGAAAGAGCTCCTTGTTGTTTGGAGAAGGTTTTATAACGCTTTTGATGGACGGCCTGCAACAATTGTTTCTCGACAGCCTCCCACTGGCTGGTTAAACATAAATATGCTCCGTGTTGAACCACTGACAGGCAAAACACGAAGCCTAAATTAAGCAAAACATGCAGAAATGCGTTGGTGGCGTGGAGCAACGAGTAAACCCTCTTTTGTTGGAGCTTCTACAAGCACAGGAAGAAAACATGAATGAAGGTGCAGTCTCAGACATGTCAGCACTGTCAGTGGGCACGAATCCTTCATTCAGGAAAAGTCTCGCCGCACGCAAAAGAACGCCGCCTATCATTTTGCTGTCACTCAACACAGCATAACGGGTCCACTGCCTCTGAAAAGGCGAGTCAAGCAGAAAGAAACACATTTAAGTAGAAAGTGCTAGAGAGTGATGCTCTGAACAAGTTGGTCTCCATGGTTACGGGTTCATCAGGATGTGGGACACGTACCGTTTAAATTCACTTGAAACCAGACGGGGACAAGTAGGTTGAAATGGTTTTCTCTGCAGAGTCAGAGATGCTGCTATCAGGTTCAATTAGTCGGCATCTGTCTGATGACTTGAAGCTTCTGCTGGGATTGTTTCTGCTAATGGTTTTTATTCCACTGTAGACCCCCGCGCCGCCTGATTGAATCCATCCCCGCGTTATCCACGCCGCACATTAACGACGCCGCTCTTCAGGATCTGGGCCAAATAAATGAGACACTTCAGTTTCTAATTGCTCACAACAAGTTACCACTTGTACACGGACATCTTCTGGAAAGATGTAACTTTTGGAGATACAGAAGATATTAAGAGTGTATTTCACCCATATTTATGTCCCGCAGCTGCAGCCGCAGCAGCCTTGGACTGAAGGACCTGTTTTTGCTATTCTTCTTTCTTTCTGCGCCTTTGAACGAAAATGTGCACACACGTAGTACCAAGTGAAAAGGAATTTTGCACATAATGTAAAGCCCTCAGAAAAAGGCTGCTTTCTTGAACCCCCCCTAAATAAAAATACAATCACTTTTAGTTCCAGCAACAAATTTAATCTCCAAGGAAAGTCAATCTGTCCTCCTGACTTCTTGAACATAATTCGGAAGCTCCTTAGGAGAAAAATGTTGGAATTAAAAATTGTAGACTTTGAACGGTGTTGGCGTGGCGAGTTTGCAAAAGTGGCATTTCCCGTTACTCGCATATTTTTTTTTTTTACCAGAAATGTTATGAAGAGTTAATAAAACCTTAGCTAAAGCTGGATGAAATGATACAACATTCAATGTGAACATATAAGGAATGTGGGCATGCATAACAAAAAAAAACCTCAGTTGCTAAGGAAATTCAAAAATTTACTTTTGGTGATTCTTCTGAAAATGACATCAACGTGTCCGTCATTCCCAGGCAACCAAAAAACAGAATGGTTGCTATGGAGAGAAATCAACAAAAAAGCTGCCAGTTTGAAAGTTTTTTTTTTTTTTTTATTGAATTTGTTATGTGACCATGGTGGTGGGTTAGGAGCAAAAGGGGTGTGTGTAGCAGTCTAAGCCTGTGAGGCCAGGTCAAACAGGGGGGCAGCGAGGGGAAGTAGCGCTTGCGTGCCATTAAACCATTTAGCAATTCAGAATTCAATGTGAAAACAATTCAGTCTTGCATGTTTTCAAATAAAGTTTTAAATAAAATAAATATAATTTTTATAAAAAAAAATTATAAAAAATGTTTGATGCAATAATACAAACTAATTATTTACAATTCATTGTTGAATTTGGTCATTCATTGTAAAAATGCATTTCGAGTCTTAAAATCCAACTCAAAATCCATCCAACAGTGGAGGCGGGACTTAAAAAAAGCAAGCAGGTGTGACCCGCCCTGAGAAGAGACTGACAGATTGCATTCTTAGTTTGAAATTTTGGTTAGAGAAATTGTAATGGCTAGTAAACGAAATTGCATCAAACTGGAGAATGCAATTGAGTTTTAAAGGTGAAGTTGAAACAATCAGTTGAAATGTAATTTTTATATTGAGTTATAAATTGTAAAATGCTTTTTTCTTTTGGTAAAAAAAAACAAACCTAGAGAAAATTGAATTGATTTTATTGATTTTAATTTAAAATCAATTGTTTTCACTCTCTTTTAAACCTTTAATTTGAAAAATTTGGATTGAATTGTTTTAATATAATAAACTCCACAGCAGAAGATTTACAGTGAGAAACACAAAAGAAACAAAAGTCAGGAGATATTACAACACTACTGTGTTGTATAAGGTCAGGTCCTGCAGGTAATGAGCTGGTTTCTGACAAACGCTGTGGTCTTTGACATGTGAGAAGGTTTGAAGGATCCCAGAGCGACACTCAGGTGTTAAAGCATCTGGTCAGTTTATGTTCTGAGTCATAATCACCTTAGTGCTTCACTGTTCTGCTGAAGTTCTGGGATTTTTAAAAACCAGAGTATTAATCCTACAGAAGACCTCATCACTTGCATTTCCAAACTATTCGCTGGAAGGAGTTTTGAAAGTTTTTTTTGCACTTGCATGAAGAGAAAATATGGCAGAATTAGGGTTAGAAGAAAGATGAAGACCATTTTTCTATCTCCGTTCTTCTCATTCAGTGAATGCACGACCTCCTGCATGTGCCAATCCCTCTTGTTTAGTCTGTAATAGCAGCTTTTCAGCAAACTGTGAATGCACAGGCTTCTGTGGGGCTGTTCACAGAAGCCGCCGTTCTGCCCTGTCATCACACGGATTGCCCACAATGGCTGTGCAGCACTCGAACTCGACATGCCCCGGAAACCACTCCTTTCTTGCAGCCTGAGAAGCCCTCTGTGGTGCAGCAGATTTTCCTCCTTGGTCTGAGGGGGGGGGGAGTTTTCGCCACCTGACACAAACCACTAGAGCCTGTCAGTATCAGAGTGATGTATTCAGCTGCCCTCTCTTGTCTCCCCACAAGGGCAGCCAACTTCCTGTTGCTGGGTTACACTAATTGCGGCATTAGTATTCTGCATTGAGCGGCAGCCGGAAGCTGAGGACCCATCAGACACCGATGGCCACTGCAAGCCTTTGTAATTACAGACAGACTCTGCACTTTTTGTCTGAGTTTGTCAAACCTGTGGAGCTGCGGTTTCAACTGATTTCATTTTCCTGTTTGCCATAACAGATGACACACGTGCTACTTCCTACTGACCCTAAGTACTGTTCCTCCTACACCTTGTGATCGTGCATATAAGAAGTTACCATCTTATAACTTTTAATCAATGCACATCCCTGCAGATCAGGTGCAACTTCATACATTCGACACAAGTATCTGGTTGTTCACGGATGCTTCTGCACGGTTGTCCTTCCTAAAGATTTTGAGAAAACACTGACATTTCAAACACGCTTTTGTTTGTGTTAACAGACATTTATTTAAAAATCAGTTCCTTCAGGGTTCAAGCTTTTTTATCAATGATTCAATTTGACTTGTTTGTCTGGAACAACGTCTCCATGGCAACACAGCTATCACCTGCACAGGGTTCCCTCCATGTCTGAATCCGAGTTACTGTGACAACACGTTTTTGGGTGAAGTTCCGGCACAGAGGAGCTCCAGACAGAGATTTTGACTCACTGCTTATACTTCCTGAGGTGACAGGCAAAGCACAGCGGCTGAGGAGGTAAACTTCTGCAGCCAGTGTCTGAGAACAGACGCGTCTGAACGGGTAAGGCGTGCAGTTTTGAAGAAATCAGTAGGGGTGAGTTCTGACGCAGATGCTCTTTTGGAGGTCCTGCTTTTGCACAGACCCGGTCAAAGGCTGGAAGATGTGTGTCAGTCCCACCCCGGACATCAATAAAACATGAAGCAGTCTCATTTATATTTCATGCAATTTTTCTTAACTTTCTGTGCACTTTGCAGAATGCATCAATCAAATGATTAAAGCAAGCTGCTGCACCACAGAGGTCCGTGCGTACACCATAATGCATTTGCAAGAATGAAAAATATAGAAATCTTTGCAGTGCTGCAGTGATCAAAGCATGAGTTTAAATTCCTGCTGTTCACCTGGATTTATGCTCCACCACGCTTTTTATTATTCCTGCAGGATGTGCGTCATAAGATCCGGGTGAGGCCAGACTCTGCAGTTAATCTCTGATGGAGTCCTCAGCTTCTTATGACTAACTCGATAAGCTATGGCAGAATTTGAATTAATAGATAAAAAGAAAGAAAGTCAGGCCAACATCTGGTATTTTTTTTAAAGTTATGTGTCATCTCACATTAGACCAAAGAAGTCTGCAATAAATAAAGATGACAACAGCTGCATGTAAGAAACTCCAACTTTGTGTTTTGAAGATTTTAACAAACTAAAGTCAGCCATTGATCCTGTACCTCCAGTTAAAATTAAAAGGAAAAAACAGTGAAAACAAAAGTTACAGCATGCTTGATTAATGAAAAGATGAAGAGAATGAAACAAAAGCACAGGAGAGCAGAGAGGAAGTGTAGGAAAACTACATTACTTGTTTATCAAGAAATGACATGGAGTAATGCAGTAAAACACGCACAAACCCTTATTATTTTTTTTTTTTTGGAAATGTATGTGTATATTGTGTATTGATTGACTCCATAGTTTGTTTCTTTTATATATTGCTCTCTCTCTGCCCTGTACTGCTGCCGCAAAAAGGAAATTTCCCCATCGTGGGACGAATAAAGGAATATCTTATCTTATCTTATCTTATCTTATCTTAACTTCTCAAACATAATAAAGCAAAAATTTGTTTTTAAAAACAATCAATCAAAGCCCCCACTCCGATCACCTTCCGATCTATATTTAGTGGTTTCTTTTGTATGATTGTGCAGTTTTTAGCCAAAATTTGAAAAAAAAAAAAAAAAAAAAGAAATTTTTTCCGGGACACAGTTTCTGCAGTATACTAGGACCATTGGGGTGAAGTACCGTAAGCCTTCCCTCATTTCCCATCATCCCATTTTAACATGCTCCCCCTCTAGCTGACAGCCCCTCAGAGTTCCTACTTAACATTACTGGTGCCACAAAAATGGCGAGATTTGGGTCAGATTCCAGCTCAGACATGGAAAACAAAGACGTTTATGGATCTATTTGTTTACAAGTGACTGATAGTAATCAAATGGAGCCTGTGGCGTATTTTCTATGTCACAAACAGGATCTTCTTTTAAACAGAATTTTTTCATCTGCTCCTGATTCACAACGATGTGAATAAAGAAATGTTTAGAAATGACATTTTAAGCTTAATTAATCCTCTATCATCAGCTAAATGTTACAAGAACGTGTTAAAAGCACCAAAAACAGTTGTCATTGGATTGGGTCTTTAACTAAAACGGATTTTCAGCGGTCCTCCGTAGCAGCATCAGATGCTGAGCTTCACTAACCCTGTTTAGGGGTTATTAGATTTTAACTCATAAAATACTGATTTAATTAATCCATAGCATTACATCTATCAGAGGAAACTATGGAAAGGATGAAAAATTGCTTTACAAAGTTTGATTTGTGAAGATTTCACAAGAATGACCAAAAAAAATGGTCATGAATGGATTTTTCAGTTTTTTTGCACTTGAACTGCAACGCATTAGTTGATGGAGTGGTCTCCTAAAGCACAAATTTGTTCTTTCTTGCAGTCTGGGAAAGTATAAGACCATCATCAAACAAGCTGAGTCAGTCATTCAGCACTTTGAGGGATCATGCAGGGTTGAAAACGGCTGCAAACCGTTTTCAGTCACAGATGTGGAATCCTGTGCAAAACCTGTGCAAAAAGAAGCAGGTATACACACCAGATTTACATGCATTATGTCCAGTCGCATTATTCCTGATTTCAGGAATCATTGCAGCAAAATACCCTGTAATTGTGGGTTGATGGGAAAAACATGACTTCTAAATGTTTGTGCAAAACATTCACTTTTATCATTTCTGCATCTATCTTGTGCAAAGATGCATGAATATCATTTCAATTACTGCAAACACAATGAAGCCAAACAACTGAAACGCTTTTTGATGAGCTCCAAACAATTAAGAAAGATGTTTTTGTGTTTTATTGTTCACATCTCAGTGTGCATTTCAAATTTTAACTGCACCTTTTGATATTTAAAACACTTGTTTCAGCTTTTTTTCCCCTTGTCTTCTTTCAACCGTGTGTCCTTTTATCATTGGGTCCAAATGACGTGTGTTTCAGCTTAAGCTCTTGAAGTGCTGTCATTCATCATTCATGTTGTCATTGTGTTCAATAACCACACTCATCCCACTCGTTTTGCTTTCTCTCGGTGTGCTGGATGTGAGAGCCGGCGCATGTGTGCGCAGTTAATTTCTGTCTGAATTGCAATAAAAGGGTGTATGAGAAATAGTTGAGGCTAGTTTTTTTTTCTTTCTCTCTATTGACGTCAATGACATTTCAAGGGAGGCTGCAACTACTGAAAATTAACACTTACAGCAATCACTTACTTGGAATCACCAGCTCACCAAGGCAACTGGAATGAAATGTTGAGTGCTCGGAGCAGACCTCTGAAGAAATATTTGATTTTTTTTTTTTTTTTGCTTCTTTAGTTCAGCTGCTAGGAGGCTTTTCTGGACGTTAACGCCTTTGATGACTTTCCTTCTGTTGCAGGATTTCCTGCCCGCAAACTTACCCGTGTGAACATTCAAACGGACAGTGAACCCGGAGGGTTGTTGTTGCATTACAGTCCAAATGCATTTAAAAGCTGTATCTGATGATCGTACTATGCCATCAAAAAAACATTTTCTAAAGATAATCCTAGTAGGGCTACTATGTCTCCTTTGAAAGTTCTGCATTATTATTTCACAAACATTTCATTGAGCTGGCGCCTCGCTGAGCAAACAGATGAAAACATTTCATGAAACACTGGCTGTGTTTCCTTGACACATATATGCAAAACTTTATTGAAATTCTAGAAATGTCGGAAAAACAGTTTCTTAATGACACCATTTTAATGAAATCATAATTATGCGAAAAAACACAAACCAACTCAGACGATAAGTCATTCAGAAACATGGTGATGGATGTGAACTATACTTTGATTGACAGCAGACACATTCAAATTTCTGCAACAGCACTAGCGCTCATCATCATCTATCAAAGGAGATGTCGGCGTCTTCTTCAGGCTGTGGAGCAGCAAGTTCCTTACACGTGGGAGCGGCTGTGAATGAACCCATTTTGGGAAATGGAGGTTTTACAGAGGAGCTGTGGATCCAACAATTGACCAATGACACGCTCGACTTTTGATGAGCTGTGTGACGCTGTGGGACCTCTGGTGGCGCCCACTGTGCAGCAACAAAGGCCCCCAGTTCTTACCAAGAAGTGCATCGCCATCTGCTTGTTGGTCACATGACTCATTTAATTCGAAATAAGTGTTTCCATTGCAGTTTTGCCAAATATTTCAATATGAATATGACTTAAAAACGATCTCCTACAAGCGCAAACACTTTCTGACATTTATATTTTTCAAAATTGTCGTGTTTCCATTAGACAAATTTGTTATTGCAAATCCAAATTGGCCTATTTCATAGTCAATGGAAACACAGCTACTGTTTGCCTTTCAAATCTCTGCTCAAAATGATAAAAAAGAAACAAAATAGAATGCATTCTTCAGTATTTACATTTTACAGTTAAAATTTACCACAGGCTTCAAAGTCCTACTTTGATCATCTTTTGATCTATTTCTAAAGTGTTTATAGTGTTTTTTTAGGCAAAAAAAAAAAAAAAAACCTGTGTCGCTTTATAAGACACAGTTTCTGCAGAGCTGCTGAGAGCTCTCCGTTTACACTCTCCCTAGCCTTTGGCCCCTCAAATGCCCAACCTGACATTAGCTGTGCAACAAAAATGGTGACCAATATCAGAGTTATCCAACTATACAGTTTAGATCCAGATTCCAGCTGAGATGAGGAAACAAAGACGTTCATGGATCTATTTGTCTGACAGTGGATGCATCAGAGTGGGGCAGAGCAGGGAGCTTGCGGCCCCGCCCTTTGTATTTTCTACATCACAAATACAATCGGTTTTAAACTGCATTTTTTTCATTTGATCTTGATTCATATCAATTTGAATAAAAAAATGCTCAGAAATGCAATTTTAAGCTTAATTTTCCTAATATACATCCTCCATCAGCAGAAAAATGCTAGAATAACTTGTTAAAAACACCCAAAACACAATTTTCAGAGTTAGAGATAATGTGAAAGCACACCATCTATTGCTCATGTTTAACATCTCTTCGGGTTGCAGAGGTGAGGGTTATAGACTATACACAGATGATAAAGGTATCCTCATAGGTAAAGTGGATTACTTACCGAAAGGATTTTCACGGCGGAAGTGAGGCTCAGAGAAACGCGACCGTTTGTGCTTGTAAACAGAATCTCATTGTTCAAACAAAAGAGCCGCTGGAAGCAGATCAAGGCTGGTGATCAGAATCTAAAGTAACTCCAGTTGAGTCACCGAATCTCTGCATGCAGGAATTTCTGAGTCACGGAGGAGCTCCGGCCTCGAAAACATTTCATTCTGAATGTTTGTTCCTCCTATTCATGAGGGTTTTATGGATTCTACACACAATCATGTTTAGGTTAGTCTTTGTCTGTCTTCAGACAGTTAACTCCCAGCTAACTGTCTAAATGACAGGAATAAAGCCCCACAGTTTGCCTAATATCCTCTCAGGTTATGGAAATGACCTTAATAAATCATCAAGAGAAACTCTGAGCTGTTTGTAGCCAAACGGTAAACTCGTTTATTGGCAGGAATATAACTCCAAAAGCAACTAAAGTGTTCCTGTCAGAAAGCAGGAATGTCTTTAGGGTAATAATGACGCAACTTGGCGCTGTTATTTTCCCCCTCAGTGGAAAAGCTCATATTTAATACAGGAAAACAAAAACAAGTCATCCTGCCACCAAAGAGCGTCACTGTATTTATTACATCCGCAACAGGCAGAAATCCCATTCTTTATTGAAGTGCAGTCCTCATTTGTTCCTGATGCTTAGCAACAGAATCCAATCTCTCTTATTTTTTAGGAAGTGGACATCCCCAGGTTGCATTCACTGTTTGATACAGGACATCTCCTGGATCAATTACAGAGATACTCTCAGCGTAGTTTGCCCCACTTAAATGTGACTGAAGCCAAGAGGTGCAGCAACCTGAGTCATTGTCACAACAAAAGGCTCCCATTAAACACAGACTCTGCATTCATTACGGAGAAACCTCCCTGATTAAATCTACTGTGCCTTCTGAACCTGAGCATTTACGTCAGCAGCCTTATTAGATGTGCGTTTGGGTTTGAGTGGACTCTGATGTGGACTGCTGCCAGCTCAGAAACCCCACCATCTGGACAGCTTTTGGTGCCAAACGTTTGTAAAAGCAAGCAAGAAAAATCACCGGAAGTTTCATTTACGATGGATTTTTTTTCATCTGTTGAGTTTAAAACATATTTTGCAGGTAAACAGAGAATAAAGATGGAATTTTTTCAATACCACTAAAAAAATATCAATATCCGCCAGTGGGGTGATGTGCGTAGCGCTTGTGGTGCAGAGGAGAAACGCATTTCTTCACATGGGTGATCTCTGAACTAGGGGTGGGCGGATTGATCAGAATATTGATAGTATCCATACCAAGGTGCAGTATTGATAGTAGCGTGATAAGATCAATACTTTCGCCAGTTTTTCTTCATTACATACAGTAAAGAACTGGAATTTACTTCTGAGATCATGCAAGAGCATCATTTGTCCGCCTCGAGGGTTGCCAGATTGGAGAGAAAAAATTGCCCAATTTAAGCAAAAACACGCCCGATTTGAGCGGAAAACTGCCCAATCTGGCAAAATTGTTGGCATAAATGGCATATTCCCCCAAAAGTCTTTGTCAAGTTTTTGCATGATCCTTTATTTTTTATGATAAAGCAAATGTGTTTTTTCGCAGATGACCATTCATGATGTCATCGAGGGGTAAGTGTTAATAACGTCCGTATTTGAAGACACCATTTTTTCCCCATTTAATTTTCATTTATTTATTTGTTCCTTTCGTGAAAGCTATTGATTGTCCAATATGTTTACATGTTTGTTGTACAATGTTGAAATTTTTAATGATTGGAAAGGAGCAGAATTGAAGAATATAATCCTTATAATTGGCTGCTCCCTTTTAAACATGGCATCATATTTACTTTTCTCACACCATCACCTGTGCTCAGATTTTCCCATATGCAGTTTAAATAAACACAGTAAATACATTCCATTCATTTAGTACATACATTCCAAACCTTCCATTCAATAGTCAAGTTTGTACAATCTAATTTGTTTAGCTTTATACATCCATTTAAATTGAATAATATTTTGACAACTTTTTAACTGATTCTCCTGGGAATTCCACATTTTTACCCCTGCTATAGACAAACACTTTTGCTTTAGTGTTGTTCGAGCAAACTGTTGTTTGAAATCAAATTTTCTATGATTTTCATCTCCTGTGGTAAAAATAAAAAGCTTTTGGCAAGTCTTCTGGTAAATCTCTGTTTCTGGCTCTAAACATAACTAATAAGGTCTGCAATTCGATTACATTTTTAAGTTTTAATATACCTGACTTAATGAAAAGTTCATTTGTGTGATCTCTAAATTTAGCTTTATGAATACGTCTAATAGCTCTCTTTTGTAGTGGAATTAAGGGCATTATATTATTTTCATATGTATTTCCCACACTTCAATGCAATATGTAAAATAAGGTAAAACCAAAGAGCAATATAACATGTGCATAATATGATTTGGTAAAATATATTTGGATTTCTTCAGAACAAAAAGGCTCTTGGCTACTTTATTTTTTTTTTTTACATAAAATATATGAGATTTCCATCTTAATTTGTCATCCAGCATAACCCCTAAAAGTTTAAATTCAGACACCTGTTCTATGCTTCCACTTCGAGGGCTAAATGTAGGGTTAGGGGAGGATTTGGCCTAGGAGTTCACAGAGAGGTCTACAACTTTGATATTTCACATCTGCTTGACCAAACACCTAACAACCACACCTTATCGTTACTGAACTGTGCTAGAGTGCACTTGAGAGCTGCCTCAGGCCAGAATGCATACAAAGTGAACTGCTCTATAGGGTCCAACCTACTGAGTCCTGCCTATGAAATCCCTGCTGTGAAGAAACTCTAGGAATTTCCCAAAGATGTGTCGAGTGTTGAGAGTGGGTCATCCACAAATCTAGAGTCCAATTATTTCACGCCTCGTTGGGTAGGAAGCTCAAATGATTTTTGACACGACATTCAGAGACGTCGAAAGGCTTACTGATATTTGGGAAGCAAAAACTAGTTTATTCCAGCATTTGATAGTAGTTTGCTCCAAGAGAATAAAAGAAAGTGGATTTCAGAGACTAAAGTGCCATCTACCACCAATCACCCTATTTTTCCTTTTTATGTTCTGTCAACATGGTTCACACAAAAACAGCAATCTTTGCACAGTCCATCAAAAGAACCTTATCATTGTAGGACTTTTGTTTGAGAAATCACGTTTTTGCTTTTGTGATCACAACACATGACCTGCTAGTTTAAAGAATGGTTAGGCTGGAATCTACAGTAGCAGAATTTTACATTAGCTTCTCCTGTTTACTGTTAGCGATTTCGTTCTGCTTAATAACATGAAGATACGGTCTGTCCCTTATAGACACATCCCTTAAAACAGGTTCTATTATTCCCTCCCTACTGTGACACCAAATATGGATCAATAACAAACACAAAAAATTGAAAACACCAAATAAATAAATGAGAAGCAATAGCATTTAGTAAATGCAAAAACAGATGAAACTATGACTAAGATCCTCTCATGGAAGGCCTTATATTCGCCTACAGTAGCGATATTTTTAATGCATCACACAATTAGCATTTGTCTACCAGCTTGTATCAACATGTATGACTTATTGTCTTTTTATAGGTGTGCATACGTGCAACCACCCTCTAAAATAAGTCCATTTATTTCTTCTGCGCAAATATGAAAGCAGGCAGCTACAGACAAGTCATGAAGTGGGCGTTGTGTCAGTGATAAAATCTGTACAAGTAATTGTAGCCTCACAAGTCCTCAATTTGAGCCCAACAGTCTGAAGAAGATGATGACGCACAGATCATCCCCAACACCATGTAATCCATATTTATTGTGACATCTTGAAATGTGTAATTAAATTGAATGTATCCAACCAGTTATAAAGGTTCTAATCAGCACGCTCTAAGAAAAAAAATAGTGATGAGTTATTTTGCTTGAAATAATGTGCTGCAGTGATAAGAAGAAAAAATCCAATTTCTTTTTTTCTATTTTCATAAATAACTCTGAGGATAATTTTTCTTTGACCCGTTAACTTGACCACAAGCAACAGATAAATCGGCCAAAAACCAATAAAAATAATAAAAAAATATAAAATAACATAACCCCCATCACTCCCCAAAAAAAGTGCTATTAGACTTGGACAACTGTCCTTACGAGTGAATACAATGGACCCGGAGACCCGGAGACCCGGAGACCCGCTCAGTAAGGAAGGCAAAGTGGCACAAACAATACTTTGCATTGAGCTCAGCTCAGTGCAGAGCTTAAGTATGCTGTGATTGATTGAATGAATGAGAGTCAGGTGTGCAGCATCCCGGAAGTGTGGTTAGAACTCTGGAGATGGTTCCTGCTGGTGACCAGAGGGGGAGACAGAGTTCTGACTTCTGACAGCAAGTCCTGCTCAGTTCTATTAATTGGTGCATAGTAACTCAACAGGAATCCCTGATCCAATCAGAATTGATATGGGACATGGGAAAGCAGGTCAATAAAAAGTTGTCTGGTATAGGTGGGCGCTTGGAATGTTTTGCAGTATTTGGTTCTCAGATTGCCCATTTTATTGGCAGTAGTGTACAAAAAAAAAAATAAGTGATCCAAGAACAACTGACTTAAGGATACGAGGGGGACGTGGATGTCTGGGGAACACCCTAAAAGACACAGAACAGAGGGAAGCCTGGATATATAAGTTCATTAACCAACCGGACAGAAAAACGTACAGTTGTGGCTCTTTACCGTGGAGTGTTTTACAGGTCAATTCTGTTTTCATGTCTAGGTTCTCCTGTTGGTGGGGGTCCCCTTCCCTTTTTTTCTTTTTTTTTTTCTTAACACAAATGAAAAGGTCATAATAGATTTTTTTTATCCTTCATAAAAAAAGATGTATTTTATATATAAATACATTCTAAAAACCACTGAGCTTGAGTACATGTGACGGCTTTATGCTCAGACCTCTGATTATGCCCAAAAGGGGATCCACCTTTAATAAAAATAATAAAAAATAATAATAATAATAATAATAATAATTTCAAAAGAATGCCTTTTGAGAGACAGAAGATATCACTTTAAAACAAATAAAAGTCTGAAGGTTTACTAATTTAACAACAAAAAACAAAAGTTTACACAAGATTTAACACATTGACAGCTTTGTGCGTCATGTTTGTCAGAACTAATGTTTCCATCATGGAAAAAAAACTTTTTTCCCATCACAGACGTCAGATGAAAACGATGTTGTGATTCAAATTCTTTCCGGCATTCTTCTTCATGTTAGCATTCATAAATAATCTTAACGTCATTCAGTCATTCTCAGTCTTATTTGTTTCATAATACCACTTTAACTTGTAGAAAACCGATGACAGATACTGTGCTTTGCAAAATTTGTGTCTTATAATGAGTTACTTCAGCTGTTTTTAATGCAGTGGAAGCTCCATGTTTAAACATTTTATTTAGGAATTGCCCGTTTTTGCCCCATGAAGTCATGCACTGAACCATTCTCAGACATCCAGACCTGTCAGAATTTCCTCTTGACTCCTAGCTGTGGGTCCTCAAGTGAAACTTAAGCATAAAGCACAGCAACTTTTTAATTTCTCTCTCAAGAGCTTGAACCAGCTCCAGATAAAAAGCTTTAAAGTAATTAACTTGCAATAAATCCTTTGTCAGATATTTGATGTGTGCGTCATTTAAAAGTAGTTCCCCTCTTGAGCTGAGCAGAAACTTTCACTATTTATGAGCACAATGAGATCAGGCTGGTGCCTTTGACGCAAACTGAAATCTAATTGGAGTGACTGAGGACAGGAAGACGCTTCTGGCCTGTTCAGCCAGAAGGGAGCAAAAGCAGAAAGAGGTTTAGAGGGAGCAATTCTACAATACTTAAAGACAGAAAAAGATGGCCATTGGGAATCATTGAGTGCAGCTATAGTCAGCGTCCATCTCAACAGCAAACTCTTTGATTTGAGTAAAGTTAGTTTGACACATAAGAGGATTCCTTTCATGCTCCTCTGCTCCGATGTCCATTCTCTCACTGGTTTGACTTTCAGTCCCCTTATGTCACATGTGTCATACTCAAGGCCCGGGGGCCAAATGTGGCCCTTCATGTCATTTTATGTGGCCCTCGAGAGCATAAAAGTTTTTAATTTCTTTAAAAAAAAAAGAAAAATTTGTGTATATTTATTCATATCTAAGGGGAATTGGACTTTATATACTATATAAATGAGTTATTTTACCATTAACCCTTGTGCTATCTTGGATGACCCCCACCCTTACTTTGACATGTTCTCCCTACCATGACAAAGGTGGATAAAGGTGGAAAAATTTCATGTAATCCATTGAACCAGTGAAGATCACAAATCATTGAAAAAAAAAAAGGTTCAGAGCACTGTCTAGTGGGTCTAGATGACCCAACTCCCAACGGTAAAGTGCCTAGGATAGCACAAGGGTTAAGGAGTAGTTATGTTTATTTTTCATTACATTTAGTTACATGTATAAGTTATATCTGGCCCTTTGAGGACAGCCACCATGCACCCACGATGGCCCTCGGTGAAAATGAGTTTGACACCCCTGCCTTATGTCGTCAAAATATTTATTATCTGGTCTTCAAAGGATTTTCAAATGATGTTCTGGTTCCATATCTTTGCTTGTGGTCCACTAAAGCAGACTAACTGGAGCTATTTTTTGCAGAAACTGCAGAAAAATTAGAATTCAAATGAATATATTAAACCTTTCATGACTTTCGGTTAAAATAAGGGTCATAAGTTTGTTCAAAACTTAAAGTAGCATGTTTATTAGTTTATAAATGTTCATCTGTATGCAATTATGTAGGAGGACCATTTTCGAGGAACATGGAGCATTTTTGCTTTGAGTATCACCGCCTCTTTGCAGTCAGCTGCTAAAACGCCTGACATGAACTGGTTCTGTAGTTTTCTCAAACTATCAAAATAAACCTAAAAAAGGTCAAATTCATTGCAAATATAGAACTTTGGATTTTATTTGGCTGTTGATGCAGTCAACTGTGTGCTCCATACAGGTTTGACCTATTTCTTGTATTACCCTCAGACAGCCTCTATCCACCCATAAGGGCAGTTGGGACAAAGAGTTGACACTCTGTGGAGCCTGTGGAGGGTTAGTTGCACTGAAGTAACTTCACCGCCACAGCGCCAAGAGGAATTTGGAATACAGACACAGCGGATCTGACCTAAAATGCTTCACTTGTTTTTGGCAACTCCACATTCATAGTGTGACTCCACCTGTCCCTGGCCACACAGGCCAATAATCATTACCCCTACTATCCAAAGCATGCTGCTCACATAAGTTATATTTCTAAATGATTGAGAAGAATGTAAGGGATTCTTCTACTGAATGAAGTTACAGACCATTTGGTCGGAATGATTTTCAGAGAACCTATCAAATCTCAATGTCCATAATAAGCATTTAAAAACTCTTCCGGGTTCTTTGAAAACTTCTGATTCACAAATGTTGTAATTGGGACCAACTTCTGTGACACAACCCAAAAGGGTTTTATATTTTCCAGATTGTTGATGGATACCGAGTAAACTCTGAAATGGAAAACCAAAGCCAATACCAAGTCTGACGGCTTTTGAAGCATTTGTGCTAATAATGGACACCTACAGTATACAGTTGTTACGTCCGTCCCTGAAGGGGGGGGGGGGGGGGGGTCGCAACAGCGCAACCATGAAATAAAACAAGAAGCCAGATATGTTTATATAAATATTTTATAGTAATGAAGGATTCAGGCTGCTGTAAACCACTTACCTGTGGCGGAGGAAGTGACGTTTGTGTCGTGCCGAATAAATAAACTCAATATAACAAAACCAGGCCTAACACCGCAACTAAACCTATAAATCAAAAGGAACAACAAAAAGCTACCTACCTAGTCTAAATAAAAACATACAAAACGAAATGGCACCAACCCCTTACCTAGTGTGTCTGACAAAGTTCAGCCTGCGTGTGAAATGTATGGGGCCCCAAACTTGCCTGATCACAACCTCCCACCACATACCTGAGGAAAACAGCTTGGTCAGAAGCATGCAGCGGTTTGTTTACCAAAGAGAGCCAGGATCATGGTGCGAGCCAGCCAGAACCATGTTCACCAGACTCTCTCTGCCAGGCCCAGCTCCCAGGTGTGCTTTAATAGGCTCCGGCTTCCTGGTAGAGGAGCACCACATGACCAGCAGGCGGCCAGTCACAGCTGAGGAAGCTGCAGTCCCAGGTGAACATCATCAGGAAATCAACTGAAGTGACAAGCAACAAGATGAGAGTAAAGCAGAGGGCTGTGCCCGTAACAACAGTCATGGCCAAACTTTTGCCGTGAACTATTTAAATCCACATTATTCTAGAAGTTTTCCAGTTCGTTCACTGCAAACCTGAGCTGTGCCGTCTTGAATGAAAGTAAAAGCTATTGTCTGGTTTCTGTAGTCGAAGGTTTTCATTTATATAGAGGTGACGTCTAAAGTGGAGTCATGACATCTGGACTTAATGTCTTCTCTTCTTGAAACATTTTACTGCTCATTCAAGTGGCTTCATTGGTCTGATACCGGTCGTAAACCAGCTGTACCTGTGCAGCTATACAAATGGGTTGAACGAACTTCGACCTGTTACTGTGGAGGCGGAGGTGAACTTTGTTTTCCTACAATCTGACCTCTGAATGAAAGTGCTCCTGAGAAATCTGCCTTATGCTCTATTCATTCTGGGCATGGGATGCGCTTTCGAGAACGCGCTAAACTAGCGTTTAGCATACAGTGTTCACACTGGACTGTCACTACCCGATACTAGTGCACCTTCTCACAGTCGGAAGACACTTGGTGTGAAATGCCAAAGCAGTGCAAATCTGGTGAATCTTGCTCTGGGCTTTTTTTGGGGGAACAAACTACAATAAATCATTTCTCCTTTATTATAAAATTTTCAAATAGTAGGTAAGTTCATGAATTAAAAATGTAATTGAAATAAAAGGACGCCATCCATATATCATCACCAAATCAGTCTGACTGGTCAAAGTTCAAGTGAGTTAAAGAGCCTATATCATAAAAATAATATTTTTTGAGCTTTTACGTGTATTACAATGTTTAATCCTCAAAAAACAACCCCAAAGTGGTACTTTGATCCATTCACACATTTCTGAGTATTTCTTTAAAAACATGCTCTCTGAGCACCAGCCCCCCCAATCCACAAAAATGAGTGGATTCTCACAGGAGGAGTGAGGAACAGCCCCTTCCAGGAAGAGTCTGCTCTGCCACCAGGCTGACCAACCCACTTTCTCCGTGGAGCTAGCGGTGATCGGCTAAACACTTTCATTTCAAATGCACAATATGCACATCCATCTTTGCAAAAGTTCGGATGTTTGTTTTTGTGGGTGAAATGCAGACATGCTACCGAGCCCGGCTCTACATTGACATCATGAAGTAGGCGGCACCCACAAGTAGAGAAAGGCGGAGCCTCAGAGATAGAGTCTTCTTACCTCCGGGTAGGAAAATCAACTGTGAAAATAACTTTTTTTGTTTTTGTTTTATTGTTCTTAGGGCGCCAAAGGAAATATTTTATCATATACATGAATAAAGTTTACTCTGAAAGGCTTAAGAAAAGCAGGAAATACGCCCTTTAATCTTCAACACAAATTAAATGACCGCAAGTTTTGTACATACAGCCAGCTATTGAACTTAAAAACTTGTGTAGTGACACCTGAACGTGAGAGTTTTGAACGCGGTTAAACCGAAACGTGCATTTGCAACGACGTGAACGTACCAGTGTAAACGCAGCAGAACATGTTTCCACTTCTTTTTCTGAGAATAAAGGACTATTTTTTTTTTACATTTTTTTTAATCCTTTAGAGATTGTTCACCTACTATTGTCTTTATAGATGCAGAAACTTGCAAAAAGCCATCAAGGACAGCAGTCATGCTGATAATCTAATCTTCCTAATTACAGTGGAAACAGCCTCAGTGTTTGGTCTTTAAATCTCGCCTTCTGCTTTTTTTTTAATCAGTTGTTTTACATTAAAATGAAAGACAAACCTCCATCAGCAGGATTAATAAAAAATATATGTCTCTGTTCCTCCTTTTACTCTCTATTATATTGTCTGTTCACCACTGATAAACAACGTTTCTTATTCTGACCTCATATATTTTCTTTTAGTTATTAAAATAGACTTTATTTTGGTTTTTAACTGGTTGTATTTAGTGAATTTAGTTGGATTCACCTGCCTTATTCCCCTAAAAGCCTGCTGTTTGCCAACAGACAAAAAGCAATTATCTACTTCCCCTCCACTTCTAAAAACCAAAGTCAATAATGACGGACCGCTGAGGAAAATAGTGATTCATAATCACCCTTGATCCCCTTCTTCAACATTGAAGAGCTCCTCTGTCTGTGGCCTTCGGTGAGCAACGGTCAGGGAGTACGTCACACAGCGAGAAACCACATCCTCCAGCACAACAACGAGTGCATGCTGGCGTAGGCTGGAAATTGTGTTTGTGTTTGTGCGTCGACACGCAGCCGTTTGTCTTTGCAAGCAGGCGTTAGTGCACCATTAACCAAATGGTGTGAGTCTGTGCGGGTGTCGGTGGATGGAAGTGGAGTTAGGGAATGTCTGCACCTCACAGCTCGCAGACTCAGAGTCCTGGGTGTCCGTACGTGGGCGTGCGCTCCACCATGACTCAGTTTACGTACGGGTAGTCTGAACCGTACTGCAGAATGCATTTGCATCAGAGCGTACGTAAGCACGAGCCGAAGCCGAGCCAAGTGCTTCCATGCTGAATTACTTCTCCCACATGGTCTAAATAGAGCAGGTTTATAATTACATTAGAAGCACGTTTCCAGTCTCCTTGGCTTGTTCTTGTTGGCGATTAACCTTTTCTCTACAGAACATATCACACCAGCCAGAAACTGAGTTTTCAAGGAGGTAATCATGCCAAAAAACACTTTCCACTAAAAAGTCATCCGAATATTTTAAAAGGAGTGGACTTCATTTAAATAAGGACGTGAATTACACAACTTTGCTGCTTCCAAACGGTGTGTGGACCCCCCCTTTTTCCTTAGATGGTTTGAATGAACACTGACAAAAATCATTACATCCCAGCAATAATCAATGCAGTACGCAACTTTGAGTTTTGCTGAGGTTAAGTAAATGTTTCTGGTCCACATCTGTACGGTAGACTGCATTCATACAGGAAGTTAGATGCTGCTGTTGAACCCTTTTGGAGTTAGTGTCCTTCAACATGACGTTCATCTTCACCCTCTGCAAAATAACTGCTTTGAACTTTATTTATTAGATTTAACGTAGGAATTAATAAAATGTGATGCAAATTTAACCCATAACTGTCAAAGTTAAAGCTAAGAAGAAAAAAAAGAAAAAAAAATCCAACTTCAGCCTCATCCCACTTTTAAGACATGACTGGGTATTTTTTAAAGTAAAATACTTTATTAGCTGCTTTAGCTATTACTTGCATTCTCGTAATATTCTCATAACAACAGCTGGTTGCTGAATATTCTTCATTATTATTATGGTCTGTGGGAACAACTGTCAACATAAATCCATATTTGGAGTAAAATCGCCTAGTTTTTGTCGGTTAAATGCAGCTTTCTTTTATTTTGACGTCAATACTGATCAATGTCAAAGGCTCTTCTGGTTCCTCTCTGGATCTTTTCTGCAAAAAAAAAAACTCTCTAAATACCCTTTTTTGGGGTTAACTTTGCTAGCTTGGGGGTTTCTGTTAAGCAGTTTCCACTTAAGGAAAAAATTTACATGTGACCAAGCGACTTGATGTGTCAAGAATAAGTCGGATAATTCAGCAGTTTTCCAAAATAAAAACTTTCTTCAGAATCAGGTTATGAAAACTGAAGAAGAAAAAAGTGTTTTTTTTCCCTCTGCCCAGGGCTGAGGGACCACTGCAGTGCAAGATGTCAGGAAAGGCGATAGATGGGAGGACCAACATGAGGAAGGCAAGATAAAAAATAAAAAAACTTCTTTAAATAGCAGAAATACTCTTGGATGACAGTTTGTTTTGAATTTGTTTTCTTGGTGTTAAAGTAAATAAAAGGAAAGCAAAAAAAAGCATGTTTTTTTACTATAGCCATTAAAAAAGAAATCATGACCTTTAAATGAAGATGGCTCTAAACTCGTCTATTTCACCAGATTAGGCCAAAAAGCAACAACTCAAAAACATTTTGAGTTACATTTTCATTTGATTCTGAGGACATTAGAGAACAGAATCTTCAAAACTCCTCATTGAAACTGTTCTGCGCTTCTTATGGACATTTGAGAAGAAAAAAAAAGTTTATTTTAAGCAAATCTGATATTTTTCATAGTAACAAATGTCAACATTGGTGCTGCTGGAGGCTATGTTTGTGACAAAACCTGTAGGACCCTTTTTTTTTTTTTTTTTTTTTTTTTTTCTTACAGAAACTCACACAGGCTGAAAAAACAGCACATGTCACAACCAGACACTTAAATACACTGAGAATGATTAACTTCAATTAGAACAGCTGTGGAGAATTAGCAGCTTGAAGAACCTGGTGTGACTGGAGGAACACAAACCTGAAAACACGACATGAACCAAGAAAGGAAACCAAACACAATCCTCACACAATAAGCAATAAAGAAGCTTACATACTTTTTCACTATGACTTATATGTTTTTGTCATAGTATGACATAGTAAGTTGTTTTCTTGTATTAGTCATCTAAGTTGGACTTTCTACTTTTATGTTACAGCAATATAAAACTATCCCACTTATTCATTTTTGATTTTGTCTTTTTTCTTAAAACCACATTTCCTATTTGCTGAAAAAGTTGAAAATGTCACTCAGAAATCCATCTTTCATGAGGGTTTTACCCACTCTCTTTTAATATAACTGTCAAGTCAGGATATTGAAGACTCCATCTGAAGGAGTTTTCACAAAAACTTCAATTTCTTCAACTCCTTTTCTTGTCTGGAGGCAACAGGGTGTCCCCTGAGTCAAACCCAGATGTCACCAGGTCAGGTTTAGCCAGGTTTAGGGCAGATTTCACCAGATTTAAGACTGGCACAGGACAGCTTTAAGTCAGATTTAGGCCAGGTTTATGTCAGGTTTAGGCCAGGTTTATGTCAGGATTAGGCCAGGTTTATGCCAGGTTTAGACGAGGTTTATGTCAGGATTAGGTCAGGTTTATGCCAGGATTAGGCCAGGTTTATGTCAGGATTAGGTCAAGTTTATGTCAGGATTAGGCCAGGTTTATGCCAGGATTAGGCGAGGTTTATGTCAGGATTAGGTCAAGTTTATGTCAGGATTAGGCCAGGTTTATGTCAGGATAAGGTAAGGTTTATGTCAGGATTAGGCCAGGTTTATGTCAGGATTAGGTCAGGTTTATGTCAGGATTAGGTCAGGTTTATGTCAGGATTAGGTCGGGTTTATGTCAGGATAAGGTCAGGTTTATGTCAGGATTAGGTATGTCAGGATAAGTAGGTTGTAGGTGTCAGGTATGTCAGGATAAGGTCAGGTTTATGTCAGGATTAGGTCAGGTTTATGTCAGGATTAGGCCAGGTTTATGTCAGGATTAGGTCAGGTTTATGTCAGGATTAGGTCAGGTTTATGTCAGGATTAGGCCAGGTTGAGGGTAGGTTAAGGGCAGGTTTCACCAGGTTTTAGGTTTTAGGAACCATAAAACAAAATATTTAAAAAATGGGTAATTGTATGAAGTTATTGCTCCAGTGATAGCAGTTTAATGAATTAAAATGCAAGAACAGGTCTAAAAAAAAAGGAAAATCAAAACAAAAAGGTGATTCAACCACAGAGAATCTGAGCTTTGAAGGGTCTTCATGTGGGAGTTCTGAAGTCATTTTGTGTGTCATTTCCTACCAGATGAATTAAAAATAAAGAGGAGGGATGATAACTTTTAGTTTTTCAGTTTACATCATTGCAGAGCAGAATTTAACACAGCAGGAGGACGTTTGACGCACTTTCAGCAGCAATAAAAAAAATACCCTTGGTAGTTGTACTGTGGTTTTATTGTGGTTCACACAAAGCTGGTAAGACAGCAGGGACAAAATTTAATAAATAAGTTAAAGAAGTTGTGAAATAAAATCCACTGTGTGTATGTACCAAGTGACTTTCAAGCTTTGAGAAAATATTTGTATATGACAGAAATGACCCACAGTTGATGGACAGAATGGTTTCACAAGATACAGATTTTCTGTCAGGCTTAACACTCGGGTCTGAAGTGGTTGCTGAAGAAGTTATTGATTAATTTCTGCTCGAAGAAGACAGTTAAGGTAATTTTGTAACAGCAATCAAAAGATTTCTTTGTGTTTGTCAGAAGCTGTCAATAAAGCTTTGTTTTGTTCATTTATTTAGTCTTACACCCTGCAGTTATGTACTGGATTGTTTCAGGCGCCTTTTTGCACAGCCTACACCTTGGGTCTTGTCTGGTGTGGTAGATCTATACCTTGGGTCTTGTCTGGTGTGGTAGATCTGAGCCTCTATTGCTCTGGTGCTCAGGGCTTGTTCCTGAGCTGCCAGGATGAGTGCTTCAGTGCTGTCCTGTAGGCCAGCCTTTCCTAGCCATTGGTAGGACTTCTTGATATCAGCCACTTCAGTTATGGTCCAGTGGTACATCCCATCCAGGGGTTTGTCCTCCCATGAGGATCTGTCCTCCAGCACTGTATCCTCTGCTCTCCATTGCCTGAGGCATTCACTGAGCACACTGTCATTTGGGGCCTTCAGCTTGATGTATTCATGCATCTTGGATGTTTCATCCTGGATAGTGGCTTCTACGCTCACTAGTCCTCGGCCTCCCTCCTTCCGGCTAGTGTACAGTCTCAGGGTGCTGGATTTTTGATGAAACCTTCCATGCATGGTGAGGAGCTTTCGTGTTTTAACATCCGTTGTCTGTATCTCTTCCTTTGGCCATCTTATTATTCCTGCAGGGTATCTGATAACTGGCAGTGCATAGCTGTTTATTGCCCGGGTCTTGTTCTTGCCATTGAGCTGGCTTCTTAGGACTTGCCTTACTCGTTGAAGGTACTTAGCTGTTGCAGCTTTCCTTGTTGCCTGCTCCAGGTTGCCATTTGCCTGTGGCATTCCAAGGTACTTGTAACTGTCCTCAATGTCTGCTATTGTTCCTTCTGGGAGTGAGACCCCCCCTGTGTGGACTACCTTGCCTCTCTTTGTCACCATCCGGCTGCATTTCTCGAGCCCGAATGACATCCCAATGTCAGTACTGTAGATCCTGGTGGTGTGGATCAGGGAGTCAATGTCACGCTCGCTCTTAGCATATAGCTTGATGTCATCCATGAAGAGGAGGTGACTGATGTTGGCCCCATTTCTGAGTCCGTATCCATAGCCAGTCTTGTTGATTACTTGGCTGAGAGGGTTCAGACCTATGCAGAACAGCAGTGGGGACAGAGCATCACCTTGATATATCCCACATTTGATGGACACTTGTGCAAGTGGCTTGCCATTGGCTTCAAGGGTGGTTTTCCACAGCTTCATTGAGTTTCCAATGACAGCTCTTATCCTGTTGATGTTGTTATATATATATATATATAGATAGATAGATAGATAGATAGATAGATAGATAGATAGATAGATAGATAGATAGATAGATAGATAGATAGATAGATAGATAGATAGATAGATAGATACAACAAAAGAGTAATTATTATTTTCACCTAAAATAAGGATTTTTTTTGGTTTTTGTAGGTTAACTACCATCAGCCATCCCAGCCCATTGTTGGCCACTGCTGCTTTCACTTTTTGCGGCACAAGCTAGGATAAAACATTCAATGTTCTTCATATTTCATCCAAAATATTCAGTTTGTTGCTCCAGTTTGTGTCTGTTTCAACAAACAAAGAAAAAATATTCAAAACAGAATCAACGCAATTTATAGTCATTTGTTGTGAGTCCATCTGTTCCGACATAAGGATGGACTGAACCGGATGAGATCTTTGACCGGCGGTAAAATGTCAAACAGAAAGTTTAGATGTCAAGTCAGAAATACTCCAGACAAAGTTTGTGGTGTGTGGTGAATCATTAGGCCATCATCTGTCACTACTCCAAGTCTAAATTTGGCATTATTTAGTTAAAAAATATTTCTTCTCTCCACAGAGAGGCAACAAAGGGAGCATCTCGTCCTCCACAGTCTAGAAATAGTCCTCCATGAATCACATTTCATTCACAGAAGACTTATTACAGAGACTGACAGGCTGACAGAAGTAAACATGAAGATGACAAGTCTGTAAATGTAGGCGGAGATAGAGGAGCAGTGAAGAAAATGCCTCCATTTTACTTAGTTGATCAACTGTAGCCTTCAGAAAAACAACAGTAACAAACCGAATTAGGCCATAATTTCCATTTTAATTACCTTAACTGAGGTATACATGTCATTCTGTCCTGCAGCCGTAGCCGCAGTGGTATGTTCAAGATTTAACATCCGTTTGTTTTGTCATAGTCAATGGCACGAGTGCAGTTAAAGTTCTGCATGCTAAAGCCATCTCTGAGCACTGAGCAGACATCCAGGATCCTCAGATCCACAGCTGCCCTGTGACCCCAAACCCATTTAGATATTTGAGTAAAACAACAGCAGCACGATTTTTGCAGGAACCTCTGTGACTGGAACAAAAGGAGAAATGAATGGGGAGGAATTAACAAAATAACAAAGTAGTAAAATAGACTCACATTTCAGGAGTTTGACATTTGTTTAGCGTTGCACAGCAATCATGAGCTAATGCGTCAGTACAACTTTTACGTAATTGGATCTCTCTCATTAACCGGCGCTCTGAGCTTCATTAATTTAATGACGAGCGCTTCGGCTTATGGTCCACAGAGACCGCGTGACTGTGAGACTCAACATTCCAGATCTTTCTGTCCCGGTGAAGCACAGCTGATTTCATCTGGAGCTTCAAAGTTTGACCAAATCACAGCAGTTTTATTCAACTTCCATTGTTTTTTTTTAAAAAAAAAAAGATAAGTGGCAAAGTCCGTACTGATATCATAAACCTTCATTAATTATTATTAATATAATTATTTTTAGTTTGAAGTAGTTCAATTCCATTTTATTGACACTCAATTTGTTGTTTTTTCTGTTACTATTTTACTGTTTTAGCCGTCATGATATGTATTCTAAATGTGTCTTATACTCATACCACATACTTGGATGAATATTCATTCTGATTGGCTGCAGGGTGTCCAATAAAAAGTGATAATGGACAACTATACAAGAAATTCCGATCAAATGTTCTATATTATTGCGCTGGCCTAAACAGCAGTTGGTTAAACATAAGTAATAATCAAAACAGGAAACCCATCAAAAGTTATTAACTTTCTTGCATAGAAATCTTTGAATTGTATACCTATTATAATAGGCTTGGTGGCATAAACCGTGCCTATAATTTGTAATAAGAAAGAAAAAACTTAGCAGTGTTTCTGAATGAGCAAATAATAATAATAATGATTGTTATTATTATTATTATCCATTTTATTTCAAGATAAGACACATTAAAAACAATAGATTCAAATGAAATGAGGGTTGAATATGATGCTTTAAACAGATGAGTTCTGATTGGGAATGGAACAGTCTGTGTACCAACCCAAAGTTTAGGGGAACTGTCAGGTGGAGCCAAGATGAAGACCTCAGGTGAGTGAGGATGAAGCCCTTGCATCAGTGATGTGTGAAGCTGAAAGCCCTTGTTGATAGTGGAGAGCAACAGCCTAATTAATTGGGGAGTTTTGTCTGAGCTGTTGTACCTCTTGACTTTAATTACAGGCTTGTCCGCACAGGAAGAGGAAAGTCTTTGGTGAAACCTGAGAGCCTCTTCAGTGCCGGGACAGACGAATGCTTCCTTTCCTTGACGGTACAGTTTTCCCGCTGCGTTCACAAAGAAAACACAGGTTTTGGTCAGACCGCTTCCTCTTCCTGATGTTATCTGTTTAATGAGTTTCAGTCAGGTAGACTGAGATGAACCTGAGGCTGAAAAAGCAGTTTTTCAAACTCCATCAGCAGCTTTCAGTGATGCTTCGTCTTGTTTTCTGCAGCAGCAGAGAGAAAGGCCGACCGCTCTACCTCCCACTACCTTTGGCCTTTTGTGCATTATTTCTTTCTATGATGAACTGCTGCACTAACAGGGAGAGCTGCTGTGAGCTGCATCCCTGCACTAAAAGCAGGGATTTTCAGATTCATCAGTTTAATAAGGTTACGTTGGGAATATTTCATAACACCTGCACATGGACTGATTAAACGGTCACACATTAGCGTCTGCAGCAGATAAGTGCTCTTTTAACAAGCTGCATCCCCATCGATTTAAGGGAAATAAATGAATTTGGATGCACGTCTGTTTGCACTTTCATGGGTTTGTTGCTGGATTTTTGTTTGGAGTTTGGAGTCAGCGGAACGCCCTGATAGGTATATAGACTTGCACAAATATGTGTTTGTTGCTTTTGTGAAGTAAACTGAGAAACTCAGACAAAACATGACCCTGTTGCATTGTCTGGGTCGGCTCTCCTCCAGTCTGTGAGGGTTTCAGGGTTTCTGTTACGTGTCGATCATAGCCTGCAGTAAAATGATACGGTTGTATCACAGGTTTTAGTCTTTCCCTTTACTGTTTTGTTTTTGACAGATGCATCAAAACAAAGTTTCCAAAACCCAATCTGAGTCTTTTCTTTTTTCTTGTCTTCTTTTTTCAATATTTTAGTTATTTGTATGAAGTCCTGCAGTCTGTATTTTTTGCTCTCATAGCTGGTTTTCATCCCAGCAGCTGCTTCTAATCTGTCTGATTGCTTCTTCAGACGTTACAAGTACCTTTACACGGAATCGGCTGCTCTCAGTTAACGCTGAGACAGCAGAACATGTAACAATGAAATGTGACAATACCCAGAACAATAGAATCCTGTACAGTCAAGGAACAAATTAGAGAACCTGAAGATAAACTGGAATATATACATGGTGTGTTAAGTAAAAAAATTACTTGTAATTTTTTAATTGTATTTTTATGAAAGAACAAAGTTGTTAAAAGATTTAGTGGGTTTTAAAGAAAAAGAAAAGTAAGAGAATGTAAATTAAAATGGAGACATGAGCGACTTTTTGTGGCCTGCAGGAGCTAGCTGGATGGCTGCAACACGCCCCTCACTCTTCCTTTGTCAGAGCTGCATGTGACAAATTCATTTTATTTTTTGGTCACCTGCGGGTGACATCGGGTCAATGTAATTTTTAGAAGAATCTGCAGAAGTTGGATTTCCTTGGCAATCAGGATTTTTTTTTGCTAACCCACATTCCTAATATTGTATGTATCTTCAGCCAACAGTTCATGTATGAAATATTCACAAATTCCAGTAAAAACTGTGCGAGCAACAGGGGAACGCCACTTATGTGAGCTCGCCACGCTAACGCCATTAAAAATCTACAACTTTAAAACCAAAATTTTATCCAAAGTAGGTTCTCGATGATGCTCGAAAGTTCAAGAGGTGACAGATCGAAATCCTTAGGAGTTAAAATTTACAAGAAGGTACTAATGGTGTGTCTGTGTGTTTTTTTGTGTGTGTGTGTGTGGAAAATTCTAGATGGCAGCCTCTTTCTGAGGTCAAAGGTCAACAAAATTTCAGTTGTAGTTGCAGACTTAATTTTCGTCAAGATCACTTGAACAACCCTTCTTTTTCAATAGTCAGGTTTCATATGGGGACGTGTTGAAATCAACAAGTTTCGCACCAAGCTGTAGGTCCTGTGGCCATCCCATAATATTTTCAGAACTTCTTTTGGATATCAGAAATAGTTCTCCGTCAGATTTTTATTTGTATGGCTTCTTTTGTTATTCAAGTTTTTTTTTTTTTCCATGTTTTAGATCCTTTTTCAACGATTTGGTTGAAAATGTTTTCATAAAAGCAAATAATCATGTTGCATGTTTGTGTCATGATGTGTTTTTACTTTATATTTGGAGCATTTAAGTTTTTGAAAATGTAAAACTTAGGTTTTTAAAAAGCTTATTGTTAAAACAAATGTGATGTCAATCAGGAAGTGGACTTTCCCTGCAGTGCAGGTGTGTTTTTGTTGTTGTATTTTTACTTCTGACGTGTTGCGTTGCACATGCAGAGTTTTGATGCAGCCACCTGACCACAAAAACACTTTCCTGAGTTAACGGATGGTCTGTAACGGATGACTTCTTACAGTTGGAGAGACTTAACTCTGCTACATACAAGCATTTCACTAAATTCCTTTATGCCCTTCAGAATGGGACGTCACATCATTGATCCAGTTGTCGTCTTTTCCTCTGATTTTATGGGGCTGGAATTCAATAAGCAGAAAGACTTTGTCTTTGGAAACAGCCTGATGTACATTTTTCCATCTGTGGACATTAAAGTTATTTATACACCTAAAATAAACTGTTTAAACTGATGATAAATATATGATCAATAATCTTAACTGCTCTTTCAATTCCTGGAATGACTGTGTTGCGATTTGCAGCAAAAAGAATGAACAGAACATTCATTATTTGTTATGAAAACCACTTAAGATGTTGAAGAAATTGATTAATTTGGATGGTATTATTCATGAAATAGAATGCACACTGCACCCTAAATGCACTCCTGCTTCAATGGGCTCTGCTCTTTTGCTCTGAATGAGTCACTGTGGTCACAGCCAAAGCACACTTCTGCTAAAACATGCCAAGATGTGACTTCATGTCTGAAGCCCCAATTGGACCCACAGAATCCTGTCAAGAAGGTTACTTTTTCAGCCTGAAGTCACAGTTTCACCCCCAGGAATGTTGGTTCCATCACTTCTACTGACTCATTTCACAAATCTGTTTCCTGATGAGGAGTTTCTCTAACAATTTATGGAGTTCCTGTAGGTTTCATTTCATCTCTTTTCTCTGGACGCTTTCCTCCCACTCCTGTAACCTGTGTGTACCGTCCACAAAGCAGATATGAGATTTCTCCAACCGAAGCCACATCAGTGTGGGAGAGGAATGTTGACGGTGTCAGCACGTGCTGCACAAACTCATGTGCTGCTGGCTTTCAGCACAACCAAAGGGATGACTGCGCACGGCTGACACTGAGAGAGAAAAGAGGGGAAAGAAGAGGTGCTCTAAATGCAAATGAGGGATTACAGGAGAAAAAGCTGCAGGGAAACATTTAACACAGGGACTATGGCCTTGCTGTGCTTTCCTTTTGAAGCGGTTTCCAGTGATGCAGAGTTAGAATAAACAAGGCAGACAGGAAGGAAAGCTGCTCAATTCACAGCTGCAAACAACTCCTGGCTTTCCCTTCATGCTTCATTATTTTTGTTCCAAATTGTGCAGATGTCCATAGCTGCTACAATGAGCATGAAAACAGGTTTATGAATGGGGAGGTCCTGGAAAGGCTTGGTTTCAGTCAAATAAACCGTTTTTAACACTGTCATAATCCATGTAATTTTATATTTTAAGTTTAAGGTTGAAGTTAAAAGTGAAAAAAACCCCAGCATCCTTATGTGGCTTTTTATGCCACTTCCTGCTTTGTTTTGTAGTAAAAATTGATTTTGAATGCATTTAATTCAGACTGTCATTAAGATCATTACATTGCTGCAGATATTTTCTGTGTATGTGTCCTTCATCGGTCTTCATCGGCTTTGCAGCACAACACAATTCGATCAAGTTTGCCTCTGTGTGCACATCCCCTCTTCAACACTGAAACTAGAAAATTGATGGGAGGGGGGAGAGGGGCTGCTGCACAAAACACAAGGACAACCGGAAATGCTGCTGTTCCAACTTCAGCCAGAGAGGGGCAGGAGAGAGCTGAAGATGCTTCCTCAGACCTTAGACTCTGGAAAGTTCAGGCTTTGAGGTTACTGCAGGATAGTCTCTGCTGCCAAGTCATACAGTTTCATGACAAGCAGCTTTTCCAGAAGTTTCCACAGCAAGATTGCACATGAAGTGATGATATTTAACCCATAGTTACACTTTAGGTTTGAGTCACAGCATGCATATAGCAGGATAATTAACAAAATGTCATTTAATTTGTCATTTAGTTCATTCACTAGAAGAAGTTATTTCTTCTGCTTCTTTTTGCAATGTAAATCCTTGAACTAGTCATCTCTAAACATTGTTTACATTTAGCTGATAAATAAATATTGGTTTATTATTATAAAATACTGGTTAAGTTATGTTTACAAATATTTAAGAGTAAGATTTTTTGTTTCTAGAAATTAAATCCAATTTTTATTTATGTTAAGTTATGCATTCCTACAAAATGTTATAGCACCTTATTGCCCCCCCCCAACATTGATGTTTTGAAACTTTCTTGCACATTTTTAGCTTCCAATTAATATATTATTACATTATTATATTTTTTATTTATATCACATTTTTTCAGAATATTTCCCTTTTATGATGTGATTTAAGTGCATTATAAATAGTTTGCAGTTTAGGTTTATTACTTTAAGTCAAAAATTCCTAAATGTTCTTTAAATGTGTAACTAAATCTTCCAATAGGGTCAGAAAAATGGTCCTACCAAGGTTTTTTATTTTTCTTGCAAGACAGAAAACAACACATTTAAAAAAAATAAAGTATCTTTTTACTTAAGACTCAGTTTTTGAAGTGATGGCAAAATAAAAATTCAGGTTTTGGATGCCAGGGGTTTTCTTATCGCTCCATCATCTGAAATCTTTCATCCTAGATTAGAAAAAGAAAACATGATGATTTTATTTATCAATTTTTTGTGACTGTGATTTCTTTCTGTACTATGGTTAATTGTTTTCATTCCCCTGCATCACTGCAAACATCAGAGCTCCTGAACTGTCATCTGAAACCACCCGGACCTCCTGGTGCTGTTCACCTGCAGCCTCCAGCTTCACCTGGTGTAAACGACGCAGCTTCACCTCCAGGAGGAGAACGCAAGTGGGAGGGAGTTTGTATGGCGCTGACTGTGAGGGCCTCCTCTGTTGTATGTGTGTGGGGGGGCACTCCCACGTTCCACGGCAGCTTGAAGTCATTTTTAGCCCAGAACCCAGGTTCTCCAGGCAGGCCCAGCTCTCAGCCCACAGCCTGAGCTGAGGTGGGAGTGGACCGTGTCAGGAATTACTCACATCACTAGCTTGTAGGGGTGAATCCACAGTTGCACACATTTGACTTGTGTTTGGTGGAAGAGATGCGGTTGCATCGCTGAAGAAACCAAACTGTTCTTGTTTACAGTTTACGATGATGATGGTAAAAGCGGGGTCAGTGGGCCACAGGAGAGAATTTGTTAAAAAGGTTCAGTCAGAACCATTTGTTAATGAAGTGGTCATGAAGCTGGGAAATAAAATGTCATTGTTGCCTTTAAAGGAACTTATTTTTGGATTAAATTGTGACTGACTCATAAAAGGTGAGAAGAAGTGGTTAACTCCCAGGACTCACACGATGAAGGAAACAGCCCTAAATTTAACAAATTAATCTAAATACGGTGGGATGCACAGTATTCACTGTGAGGCTCCTGCCTCACAGTGAAAAGGTCCTGGTTCAAGTCCCAGCTGGGTCTTTTCTGTGTGGAGTTCTCCTCGTGCATGCGTGGGTTTTCTGCAGGCACGCTGGTGCTCTCCCACAGGCCAAAAACATGCTGCATAGGTATCTTGAAGTTGAGTCATGGCAAGACGTCACCGGGATAAGTAAGAGCCTTCACTGACATATGATTCGTAGGGAAATTGGTGTCTCTAAATTAGTAATTACGTAAGTAAATCTTTATTTATATAACGCTATTCACAGAGAGCGACTCAAAAGGTTTGCTGAGTTGAGACACAGAACAACACCCTCAGCCTCGACCTGCCACCCGATCTCCCAGACAAACACACTACAAGATGGAGGGCCTTAAGCAGCTTGCTGGTTGCCCCGGTGCTCCTCAGTAGGTCAGACACCACTCTTCAACCCAGTTCCTTGCTGCGCACTTGACCTCTCCAGTCGGCGTTCTTAACAGCTCCCCATATCTCTGTGGTGCCATAACTTCTTCACGTTTTCACAGCTGATCATCTGCCCGTGCTTCCCCCCCGATATACCTTTTTCTCCTCAGTTTTCTTCACCCCCATGTCTGTTGCAGGGCACTCTTAAATAACGTCAGAGGGTAACTCCCAGGTGTTTCTGATCAGTCCGTCAAGCCAATTAACAGCACTACCAAACAAATCAAATTGAGGGCACTCCAAACACATGCACTTTACACAAAACAGCATGCACAATAAACAAAGCAACAAAAATTTGAATTTGAATTTTAAAAACATCCTGAGGCTTACAATACACTTATAGCTGAATAGAAAGAGAAACTTTTAAAGAAATATGTTTAAAAGAGCTTAAAATGTGGTGCAAAGGCAGGAGATATAAAACATACCTAAAACATACCTTTGCGGGACACCAGAAGTGAGGAAGCAGAGAAGGACTTACATTTAGAAGATGCTACAAAAAATGATCTACTAGTCATATATGAGGAAAACCAGTTTAGACTGGATCCAGATACCAAGACCCAGTTTTTCAACCAGTCCAAGAGGACATGATGGTCGACAGTGTCAAAAACTGCAGTCAAGTCCAATAACAGCAACACGGAACCGTGTCCAGCATCTCTCTGCATCAGGATGTCGTTAGTGACTCTGAGAAGGACTGTTTCAGTGGAGTGTGCACTACAAAAACCAGACTGAAACTACGGACGGGAACAGTGGGTGGACTAGGAATAGCAATATCCCTAACGGTGGTAACTAGCACCTTAGGATTACCTCAACTTTTAAAAGTTAAATTGAAATATGTTGCCCTCTCATCACTAACAGCACTGTTGAAGGAAAAAAGACTAAATGACACCTTTAACGTGTGTGGACCCAGACAATTAAGGGGCTTCCAAAGCAGCTTGATCTTTACTTGGACACCGGCTCTTTCCCCTCTCCTCTTCCACGGAGGTCTGCGCAGCCCTGGTAGGCCTTCAGTCCAGGCACCAATAGTCACAAATCCAATAGACAACAGTGTAAGGCTTAAACTAAAGCAGCTAAAGCATCGCTAGCACAGAATAAAACCAAAAGCACAGAAAAAACAAAAACGTGATTTTCTGTCGGCAGCAACTCAGCCAAAGACGGGACTGCCTGCTGCCCCCCGAGAGGGACAACAATGGGTTTAGGATAAAAAGAAGGAAAAATTAAAAAAGGCAAGTTTACCTTTCTTAATTTAGAAATAAAATAAAAAAATGCAATTAAAACAAATTAAACGCAAAAAAAATATGCCACATTTCACCCTGTGGGTTTTCCAGGGTTAAAAATTGTTTTTTCTGAATTTGTAGTTTTACCAACAAATGTCAAAAGTTTGATTTCTTTTATTTTTAGCTACATTCTTGTTTTCTCATCAGACAAAAACATCAATGCTGGAGCTGCAGCCTCATATCAGCGTAGTGTCAGAGTGCTGATCAGCTGGGAAATATAACACAGTATTTCAGATGAGTGTTTTACTGACGAAAAGCTCTGGTTTTTCTGCAGAGTTTCTTTGTTTTATATACGTGTCACAGAGTAGAGTTTTCTTTACTGCTTAGCTTCAATTTCTTTTGAAACAGTAGGATGTTGGCGCCCTGAAATATTTTAAATTAAATAAAAGGTTTTCTTTTTTTGTTTTGTTTAAACATGCTGATCATTTAAGCAAAGCACAAATCTTTTGTTGTCACATATTATATAAAATAAAAAGATATAAAAGGAAACAGAAATAAGTCATCTGAGTCAGCACTGAGCCATTTAATGTCTATTTACTGAGCCTGTAAACTGCTGCAAATACTCCCCGTCTCCTTGTTTTTGCTGATTTAAGTTATAATGGCTGCTGAAGCTAAAATAGCTTTCATATTACAGGTACCACTTTGTATTTCAATTTTCAGGCGCAATCAATTATGTTATCTTGACCGAGACTGCTTGATGCTAAATGAAAACAAATCTAGATGTCAGTCAGGCGAAGGTTCAGCAAATGTCTCGAGTAATCTATTTAGTGGGGATATATACAGACTGCTTTCTTTAAATAAGAGGGCTGGTAATTGGAAGCTACAAATACGACAAAAAACCAAAAGCCTAGTTTTAGTAAATAACCACTGTTTTTTTTTCTATGTCGCATTACTTTAAGTAATTGTTGTTATTTTTGGGGCCACATCCATTTTTGTCATCTAAAAGTCGAGCTTTAATGATATATAGATCCATTAAAGACCCACTTTGATCATCTTTTGATCTATTTCCAAAGTGGTCTTTTCAATATGATGGTGCCATTTTTTGCTGAAACCCAAAAACATGTCGCAGAGCGGCAGGAGTTCATTAGAAATTCACCCCTGAGGTGTGGGCTGTGGGACTGTTTTTGGTGCAGAGTAAGCCTACCTTCATTTCCCATCATCCCTTTGTTTACACTCTCTCCCACTAGCTTACAGCCACTCACAACCCCAACTGCACATCAGCAATAAAACCAAAAATGGCGAGCAATATTGGAGCCACCCATCTGTACAGTTTGGAGCCAGATTCCAGCTCAGACAAGGAAAAAAAAAAGGTATCTGCTCCCGACAACGATTTGAAAAAGATATACTCAGAAATACAATTTCAAGCTTAATCATCGTTTACATGTTCTCCGTCATCAGAAAAACACCATGAGACAATGTTAAAAACACCAAAACATACCGTTTTTATAAGAGTGGGTCTTTAAAGAGGTCAAGAATGCAAACTATCCTATCGTTACAACTTTCACAGTATAAATTTAGGTGGAAATTTCTCTGAGAAAAAACCATTTAAATATTGAATGAATGTATTAGGAAGTGTTTATTTAGCCTGAATTTTTCAAAAAGAAGAATGTGTTGTCCCTTTTTTAAACGAAGAACAATATATTTGGATAAGAGGGTGAATGAAGCAAAACTCCTATATTTTGTGCTTTGTATGCTTTTATTTCATTTGTCTGCACTTCTTTTTCTTCAGTGAAGTTTGGTTTTATCAGCACTGGATGGTTCTTCAGAGTAAAAAGCAAAGATGTAAGAGCCTTAATTTTTGCTGTACTTTACACCCAAATGAAAAGTCTCCATATGCACTCTCTCAGTGTTAAATAAGTGCATTACAAAATGCATGACAATGATATTAAATCAGTTTGACCTCTCAACTTGTCTGTCTGGAACTCTTTGTTGCTGTAAAGGTGTGCTGGTGCACTGTAAAAAACTTCCTTCTCAAAACAAGTAAAAAAAAATCATAAAATACTTTTCTGTTATTGAAAAAATCTTCCAATAGAAATTACATTTTGAACAAGAATTTGTTTTGATAAGATTCCTTGAAAGAGGTTGTGATGTCTCGCCCTTTTAAGACAAAATTGTTGCTTGAAATTAACTGCAAACACTTATACCATTGTCCTGGTTCTTAAAAGTATGATTTGAAATAAACATGGATTGCTCAAAAAATACTTTATCGTTCAAGTTTTTATACTTTTCCTCCAAACATGTTCTTGTTAGGATTTTGTGTTTTTTAAGGTTTCCTTTTGAGGGGAGGTTGTGTCTTTGGGTTGTGGAAGGGGGGGGGGGGTCAGAGAGCCCTGAACCCCCCCCCCCCCAACAGACTCAAATCTCACCTGCTGGGATTAAAACCAGAAACTTTTTACAGCAGTAAGCTGACCACATCACTGTGCAGCCCTCACTTCTCCTCTGACGGTAGTGAAAGGCTGCAGGTTGTGCGATTGTGCTGCAGCTGAAAGGTTTGCTTCTCGAAGAATCAAATGTAAAGGGCAAATACTGTGATATGACAGGGGCAAACACTAAAAGCAACACTGGATGGCTGAAACTGGACTTATTACCCTTTCACATGAATACAAGCTGCAGGCTTCACACTGTCTGATACAAAATGCTGAACAGCTTTTCTGCAGAGCTCAATACTTTCTCACTGTGGGTTTCAGATTCGCCACCAGGAATCGAACGGCACCATTTTAAGGCTTTTAAAGCCACTAGTAAAAAAAAAAAAAAGGCACAAAAGTGCTCACAATCTGCTGGAATTATCTTGGATTTTATTTTTATTTTTTACCATTTACTGTATTCTGATTTTGTTAAAAACTGGACTGGTTCTGACTCCCCAGAAAGGACCTGCATTCAAAAGGAAAATCAAATAAAGTGCCAATCAAACCTTAAGTTTCCAGTCGGATCAATAGGATTGTTTCTAATGTCACCCATCAGGGTTTAAAGCTGCAGTTGCAGCTTGAAGGAAGTAGTTCCTAACGTGGTTCATCAGAGCAGTGCAGGTTGGAACGCTTGAATAATGACAGACGTTACATCAAACTTTGCTAATATCAGCTAAAAAGCAACGAATGCTCCGTACAGTCTGGTAATTACCATAATAAAAGACCGCACAGCTTGAGAACAAATGAATGAACGAACTGCTGCTGCAACTTTCCATCAAATCCGTCTCTTTTGTTTCCTGTAAGACGTGATTAAGCTCTCGGAAGTAGAAAAACCCATTGCCTAACCGGTCCTTGAGAATCCACCACCTGCCTTCAGAGTGATTCTCTGTCTCCATGGAAACCTAATCAGCTGAGAGGGAGAGTGACAGAGTGTAGAGGCTGAGACTAGACAAGGTGTAAGACAGAATGAATTTATCCTCAGTTCTGTTACCTCAATTATCACTCCATCAGTTCATTAAGGAAGAAAATTGTCTTTCTTGAGACAGAAAAAAGTGCACATCAAATGAAAAACACCGATGATGAGATTCATAAAGTCCCTTTAAGAATGCATTATCTTGCATTGCACTTTTGCAAACTTGCAGGATTTGACCTCTTTCTAGCAAGAAAGAAGTAAAAACTACCAACAACAATTAAAAAAAAACAGAAAAAAAGACTTACACTTTATTTAAATTTAATAAAAAAACAAAAGTAAAACGAATGGATGAATGGACTGACAGATGGACAAATTGACACACAAAAGTATAAAAATGCAGCCTTAACAGGGCACAAACCAGTGTCCTGCTTGTGCCTGTCCCAAGCCTGGTAAATGCAGAGGGTAGCATCAGGCAGAGCATTCAGCATAAAATGTAGACATACAGTAGATGTATGGATAGAGACAATGATATAGTATAACATGGTTTTCTGTGCATTTTAGGGGCTTAGAGGCATCAAACTCCCCAAACTTTAAGCACACCTAGACCCATCGCACCCCCGATATTCTACCTACACCCCATAGAGGGGGGCAGGCTAAATCTGGGCCTGAATCATCTGCACTTTTTCAGTGCAGCCCAACTTTCAATTCAATTTTATATTTTCCAAGACAACCATTCTTGGAGGGACTACCTATGAAAATGACAGTCATGAGATAGAGTTTGCAAAAAAGGTAGAATTTATGGTGCTTTCTTTTAAAAAAAAAATATTGCATGAAGTTATTCTGAAGATGTTCTAATTCACATTATGAAAGTTTCATTACATTTTTTGCAGGAATATTAAAAATGTGCATCAGTTCAGCCTCTTGCTATGTTTTTAATTATTGCTAATTAAATAAAATTAGCAGTGACTGAGAATCCACAAGCTCTCCACAAATGACTTTGGTTAACATTTATAAACCAAAATGAGGCAGTAATGCAAACACATGTGGGACCAATAGAGTATAACAGACCTGTGTGGTGTCATTTCCTGTTCAGGTTTATGCAGACAGCAGTCTGTGATTTGATTTATGAATTTCAAACCATCGTGTTTGGGTTCTTTGGCCCCTCGTGTTGTGTGTCAGCAACAACAGTCCCTCCCTCAGAGGGACATCTTCATTTACTTCATGTTTATGTTTAATGCATGTGACCTCTGCAGTGCTCTCCTCTCACGTCCTTGATGAAAGATTCCCACAGCTCTTTCATCAGATCTTCATCCTCCTCCTCTGCAGCAGCTCTCAGTGTCTCTTATCACTGCTTTTCAATCAGTCCTGCACAAATTCATCTTATTGTCTGTCTCTGCCTCGCCCACCACTTCCGCTCGCCCCCCCCCCCCTCCCTCACCCGTCCTTGTATCTCACTCTTTATCCTTTTGGCTGCTGTCTCACATCCAGGTTCACGTCAGCATCATGCCAGGGTTTGTTGTCGTCTTTTATCTCCCTCTGTGGTTTCCTCAGACTCGTTCTCTCTGGTAGTCTCTCAGAGGACATGAGTAAATTCATCAAGAGAAGGAAATGAAATGTTATTAGAAGCAATGTCTGATGTTTGGCTTATAAACACTCATTTATTCAGGCAGAAGCAAACGTCTGGATTTTATGCACTAAACATTTATCTGGATTTCTTATTTATAACAAATTTTCATGTTTTATATTTGTGTCACAAATATAAAATAAAAACTAAGATGCCTTTTTCAAAGGCCTACTCAACAATATACAGTCCAGCAAAGTAATCAAGCATGTATTGAGGGTGTTACAGCATCTTCAGGTTGCACAGACAGGCTAACATGAATGTAGAGCTGCTCATCAGATTCTGTTCTCACGCGAGCTCAGAGAAAAAACAACAGCAAGGATTCCCCCTTTTTGCAGAAGATTCCTCTGATTGCCTTCATCTGTTGAAGCGAACTGTTTGTACACAAAATGTTTTGATGGCGAAATTTTCCACTAGAAAAAAAAACAGGGCCAAAACCAAAGCCTATAAACTGATTCAGGATCATATTTCTAAACTTTTGAAGTTTGCATTCTTCCTTATTTTAAATATTTACAAGGAGGAAAGCAATAAAAATCAAACTAGTTCAGCGCTAAAAAGAAAAACAGTAAATCCACAAATCAAAGAGATTTTACAAATAAATATTCGACACTCAAATATATTGGACATCTGAAAGTCCTGATCCAATTATCCTTTGATCTATTTTCAAAGCGTTCCCAGTGGTCTTTTGATTGTGATTATGTCGTGTTTTTAGACAAAATCTAAAACCCTGTGCTGTTTTCTAGGACAAAGTCTCTGCAGAGCGGCAGGAGTTTAGAAATTTACCTCTGAGATGTGGGCGGGACTGTAAGCCTGTCTTCATTTCCCAACATCCACCTGTTTACACTCTCTCCTGCTACCGTTCAGCTCCTCACACCCCCAACCTAATGTTTGTGGTACATCAAAAACAGCGAGCATTATGGGAGCCATATTTTGACTTCATTGAACTATATAGGAAAACAAAGACATTCATGGTTTGATCAGAATGGAGCAGAGCATGGCTCTCTGATTGCAGCTTAGACATCACAGCTATGATCTTCTTCCAATGGCATTATCATTTCTGCTCCTGATTCACAGCAATTTTAGTAATGTAATACTCATAAATGTAATTTTAATATAAATTTTCTTTATATATGTCCTCCATCATGAAAAAGATGCCATAAGAACATGTTAAAAACCCCAAAAACACATTTTCATCAGCGTGGCTCTTTAAATCAAGTTTCTGTTTACAAGTCCATCTCTTGCAGTCCGGTTCTCCAACCAATCATTCATGACACAAACCACTTTTGTTCCTGTCAATGTCGTGTTTTATGTACTTGCAGTTTCTAACCCTTCAGTCAATGCCAGATACGGGACAAAGCAGTTTTAAACGTTCAGTTATTGAGTTAACTTAAAGATGTATCCCCACATCAGCTCTAAACCAAACCACTGTCAAGACTTAGGTTTTTACATTTTTAAAATTTAAATCGGAAGACAAATGGAAAACCTACAAAAATTATTAAGCGTATGCAGAGAGGAGAGTTGGTGTCGTATTTTTCCATCGTTTTTTTGTCAAACATCTCAGCCTGGCCTCTCCCCCAGTAACTCTGTGCTCTGAACTATTTTTATGCTGCCATGTCCTAATGGATCTCAACAATGTGAACATTTATACTGTTGTACCACAAATACCACTCTTCCAGGGCACTAAATGGAGCTGGGGCAGACAAGAGCTAAAAATGTGTGATGGAGCTACTTGTTTGACCCGTTTTATCTTCAACACTATGAAGAGGACGGAAGACAAGGCTGAATTTGCGACACCACATTCTCCTTTATTTACATCTGTAGGTTTTTTGCATGCATGTGCGACCAAAGTAAGACGTGTGATAGTATTTTTAATACTTCTGAAGATGAGTCAGGTCTCAGTGCCACCTCCTGATTGTTGTTTACAGTCCATGTCTTCATCTGTTGCTTCTCACTTTCTCCACAAGAACAAAACTTGAATTGTGTTCCTGTGAGTGTTCACACGTGCGCAGAACTGAGCTGTGTTGACGTCAATAGGATTTGCGCCTCTATTTCTGTGCAGCTAACCGCACTTCTGAACATTCAATTGATACAAATATTTGGTTATCTTACATAGATATTCAGAGAGCATGAAGTGAGACAAAAGTAAGACAAAACGGGATGCTTTGATTTTGAAATTTTCACACATTTTTTTTCACTTTTTTTTTTTTTACTGTACACCCCTGCAGTGTAAAAATATTCATCATTGTGACACAATACACTGACCTGCTGGTGTGACCATGTCGAGTGACGGTGACACGGAGCGAGCTCGCCCTGCAGGTGGCTCCTGGTGGGGGTGAGAGGGGGTGGGAAGCAGGGCCCCTCACATGTTCACAGCAGACTGCAGAAGATGGTTGGTTCATGCAGAAGCATGCTCAACATGATGACTTTTATCCCAAACCCTGAAAGGGAAATCGGAATGAATGCATGAACTCACTGCAGCGTTCTGCGCTGAGTTTTCAGATGACAAGGTTTCTTTTACTGATGTCACATGGTTGGTACCAAAGATCTGCAGGTTAGAAATATTTGATCTGAAAACCTGTCAATATTTTAATGTAAATAACTATTTGTTGTAGTTTAAACAATGTTAACCCTTTTTTTAATTATTGTATATCATTCTTTTTCATGATTGAGGAACTTTTTGTTGATTATTTATCATTTATTTTTTTCAGTGACTGAAGGATTCACTTTTTTTTTTTTACATTTTGTCATAAATGATGTTATGGTAAATTATTGTTTAAATGAATGACTCATGGATCAAAGAGCCCTTTTTAGAAATGTAATTGTACCAGGGATTCATTTATTTTTTTTTCTTAATTTTACCAGGAGGATCAGTTGAGAACAAATTCTCATTTATAACCATGACAATGGTGATAACGACAAACAAAGTACTATCTATCTCTCCATGACAACCCGCTCCACGAATGCCAATGAGACGATGATTGTTGATGGGTTGAACTGTAATATCTCTAAAAATTAAACCACAGACAATTGAAAATTATCTATTTATTATCTAATTATTATCTATTAAATAATTATTAAATATTATCTATTTATTATCCAATTTGAATTTTGAATTTATTTATCTATGTACTAAAGTCTCTCACTCTCTCTCTCTCTTACGGTTTCTTCATCGGAAACAAAATTAGCTACTTTTCGAGCCACAAATCAAGCTCTACTTAATTAATAATTTAATGCATCAAATGTGACTTCAGTGTGTCTTTTTTATTAAAGCTTTCATTATTTCCCTAATAAGTTTGATAACTCAGTGTGTTTTTTTTTTGTATTGTCGCCAATCAGATCTTGAAATAAACTCAAACAATCAACAATCTCTTATTGGTCAAGAGGACCCGCACACGGTTCAATGAGTAAGTTAAGTATCTGGGCAGAAAAGTTTAATCAACATGTTTGATTACATGTCTATTTCAGTCATCTTTGGCGATCCTTTTCTGCAAACAAGGAAAGCAAATATCATGAAAATAAATCAGTCAAAGAAGAAAACAAGTCGTCACATGAAACCAGAGACAAATACACTTAATAAAGACGATTTAACGCACAGTAAAAATGTTAATGCAACTCTGCTTAAAGACTGAAATAAAAAATAAATGTATTTTTATGGACTTAAATATTTGAAAATACAGAAAATCTTCTATCAAAAACACCCTAAAGGGCAAAGCAAAATAAATTATCTCTGCTACCTTTTATAGGTAAGGAAAATTAGTTTCTTTATTCTGTTTTACGTTGCCAGTGAAAAGAAAAACTCAAAGACCTTCTAAACCTGGAACTACATCATCCAGCAGCTACAAGGACCTGGCACACAGTTTCACACCCACAATTATTTCACCCTCATAATCTTCTATCCAGTTGAGGATAATTACATCTGGGCTAATTATCAGGCTTCATTTTAAAATAACTACTTTTTGAAAGCTCTCTGTTTTCAGACCGTGGCTTCACTTTTTCATTTTTTGTTTCTGATCATCTAAAATAATTTTAGTTAAACACAGAGGAACAAAAAGCTGGAGGTTGGAGGCAGAGCTGACAGAAAATTAGTGAACAAAAAAGTTACAAATGTGACGTAAATTGAAAATAATTTAACAAACACGCTGGAAAAAAAATTGCTATCTCATAATCGTGTAACAAAAAATACCAAATATCAGATGTGTTACTCTTGTTTTAAGGGAATATCTGACAATGGAACTAGTAGAATTTGTGTTAGTTAGATTTTCTAAAACAAGTTGTCATGTGCTGCCCTTCCAAGACAAGATTTAAACTTGAAAATATGAAAACTTATATTTAGGTACAGTATTTCAGGAAAATAGAAATATGTATGAAAATAATTGGGTTTTACTCAAATAATTGGTATATTAAAGTGCCTATATTGTGCTAAATCATTTTTTGAGCATTAAAGTGTTTTATAAAGTTAATTTCTCACAAATAACAACCGCAAAGCGGTATTTCAGATCCATTTACACATTTCTGAGCCTTAAAACCTGCTCTCTGAGCACCAGCCCCTCCCGATGCTCACATTATGACGTCACAAAGTGAGGAACTGCCCCTTCCAGGAAGAGTCTGCACTGCCAGCTCCGTCCCGAAGCTAACAGACACACCCACTTACTCCTTAAAGCTAGTGGTGGTCGGCTAAATGCTTTCATTTTCCCTCCATAATATGAACATCCATCTTCATAAAAGTTTTAATGTTGTTTGTTTTCATGGGCGAAACACAGACACACTAGAGAGGCCGGCTCTAGGATGACGTCATGAAATGGGCGGCACCCACAAGCAGAGAAAGGCAGAGCCTCAGATCAAGTTGTCTTACTTCCAGTAGGAAAATGAACTTGTAAAAATAACTCGTTTTTAAAAAAAAATCTCTTTAGTGTGCCAAAGGTAATATCTTATCATATGTATGGAGAAGTTTACTCTGAAAGACCTAAGGAAAGCAGGATATTGGTCTTTTAAAAGATGTTTCCCTCCAAAAATATCTGATCAGCAGTCCAACTATCCCTATTTCTACACTGTAACCATCTGAGATTTAGACAAGAATGACACATTTTGGATTAATTTGTCCTAAAGATTCTTTGTTAATGAGTCAAATAAAACTTTTTTTGCTTCCCTAAATCAAATAAATCAGATTCTTATAACAAAACTTCTAACTGGTCATAAAAAACATAAAACAATACTGTGTAAAGTAAAAATGCATATATACTATGAATAAAAAAAAACTTACAATAATATATAAAAAATAAAATGCATTGTGATGTAAGAAAAGAAAACTTTATAATACTATAAAGTAAATAAGACTAAAAACACACCTAAATATTAAAACAAAGACTGTGTTAAGTACAAATACATACTTTACTATGTAAAGTAAAATAATGTTAAAATACTTGGAAAAGTAACAATAATTAAACTTACTGTAAAAAATATGTTGTAAAGCAAATAAATGTAGGAATGCTATGTAGAGTTAAAAAAATACTATGCCAAGTAAAAAAAAACTTTAAAAAAGAGGTATCTGAGAACAAGTGACTCAAGATATTGATGATATATTGTCTTGAAACAAGTTTCACATTTTGCTGAAAAATTGTTAGTTTTCTTTCTTAAAATCTATTTGTCTCAAGTGTATTAAGATACTTAATCCAGAAACTGGAGAAAAATACTCAGAGAATCTGAGCTGGAAGACCCAAAGCCCTGTTTTCAAATAAACTTGAAGAAAATGATCTAAAAACCAAAGTAGTTATGTTTGGAGACCACCAACTCATCGCTGCTGTGATTGTTGCTGTGTGGACAACCGGGGAGATCTAAAATGACGCAAGAAAAAGATTCCAAAGATCAAACTGACGACACAACCAACTTAGTGTAAGGTATTTTCACATCAAGCGATACAATTGACACACTTTTAAATTTAGATTCAGTTCAAAATACCTTCAGTTTGTGTGACTTTTTCATGTAAACTGATGAAATACTCTAAATGTTTCACATTTTGTTGTCAATGCTCTTATCTGTTCTTGCTGGAAAGAATGACAGCATTACAAAATAAAAGCCCTCCTCTGTTCTTGTGTGTCATAAAATGAAAAAGCTTCGAAGAAGAAGTGAATGAAAATCACATCTTTATTCAAAATTTATAAAATATTAATTCAATCTCAATAAATGACATTAACAATGTTTTTGTGAGTCTTTGTAAGATAAACTGCTTAAAAATGTCAGGAGGATGATACAGTACAACTCATTCTGAAGGTTTGGTTGTTCAAATGTCAAAGATCTATTTGTTTCTGTCAAACACCCACTTCAACAGACAGCTGACAATCTGACTAACTCCTGCTTTGAGGAGATGAAGCTGTCGCTGAGGATGACTAATGTGAAAAACAAGCTGATGTTTTGACCTCAGCGGTGTGTTTGAAAAGCGGGTCTGAGCTTGAAGCGTAATTCATGATTATTCCATCATCACAGTTGAATAAAAGGAGAATTCTGCTAAACACAAATTATCCTTTATAAAAGTCAAGCTATAAAAACAGGAACTACACTCAGGGACGTGAACCCTTTGTAGTTTGTGTGCAGATGTTGTCATTCAGATTTTTTTTCATCACTAACACTAAATAATCTTGTGAAAAGACCCTTTTATATTTTCTATTGAGTTATACCACTTGTACCATCAGTTATATCCTTTATCGTCATTTAGCAGTTTACATGAAACCCAACAAAGATGGAGTAACATGACGTTGTGTTGCAGTTCCACAAAAGACCACTAGAAAACGGTTTACTTGCAGCGTCAACCAAATGAAGTCAATTCATTTGCCATTTTTTTGCGATTATGGATGCCGCCATGTTGGAATCAGATATCATCCGCTAGCAGTGATTGGTCCAAGTCGGTCTGAGTCAATTTTTTCTATGGCAACCACTCTCGCCAATCAGGAAGGAGCTTGGTGGAAGGCAACACCCCTACCACTCAAAGTGGGCTACACAATATCTGTCAAACATTTTGAACATTAGACATGGGGGCCAGCAGGCTCCACCTACTTTTATGGAAGCCTCTGATTGGTCAGTTTATAGCTTGAGTAACAAATAATTGGGATGAGTGGAATACTGTCTTGTCAACATGGATTAATTTGATACTGATTTGTATTTGTCACATCTGTATTTATTTCTTTATTTTACAATATTGTGCTTGAATGAGGTTTGGTGTACATAACTACTATTTGCTTGGCTTAGTTTCATTGTTTGATGCAAAAGTGCTCTGATTTGTGAATTTTTGCCGTGCAGAATCCCATAGGCAGCATCAAAGATGTTCATGTAAATCTACGATGTTTTGCCACTCGGTGTGTCCACGACACACTCAACTCCACAGTGAAACGGAAGAGCAGAGAATTGCTCTGGGTGAGGTGCACAGAAAAAAGGGGTCACAGGAAATGGAGCAAACAGGATGTTTTGCTGCTTTTATTTTAATACAAATCAAATAGGAAAGGGAAACAGGAAAGCGGGGAAAGTTACATCAACAGAAGGTGAGGGTGTCAGGTATAATAAGCTGCTTACAAACACAAAACTTTATTTTGCTGAGAGTTACTACATGTGAGCATCATTTGTGAAAGAATCAACACGAAAAACACATAAACAGAGTGCTGATTAATTCACAGGGTTGAATTTATTCTGTTGAACTTCTGAGAGGATGCATTTGCCAGCAGCGTTTAGCTCCAGGGTGCATGTGAGGCTCACCACCGAGGTTTTTATGGATCACTTCAAACTCGAACTGATTAGTCTGTAAAAAAAAAAAGAAACTGAAGAGGCTGTTCTGATCATTCAGCCAGGCTCAGACTAAAAAGTCAATTATGTATATCATGGAAAGTAAAACATCTTTACTTATGATTTCACCCAGTCAGAAGAGATTTGTGTTGCATTCTAGCTAAAGGTCGTGTCACACAGCTACTACATACATTTTGCACATTTTCTACGTATTCATTTTTTTGTAATCCATGCGTAATATACTTATTTTATGAGGGATTTTTGTGTTTGTCATTTGTTGATGTGCACAGTTGTCCGTTGAGAGTTTCTGCTGATGGGTCTTTGCGCGATATCGGTTTTGAGCTGTTTAGAGTTTTGGTCGGTTGAGAATTATGGTGTTCATGGGTATTTTCACATAGTTTGTACGCAATTATTACAAAAATCTTACGCATTTCTGCAGGGTTTTTGGAAAATGCATACGCTAAATTGTAGCTTTCCCAGCTGCGGCTCCCGCCGGGGGTCCTTCTTCTTGCCGCAGGCTGCCTCAGCTGATGCCTAACAGCTTACTTAGAACTGGTGTGGATCATGGGAATACAACTGTTTTACTCAAACAAAGCTTCGCGAGGGCCCGCGGCGGTCGCTGACCATGGTGCTGACGCAATGTGATTTCTGCTGAGTCCTCTGGATGTCAAACTGAAGAAATTCAGTGAAGATCGGGTTTACTGGTTCTTTGTGTGGTTTATCTGTACTTCTTCTGTGGTTTTAACGTGATTCTTTCATAATACATGAATTTCTCTTTTTATCCATTTGTTTGTTTTTATCTATGCAATATGCACAAATTGAACATAGCGGCTGTGTAACACAGCCTCACATGACTCATGGTAGCAATGAGCTTCTGCAAGACAAGTCATTTAAATACAAAGTTTGCACTGAATAAATAACATTTAGTCCTTTTTATAAGCAAGCAACATTTGTTTACTGAGAAAGCCTCTTTCAGCACTGTTGTCTGTGATATTTTCTGTCTTGTCATCATAGGATTGCATGCTGACATTACTAAATCTCTCCAGTATCATATCCTGAGATATTCAGTGATTACCGTCTACAACTGGCATTTGTGGTTGGGAGAAAATAAGAAACTCTTCAAATCTCTTCATGCTGGCATCTTAGTCATTCATGAAGAGGTTTGCAGACAGGAGTGTGATGCACCTTTAGAAAGTATTCTGCTCTAATGGACCCAGATGGCTTTTGCAGACATAATCTTCCTGCCAACTCCTCCAGTGTGCAACAAAGAGCTGTCTGGATACACAACCAAGTCTCTGTTGACACAAGTGGCCTTAGGCATACTAGAACAGTCAATCCCACACAATCGTCCAAAAGCACCAGCGTGAGACAACGTAAACAACACTTTGTTCATGTTGAAAGTTTTGCTCTCTTGGAACATGCGCAAATAAAGCACAAATTCATTTATTGGGGAAAAATAACTGTGAAGGGGACATTTCACCAGCTCAGGTACCGGCATTGTAAAGTCTGCTGCCTTGTACACTGGAAAACGTGGCCACAGACAAGTCAATTGCGGTTTCCAGCATTTTCATGCATATGCATGAGAAAGAAATCCCATTAAACACAGCAGAGTTGCTCATCTGATGACTGTTTTGAATGTAAAAGGCATCCATATGAAACCTTCATTTGTGACGGTACAGAACACAGACACAAATCCAGCAGGAACATGACAGTTGGCAGACGCAACGTGTATTATGCTAACGGGAAAGATAAATACAATCATTGTAAACAGACGAACAGAGGATTAAGAGTTAAACTGTGTTTCAGATTTTCTGGAGAATCCCGGCTGATGTCTCACAGTCTGCAGAGGAAACTTCAGTTTAGGATCCAAGACATTTAGTAGCAACACTGAGCAATGAAATTCTGATTTGTGAGTTCCCAAAGCTAACTGGAAAAAACAAAGTATACAGAAATAAAAAAGGCAAAAAAGCTTAAATGAAAGAAAGGTAAGTGTACAGATATGATGCACGGGTGCGGAAAATGTATGCACAAGTTCAGTGAGCTGATGTGCAAATATGCCGATTTCAGAGTGACGATGGAGAAAGTTTAAGGTTTAGGAGCCTGATAGAAGCTTTATTTAGACGTTCTAGCTTTAAAGACCCACTCCAATAAAAATTGTTTTTAACATATTCTTGTGGCATTTTTCTGATGATGGACATGTATAAAGACAATTAAGCTTAAAATTACATTTCTAAGTGTTTCCTTATTAAAATCATTTTTGAATCATCCGCTGTCAGACAAATAGATCCATGAACGTCTTTGTTTTCCTCGTCTGAGCTGGAATCAGAATCTAAAACTGTACGGCTGATACTGCTGTACCGCTCATTTTAGGTCTGGGGTGTGAGGGGCTGTATGCTAGCAGGAGAGAGTGTAAACAAAGAGCTCTCAGCAGGAGGGAGGGGAAGGGGGGAGACAGGTTGGTACGATAAAATGCACGATTATTTTAATCACTGGTACCACTACAAAGTTTTGTTTAGTGAAACCTGAAGACAAAACTTGTAAACTCATAAGAAAAAAACTCAGTTACTTTAATTAGAAGGTATAGTCTTCTTAATTGTACTATATACTTAGTCAACACTAAAAGTGAGATAGTGTACTTGAAGTTTACTTTTATATACCATCGTAAACTTAAAATGTTCCAATTTTGTCTGAAGAAGTATTAAATGTTTGCTTTAACCTGTATGAGTTAAATCTGACTCTTTCCTGAGTCTGCCTTTTTGCTTGTTAAATGCCAGTACTTGCTGTGACGCACAGAAGCTTTGGTGGGGGTGTCATGGTGGCTGCCAGCCTGTAAGTGGTTAAATTTAAACACAATTCACCGTCATCAAACCCATCAACATGTTCATTTTTGAAGAGAAATGATTCAGAAATGTGGGCTTCAATATTCTCAATGAAAGCCAAGAAGCTTTTGGCTGGTGATTTAAAAAAAAGACCCTGAATAGTAAACAGAGGGGTTAGTCTGAGGAGGATGCACAAAACCGTCACTGAAAATCAGTTTGGCTGCTCCGTTTACTCAGACAGGAAGCAGTTTTGAAGCTTAGTCAGACTTTTTGACAACCTTAAGCCTTTTCTTAGTGTCTGTATCTGATTTAAGACATTTAGTGACGGACTCTTCCCTTCCTCTGCACAGATTTTGTTTTCTTCGGGTTAAATATATCAGAACCTCCAGAATCATTAGCGGCGTCTCGCCTCCAACAGCTGAATCTAAATCAACCACAGTGATTTCCACCAAGGACACTTTAGATTGTATTAACATGAACATACCCTGCGACAGACTGGCGACCTGTCCAGGGCATCCCCTGCCTTCGCCCACAAGTGGCCGGGATAGGCTCCAGCACCCCCGTGACCCCAAAAGGGAACAAACAGAATAGAAAATGAATGAATGAATATGGGACTGGGTGGGGATAAGGTGAAACTAGGGGGGCTGATGAGCAGTCAGGGGGATAGAGTGGGTTTCATTACTTAACTTATTTTACTTGTTTTCTTGTTCATTAGCATTTATCAGTATTTTATTTTAATATTATTGACTTTGTATTATAATTTTTTTTTATTGATATCATTTTGTCTATGATGCAGTCACAGTCGAATTAAGGGCAAACCTTGGACTTGACTTAGCTGTACTTTAAAACCTCATTTCTGATTTCAAAGGCATGAAGAATGTTGTTTTTTCTTTAAAAAGGGTGACCAGGTTGTAAAAATGTTTATTTTAAAAAATGGTAATTTGTTTTATACTTTATTGCATTTGACCTTTTTCCTTCAACATACTGTGTGTGTTTGAAAATGTAAATATATGTTCCAAGCTCATTTACCAATTTTCTTTTTTTCCTGTGCAATTTACCGTGACTTGTTCCAGACTTTAAAAGCAGAGCATTCTGTTGATTCATTAGACCACAATGCCAAAATATGTCAATTTTTTCTCTATTTTCAGGAAAAATATTTATTAAGAAGATTTTTACTTTCAAAGAACTGCATTATAGCTGCATAAAGTATCGTATTTGTTATTATTGTTCATTTAAAAAAAAAAAGAAACTGACTTTTTAAAAAAAATCTGTTTCTAAAAAGGTTTCTATATAACTATTTTTCCATAAATGAATGTCAAAATATTCTCACAAATAATAATAATTGTTTTGAAAGAAGATGCACCCAAAATTATATTTTCTTTAAATAAAATGATGTCTTTTAAATAAAATGCTATGTTTTACAGTGGGAACTGAACACAAAGATGAAAGATGTGTGCAACAATAAAACATTAAAATTAAAACATTTTTTTAGTTCTCTTGAAAAGTTTCACTTGGCTAAAATAAAGAACTTTTAAGGATTTCAGATTAGGTTATAATTTTGCTCCGCTTATAAAATATTTAGGAAAGTAAAATATTTAAACATTTGTAAGGATTTTGTCGTTGATTTACTAATAAATGCAAAACAAATGTTGTAGAAACAAAAGGATGAGATGTTTGCTTTGGCTCAAATAAAACAAAACCGCTAAAAACCAAACTCATTTTATTTATTATTTTATTTTATTTTATTTTTTGGGACAAAAGAGCTGTAGAGGGAATTAATGTTATTTTATGTGTGGGCAAAACAATTTTGTGGAAATCTTGACGTCAAAGTGGAGCTGGAAGAACTGCACCCTTTACAGAAAACTCCCAGGATGCCTTGCCTCCGACCTGTCACACTTCCTTCGTCTATTTTCTAGTGCTAATGAGGAAACACGCGTGTCAGCAGTTCATACGCTCCTGTTTTGATCTCCTTTCTTTCTGCTTGTGGTTGATCATGCAGCCCACTCTCTGTTCACTTCACTCACATTGTGTTACCCCCGCCTCTGACTCATCACACACTCGGGTGTGCGAGAAGATGAGAGTATATGCATATGAAGAGTCTGTAAAGAGGGGAAATCGACAGTGTCCACATGGTTGCCCACTCTCAGGTAATTCGATGTCTTCTTGACCCAAGGGCAGCAAATTCAAAAATTCGCAAGAACGTTTCAGCAGACGGAGCGTTCCACTCCGTCTTTTTCAGAGTTTAAACCATGGAATAAAGTGTTAAAATGTTATTCACTCTGCCCACCCCCTTCAAAAAAAAAATCCTGATTAAGCATAGAAATAAAATGGAAATGCATTGCCATGAAATGTGGAACGAACAATGACAGAAGACCGGGGTGGCGCTTGACGGCTTTGTCTGGTGAAGCAGAGCAGTATGGGTAACAAGATGTGGGAGTTGGACTTTCAAAAAGCCCGGCCCTTTTGATTCATTAATAATCTTCATTTCATTTCAGCCTAATTTGGCCACCTCTGCAGGGCGAATGTTCATTGAGTGGCAAATAAAAGCTGCTTTAAATCAATTTGGGACCATAGTAGACTCATTAACATCCATCTGAGCACCCACATTTATCCAAAAACACCTTCATTTAACACCACAAACAAAAAGATTGTGTTCGTAATTTGGTTCAGGACCGAAGATCAATGCATCATCTGAGCACAGCGTCTTAAATGTACTCCTGAGAGTACTGGACAGCAGAGACACCAGTGATCAAAAAGCAAAATTATTCTGGAAATGTTTTAATCTATTTTACAGGTTGATATTTAGATTTGGGGTTATGCAACAGAAAAAAGGTCCAATATCAGCCTCCTCTTTTGTAAAACGCAGGACCTTTTTGAGCATTTGTTTTTTATAATTTGGTCTAACTTATCTTTAAAACTGTTTTTGATATCCATCTTTTTAGGACAACCTCAGCTTCTTTATTCTTACAGATAATTGTCATTATATTACACAGTAATACCACAATGAGCCAAAAACTATCCAAAGTAGTTAATTTACTGCAAAAATCCCCCAAACTGTGATCCCCTTTTTTTGTATATATAAGATCAAAGGTACGGGACAAAATATAAATGCTCAAATTAAAAAATAAAACAATAACAAAATCAACTACATAAAACTCCATCCTTTTATTCCAAGGAGCATCATTGTTATGTGTCATTACTTTAGGTAAGTTTGTTTTAAATAAAACCTTTTTGAAGTCTTCTCTTTGAATTTTGAATAAAAGAAATGATACTTTCATTCTTGGAAAACCACCATCATACTTCTGCCGTTGTGCCGTTTCCTGTCTCCTGCTATTTCCTCACACCGGCAGAGTTTGGGAAACCGTTTCCTTTGCTGCTCCGCTTAGACATACCCCTAAGTAACTTTCTGAGCGTGTGACCAAAGCGTATGAATGATTTAAAATGAGTTTTAGCTTCACGTTTTTAAGTGTGTCTGTGTTTGTGTTTCTGTGTGTGCGCCAATGCCTCTTGGCCAGGTCTCTCTCGAAAAGAGATCTTATCCCAAGGGAAAATAAAATAAAATAAAATAAAGGTTAAATAAAATAAAATAAAATATTCTCATGGGAGGGTTGCATCATTCCTTCGTCATTAACCAATGGGATTGGGAAAATCAACTCTGAGTTCAGAGATTACTGAAGGTCAGTACTTAACATGAATGAAGTAGAAACAAAATCCTTTTTATTAAACATTTTAACTTAGCACAAGTAAATACATAAAATATATTTGCAATATGTTAGCCTTTTTTTAAATGCAACTCCAAAAGAATCAGATGACCATCTATTATCCATCCTTTTTACAAAAAGGCAAAGACATCATATGAATTTTGAACATTAGAATTTATTAGAGAGAGGAAAAGCGTGCATACAGAGCTGCCTTTCATGCACGCAAATATTTACTGAAAATTTATGAGGAACCAAAAAATCTAAGAGATAAAAACCAACTGTAGGGGGATGGCAGGTTCCTTCAATGCAAAATGAAGAAACACAAATTCAGATCCAATTATGACAAGAATCAGAATGAAAAAGCAGACGTAGCTCGTGCAACATAAACGTTTGTGGACTGATCATCAAACCGTTCTCCTTATAATGATTTCATAAAGATAACGCGTCTCTTCTTAAAGTATATATGTAAAAATACTTTATGCAATGTGTCAATCCAACTCCCGTTTTTCCTGAACTTATTCAACATTTTTTTTTTCATAAATGTATTTCCAACAAGCAAATGACAAAAAGTTAAAATAAAACATCTTAACAACAGAGCGTGAACACCAAAATGATAATAAGCATTTCTAACAAAGCAATGTGATTACACAAAGTCACTATGACTGCAATAGTTTGATGTTTTGGAAAACTACATATTCAAAAATAAGACTGGGAGGTAAAAACTGAGCGCCTTGCTCAAGGACATGTCAGCCATCAAGGCCAGGAATCGAACTGCTCACCGTCCAATTAGCAGATGACCTTTTACCCCCTAAAGTTCCTCATTAGGACACTGCTTGACATGACTCCACCCCCTCCCCGGGACCCTTCAGATACCCTGCCCCACCCAATCTGTCTCACCATTTCACCCTTCATTTGAAATGGTTTATTTCAAGCAATCAAGTAATATTAACACAAAAACATTACAATCATCTTTATACATTCATACAATGACGTATCAAACTTAGGATACTTAGACATAAAAATAAATATAGCTTGAAAGGGAGTGAACCTATATAATCCCACCCCTGTTCCATCACCATTTTATTACATAACTGATCATTATCCGGTTCCTAGCTTTTATCAGACAGAATTAAGAATCCTTAGGTATCAATAACCTGGAACCAGAAGTCATGTAATTACCATAGCAGCTTGTCTTCCCCCCTTTTTTGAAATGGTTGAAATAAAGGAGGAAAGGAGGGAAACTGAAGGAAAAAGCTCCACACCAGTTTCTGTCTGTAGATCCTGAGCTCTCCCTGACCTTCTGGCCCAACGGTTGTTTTCTGAGCCGAATGTTTCCCTGCTGGCAAGACAAGATTACGACTGTTTTCTTGACCTCTGGTCTCCTTTGGAGATCTTCGGCGGTGGCCTGGCTTTTCGTTTGCGTGCTCATTGTTGTGCCCACTAATATGATGTTTGGTAAAAAAAAGAAATTTAAATGTATCATCAAATTAAACAAATGGAGGAGCAGAAGAGCTTATGAAGCTCTGTCTGCAGGCTTAAATGTGGGAAAACAAGCACACAGATTACCCTTTTGTATATATAAACATTAGTAAAATGTCAAAGTAAATCGAAATAACAGCAAAAACAAATTGACTACAGGGTGAATGGTGTGTTCAGCCCCAGTAGATCATAAAAAAGGAAACATGCATCTCAAGTATGTTCAGCAATCACCTGTGATGCATCAAAAAGCTTTGTGTTCGCTTTACTCTCAGTCCCAGATTTAACACGGAGTGTCTTTGCTCACCTCGGAACAGCTCATTCAGTCCAGAAGGCTGTTTTACTTCCTCCCAGCAGGCGTGACGCCGCCTGGCCTTGATTTTAGTCGCACTGCGAGGCCACGGTAGTATGCTAACATCCATCATCCGAGTGTGCTTCAGAGAACATCCTTGTTCAGTAAAAAGAAGTATGTTCTCCAGGGCACGTGTCTGAAAAAAAAGAACCAAAGCAGAGTTTTGTGTAACGGATGACGTCATCGTTGACACGGATTCAACCAGAAAGACCACAAAAGTCGACACAATCTTTTTAAAGTAGTTTATTTCAAGTAATCCAAAAACAAAAAGACAACCTTTACTTAGATATTTAAAACCTAATTTACTTATTTAGTCATTCATTGAAAAAGAAAGAAAATGAAAGATAAAAAAATGCACATATATGTATACATCCAAGTGCCATTTAAATGACTCATAATCAATAATGTATATATTTGCATTTATGCATATATTATGTGACACCATTATCTATTAAATATAATTAATGATTGTGAAATAAAGTTTGATTAGTTGCTTTAAAGGGAGATAAAGAAAGCAAACTTATAGAATCCCATCCCCATTGTTTACTGACATCAATTTACATATAGTTGCCACAATCCAGTTTTTAAATTGTTTTTTTAATACTTGATCAGTCTAAATGCTTTTATTTGTTTTCAAAACATTGCAGAAAAGTCTCAAATCAACAGTAGCTTTACATTTTAGAAATTAAAACAAAATTCCAGAAATTAAAAAGCAAAAAAAACAATAAATATTATTACAAATATTAAACTAAATAAAAAATAAACTTTAGGTAAAACAAAAGTCATTTTTTGGAAATCACATTGTTAGAAAAAAGGAAATAAATTGAGAAATTCCAAAAGGCAGGTATAATCTTTAGACAGAATATTGGTTTTTAGATTTCTGGCCACGCCCACTGCAGTGATTGATCAATCAACTCTTTACCACAGCTAATTCAATAAAGTTCATTGTGTGTACAAACTTAAACTTAGTTCTTAATTATTTTTTGTGTCCGTGTCTGATAAAAAAAAATAATAATAATTTATTAACTCTCTTTACCACAACATCTTTCTGCTTTCATCATCCAATCAGTGATGTCCCAAAGTTTGTTTCAGTTTGACATCTGAAAATCCTAATAAGTTGTGATTCTTTTTAGTATTCCCTTTTTATTAATTGTCTTGGGGTTTGTTTGTTTTTTTGGAATTGTGTTTTGGCTTTTTGGAATTCTAATGTTTTTTTTGTTATTATTCCTTTTAATGTTTTAATTGTTGTGATCTTTAATACGCTTTTGTGTTGAGCGATATGTTGATGTGATTTGGACTTCAGGCCTTGTGTGTGTTTGCATGAACAAACACTGCAAACAAAAGGCAAAACGTAAAATGTTTGGGTTTTTTGTGACAAATAGAATAGCTGTTCAGACTTTTAACAAACTCTGGTGGGTTGGAACGTTCTGTACAGAAGTTCTTCATCTGCTTGTTTATTTTGCCTGCATGAACACTGAAAGCTCCTCAACTCCAGCCATCTGCTCCGTGTCCCTCTCCACCAAATCCCGACAGTCTGAGAGGGTTTTTTGGGATGAGACTGGCTGATTGACACGGACTTAAAAGTAAACAAGTTGTTGTGCAAGCAACAGAGTCACTGTGAGTCCATGCAGTTGTGTCAAACACAAACAGTCCCACACCAGGTCAGGCGAATCACATGTGAGGTGCAAACATGATGAGTTTTTCAGAGAGACTGATGGCATTTTCAGTCATCTGTTGTTCAAAAGGACGGGGACCTAAAGTGTAAACATGAGGGTGGAAAGGTGTCGGATCCACAAGTGAGTGTCAAGGAGGGTGAGTTGGATGAATATGGAGCACAGCCGTCAGCGGGAGGCCTGTGAAGGTCTTGTGGGAGTTTCCAGATGTTCCTGTGACAGACACATGTCACCTCCTCGTTGCAACGGCACTGTTAAAAAATGAGTCTCTGTGACTCATCAAGGTCCAATGAGCACTTGTAAAGGGAACAGAAACCCTGAATGGATTTCTAGAATTTGAGTCGAGAAAAGCCTGCATGGTTTTCTGCAGATTCAGTCATTAGGAATTGCAAATTGGCTTCAGCGGGAGAGAGAAAGCCCTGCAGTGAATCTTGGAAATCTAGATTTAGGAGCCCAGAGGAAAACGGATGGAAAATGATCTTGCTTATTAAGTAAATTAGACAGAAACAACACAAATAAGGAATTTAGGAAAAAAATCAAAAAAGGAAAAAACCGGAAAGACAGAAGACAGGTGTCGAATAAATTCTAGGTAAGTAAATTGTTAAACAGCAGTAAGAGGTGAAGATAAAGATATTAAACTGAAACCAGAACAATAACAGAAATTACACCAAATTAAACGCAAAACAGATACAAATATAAAAATAATAAAATATAAAGAAACATTCACATAAATGTAAACAAAATATCAGAAAGTAAAAACATCTTTCTTTGAGAAAAACGTCTCCAAAAGGCAATAAAAGCTTTATTTGGAAAATTAATTGTAAATGATGGAAATCGGTTGACAAATGACTGCAAAGGGAAAATTTACTGTAAAAGAAACAGTAACTGACACTAAAAGTCTGTTTGGGAAATAGCTTGCACCTTAAAATCTAAAATAAACTGAAATAAAAAGACAATTATTTAAAAAAAAATAGAAAGGTATTCCTCTTGGTTATTTTGAAACCTCACGTAAATAAAAATAATGTACAAGTGGCGTAATGTTTTGATGTGAAATTTGGAACTGAAGTTAAGAATGAACTAATTCCAATATTTTTGCTGCAGCATCAAACATATATATATATTATATAATAAATATATATCTATATATATATTAATATATATTTACAGTTTATATATATTTAAACTTACAGTCACTTGGAGCTCCTTACTTGAACACTACACATAACTCAGTGTCTCAATAAAATAAAACTGACATGCAGAGCAAAAACTGCAGAGTCATTATTAGTTTTCAAGGATGCAGAGTCATGTTTCTACCCTGTCTCTGTTGAGTTTTCTGCACGAAAATATTCTTTGCATTCACAGAACCTGATAGTTGTGAAGTGCTCGTTTCCGTTTGTCCATAAATTGTTCAATTGAGGCCCAAAAGGACTGTGCCGTGTCACTTCCTGTTCCTGACAGCAGAATCATAACATGACTCAAGCTGAAGGCAAGATTTTCTTTGAGTTGCAGCAGGGAAGTATTGCTGTGAGGCTCAGGGACTTGGCTGACGCCATTCCGACGCAGGTACATGGCGTTGCCATGGCGACAAAGGGCTTTCCTGTTTGCCACTAAGAGCATGGCTTTACCAACTGATGACTGCACCTCCACAGGTGATCCCTAAAACGTCTTTGGCTGCACTCTTCTGCTGCGCCAAAGAGCCCCTGAACGTGGGGACAATCCCAGAATGCCGAGCTTTTAGAGCACATTTGTTTGCAGCCGCCCACTGCAGCTTGCTTGGCAGCACTAATGTAAAAGATGGCTTTCCTTTACTGAATTAAGAAAAAAAAAAAATATATATATATATATTTCAGTCATTTCTCATTTCTGCTGCTAGTTCTGTTAAGATATCATCTTTTATGGTGAAAACCAACTGATGTGTGTGTGCAATAGTCACAAACAACTACACGCACACACAACAACACAACTTTACTTCTTTAAAAGTCCTCTGCATTTATTTGATAAACTATCTCAAATCCTAAATATCATTCAAATTTTCAATTCAATTGTAATCAAAAAATGATGTCTTAATAACAAAATCACAACTTTTTTTCTTTGTATATTAATTATCGGTTTGAAATTTACTGTGGTAAAGAGAAAAAAAACATCAATTTTCTGATTGGTTTTGGAGATTTTTTTTTAATCATTTTTATTTTTCTGCACAGTTTTCATGGGTGTTTTGAAAGGTCCTTTCAAAATAAAATGTAATAAATATTTTTTCCCACTTTATGAGTCTTCTTCCCATTTTTGCAATGTTGCATAAAAATCTGAACCTGTTCGAGCAAATATTCTTTTTACACGAAATGCAAAAACAGATGCTCTCAAAGTGTTTCTTTCATAAATGACATAAAATCCTTAAAAAGCTTTTTTTTTTTAAAATAAAATTGTCTGCATTAGTAAATCTTTCTTTTATTGTATACCAACAATTAGTTCGATATTTTCTGTAGTAAATGAAAACACACATTTTTACCCCTCCACAGTTTTCATATGTTTTGCAAGATCCTTTCAAAATAAAATGTTTTTTTTTTCCTCTATCTTTCTCACAGTTTTGTCAAGTTGCAGGTAAATGTGTACCTGTTAAAGCAAGGATGATATGGAAAAATAGATGCTCCCTAAGCATTTATTTGAAAAAATTATAAATCCCTAACTATTTTTTAAAAACATCTTTGTCATGGCTATGGAACGACTGAGACCCAGATGCTGAAACCCGGAATGAGACACAGAACAGAGATGTCTTGGCGAGAAGGTGGATTTAATGTGATGGCAAGACAGGTAGGACACAGTTCCTGGAGGTCCGAAGAATGAGTAGCTGGGGCTCGTGGCGTCACTGGTGGATAAGCTCGTTCAGGTCTGGAGTCGGCAGCGTGGTCCCGTCTCGTGAGGCAGCTGGTTCGGCAGAGGCTCGTGGCTGAGATTTCCTGGAGAAAGGTAAGACAGCGTAAGTTAATTGCTTGGCTTAATGTGAAGAAGCAAAGCATGAACTTGCCGTGAGGCCAAAAATGCACCATCAGGGGCAACGGACTGGCGTTGAATGAAGATCCTGGAGCTCCTTAAGAAGGCAGGTGTGGCGATGAGGTGAGTGGAAGCAGCTGGCAATAATCAGGAACCAAGCGGAGAGGAGAGGGGGGAGGAGTCTGACAGAGGCACCATGACAATCTTGTGAGAAATCGTTTTCTGAGTAAGTAACTCCCAACATTCTTTTTTTTGTTTTGTATATTACGATCAGTTTGATATTTTCTGTAGTAAAGAAAAAAACACACATTTTTATTGTTTTTATCACTGCACACTTTTAATTGGTGTTTTGCAAGGTCCTTTCAAAATAAAATGGTTTTTGTTTTCAATATGTGAATCTTACTCACATTTTTGCCATTCTGCATGAAAATTAGCATTTATTTTTTTTAACTCTAAAAATGTGAATGATATGCTAAAACAGATGCTATGTATTTGAAATAAACCTTCATCTCAAGTCCCCATGTTAGGTCATGTGTTAAAAAAAAAGTCAGAGTAAAACATCAAATCTGTGAAAACTGAAGATGGAATCTCGGCCCTGTGGTCATTCTAACATGCAGGCTTTAAATCATTTTTACAAGCAACTTTCAGACAAGATGCACTTACTGTGGTTCAAAAAATGTACCACAAAAAAAAAATAAATAAATAAAAATACTAATAGTTAAAGTCTTAGTTTAACTCTCAAGCATGTTGAGAAAATGTTTGATTTATTAAAATAATAAAATAAAAAAATAAAATAAAATAAAATAAAAATCTCTTCTTGAAAGAGCAAGATCTTGCAGAGCATCTAAGAGTTTTTCATCTAATTTTTGTTTTTTCAAGCTTATCCTTTAGCAATTTAAATGCTTTCTCTCTATTTTTAGGAAACCTGGACCTGCACTTTAATTTAGAAGAAAACCAGTCATGATTGCAGTCATTAGAAAAGCAAATGGAGAGGTCTTTTCCTCAGGCAGAAACGCAGCGCTGTGATTACAGGTTAATGTCTTCATGTGAACAATCACCATCCACGTTTGTGCTTCACCGGAGACTCCAAGTTCTCACCTTTTGATTTCTGCTCAGGGGAGCAGACTTTTAAAAGCAAAAATTATCAAATTGGTTTTAGCGGCAGGTTTTGCTTAACTTTGTTGCTGGACTTTGAACAAAGTTTGTCATTAAACCATTAACCCATTCATGCCTGCCTTTAGTCCCAACTGCATAGATGATAGATGCTAGATTAAATGAGGTTCTGCATTTATTGGTGTGTTGTTAATTAGTGACAAATGGTGTTATAACTGGAATTAAATGTGTCATTAATTCAATAAAGTACCAACTAATTTCATGTTATTTAAATGCTTTGTTTCATTAATTAATTGTATCTGTCAAACTCACCTGTCAAAGTTAGATGGGTGGGATCTAGCACCTGATTGGTTACCCTGTCCATCAAAGGAAGGCCCTGATCTCAGTGTGTCCTCTGGCTTTTGCATTCCGGAGCCGGAGAAACGGTAAAGCATTTCTTCTAAATTTGCAGTCACTGTTGGGTTCATAACTATCTCAGAAAGTTCTAAAATTATTCAAATTTTTTAAACCTTTGAACCTTAACCCCGCCCTAATTTCATGGAAATAGTCAGTTTCATAATTATTATACATTATTATGTGAAAATGTATGCATGAAATACAGTAAGATTTGGAGTGGGAATTAATAAGAATTGTCTTCTATCCGCCCCTTCTTTAAACACATCATCATGTTATTTTTTTATCACGTTTCTTAAGTATTTTAGTTTGAGCTTAAAAATAAAAGGAAATCAATCAATTAATTCACTTAATTAATTAATGTCATATTAATTATTTAAATGAGCGTCCTCTGTAGGGTGGCTGGGCGCTCCCTGGGGAGGTGTTCCGGGCATGTCCCACTGGGGGGAGGCACCAGGGAAGACCCAGGACACGCTGGAGATACTATGTCTTTCGGCTGGCCTGCGAACGCCTCGGGGGGGAAAGGGAATTCTGCACATCTTTGCTTAGACTGCTGCCCCCGCGACCCGGTCATGGATATGCGGAAGAAGATGGATGGATGGATTAATACATTTTAACTTGTCCCCTTTGCTCTTCCATAACAAGGCTGAAATGTAAATGCTGCTTTTTATTGTTGGAACTTTGGGAACAGAGATCGTTTACATTAAGATAAGAGTGGTTTGTTGCTTAACAAATGCTTAATTATGCGCTTCTACGCAAGGCCGCAGTGTTTTATTGGTCAGTTTTTTTCAATACTGGGAAGCTGATGTGAGGACCTGAATAACCTTATTTTGCAGAAGGAGCTTCCGCATTTGAGTTTTTATCATTCTCATTAAAAAAAAACATTTTATCTAGTAATGGATGTTATTTTTGGTTTACTGTCTCCAACATCACCATTTTTGACCTTAAGTAAAGCGGAACCGTTCATCAGCTGAATCAATTCCAGACTATGAATAGTTTATCAAACTAAAAATGTGATGACTGTGTGTTTTATGAGAGCTTCCTCTTTCCAGAGGAAAATGTTTTATACGCTTCTTATTTCAGGGACGATGAATATAAAACGTAACAGGAGTGCAGTTACCCTGCAATGCAGTGCGATGACAGTCTCGGCATGCTCTGTCTTCCAGTCCCAAATTTTCACTGCACTTGCAAATTCATGCAGTCATTGTGAGTTCCCATATTGGGCATGCAGTATTGAGTATTCAAATCCATCTGTTGGGGCATGTCACATATGGCACCCAAGCCGCACCGACCTCATGTGTTCCCTGACTTCCTCCTGTTCTTTGTATTATTCAAAAACATGTAACTCAGATGAAAAAAAGGTCAGCTCCCATTCTACAGAAGTATGTGGAAGAAGGTCAGGAAGACGCCTGGCGGGGAGTGGGTGTAAAAGATGCTCACTGCCAGAAAATCCGAAATGATGAAAGTTAAATGGTGAAGCACTTTCTCGCAACCTTTCACACAAAAACACAACATTTTATGAAACACAACAAAGACTCAAGCGGCTAATGAGTCGGCCAAGCTGGATCTGTCTGCTGGTTTTCTCATTAAAAGCTTTGTCTCATTACCTCAGCTATTCTGACCCTCACTTTTTTTTCCTTTTGAAACCGTGTTACACAACCCTGCGTTTGTGCAACCTTACAAAACCGCTGAATGTCAGGATGAATTACTTTGAATCAGCATTAATGGAAGTAGTTTAGATTGTGTGCACCATGACACCAGTGAAGAACTGAACGTAAACACTTATGTACAGAAAGAAAATGTTCTGTTATAAAGTCAATCGCTGCAGATGTAGTCTTTAAAACTGCTTAGCGACAAGAAAACCTTTTAATTTCAGTAATAGTTGGAGCATCTGGCATGGGGGGGGGCGAATGAGGCAGCAGCAGCAAACACGCAGACAAGTCCATCATCAGCAGCTTCACTTATAAACAAACGCTCTTAACACGAGGCACAAAAACATCAGTTTGACCGTTTGTTCTGTTAAAACCTGGACTGCTGAAAAAAGCTAACCGCTAACGGGGATAAACATGCGCCTCAGACCTGGTCACATGACCTGTTCTACCATTGACCGTATGTGGGAACTGGAGTGAGTGTGACATTAACTAACGAAAATAATTCAGTAGCCATTTTTTTTATACAGATGCAGATGTGGTCAACAAGCAGTGATTGGTCCTAGTCAGTCTAAGTTGGGGTGTCTATGGCAACCACTCTCACGCATCAGGAGAGAGCTTGTTGGAAGGCCACACCCCTCCCACTTGAACGCAGGCCACACGAAATCTGTCAAACATTTTGATTGTTGGACGAGAAGGCCAGCTGGCTCCGCCCACATTTATTGAGGCATTTGATTGGCCAGTGTATAACTTGAGTAACAAACAATGAAAAATAAAAAAATTATCAGAGCCAGAATGGTTATCTGACCAATAGACTGACTGAGTAACAGCGTTTTATTTCTCTATGGGATTTTGTACTCTTGGTACTTCCTGTTTGGAACACCAAGGAGGGTGGGGTCACTCAATCCAGTTTTTAAATAATGGTTTCTTTGGATCTGGGGTTTAAATCTAGTTGTTGTTGTCTAAACGGGTAATACGTTACCAAAATATTGATGCGGACGGCTGTGGTCCAGAGTGGTCCAGAAACTAAAGTAACCTTTGCAGTGCCGTTTTTATGTAACATATAAAAAAAAAGGAGTTCAGCTGGTTTTTCGGACTCCTTGCCCAGGTTACCTGGCTGGATCAGGTGTTGTTGTTGCTGTTAACCTTATGACAGTTTACACTGGTTGCATATGTAGAAAAACAATTAAATGTAATTTCCCTCCTTTTTGAACCAAAATTAAGTAAGTTTTCATAGAGATTATAATTTAATTATTTGATGCAACTGTATATATATAAACGATCGGTTTGCATAACCACAGAATTTCTGCACAATCTGTCAGAAATCGTCTCAGGGAAGCTCATCCGCATGCTCGTCGTCCTCATTGAGGTCTCGACCTCACTCCAGTTCGTCGTCGTAACCTACTTGAGTGGGCAAATGCTCACATGCGATGGCGTCTGGCACGTTGGAGAGGTGTTCTCTTCACGGATGAATCCCGGTTTACACTGTTCAGGGCAGACGGCAGACAGCGTGTGTGGCGTCTTGTGGGTGAGCGGTTTTCTGATGTCAATGTTGTGGATCGAGTAGCCCATGGTGGTGGTGGGGTTATGGTATGGGCAGGCATACTGTATGTTATGGGCGAAGAACACAGGTGCATTTCATTGATGGCATTTTGAATGCACAGAGATACCGTGACGAGATCCTGGGGCCCATTGTTGTGCCGTACATCTAACAACATCACCTCATGTTGCAGCATGATAATGCACGGCCCCATGTTTTAAGGATCTGTACACAATTCTTGGAAGCTGAAAACATCCCAGTTCTTGCATGGCCAGCATACTCACCGGACATGTCACCCATTGAGCATGTTTGGGATGCTCTGGATCGGCGTATACGACAGCGTGTTCCAGTTCCTGCCAATATCCAGAAACTTCGCACAGCCATTGAAGAAGAGTGTACCAACATTCCACAGGCCACAATAGACAACCTGATCAACTCTATGCAAAGGAGATGTATCGCACTTCATGAGGCAAATGGTGGTCACACCAGATACTGACTGGTTGTCTGATTCCTCTGACCCCCTCAATAAAATAAAAGGTCTTGGGCTGGTGTGGTTACACGTGGTCCGTGGTTGTGAGTTGGTTGGATGTGCTGCCAAATTCTCTGAAACACCTTTGGAGACGGCTTATGGTGGAGAAATGGACATTCAAGTCCCTAGCAACAGCTCTGGTGGACATTCCTGCTATCAGTATGCCAATTGCATGCTCTCTCAAAACTTGCAACATCTGTGGCATTGTGCTGTGTGATACAACTGAAGATTTCAGAGTGGCCTTTTCTTGTGGCCAGTCTAAGGCACACCTGTGCAATAATCATGCTGTCTGGTTAGCATCATTGATATGGCACACCTGTGAGGTGGGATGGATTGTCTTGAATGAGAAGTGCTCACTATCACAGATTTAGACAGATTTGTGAACAATATTTCAGAGAACTGGTTATTTTGTGTATGTGGAAAATGTTTCACATCTTTGAGTTCATACCATAAAAAATGGGAGCTATAACAAAGTGTTGTGTTTATATTTTTGGCCAGTGTATATATACTACAGTTTGTGCTTTTTAATCTTTTTATCTCTTATGTTTGCTTATTCTTCATGCAGGATCCTCAATTATGACCTCGTAAACCAGTTCTGTTTGTTCCGGCGAACTTTGCTATTCCAGGAAGCTCTCCTGCTGATCCACTTCGTCATGGAGTTTTATTTTTGTATTATTTTTGTACTAGTTGGCTTGGCAACTGGATTATGAATAAGATCCTGGCGGAAATTTTTAATGGACTTACCCCAATGGTATTATCATGTTGCTTGGCGAGGTCTAATAAAGGGACCTGCAAGTCATTTTTACTCACAAAATGAGATCTTTCAAGAGTCTGATGCTCCCAATTGATGAATCTTTTTTTATGTTTGAGGAAGTGTGTAACATCTATGTATGGAAAACCCTTCGTAAGCGTGACGTTAACCTCATTTGTGCTTTATTATGATTGACAGAAAAGGTTAAAATAATAGAAACGCAGAAGATTCACAACTTTTGGAGCTCCCCACTAAAGATATAGTTATTTAGGGCTAAATTGAATTTTTAAAACCAGTTATTACCTGACAGGTGTGAAAGAATACCTTTAATGGTTAAAAAAAAAGTGACAGTTGCCATGATGAGACATACATCCTCACTTAAGGAACGAATGGCAGACAAGACGCCACTGCTGTGAGCATTAACAGCAAAGCCATGATTCACATGCGCTCTACCTCCCATAAATAAAGCTATTTATTCTGTATTCTGGCATTTTCTCACCACAAGCTGTCAGAAGAAAGCAGGCGTCACTTATTCAGAATTTGAACCTGTCAGCCCCCAAAAGACGTGGCGTACGGGGATGTTGGGCTGAAGAGACGACAGTCGAGAAAAAAAAAACCCAACAACATTATGATCACTGACAAAAGTGCTTAAAATAAATGGAGCATGCTTAAAGAGGTTATTAAGAAGGAATGAATCATGAGGAGGCCCCTGTTCTGTTCTGTTCCAGTATCTGGTGGTGGTGGGGTATGGTGATGTCATTGGCGTTGCTAAGTGAATCCATGACAGGGTCTTTTTACTCCCCCGCCACCATTCTTGCCTGTATGGAGCCTAATTCATGGAGCCACAGACTCTTGTGGTTGTGAGGTCATTTTAAGAGGTGTTTTTTTGTTTATTTTTTCTTTACTTTTTTTTAAGGTTCGATCAGTTTGTTGGTAGATGTGATGTTTGTAAATCAGGGTCTGGGAAATAAGCCTTGGCTTCACCCGACACCTTTTTCGGTTAATTTTGTTCAATGTTTATGTTGATGTTTTAAGTTTGTGTGTTTAACATAACCGAAATAAACGTCTCTCTAATTGTCCCAAAAGACGCTGCTTCACTCCCAAAGTAAATGTGTGGCTGTTTGAATGGAGAAACAAATGAGCTAAAATAGTGTTTTTTATCAGTAGTTTGTTAAAAATTATTCCCCTGTCTTTGGTTTGTGGGAAACAGACCTAAAGCTGCCTACGATGCTGTCCTCTCCCACACCTACCCCTCACTCGAACGCGGCACGCTGCGGACTGGAATGGCATGATGGAGGCCCACACTGTGCCCAGATTTAGATTCAGATGAATCACACAACAAACCTAAAGACACATAATTCTCTGAAACGCTCGAACGGAGGAGTGAGAACTCTGAGGAAAAGAATGGATCACTTCGGCAGAGAGGGGAATTTTTTATGAGCCGGAAATCTCTTTGAATGAGTTTTTCTGTGTCTCCTACACACATTCTGCCTCTGAAAACAGAATGACTCTCATGTCTGTGTGTGGGGAGGGAATCCTAACTGAATATTTTAGGTATCAGATAAATCACACACACAAAAAAAACACATACCATTTTTTTAGGAGTATAAGTCACGTATTTTGCGCATAGCTCGTTCACGGGTCCGACTTACACGCAGGAGCAACTTGTATATGGTTTTTCTTCTTTATTATGCGGCCCCTTTTTCTTTCTTTTTTTTTCTCTTCTTTCTTTTCTTTATGTGTGTGTTGATGTATTTGCACTAATTGTTTTTTTATATGCTATTTCATCTATACTGTGACTGATTTTATATATTCATGTTTTTCTTGGCTTATCACTTGTACAATTTTACTTCCTTATATTTTCTTTACTAAAATTGATATTGGTGTATATGCAACTGACAGCAGGAGGGGGTGAGTTTTGAACTTGTTTGTATTATGTTTTAAAACTGAAAACTTAATAAATATATAAAACACTTATTATGCGTTTTCCGTTATGACTCCTGCAATTTATAATCCAGAAAATTGACCTCCAGGTATCAAGAAGCTAATACAATAAATCTATGGGTGAACATGAGCAACTTATTTCAAGAAAGAAACTGTTTTAAACAGGATTATGTTGGAGAAGTCTAAAATTCTTTGACTAAAACGCTCTGATATCTGCAAATATGGTACAGAGCAGCAGCATTTGGTCTGGGGTTTCCTTCTCATACTTAAAACCTGCTGGTTGAACCAGACTAACGATTATTTTTCAACATCCCAACACTTGAATCACACTACTTTCAAACTGAAATCAGTGTTTTGATCAACAAAATTAACTCTTCACTTCTGTTAAGCTGCTTTGGACTCGACCTGTTGTTTTATTCCATGTTCCGTTTGATTGTATTTTACTGGTAAATTTGGCACATTTTGTCATATTTTATTTTGGTAAATGCTTTTATCTCATCCTGTCATCGCCTTGTCTTTTTCACTGCTGACTGCACTTTTAAATCATGTCTTTTCATATTAAGAACAGGGATGTCAAAGTCCAGGCCAGGAGACCCAGCCTCCTGATGGTTTTCCTGAATTGCTTCTGATTACCCGGATCAGGTTGGTGGAAAAACATGTTGGACACCTGCCCTCGAGGCCTGGTTTCTGATACCCCTGGTTTAGACCTATCAAAGGTTTGGGAAGCCTTGACATTTGTGATTTCCTATCAGGCTTTGGCCTGATGAGGAAAATGTATAAATAAATAAAAAAGCTATGACTTCTTCTCTCAAAAGGTAAAATTCTTGGCAGAATACTTCTCCCTAAGCTGATTGAGCACACACCTGATCAGTCATTTGTTCCGTGACACGTATAGATGGACACAATGGAGGGATTAGTCAGTCACAGAAGCATCAGATGTCTATTTGACCATCACAAATTATCTGAGCGCCCCGCATTCATGAAAGGAGTGACACATCCCGGCCTCATTATGCTGCAGTCTGTGGCTTACGGTTGGTTGGAGCAGATGGAGAAAGTAGCTCTCAAACTGTGGCGGTTATGCTTTTGAGCGCCCGTCGGCCTCGTTGTGAAGATGCGCTCGCCACGTTCCCATGCAGCAAAACTGCTCAAGAGTTGCAGAAAACGTAGAAGAACTTCGGCAGGTGATCAGATGAGGATAAAAGGAGTTTTACAGGACCAAACTCCAAGATTCAAACGTCACCAAGATCACATGTGAAATGCATGAATATAGATTTGATATAGATCCAGTTTTTTGCATTTATAATATTTCGATGCATGTGTTTTGATGTTCATGCCCTCCTGTTAAAAGCCCGACTAGTGCGAGCTTTAATGGGCCTTTAGGTGCATTGTGCACCTTCCCTCCAATTCCCACAGAACCAGCTGACCAACTTTTCAAACCTTAACTACCGGAGTGCAATGTGAAATGTCTCTTCAAGAGGAGACTGCACTTTTTGGGCAGGAGCATTTGTAAGGCTGAGGAATTATGGACAGAATTTGATCCTTTTCATCAACAGAAATGTGACGTGTGCATTTTGCAACCTTCAGAGCCACAGGGTCATCTTACTTATTCCAAACAGATATTTCAGAGAGAGCAGCATTAGCAGGAAAGGATTTCTGCGCCTGTTTGCAAATGTGAAAGCCATGGAACGGTGCTCGGGACATCGAGGTATTATTTATGAATTATCATCCACCCCTGGTTTCCACCAAGAGAGTTGTGTTTTCTATATATTTTTATCTCTCCATCAGAATTTGCTGACGTTGTGTGTGACGCAATTAGCCTCGTTGTTGCCAGGCTGTACACAACACCCCAACGCTTGGCAATCTGTGCAGATTTCAGCCACACATCTAGCTTTTTCTTGCAACAAGTTGAACTCCTCAAGAAGTGTGAATTAAAACCATGTGAATGTCCAAGATGCATACAGCTGTTCAGCTCACTTTAACTCAGAAAATAAAACAATTGTCTGAACTGTTTTCTCCTGCCCACACACCAACTGTTAATCCTCCTTTCTGAGATGAAAACACCATAAAAATTGAAATGACAGAGAGGGAAAGTGAGCTCCAATATAGATTATTGCATCAGTGCGACTTAGGGTGACGTGTTTGGCAACACCTGTATGGAAAACAGATTTATCATCTGCACTATGGTATAGTTCCTCAAATCGAGTGCTGCATGACCTCTGATTAAAGTTGAAAGTGTAGTCCCAACAGTCCTTACGGGTGGATACACTGTGGGGGACACAGGTGAGCTGCTGGAAAGGTTGTAGGTCGCTAGGTGAATCTGTAAAGGGAGAATGTTCATGCATTTCTTTTCACAGGGCTCTGGAGGACATGACCAGACACACCTGTAGGGACGGTGTCAATGTAACACCTCATCACCCCCTCACGCGACCCTCGACTCAGCCTCAGCAAACAAACCGAGAACCCCTCTGCCTGCATTTCAAGGTGGAGGCAGATGACGTCCTGCGGACTGTGTCATCAAACGTCTGGCTTTTTTTTTTTAAAGGGAAAATAAGTTGGAACATTTTTAGGCAAAAGAACGTGAAGTTCAATTGTCTATTTTAAACTCTGATCACACAGAAACTTTATTATGAGTGGGAGGACTGAACAGCTTTAATATCATCTGGTCATTGAAAATGGAGTCAAAGTGACAGCCGTAGGGAATGACTTAGTCACCTTATCAGAATATCTGACACTGCATTTGGCTTTTTCATTATTGGCTGTTAGAACTTGTTAAAGAAAGGAGAAGACGTCACGGCACAGAGACGGAACCGTACGTCACGTTTCAGGATTGGATAGTCGGTTTTGTGGGGCACCGGGAAGTGAAAAAAACCAGGATGGACGGAAAACTCCACTGGGATTTTCCACCACTACTGTCCAAACACTGCACCTGTGCAGCACACCTGTACCTTAGCAACTATCACTCACATGAAAAACATCCCACTGCAAATATCTGTGTAAATGTTGTATCTTTCTTTTTCTTTATTTACATCTTTAGAGGCCTATGCTTTGTGTTGTCTTTGTACGCGAGAGCAGAAGTTGCCCATTGTACAATATTGCTGCAAAATGATGTGGCTGGCAAAAAGATTGTGCCACATCTCGAGGTACCGCCATACCATAGTGTGCACGCAGTTCAGAGATGACAGCTTTTTGTGCCTGTTCTTTCAGGAGCTAACCGTGTTATGACATCGATTGAAAATGACATTTTTTTAACCTAAAATGGGTGACGATGGGAAAGGATCAGAGGAAGCGCTTTGGAGCACAGCGACGTGCCGCACGTAGAGCTGATCCAATTGTACGCACACTTTTTCCCATTAGATGTTGTGCATGTGACCCAGAAAAATTAGGGAGCGTTCACACTCTGCGACGTCCCCCCCAGGCCTCGAAAGAGAGGTTCCCAGTGCCACCGGAGAACGAGAGGAAAATGGTGCATGTTTTTTCTCATGAGGTTCGTGACGGTTACTGTGTGCCAATGCCCTATAGTGCTTGGTCAGCTCGACAAACGGGATGCACACTAGACTGTTGCTGTGAAGCATGAGCTCCAGGCCGGATCGCCCAACCTGCACCTCCGGCGTTCGGCTCTGTTGAGAAAGGAGAACCTTGTTAGTTGATGCCCAGTGCAAGCAGAGTTAAGTTCTTCTTCAGAGTAAGTATGTTGATTCTCATTTGGCCTACAAAGCTGATTCTGACCATTGAGTTTTACTTGAAACTGTTGCTCCGCTCTTCAGGGCTGGAGCTACAGGGGGGCAAGGAGGGCAAGAGGCCTTGCCAATTTTTGAGTCACTATTGAGAAATATTAAGAAATCATCAAGACAAGCTTCTGAAAGCATTGTAAAAACAACAAAAATATCATTTTTAAATGAAATAAAAACAACAATAAATAATAAAACTGTTTAAAATACATATTTTTGATATTTTCATTTGTAATGACCTTCCATTCTGGGTTTTTTTTTTTGCCACCCTTCTAAAGTCCACTTAAATTTCGCATAAATTGGGTCTGCATGGTGGCGCTCTTGTCTCAGTTCAAGTCCTGTTTGCAAACGCTTTGGTGACCCACCATCTGACTGTTTTCGGACATCAGTTTACTGCTGGAAAGAGAATCGTGATTCCTGCTGGGAAATAAACAAAACCATTACAAAAGAAGTGTGGGCATCACAATAAGGCAGAAGTCACGAGTCCCTGAAAGAAGGAACATTGGACTCATAATAAGAAGGGTTCTAATATCACATGTAATTCGAACACACAAAGGCGTGATCATTACAGGCAATCAAACCACAAAGCCCAGGTAGTCACAAATCCACCAAACCATACATCTTTTGATCCATGTCTAATAAGAGTTATTATTGAAAGGATGTTTGTTGAGGAAAATTTGTGCATCATTTAGAGTCTACCTATAAAAAAATGAGGGGAAGAAGTTTAAAACTGTAACACATTTGAGTAAGCCGTTTTTTACCCAGCAACTTTTACATTTATCTGCATCCATCATTCCAGCAAATGTTGCCTGACCTGATGTTCAAACAAGTCAGCAAAATCCAATTCTGAGTGCTGAGAACGAAAGCATAACAGACTGAAGAACAGAAAGCAGACAGAACAAATAAGAGTTGCAAGCTGCAGGAGAAGCCCCCCTGGATTAAACAGATTACGCTGTTAAGATGAGTCCAACTGGTTCCTTGCACAGTGAAAACAACAACAACAGGAAGATAAGCTGCTTTAGGGACGCTTTTCAGATTTCTGTCACAGAATCTCTTTCTCTTTACTCACTGTGTTGATTTGAATTTTTTGGACTGATGGACGTATGAATCCTGCATAGAGCTAGGCATACAGGGACAGGTAAAAGTACAGGTACAGGTGAGTTGTGTGCAAATGAGTTTTGTTAAAAAAAAAAAACATTCATCTCCCAAAAATGCTCCTCATCTGTAAAAATCTGTCAAAATGTAAAACTAAAATATAAAGAAATAATATAAAGCCGTTGTATGGTTCGTAGGCGCTACCCCTTTCTACACCCATGGGCCCCTTTAAGTTAGTGTAGAACCGCCACTGGTCCTCGTTCAAATTCCGGCTAGGACCGTGCTGTGTGGAGTTTGCATGCTCTCCTCATGCTTGTATGGGTTTTCTCCACTTCCTGTCCCACAGTCCAAAAACATACTCCATGGGTTAATTGGTGGGTTCAAATTTCCCCTGTAGGTGTGTAACTGGGATAGGCTCCAGCAATCCAGTGACTCCAAAACGTTTCAGCAGGTTCAGAGGACGGATGAAAAGTTTGCGAGTTGAGGAAAGTGTAAAGTCTGACAATAACAAGTTTCCATCAAGTAAAGTCACACTCCAAATGTTTTCACAGATCAGTTGCTTTAATTTATGTCTTTTAAAGTTTTGAGGAAGCCCTGACGTTTAGGAGTCCCCCAACTCAGTGGCTGAGTAAAGTTTAAAATATACTTCAGTGCTTCAGCCTCTGTGTTCTGTACTATCAGTGCTAAAGGGCAGATTGGAATCACATCAAACAGTGAAGGTGTTCCGTCCATCACTTCACCTTATCCGACTGTGATTGATCATAAAACACGTCTATACATTATTCTAAAGCACGTTTATCCAGAGTGCAGATCAGTGTGAGCTCCGTGGATCTCTGAGACTTTCAGAGGAAATCACATCCCATCTGCGTGTTTCCTCGTCTTCTGTCTTGAGGCGTGACGAATACCAACAACAGCACGGTGCACCATTGAAACTACAGTTGGAAGCGCCCTGTGACATCATTCCTACTTGAATAGCTCCATATTGGATCCACTCACAGTGGCTGAGTAGGTGGCAGGCCCTGCCACTGTGTGCCAATCTCATGGGTGATTCAATCCTTCTGGAGCAAGAAGACTAAGTTAAGAGATGTCCCTCGCACAGGAGACCTGCCAGCCATCAGGAGGCTGTTCTGGGCAGCCAGCCGAGCTTTCTGTCAAGTAGAACGTGTACGGGCAGGAGGGGGCCATGAAATGTGTCATCCCAGTGATGTTGTAGCTGCGACGGACAGCAATGGTTCGGCCTGAGCCTTAGGCCATGTGGGAAGAGGTGTAAACCAAAGCGTCATTAACTCCCCGCTGTGGTGTTTCATCACAACACAGCCTCTCGGGGCAGACGCTTTCGTCACTGGGCCTCTGAACAACATCTCCCAGCATGGGCATGTGGTTTTTTTTAGGCTGTGGCAGAAGGATATTCCATTTACATACGGCACAAACAAAAACATGAAGAAATATCAGAAAATCTGACAGTACAAAAGGGATTATAATGAAACAAACTTTGAGTTTCATCATTTCATCATTTTCAAATGGATTCATGATTTTTTCTAATGAAACATAATTTGCACATACTTTTAACTTTTGATAGTTGATCAGTTTTTGCTATGAAGATTTTTGAAACAGTGTTGTGTCTATTTTACTGATATATTATTTTTTTTAATTATATACATGATTTTTATAAGTAACATAATCTGTATATATTTTAGATAACTGATCTGCATTTGCCATGTTGATTTCTAAAATAGCTATTTTTTACATATTAATTTAAGTAATACTTCTTTGTCATGTGCTTTATTGATACTTTATGATTCTTAATTTTGTCTGATAAAAGTTATGAACCAGATAATGATAAATCATGTAATAAAATGGTTACAGTAGAACAGGGGTGGGATTATATAAATTTGCTTCCTTCCACTCCCTTTCAAGCAATAATTAATTTTATGTCTAAATATCCTAAGTTGTATATGTCATTGTATGAATGTATAACTGATGATGGTAATGTTTTTGTGTACTGTTCTTATTTGATTACTTGAAATAAACCATTTCAAGTTAAATATAAAAAATCAAATCAAAAATTTCTGAATGTTTCTTTGGTTTTTGTCATGTTCAGATTCCGGCTGATCATCCACATACTGTACTCATTTCAGTTAATGTATTTAAAGGCCGTGTCACACAGCCGCTCTGTATATTTTGCACATATTGCACAGATGAAAAATGGTCATATGTGAATCTACATGGAAAAAGTAAGAAAGTTATGGTCTTCACGTCAAATTTTAACAGATGCATCATGAATGCACTATGTAAAAACCACGGAAGAAGTCAAATAAACCACGCAAAGAACTCAACGTAGAACATGAAACGTGCGTGATTATTGTGCAATTGCGTAAGATTTACGTAAGAATTGCATATAAACTATGTAAAATACACGTAAACTGTGTTATTGTCAACAGACTGAAAATTCTGAAGAGCTCAAAACCGAATTCACGTAAGGACGTAAAAACCCTCGACGGACATCTGCGCACATTGGCAAAGGTAAGAAACACTCATGAATGACGTACATCACGCATGAGATTTACATAATTCACATGTGTGAATTATGTAAGAATGACATTTCATACGTGGAAAAAGCAAAGATTTTGCCCAGCCGCTGTGTGACACGGCCTTCAGAGTCTGGTTTTCAGTTCTTTATCAGGTTATCTGTTGGTCTCTCTTTGTGGTTCGCCATTGTTTCATGCCATGCCGCATCACGCCACATTTTTGATTTCCTTGGCAACTGAAGTTTTTGTTAAATACTACCACATTCCTTTTTATCATATCATTTTTTTTTCTCAAAATGTTCTTGATGAGATCATTTTCTCATCCCACTGGCAGATTTCTTTGCTTATATCATGAAAGTAGTTCATAATTTTGAGAATTCTTTTTTTTGTGCAACATTTTGCAGTGAAATGTTCACATTTCTGGTCTAGCGGGTCCTGAACTACTAGTTCCTGACAGCTTATGCTAAATATGATTTGCTGTTTCCAATCAAATCTTCTGATTTAAATGGAAAAAATCTATATTTGATATTTCATGTCAAACTTTTCACACTAACCACTCATTGCGATGACAATCGCACAATCGACAAAAGATACATCTGGAATATAAAATGGTCTATATATTTGCACTATATAAATAAATTACTTTGATCCAGTTGGCTAAATAGAAAATTCCAACAGCCTTAAGGGTTTTTATCAATAACTTTTGCCTTTGATGACCAATTTTCAGTCATGCCAAAACGACAAAGTCACTCAAACAATTTTAAAATATATATGCAAGAAGAAGAGCCTGTAGGAAATTGGTAATATCCTGACTTTCTTTTTTTTTCTTCACAACATCCTAATTCTGCCCAGACAGATAAAACTGATGAGGATCTGTGCGTTAAGGTCACTACTGCTGCTTGTTCATATTACAGCAGGTTTGAGTGCTCGTCTTCATTTCCTGTCTGATTTGTCGCTGATACTTCCTTGTACTCGTGACATACAAAACAAATGATCACAATGTGCAGACATGCTGAGAGCCGCGAGAGAGTCCACGAAGCACAAAGCCAGTCTACAAATCCTCCAACAGCCAAAGCTCTGTTTGGTTTTTCCCTTTGTTCTGTCAGATAGCAGCTCTCAGCTTTTGGAATAGAGGACAGAGTGAGAAGAAAAATGGGATGGAAAAACTATTACAAAGTCAAAGCTGGGGGGAAAGTTTTCTTGAGTTGTGTGAAAAAAAAGGAAGCAAAGAACAAAAAGAAAGGGAACGTCCAGTAGAACAAACTGCTTTGGATGCTCTGTTCGCTCATGGGCTGGCACCATGTTTACAAAGATGCCCATACCAAACTCAGGCAGAAAAAACAGGAAAATAAACTCTTTGCATTTGTATTTACAGATTATTACCGCGAAGGGGGGTCTAAGGGCAGGGATGCCAGTATAGCTTAGTCAGTTTGTTAGTTCATTTTAGTATTTTCCTATTGAACTCTTTGTATTCGTGATACTTTTGAGTTCATGTTTTACTTCGAAGCCCATCGAGACGACTGTTGTTGTGATTTTGGGCTATACAAATAAAATTTAATTGAATTGAATTATTTTATTTTTTTTGTTTGGTTGTTTTAATCTTCTTTTTTGCTTTTTAGTTGATCAGTTTAACATTCACACAACAAGCTAATTTTCTTTTTGCCAACCACCCTTAACCTAGTTATATGGGACAAGAAATTTGAAAATTGCATGCTCCTCTGGCCCACATGTGGCTAAGTGGGATTCTAGTTCAGTTAAAATCCCTGTAATTATCTTGCACAGTCAGTATGGCATATAAAACAAGTACAACATAACAATAAATTAAAGCCACAAGCAGCATTGTGGTTCAATCGGGTACTTGCTGTGTGCAGGTCTTAGTGAGTTTTAGAGCTGGTGACATTTTGACATTCTTCTTTTGTAATGAAGAAGAACTGTCAAAACAATCTGGTCCTCCAGCCCAGATCTGCTGCGGGGACGAAGTAACAATACGAGCAGAAGTGTGCGGATCATAATATGACAGCCCATTTTAAAAGATGACTAGAAATAAGAGTCAACAGAAGGTCTTTACTGTTTTTATTCATTTTTGGTCAAATATTCAAGAAATTTGACAGGAAAATGAGCCTTTAAATGCTAAAAAAAAAAATACCATAAATAACAGGTGGTTTCTGCTCTGTAGAGTATTTGTTTTAGGACAGCTCTGCTGACACATCCATCAGAAATTAAATGAATCTGAATTATAAGTAGTTCAATTAGAAAAGGGAGAAAAAATGGTAACGTCAGGCGGGTTTAATTAGCTCCAAGTTTCTTTTGCTTTCTTTATTAACTTTATGTGATGCTGTGTAAATAAAGAATTGAGTCTTTTTAACCACTTATAGTTTTTTTCTATTAGTTTCATGAATATCTGTAATACCAACTTTTAATGTTTTTGATCCTTTTATTAGTGTAAATGTTGGTGGACGTCATTCACATATTTCAAACTTGCTATACATCACAGACGTTCTTTATGATGAATCCAGTTGGTTTGGACTCGTCTCATTTGCAGGTGAGGAATTCTTGCCTGGATGACGGAGTCTGTGAGTCACGTCTCACACATTTACCTTTGAACAGATGTTACAGTGAGCCACAGAAGACCACTGATTTCAATTCCCCCCTCGGCTCCTGAAGATGCTGCTGTGCTGATTACTGCTTCCGTCTCCACAGAGTCTAATGGTCCAAGTGGCTTCTGCGCTCTGAAAGTGTGAGTAAGAGGCCACTGAGTGAATCACTCAGGAAGTGAGCAAGTTTAATAGAGATGGGCCTTATATGACATAATATCAGAAGATAATGTACTTGTTTTTTTTTTTTTGTTTTTTTAAACAGCCTTCCACTTGTTGGCTTCTTCTGCTGTTGCATCCAAGAATCCAGTTTTGCATCAATGCAACTTTATACACATCAAGGCAGGAAAGGTAGGAAGTAAATTCAATATACAGTCAGGACACATTCTTTCTAATTTATATTCTGTACATTACCACAGTGAATTTTAAATAAAACAACTCAGATGCCATTGAAGTGCAGACTTTCAGCTTTTATTCCATGGGCCGAACAAAGAGATTGCAGAAAAATGTGAAAAACGAAAGCATTTTTTAAACACAATCCATTCATTTCACAGGCTCGTAAGTAATTGGACTATTGACTTCTATGCTATTGCGTGTGCAGGTGTGGGCAATTCTCTTGTTATGTCATTATGAGTGAAGCAGATAAAAGCCCTGGAGTTGATTAGAGGACTCGTTCTTGCGTTTTCAAGATTTTGCTGTGAACAGGCAACATGCGGTCAAAGGAGCGCTCCATGCAGGTGAAAGGAGCAATCATTAATACTGCTGTAAAGTATTGTATTTCTTAATGCATCTGTGTGATGTGAACTTGTCAAAGCTCTCTCTGCCCCGTAAAAGGGTAGCCCCATGGGTATAGAAAAAGTTGCTCAATTTGAATTTGAAAAAATAGAGAAAAACAAACAAAAATAATTTGAATCTGAAAATTTTAAATTTCAATTATCTTATTCAGAATTTAAATGTTACATTTAGAATTTTCATTTTGATTTACCACTTCGGTGTGCCAGTCCCAAGTCCTTACCAATTCACACAGGGTTGTGTCTGGAAAAGTGTCCGACATAAAACTAAATCTCCGATAATACATCTAAGAAAAATAATCAAATGCAGACAGACTATTGCTGTAAGGATAAACATGGCGGCTGCACAGTGTTCTAGTGGTCGGCTCTCTTGCCTTGCAGTGAGAAGGCCCCGGTTCAATCCTGACTGGGTTCTTTGCATATTCTCGTAGTACATTTAGGGTTTTTTTTTTCTGGTCACTCTGAATTCACCCTACAAAAACATGCTTCACAGGTTAATTAGTGACTCTAAAATACCCCTAGATATGCATGTGAGCATTTGGTTTTGTGGCCCAACACTAGCAGCTCTGGCAGGGAACTTGACAGGGTTTTTAGCGGGTTCTGAAGATGGATGGCTGGATAAAGATGGTATTTTTTGTGAATTGTTTTTTGTAAAGTCATAAACAGTAGAAATGATCTAACCTTGAATTTTCTTTCTTTCCTTCTTGCGTTTTTGACACAATGTTGTGCATTTCCTGTTGTCCAGGAACCTATTTTAATTTGTTTCTCCATGAATAATAATAATAATGGATTAGATTTTTCTGCGCTTTTCCAGACGCTCAAAGCGCTTACATTGTGTCCATTATTCATTCACTCCTCATTCATACTTGGTGATGGTAGCTACTGATGTAGCCACAGCTGCCCTGGGGCAGACTGGGGCAGACGTGGCTGCCATTTCGCGCCTACGGCCACTCTGACCATCACCGGGATCATCCATGCACATTCACACACCAGTGGAGCCACACTGGAGGCAAGGAGGGTGAAGTGTCTTGCCCAAGGACACAACGACATTATGGCTGGTGGGAGCGGGGATCGAACCGCCGACCCTTCAATCATTGGACGACCCGCTCAACCACCTGAGCCACTGTCAGTGTACTCCATGAGTACACTTTTGTACTTTTGTAAACTCCTATTTATTTGTTTTGGTACATCTGTAGTTTACCTGAAGTGACGTCACATCTGCCTGCTGTTGCATCTTTTCTGAAGGTGGAGTCAAATTCCACCACGCCTTCATGTTTGGTGCTACAACCAACAACATCTGCAGTCATTTGTTGTGGCGTCCTGTCGTGAGCACTACTTCCTGTTCCTGCACAAAGATGCTTTTCTTTTTCACCTTTTTGAGTCAAGCCTGTCTTTGTCAGAGCTTTAGTGGATTTTTTAAGATGTGCACATTGAGGCATAGATGCTTAAGAGCAAACATAATTTTTTTTTCTTTCAAAGTTTCTTACAATAGCACTCCGACTGATTAAACAGAGCAAAAAAGCTCACCGTTCGTCATTAATCCATGTGAGGGATATTTTTCTCTGTGGGTTAGTTCATTGGCTCGATGCCGTCAAGGGTGTCATTAGTTGGTATGAGCACTACTTGAGACCATTTATTAGATCACACGACAGAATTTTCTCACCCCCTCCAGGAATAGCAGGTTTGACTTTAGCCTGGAAAACGTGATTCATTCATCTTCTAAACCCATTTTGTCCTTTTCAGGGTCACAGGGCTGCTGGAGCCTATCCCGGCTGTGGCCTAAATGAGGGGTAGGAATTGATTCATCATCTTCTTTACAGTCGTTAATGGGTTGAAAAATGTGACGCTTTCAGTTGAACTTTTTGAGCATATTTTTATTTTCTTTTGGTTTGTGCAACTGTCAAAGTTTGTTTCTTGCCAGCGTCTGGCAATATTCCAGCTTCTGGGATTATAGTGGGAGACGTCTCTATGCTCTAATGTTGTGTTTTTATTTTTCTTCACATGAATGGCAGGTCTGGACGTTTTGCATCTTACAACTCTAGAAACCTTTGAATCTTTGAATAGATGCCATCAGTCACTGCGCTGAACCCTCATGGTGCTCCGACATCTGAGCTGGAAACCACCCAGATCCCATTTCTACCCCCCCAGCTGCAGCAACAGGGAAGCACTTGTTACCTTTTCTGATCGCTTCACTCTCACCTTTCCCAATCCATCCCATGCTGAATCTCTGCTGCTCTGACTCCTCCCCCTTTAACGTCATTACAGATGTCTCTGCAGCATCAGCAGAAGAAGCTGAGTGCTGCAGGGTGGCTGCAGCACTCAGCTTCTTCTTTAACACCCTGATCTGAGATAAACTGCCCAACTCTATAGCTGTGGAAGCGATTCTGTAGCATAATTAAAAATAAAAGCCAACACCAGAAATGCTTTTTCATTTTCGAAATGAAGCTGCATTTCTTGACTAAAAATTAAAAAGGAGTAATCCGCCAAACCGCTTTTTCTTTTTCTTCTTCTTCTTCTTCAACACTGCTCATTTTGTCACTTAATTAAAATGATAAAGAAAATTATATTTGACATTTCATTTTCAAAAAGTGTGTGTTTGGAAAATACACCAGATCCTTCCATGGTCTCCTGCCTGCTTCAAAAATACATCAGAAAAGCCTCATTGAATTAGAATTAGAATTTTTGAAAATTTTATGGTTTATTTCTTTTTTTTAATTGTTCATTTTTAATTTTTTGCTTTTTTTTTCAGGTGTGCTTGTAAATGCAATCAGCTGGCTGCTTTGTAATTTAGGATTATTAAGACGTCTATTCCATTCTAAAAAACAAACATAATTCAACCAATAATCTGACTTTGATTCTGGGGTTTTTTTGGCTCTCCTATATTTGGATAAACGTACCTGCTGAAGACCATAACCCTTGTGCTATCCTAGGCACTGGGACATTGGGAATGGGGTCATCTAGACCCACTAGACCAGTGGTTCCCAAACTTTTACTGCAGGGGGCCCCTTTCTGAAGATTAGAATATTTTTGAGCCCCCCCACACTGACACAAACATACAAATCCTTTGTTTCTAAACTCCACCGCGCCCCCCCTGCAGTACCTCCGTCCGTCATGTTTTTCTGCCTCACATACAGTGTTTGGACACTTCTGTTGATGTGCTGTTTTTATCTTAACATTGTCATTATCTTAACAGCCACTTTCAAGGAAAAAGCCCAGCTCTGAGAAACAAAGTGATGAAGAATTATCTCCTTTTCTCAGTGACATGAGTAATAATGTTTGTTATTTTTTTTCCTTTGCAAAGTTACGATTGAAGACAGAACATTACGACACAAACACAAGGTTATCCAGTTTAGAGCAAACATGCATCTGTGGTAAACAAGAGAACTCGGGTTTTCTTTATTTTTGCACTATTTTTTTTAACAATCCGACTTTAAATAGGACAAACAAACAAGTTAAGTGGACCGTATTACTTGACAATATCAGTTTTTTCTTTGTTGTGTTTATTTGGTTGTTTGGTTTTGTTACTAATGTTTCTTGGTTCTGTCCACCTTTCGGTTGACGATCATCCACAGCTGTTTTCATTTCTGTTAACTGTCTTCAGCCTATATTGGTGGTCTGTTTTTCCAGTTTCTCCTAGTGAGGTTGTCTGCTGTGTCTCCTTGATTGGTTCTTCATGGATTTTTGTCAAGTTTTGGTTTATTTATCAAATATTCAAGTTTCTACCAACAAGCCAGCAGTTCCTGACACCTTTCAATATAAGTCTACATCTTCAAGATTGGAAAGGAGCAGTGAGAAAAATTGATTTTTCTTTTTATTTCTACCCCTGTAGCAAAGCTTAAAGACCCACTCCAATGAAAATTGTGTTTTTTGGTATTTTGAACATGTTCTTGTAGCATTTTTCTGATGATGGACATATATTGAGATCAAAACTGCACTCCTGAATATTTCTTTATTCAGAACCTGGTGAGTAAGAAAGGGACAAAAAAAGCTGTACAATCGGCAGCCCATCATAAGCTCCCTGCTCCGCTCCATTCTGATACATCCACCTGCAGACAAATAGATCCATGTACGTCTTTGTTTTCCTCATCTGAGCTGGAATCTGGATCTAAACTGTACAGCTGGATAGCTCTAAAATTGCTTCAATTCGCCTAAAAAAGAAGTTCCGGTCACATAATATTAATGTTCTGTATCACTGCGCTGGCTTCTTTAAAACAAACTTTTGCTTCATCATCTTGATAAAAACAAGCGGTAAGATGTGAACTTTCTCTCTGAACTGATGCTTCAGGCTTCCCCGTCGTGCGTTCATTGCTGTTATACCATGGTCCGGGTAAATACTGGATTCGGATTGTCTACTGGGTGTGCGTTAAAAAAGTGATAACCGCACGCCTCAAAAAGAAATTCCGGTCCGCTATCTTATATCTTCTGTATCACTTCGCCGGCTTCTTTAAAACAACCTTTTGCTTCATCATCTGGACAAAAACAAGTTGTAAGAGGTGAACTTTCTTTCTGAACTGATGCTTTATTCAACCCATTGGGACGATCAGCATATATATCTTGTCTGCTTTATATTGCTGAATCTTGAATGCAGCGGTGGTGCGCGGTGTCACGTTACCTTGACAACGCGCCGCACCACGAAACAAACAGTCCGCTTTTTAGGGAAAAAAGTGATCAGAATCGGAAAAAAAACAAGAATAAGGACTAAAAACTGGTTAAAATTTATTTCTTTTGTAAGTGACCATGGTATAAGCCAGTTAATGACCGACGAAGTGTGCATTATCACTTTTTTAATGCACTGTGCTTTGCGTCGGACGGTTCAGGCTTCCACGGCGTGCGTTAAAAAGTGATAATGCAAACTTCGTTGGCCATTAACCCTTACATGTACGGACACTCTCTCAGCAGTGCTTACAAATGGTTTGCGATCTCCATATTTTGCTATTTTAAAAGGTACTAGATAAGGATTTAGGTTCCCCCTCTTTTCGCACTGGTGATGGAACCCTTTTCTGAAGCTATCAGGGCATTCCCTGCTTTGATGCCTTTAGTAAATTTTCTGGCAATAAAATACATTTCCCTTTGAAGCAAGTGCCTTTACAGCCTTTTTCTTTTAAACGGGCACCAGGGAGCTTAGTCTATTCAGGAATTAATATCACACATACAACACCTATCAACACCTACATTTGCTCAGATGCATGAAGCAAACTTCTCAGCTTTACTTAAATGCATTTGACTTCATGGATGAGCCAAGCTGCCTCTATTAAAAGATGGCTCTATCCTTTAGGAATGGTATCTGTTAATTTACCTCACAAAACCATCAAACAACTAAATAGTTGGTTCAGCTCCTTTATATCAGTGATTATCAGTGGATAATCGATTTCAAATGGATCATGTAAGGGACTGTTCAAATTGCAAGATTTGCCAGTCTTTTATGTCATTTGGTCAGTTGACTGAAAATACAGTATTTCCAAAATGGACTTTTATCACTATTTACAGATGAGAGATTTTGTTAACCAAAATATTTCACACCTAGCATCTTAAGGTTGTATCAGACATTGAGAGACAGCTTTTTCTGACTGAATCATCATACTCTTTGTGCTTACAAACATGGGCTGCAACGTCAGAGCTGCTGGATGGAGCACAGCTGTGTTTGATTAGACGTTACCAGCTGCTGCCTGTGAGGAAACAATGACCAACAACCTGTGTCCTGGTAGGGCAGATAAAGGTGATGCACATCCTCCTGTTGAAGACAACAGCTGTGATATACAGCAACTGTGTTTTAGTGAACTTTGCAGAAGTAAAAGAGGTATCAAAGAGGCAGCCGGTTTTCCAGCTACTATTAAAAATGTCCAAAACTCCAACTTAAATAAACCAAAGATTGTGAAAAGTAAAATGTCACAATGGTGGATCATCTGCAGGGTGGAGATAAAAATTGAGGACAAAGAAATATTGACTTGTCCTTTTTGAGTGAAATACTGTTACATCTTTGGGTGGATGCCTCTTATCCCTTTCAAGTGAAGAAACTGCAAAGAAAAATAAATAACTCGTCACTGTCTTAGCAAATTCTACAATATCCTTAAAGGACATAATGCAGAAACTTCACATTTTAAGGAGGTGTGGGAGAGGGAACTTGGTTTTGAGATTACTGTGAAAGACAGGAGAACATTCTTGGAGAAATATGCAAAACTGTTAGTAACAGAGCCGAAGCGACAAAGCTGATGATTCTTCACAGAGCTCACATTTCTCCCTATGCAAGACTGAGAGTCGTACTCTTACACACTGTTTCCGTTCAAAAGTAAAGCACTTTTGTAACACCATTGGTCAGGAAATAAAAATAATCCTGTCTGCTGTCTAAAACAGTAATCCTCTGTATTCATTTTTGGGTTTGGTTGATCCTGTAATTTGTGGTAAACACGATAGAAACTTTATAGAAAGCTGACTTTCTGTGCTGGAAAGTGTCTTCTACTGAACTGCATCTCTGAACACATTGCATCCAAATCACAATGAGTGATGAGTGCAGAATTATTAGGCAAATGAGTATTTTGACCACTTCATCTTCTTCATGCATGTTGTCTAACTCCAAGCTGTATGGGCTTGAAAGCCTACTACCAATTAAGCATATTAGATGATGTGCATCTCAGTAATGAGAAGGGGTGTGGTTTAATGACATCAACACCCTATATCAGGTGTGCATAATTATTAGGTAACTTCCATTCCTTTGGCAAAATGGGTCAAAAGAGGGACTTGCTCATGTAAGAGAGGCAGATTCAGTTTCTACATTCAAAGTTAGACTGAAAACATTCCTCTTTGGACAGGCTTATTGTTAGACTAGTTAGTATTCAGAGATTATTTAACTTAATGTTAATTGTTTAAATTAAACTAAATAACAATAACTATTATTTTAAAAGGCTGCTAGAAGTTGAAGCTGGGGTAACTATGGTGCGCTGGGGCTCTGTCCTCTTTTCTGTCCTTTTCCAATACTTTTCTTTTCTCACCTCTACACTTTCTCTCTTCTCTATCTGTGATCATCATTATCATTTTGTTATCCATGCCTCTGTTTGGTGCAGTACGATTCATGTATTGTCCCTCTATCCCTCTCCCCTCCTGGGGAGTGGAAGTGCTTCCAGATTTCAGTTGGCCCATCCGCACTCCTGTTCCTGACTGTGTACCTCGTCTCTGCTCCTGCTCCTACACCTGGCTGTGGTTCCTGTCTCCGGCTCGACTCGCGCCCCTGACTGTCCCCAACCCCGGCTGGATGAAGCTCGTCTGCTGGACTTTAAATATGTAGATGTAGAGTTAGATAAGTTAATTCTTCTCTAAGAGTTCTGGTGAATCGCCTGTCCGTCCTGGGGGAGGATCCCTCCTTCATGTGGGCACCCCTGAGGGTTCTTCATTTTTTTCCGGAATCCGGTTTTTTAGGAGTTTTTTCCTTACCGCGAAGGGGGGTCTAAGGGCAGGGATGCCAGTATACCTTAGTCAGTTTGTTAGTTTATTTTAGTATTTTCCTATTGACTCTTTGTATTCATGATCCTTTTGAGTTCATGTTTTACTTCAAAGCCCATCGAGACGACTGCTGTTGTGATTTTGGGCTATACAAATAAAATTGAATTGAATTGAATTGCTCATTCATCTCAGCTGTGACTACTCATCTCATCAAGCCACCTGCAACAAAAGGAGACCCCGCTTCATCATTCTTCGCCAGTCCGTTGACCCTGATGGTTTCATTCCCAAGCCACAAGAGTCACCTGAGTTCACCATCCTGAGCAGCAGCTGCCTCAGCCCACCACCGCTGACATCTTCTGCCCCAGTGAGCCACAGTCTCTGTGCTCACCCTGACTCCCGCCACGCCGCGCAAGTTCTGAGCGTCCTCGCTCTTCAAGACCACCTGCCTAGCCACGCAAGTTCTGAGCGTCCTCGCTTCTCAAGACCTCCTGCCTCGCCACGCAAGTTCAGAGCGTCCTCGCTTATCAAGACCTCCTGCCTCGCCACGCAAGTTCGGAGCATCCTCGCTCCTCAAGACCACCTGCCTTGCCACGCAAGTTCGGAGCGTCCCCGCTCCTCAAGTACCGCAGCCGCAACTACCTCCCCCAGCGCCATCTGCTATCGCCAGAGACATTAAGAACAATAAACATCCTACTAACCTCTTCACTTACCTGTCTCTGCCTCCTGGGTTTTCAGCATCTGGGTCCTCCCTCCGCGTTCGAGTCATGACATGGTCAGTTTTACTTTTTTTAAAACTCTGCTCTCCCACAACCCCCGCAAAAAAAACAACCCTCAAACCCCCCCTCTCCATAATTTGCCAAACAAGGCTATGATAAATAATGTCCAATGTAACAACAGCATACCTCTCTATCTGACCGGCTCAATAGGCAAATCAGACAACCAAATAATAATGTAAATAAGAAAATACAGGTATCTACGTAGCTGATGTGAGAAGACGTGGATTATTTTAAACTACCGGTATAAACAATGGGGATGTGATATGATGGACAAACCCTCATCAATAACCAACAACACATTGATGATAGTGCTTCGCATCAGATCACTACAGTTGTGTGGATCTGCTGTCGATTAGCCCAAATTTGGCTTCATTTGTAAAAGTGTCTGTACAGCAGGTAAAGAGCTGCTGTTGTCCTCTCTGCTGCATGTTACCAAGGCAGCAGCTCTCCTCTTCTCAGCCGTGTTGTGAGTAATTCAAAGGATGGGGAAGTGATGACCTGCAGAAACTGGGGCAGACCTGCAGAGACCCTCCAGACTGAAGGTGAGACGTCAATGACCCACCGCAGAGTGGACACAAAACCAGTTTCGTAAGTCTGACATGGGTGGATTTGTTCAGGCTTTTTTAGTCAGACATGTATGGGTTATCGTTTTCAGGGAAGGATATTTTACCCTTTTAGAGACTAAAAAAATCTTAAAATCTTTCTTGGAAACGTGAAGCCTTGATAGTCAGGTAACACTGCATTTTCTGCATTTAGAAACACAAATTCACACAGAAATACCCTTGTTGGATGAACTCAAAACATTGTTATATATATGCATTAAACACCAGAGATGCAACCATTCACTTTCAGCAGGATTCGGTCAATGCATCAATTTTTGGGTTACGGTTTTGTATCAGTCTGTGTTTTACAAAACAACCTAAAAGTTCTGAAAAATACTATTTTGAATTTGAACCGCTAAATCTGAGGCCATGGTTCTCGACCGGTAGTAGAAGGTAGTTTGCCATCTTTCAGTGGATGGAGTGTCCCTACCCCATGTGGAGGAGTTTAAATATCTTGGGGTCTTGATCACGAGTGAGGGAAGACCAGAGCGTGAGATTGACAGGTGGATCGGAGCAGTGTCTGTAGTTATGCGGTTGCTGTATTGGTCCGTTGTGGTGAAGAGAGAGCTGAGTTAGAAAGCAAAGCTCTCAATTTACCGGTCGATCTTTGTTCCAATACTCACCTATGGTCATTAGCTTTGGGTCATGACCAAAAGAACGAGGTCCCGAATACAAGCGGCTGAAATGAGCTTCCTCCGTAGGTTGGCGGGGCACTCCCTTATAAATAGGGTGAGAAGCTAGGCCGCTCGCGGAGGGCTCGGAGTAGAACCACTTCTCCTCCACATTGAAAGGAGCCAGTTGATGTGGCTCTGAAATCTAGTCTGGATGCCTCCTGGACGCCTCCCTGGGGAGGTGTTCCAGGCATGTCCCACTTGACAGAGACCCCGGGGAAGACCCAGGACACTCTGGAGAGACTACGTCTAACAATAATCAACTAACAATAAAGAAAAACTTTCCAGTTGGGCCTGAAACAATAATAAATCCTTATTTAATGTAGCACAGCAGTGTAAACAGTCGAGATGCAACCATTCCGTTTTCCCTGAGATTCAGTTTAATGGTGTGCAGGGAAGTAAAATTTAACTGCTATAAGAAGACTTCAAATGTAATTCAAGACCGTTTGTACAAACAAAATGAAACAAACTGCTGGAGTCGCCTGTTTCTTGCTCTACGCATGCAATTCAATCACCATGATCCCCACGCCCCCATCCTCTTTTTGTGCCAGATTTAAATGTTTTTCAGCGAGTCGTGCAGTTTGCTTTATGAGGATTTCTACTAATCGGTTTCTATGAGGAATCCAGGTTTTTCAAGCCTTGAATGGGCACTTTTCTATTTTCCCACACCGCCAACTAGAGCGTATTAGCTAGCTGAGGTTAAATGATACACAGTACAGACCGAAGGTTTGGACACACCTTCCCATTTATTTGAATGAGAAGGTGTGTCCAAACTTTTGGTCGGTACTGTAGTTCACGACCTTATGACCTGGAAACGTTTTTTTTTTGTTAACAGGAATATCATTTAATGCGTTTTTAAAACCTTACTTTAGTTTAAGTAAATGTAAAGTCCCACTCTAATCATCTTCTGATCTTTTTTCAAAGAGTTCCCAGTGGTCTTTTAATGATGATGATGCCGTTTTAGCCACAAAAAAAAACCTGTCATTTTCTAAAACATAGTTTCCGCAGAGCTTGGAGCAGGGAGCTTGTGGCCCCACCCATCCTTTTTCCCACAAATACGATCTTTACATTTTTACAACTACATTTTTGCATCTGCTCCTGATTCACAACTATTTAAATCAAGAAATACTCAGAAATGCCATTTTAATCTTTATTGTTTTATTTGTCCAGAAACACCATTTGCATCAGAGTGGGTCTTTAAGGATCCGTGCCCTTCCAGTGAAACATTAGCATTTTGGTTTTAAACTGAGAATTGTTTTGTCCCCATAAAACACCTGGTCAGATTAGACTGGAGGTAAATGAAAAAAGCTAGAAACTTTACAATTGATTTACCTTGATGCTGACAGGAATTACCTGCTCAAAGTTCAAATTGGCATCCAGGTTCCTGTCCAGGTGTCCAAGATGGACAGTTTGTTCTGATGTCTCACACTATGTGATGTCTCCATGATGTCGTCTGAGCTGCTCCTTGGTGGAGTGCATGAGTGCACCTATCCGTTTGTATCTGCAGGAAAATAGATTAAATGAAGCACACAGAGCAGCATGACCTTCTTGGCTATAATATTCTTTTCTGCGCTGTGACTCAAGGCACAAAAATACCTTGTGTTTGTGCAAGACTTTAGCCTAATTGAGACCTAAATAAGGGAAACTTCCAAACCTGTGCGCTTTGCTGTTTTCTTCTGGGTTATCTATTTCAGGATGTCCACCCATAATGGAACAAAAACCCACAATAAAGCCCAAAAAGATGCAAGATGATGGAAAAATTGAGTTTAAGAGTGTTTTTTTTTTTATTGAAATGGAGAAATATTATAGAAAAAGTGGAGTGTTTGGACTAGAAACTGAGCCTTTCCTTGTGATTTTGCATAAAGCAACATTCTACCTCAGCACCCAACCATGCTTTACTTGTTCACACAATGTGACAACGTTCTTTGACTTCACAAAGCCTTGAGAGTGGCGCAGTATCAGTGCTGATGATGAAGGAGGCTCTCTGCTTGAATTAGAGACCTTGCACTGAGAATAATAGTGAAGAAAAGAGAAAGCAGAAAGGAGCTCATCATGTTTTCTCCGCGTCGCCTGCTCCCCTCCACCAGACATGAGCGGAAAATAAATATATATATATATACTTTGAAAAAAAATTCCGGGAAGCCCAAATATGGTCAGGGAAAGATGAGGTGTACAACAGATGAGTCATCCTCCTGACTCCCACACTCCCCTTCCTTACATGTGTGCAAGCCGGAGACTAAAGAAATCAAAGTACTGCAGAGTCTGTGAGAGCAAAGCTTAAAGCCAAGTGAGGATCTTCACATTGTGACATCTGCAGAGGCAGTAATGAGAACAGCAGCAATGACTCTGCAGTACATTTGTCTCTGAACTCGGGGATTGAAGCCGTTCTTTTTTTTTTTTTTTTTTTTGCACTGTGCAACACCCTGCAAGCTCCAGCTTTCCTCAGAAGCTCTGCAGCTTGCATGCATGTGTATTGCAGTTTGCATGCATTAAAATGCAGAGTTAAGCTTAAGTAATTGCACCCAAAGAATCCTCTTTTCTGGGTTCTTGTTTTGCAGTTTCACCACATCAGTTCTTGCTTGTTTAGATCAAAGAAGCTGGAACATCAACTGAGCATTTCTGCTCTGGAAAAGAAATCCTTGTTAAAGACAAAACAAACGATCCAGCTTTTGAGATTCTGAAAATCTAAATTTCAATTTTTTTAAGAATAACATTTTACTTGTTTAAATGCATTTGACTGAGCAACTTTTCTAACCTTTATTTCACTCAAAAATGATTACAAATGCTTCTTTCCAAATTGATTTTCAATGGGCTGCACGGTGGTGTAGCGTTTAGCGCCTCACAGGAAGAAGGTCTTAGTTTGAATCCCAGCTGGGTACTTTCTCTGAGTTTCTCTTCATGCATGTGCGGCTTTTCTATCCCTGCCTTTGCCCAACAGTAGCAAGGATAGGCTCCAGCAACCCCAGGATCCCAAAAAACGATTCAGGAAATGGATAGAATGGAGTTGATTTTCAAAATGATGGATGTCTGGACCCTACCTAGTTAATCCCTTCTTTTTACAATCCAGCTCAAAAAGTTAATCAGTTTTATGAAACCACAACCGGTGTGAAAGTACCTGACAAAATGACAATAGTAAACCAATTTGAGTCTCCCAAATTGCCTTAAATCTTTCAAGACAGCCTGTGGCTTCATCATTTTATGTTAGGAACGTCTCAATTTAGAGAAAATGAACAAGATTCCCTTTAAACCTGAGCAGCTTTTCTCATCACATTTTGAGGACAAAGAGCCAAAATGTTGCTCTATTAGCAAGTAAATGCATTTGTCCTTTAAATAGGTGAAGAAAAAAACCAGTGAAGTTTATATCACGTAATACTTATTTAGTAAAACGGATGCTAACTTTAGTAAACAGTACGTAAATGTGGAAATAAATGACACCAAGCTGTGAAATCTGTTCTGTTTTTAGTCTCTTTGGGGATGCGGGGGACGCAGCGGGGGACATGGCGCCACATTTAGCATGTGTTGTTGTGAATGAAACTTGCTAATAACGCACATTTTCCCCATTTAAACCTTGTTTTATATAGATGTTCACACATTAGTCTAAGGTAGCATCCGTTTTTTTTTTTTTTTTTAGGTTTTCGATGTGGAACTGGCCCATTTTTGTAGCTTTTTGACAAATTGTGCGCAAAGTTTTCTGTTGGGATACTGCAAGTTCTGAATTTTTCATACATTTCTTTTATTTTAATGTAAATTTGTAAAATAAAATATTATAATTTCCCAGTAAATCATTTAATGGATAGTAATATAATCTTCCTTTTTGGAAAAATATTGAGAGTTAAAGATCAGAAGCCAAAAATCTACAGTTTTCAGTGACATAATCTTTAAACCATGAGTGTATGTGTGCTTTTCTGTTCACACCAGCTTTGGTCGCAGCTTTCAGGTCAGCGTGGCTCTGCTTCTTGTTTTTTCTAGCCCCCTTCAGCCGGCTGGGATTCGCCGCACTCCCCTTCAACAGGTAATACCATGTATGTCTTTCCTGCAGTGGTATCAGCTTCCCAAGCGAGAGTCTGCTCAGATGAAGCTTCCCTCCAGCTCTCAGCGCGGCGAAACTCCCGTGACTCATTCTGCTGTATTCGCCTGCAGATTTCTCTCCTCTGTGTTTATTAAATTCACACCACCTGTCCCGACAGCACCTAATGAATCGGGGCCCTTTCATGGACACGGTGACTAAGAGGCGTTCAGGGTCTGTGAGCTTGCTGTTGTTGTCACTGACAGCGATGAGCTGCAGGGAAGCCTTTGACAGATTTGATGGGACAAAATGTTCTTAATGATTCAATCACCTCAGTGAGGTAAAACAACACAAACAAACATGTAAACATGTTATGACAAAATGTGTGATTTAAGTCCAGTTGTTAGAAATAGCGAACGAGTTCGCCTTTCAGGCAGCCAAACTCTGCATTCTCTCCCCCCCCTAGGGCGGTAGTTAATTAACTCACCTGTTCAGCGTCCTATTTAAGTCCAGGTGTGCAGCGTTCATTCTCTTTCTTACCGCAGTGCTGCATTCGTCGCCCCACCCTCCTCCCCGGCTTCCACCTGTGGGCTCCGTTAGGGGTTTTTACCCTAAAGTTTATGGAAGTTATCTCATGGAATTGTACGGAGCCTTATGCCAATCAAAGTTTGTGAATGCCAAATAAGATGTAAATTAAGTATGTGAAAATAAATGTATTCTACTGCAAGAGTTTGTCTGACTGGAATGGGAGCAAATTCAATTCAGGGAAGAAGAAAAAAAGTTGGACAAAATCTATTTCCTGTATCTAGAGGGAAAAACATATTTTCCTTTTTCCGACTCAACAAAGAAGCAAAAGCATTGTCTTTGGGATGTTTTCCCGCCGTAAAAAAGAAAAAAGAAAAACTGAGTTTACTGATGACCCAGCGGGATATTGATTACACACAGAAAACTTCAATTCTGCACTCTTTTTTTGAAAACAATAATTTCATCTTCAGCTTTTTCTTCATAAAAGGCCCAATTTAATTTGACAATGTCTCCCAAAAAGTCTGTATATGTTGTCATTTGGCCATTTATTACAACCTATTTTTGCTAATTTGTATTCAAAATGATAGACAGATTTTTGTTAAGTAAATAAAGTAAATTTTCCATTTTTTTAACTCAAGACTAATACTTTCTGCTAATCTCAAACCTGTCTGTAACCTGCATGTCCATGGCCCTAACCTGTCTAATTTGTTTCTCTGTAACGAGGCGAGCAACGGGGAGAACCAGATCACTACAGTGGTTTACACAACATTATGAAACTGAGCCGTGCAGCAGACAAAAAGAGCTGAAGGTTGTGTTTTTCTGAGCCGCTCCGTCTCATCTGCACACTTACAGAATATATGTTATTAACCACCCCGTGCACTCGAAGGTGGAGCTGTAAAAGCATACATGGAAGAATCTTACTTTACAAAAAGGCTCCCTTAAGAGAATTGTTTGATAAGGGGAATACATTTTCAATAAAAGAAAATATACCCTCTCCTAGAAGCTTTACTTCAGTCAAACAGGAGAATTTAGAGAGAAACTTGAAGCATGATTGCTAACAGAAACGGGTTTTCATAATGGAGATGCTTCACAGCACTTTCTGTACTTTAAACTCTTCTCAGTAAGAGAGCAACAGCACTTTTGTCAACATTTTCAACACAGCAACACTGGCAAGAGCACAATCACACTGGAAGAATCTATCTAGCTCTTTATCGATGCTAATACAATGCAGTTTTCAGTCGACAATCATTATCCAAGACATTTTAAACTCAAAACAGGTTTTATAAAAGAGAATACACAAAAAACTAAAGCTGCGAGCTGCACTGTATTTTTTGCCCTGGCCCCCCTCTTTTGACCCACCCTCACTGGCTACATGATTGCTAAAAGCCCCTAACTCTCCCCTCTGCCCCTGCCACCTTGGTCAGAGCTGCATGTGACAAATTCATCAAAAAAGTTTTGTTTGTTTTGTTTTTTTTTAAATGGAGTCTTTTATGTTTTATTTCCATAGCAACCATTTCATTTTTTGGTCGCTCTGGGGTGACGAACAGGTCTGTCATTTTTAAGAGAAACAACAAAAGTAAATCCCAGTGATACATGTGCGAGCAACAGGGAAACAGCGCTTTGGTGGGCTGACCACGCTGACACCATTCAAAATCTAAACATTTTAAAACCAACATTTGTCCAAAGTAGCTTCCAGATGAAGCTCAAGGAGTTAGGAGGCGATCGATTGCACACAACAGGAGTTTAAACTTCTAGAAGGTGCTAAAGTTATTTTTTCTTGGACAATTTAAGATGGTGCCTGTTCCTGAGGTCAACGGTCAATGAAACTTCAGTATTGGTGAAGCCAGTGGCATGTGTGTGATATTTCAAACTAAACCCCCCCCCCCCCCCCCCCCCCCCCCCCCATTGTGTGTCAAAATGTAAAATTCCCAAAAGTTCACAATTTGGAAACAAATTGGCCGCGAATCCATAGGTCCTGTGGCCATCCCATAATAATTTCAAAGCTTCCTTTGGATTTTCCCAACACGTGTTTTTTGGTGTTGTTCCGGGATTTTAAACTTCTTTTCTTTTTTGACCCCAATAAGAGATTTAGGCCAATAGATTTTTATTGATGGCTTGAAATACATTTTATCCAAATGGTTTGATCCAAAAGGGGTTCATACATTAAATTTTACTTTATTTATAAATTAATAATTATTTGATGGTATTTTTGTCACAATCATAATGTTTTTTTTTTCTGTAGAAATAAAGTGTCCACTCATGGTGTGCTGATCTTAATATTCTCTCAGTGCATGAACTTCACTGATGGTCGAAGGACTTCCTCTTCCTCTGTGTTTTCCTCTGGAGGAGCAGTGAAGAGGCAGGGCGCCTTGTTCTCACCGTAATGCCGAGCTTATTAATGGTGACTTCAGCCCCATATGCTGTACTTCATGTAGGCTGTGAATCAACACAGAGGGATGAAGAAAGGAGGAACATTATCCTTGTATTTTTTGCATGGTTTTCACATTAAACTTGTGTTTTGTCATCTTTTCTCGTTATAAAAAGAACAATTTCAAGTAATTGTAATACTATGTAATGTTGCACGTGGATGAGAGCTCTAATTAAATTAATAAAAGTTTTTCTTTTATTATTTGAAATGTTTTAGAGCTTCACATGTGCCTTCAAACATCCAAAAATTTTCCTGTTTGCTTCTTAAATCTTTAAATTATCACAAATCAACACAAAACAAGAAAATCTAGGTCGTCAATCTGCATGCAAAAAGTTTTAAGTCTTTAAAACCTTCCACTGTAGAAGTCCGATGTGAGTGGAGACTGTCATTTTTCTATGAAAGCATCAGGTTCTTGTAGTTTATTATTATAATTGTGGACTTCTGGCAACACTTATTGCCTTATTATCATTCAGCACTTATGTGTTTGTGTCTTATCAGTGAAAAACACAATTTCTTCATTTTCTTTTGTCCCTGCATAATAGTCTTCGCCAGCTAATAGGGGAACATTTATATTTGCTGTGCTGCCAGGCTGACGAGCAGCATTTTGGATGCACGGGACACTGTACTGTATTCGTTCTTGGATCAATTATTGTTCTCCACCTTGGCTGGCCTGTCCACTTCTAGCAGATATGAAAAAAAATGATGAACAATTTCACCTGCAAGTGTTAAAAAATGTTCAAATACTTTGACACTTGCGGAAAAAAAGCTTTAATGTGCAATAGCAGCATAATATTTACCTCAAGTGTAGATTAAAGCCAGAGGATGCATTATTTTCAGTTTAACAACTATGAGTTTCTAGTGTTGTTCTATAAGAAAAAGGCTCCTTTGCTGGTACAGAAACCTTTTTGTGATGGTCTGCTCTGCCACAGCCTGCAGCAGCTACATCAAAAACAGCCCCATCTAGGGTTCAGATGCAATCATAGCTTCAAACAGGAAGATCCAGGAAAGCACAGATGGAAGATGACAAACAAGCCATACTTTGTGCAGCTTAAGCAGTCTGTAATGAAAGATGGAAAAGATCTTAAAATCATCTCATTAATCCACTATTTCTTTGTAAAAAAAAAAAATAATAATTGCAGGTTTTACAGAAAAAGTGTGACATGACCAATTCATCATGCTTTCTCCCACTTTACTGGGAAAAATATCATGTTGTGAGTCAGCTGAATGTGGGGGCAGTCCTCTGTTTGGACTTTTGCTTTGCTCCAGGTCCTGTGAGAGTTTCATGCTGCTTTCAGAATACCAGCTTTAGGAGAGGGATGTCCTACAAAGGAGCGCAGAGGCAATAGGTGAAAAGGCGGCGTGGTGATTCCTTAACACACTTTATTCCCACGCCGACTTATATGGACATTTGTTTTATGTAAGTGCGCCTGCAGCAGCCCACGCCACCTTTGCAAATGTGCTCTGAAAAAGCATTTGGCTTTTGAGGCTTTTAAGACAAACGTGTTGTTTATTAGCCTGCATGAAAAGTGCGTTTATTACTTTCACATTAGGTCCAAATGGTTCTGCATGATGAGAAGCACTGGTCTGATAGTTGGAGGTTAAACGGTCTCATGTAGGGCCTGGTTAGATAAGGAACAAACACCTTGTTTTCTTATGTTCTGGAGCAGTCTGGTGTTTTTCTGCTGTTTTTTTTTCCGTCTTCCGTTTATCCAGGTTTCCAGACCAACAACTCATTATTTCTCCGGCTTCCTGTATGCCTCTTGCTGTGATTATGCATTAGGAGGAAGACAGGCTGATAAACAAGGGGTCAAACTCTTTGCAGCTTCCTGTAGTTCATAACAAAACACAAGACCAATTTCTGCTCCAACACTGGGATGGATACGACTAAAATCCATCCTCAATTTAAATTTGAATGGGTCAAAAAACCCACACCTACAAACACAAATATGTTACAGAAATGTAAACAGTTTAGGAAACAATGCCTCAGTAAGATAATAATCCGCATTTCTTTAAATTGATGGCATAAAGAAGAAATGGAAGTGATTGAGTGTAATTGCTTCAAACCACAGAAGCAGGCTAGAATGGAAGTAGTGCTGCTTGGCGGTTGTTGTACAGCGCATAACAAACTATTGTGTTAGTTTCTTCACCACATTGTTCCACAGTGACACATTTCATCCATGCGCATGTGTGAAAAATACAAATGCTGTTGTTGTTACTCATGGTGTCGACGTCAAAAGCCCGCCTGATGACTTCCGTCCAAGCAGCACAGACCGTCATGCAGGTTTTTTGTACTGTCAATACTGTCCCTGATGAATTTCATCTGAAGCTGAGATTTTGTTTTTGTTTTCATTTCTTTTTTACGCAACTGAAGGACAAAAAGGGTTCAGAAATCAAGGAAAATATTTGAAAAACAATACAATAGAATTCCTTTCAGTTGTTTTTTCAATAGAAATGGGAGTGACATAGAGCTCTGAAGAGGCCTATTGTTTAAAAAAATTAGGAAAAGTGTTCTTTTAAAATGTCAAATTTAACATTTAATCCGATTTTTAAACAAATTTTTTCTGCAGGCTGTAAATAAAATTCAGCATTTCTGATACTTTTACATAGTAAACAATCTCACATATATATGTTTGGACAAACGTCTTTGTGTATTATCTTTGATTATCTGAATAAACGTTTTGAGTGTAAGAAAATGAAGAGGTTTATGTCATCACAACACTGCAGTGACTCCTAACTCCCACAGTATTGTGTGTAAACTGGGGAGGAATAGTTAAAAATGCCACGAAAGTAATCATCTCCTCTGTTTTACGCGTCCTGACTCATGCTGTTAGGACAGTCATTCATTTCTTCCCATGTATGTCTTTTCACACGTGGAGCTTTTCTCATGGAATAGCATTACAGCAACAGTCGGACACCCACGTTAGGTTATCCCTATCACACTACGAGAACTACCCAGATCCGCCCACAGTACCCGGAGAGAGACAACCAGGAGCGTGGAGGGAGGGCTGGACGGATAGATGGATGAATGCGGAGAGGGAGGGCTGTCTGTTCCTGTGTGCACAATCTGCATGTGTTTATGAGTGTGTGTTTCCTCAAGACCAGGCAGAAAGAGGAAGTGCGCCCCTCTTGCAGTGCCGCACATGTCTGCAGCTCACCTCACTTTCTATTGGTTGATTTGGAGTGTCGGAATGACCGCATACAGTTTGCCTCATGTTTTATGCACCACTTCAATAACATGTTTAGTGTCCTTTCAAATAAAATAAACATTTAAGGTCACACTAAACAATCGTTGCACGTGTCAAATCAAAGATAAATCGATGCGTAAAGTTGGAGCAATCATTTTTGCCAAACGCACATCTTCCCGTGTTTACTGATGCTGATGCGTCTCATTCTTATTTATCTAAAGAATCTATGTGTGTGTGTGTGCGTGTGTGCGTGCGCGTGTGATTGCGTGCTGCGTCCGCGTGCTGGCACACCTATTCCGCACATCGTCTTTCCGGTTACCTTTGGCTGTGCGTTGATATGTGCGTAGTTGGTGTTCATAATCGTTGGTCTCCGTCTCTCTGCACAGATCCCGCCCCTCCCTTCGGACTCCCGCTCCCTCCCTCCTCCATGCGCTGACACAGTCGTGCGCGCACGCGCACCCAAACACAAGCGCGTCTCCTCCGCACACTCCTCTCCCCCCTCCCTCTCCGTCTCGGTGCTGTCTCATTCATTTCGGTACTCCATCCACGCACTCCAGCTTGGAGCTGGGGGGGCGGGGTTGGATATATACCTCCGCGTGGAGGCCATGAGCTTCACTCAGACTCTGGACCCACTTGCAGTGCAAAGACCACAAGCAAGAAGACTCCGAAGCCGGGAGTAGAAGTACCAACATTTTTTTTCTTGGAGCTTGGAGAGAAGAACGTTTGGTTCTATGGACTGTGCTGGAGCTCCAACGCTGCCGATTTGAACCTCCGCTATCTGCCAGTTCTTCTGGACGTAGCAACTAAACTAAGTTGGTAGTAAACTCTTTGGAGTTTGGTAAGAGTCGCTACATTTTTTCTTTGCTTGTGAGAGTGGACTGCACTGAAACTTGGGACCGACCCGCTTGGGTCGCGGTTGGAACCTGGCGCATCCTTTCGGCAACTCTGCGAAAGTTTTGGCCAGTCAACAGATCTGAAGACTTTGAGTCGAGTCAGACTTTTCAGTAGCTGCTACCCGCGTCCGGAACCGGGACGACCGGTCAGAGAGCCACTGACGAGACTTCAAAGACGCTTCTTTCAAGGTAAAGAAAAGTTGTCATTCCCTCATCTCTGCTGAAACCAAGCGGGGTTTGCATCCCTGCCTTTGGGCTCAAGCAAATACTGAAAGTTTTGAGTCGCTGTCCGTGGTGCTGAAACTCCAAAGCGACTTCAGCAGCGATTTTTTAACTTACTTGCACTGGTTTTTAGCACATTTCTGACCACGTGCGCACTACTATATCTGCCCTAACGTGCTGATGCATACATGTACATACCCTTCATGCACAGTGGATCTGATTTAAATCGGACTTGGTTGTCAGTGAGCTGCAGGAAAAAGCACCTTTCCAGCAGCTCACTGACACCCAAGTCCCATTTCTGAAAAACTTTGTGATCTCAATTCATTTCTATTTGGGTTTGATTTTAAAATTCTGCCCTGATGCAGGTTAATGAAAAAAGCTACAAGTCATTTTCAGAAACTCTTTGGTTTGTTCTGCAGAGCACTAAAGGGCTGCAAATAAGAAGTTTGGATTTACAAAATTTCTTTTAATTATTTTTTATGCGTCACTGATGGAGCATCGAGTGGAGAAGTTGCCTTCACGTGTGTGCCAGTTTGTGCAGCGGACTGGGCAAAAAAAAAAAAACATGAGCCAAATGGGAGTAAAACCTAGTTTCCTTCTAGGACTTTTGCTCAATCAGATGCAGGAAGGAGAAGACTTCTTTTTGCACATGTAGATCTGAAGATTAGTGATTGTTCCACAAATGATTGAGTTTAGAAAAGTTTGGCAGAAATCATAATTTTCATAATTTTCAGCTTCTGATTGATTGTTATCTCTATTTACTCAGAAATTCATTCTTGCTTGAAGGTTATTAGGGGAAAAAATGTCTTAAATCCTTTTGGTTGACAAAATGCTGAATTCCTCAACCACCCGCATCATCCTATCATCCCTCCAGAAACATCTGATTCATATATCATCAACGTTTATATTTCTCAAGCCTGGATTTTGAATGCTCACCATATCGGTGATGACACAGGCTTCTGGCAAATACACCACACACGCTGTGTTCTGCAGAAAATAAGCCCCGTCTCCATAACAACACACCTCCTGCTCTTTACTCTGCAGCTTTTGCACACAAAAAAAAAAAAGAAAGAAAAAAAATGTTGACGACAGCAAGCGGACAAGCAGGAGGAGGGCATCAACAGGTTGGGGAGGGCTGGGTGGGACAGTGTGAGGAGAAAGAGTTCTGCCGCCAAAGCTGGACAGCTCTTTTCACACTGTTGCTCATCAATGCCCATTGATGGAGCTTCCGGTTGTTAGTGGGCGGGAGGGAGGGGGGGGCGCACAAAAGAGTGGTCTTTGCTGCCTTGCTCACAGAGAGGAGAGGAATACTGAGAGGGAAGGAGGGATGTGAGACACATAATTATGAGTCTGCCTGCATGAAAAGTGCAGGTGCTTCTCCCGGTGGCTGTCACTTTATGATGAAATGCAAGCTTTACCTATGCATAGTTATTATTTAATTCTTATTTCAATCTTGACAAATTATAGCAAAGGGGGTGGCAGGCAAAAATGGAGAAAGCATAGAGACATGATGAAGCTAGAAACTTGTCCTAGCTGCATGTGAAAATTGTTGCTGAGCAACAGCATTGACTCCTCAGTCCAGATTCTGAAGAGGATCTGCTAAAGCGCGTGAGCACAGCTCTTCAGCTCGGCAGGTGAAGGTGCTTCAGAGCAACAGTTACCTAAAGATTTGTCGATGCAAAAAATGCAAAGAGACTGACGTAAAAAAAAAAAAAAACATCCAGACAAGACGCTTCAGGGGGAAAAAGGCAGACAAAATGTTTTTGCATGAACATGCACGAATTTATCTTAACATGCAAACAGTTATTGCAACTTTGTGCCCCTTTATGTAACGCAGACACATAAAAAAGCCACTAACATGTTTGTGCAAAGTACATAATTGTGCGAGGACACGGTCTAACCCCTGCTGTTGTTTACTGCTGAATAACAGGAGGAATGCATTGCACAAATAATAAAGTGCCAAACATTAGTGTTGCCAGTGGCGAAGCTTGCATGGACGTCAGACTGACGCACACAGTTCAGTGTGGGGGAGGAAAGAGCAGAAGCTTGGAGATACCAGCTTGCTGTGAAGGACTGTAATTGTACTGCCGCAGCAATTATGTTCCAGAGAACAGAGCATTTAGATCACCAAACGTACCCTGAAGCGCTGTGATGCAGATCAGAGGCAGATCCATTTTGCATAAATATTAGCTCAACCATAAATCCAATTAAGTGACAACTCATGAATACTGTGAGGAACTTGCATTTGAAAGATATCCTTTCCTGCAGACATATGTGGGGGGGGTTTTCTGACAGATTTTTAATTTGTTTATTTATTTTGCTTTTCTGCAGATCCCTCTTATTCAGAAATGACAGATTGTCTGTTGTTCTAAAAACTACGAGTCCATCAGTTTCTTGGAGGGGTTGTGAAGAAAAAAAGATCTGAAAAGAAGTGCAGTAGCTTGCAACAAAGAAGACAAAGAAAAAAAAACGAGTTACAATACCAGATTCCTCGACAACTTTGACCCGATGGCGCGGTCACTCCTCACCGGCCCCTCTGTGGCCCTTGCCCTGCTCTTCTTCGGTTTGACCTCCTGCACCCCCTCAGGCCCAGCCTCTGCGACCTGCGCCACCCTGGAGCAGAGCCGCTTCTTCGGTGTGTTTACTTCAACCACCACCCTGCCCTCAGCGCCGTGCTCCTGGACCCTGCAGAACCCCGATCCCCGCCGGTACACCGTCTACATGAAGATCACCAAGCCCACCGACGCCTGCGCGCCCCGCCAGATCAGAACCTTCCAGTTTGACTCCTTCATTGAGACCTCCCGCACCTACTTGGGCATGGAGAGCTTCGACGAGGTCGTCAGGCTGTGCGATGCTTCCACCACCGTCACCTACCTAGAGTCCAGCAAGCAGTTTCTTCAGATCCGCAAGGTGGCCCCAAGAAACGCCCTCGAGATTCCAGCGGGACAGAGCGACGTCAGTGAGTTCAAGGCTGAGTTTCTGGTGGTGGGGAAGAGGAACCCAAGCATGCCTGCTTGCCAGATGCTGTGCCAGTGGCTGGAGAAGTGCCTGTCAAGTAGCACTCACGATTACCCCTGTGGCATCATGAACACCCCCTGCCAGTGCTGGGAAGCCCCAAAGAGGAAGCCAGGAAGCTGCTACAGGGGTGGTGTCTACGTAGAGAAATGCTCCACCACTTCCAAAGACAACGACCGTGATGCTGAGATTATCAGTAAGTTCTTCGCACACCAGATTTGTGTCTAGAAAATGTGAAAAAAAGTAGAAAACAACAAACCCAGACAGGTTTCATCACAGGGACAAACAAAAACTGCATGTTCTGTTGTGTTTACTGGGTTAAGCATTTATTGAGTGGTGGAGGGATCTTGTAGTTCAAAACCCCACAGCTGTGCAGGTTGCCTCCAGCCTAGACATTGCCTCACATTTCCCAAATGTGTCTGAGGAGCCGCTGGAGGTAATGAGCCGCGTCTGCAAAGCAGCAGCCCAGGCAGCGGCTGTGCAGGGTTCGACCACCAAGTAATGACAAGCAAATCAAAGTTATTAGGGAAGCCAGAGCTCTTTTCCGCCTTAAGTGTCCACACCTTCCGGACCTCACACTCTGAACGCAGGCTAATCTGCTTTGGTGCCCTCAGAGGAGTCAGGGAGGGAGAAGGTGTTTGCAAGTCAGATTGAGAACACAGAATACAAAGACCTGACAGTCAGCCAGCAGGCAGAAAATGAAGAGCTGCACTTTTTGTTGCCATAGCAACCTACCAGTCAGCCCAACATTCTTTTCTACCTTGAGTCCATTCAAGTTGTTAAAAGCAAACAATCCCAATTTCAGATGAAAGATCTATTGACTTTTTTCTCTCAAAGAAACACGTCCTTCTTTATTACCTGCGCATAAATAGAAGAGTTACTCACTTCCTAAACGCTTGAGTTCTTCTTTTGTGGACATTTCTGTGCCCTAAAGTTGCATTATTGGATGGCGTAGCTGTAGACCTCATGCCTTGCTGTCTGTGTCCTGCAGAGGGCTGGGGTGTCTGGGGCCGCTGGTCCGTTTGCAGCCAGGAGTGCGGCGGAGGAGTGCAAGTGCGCAGTCGAAGCTGCCAGCCTGAAAACGCCGTGTGTGAAGGAACGGTTGAGGAAGGTCGTGCCTGCAACCCTCAGGCCTGCATCGGTAAACCCCCCTGATATTAATTTCTCCTAAAACCACATGTGGAGCTAGTAGCAGTAGATTAACAAATTTTTTCTGATTGTTGCAGGCAAAGAGCGCAGCAGGAGCCAGGGTCTGCGGGCCATCATTGGTCTCAAGAGAGACAGCACTGATGGAATCAGCACCACAGCTGTGGACACCCCAGCAGGTGAGATTATTGATCATTTTTTGTTTAAGACAGGTATGTGAAGTAGTGAAAGGTCTAACAACCTTCTCATGTACAACAGATGCTAAGACGGATGAGTGGTCCTCCTGGAGTGCATGCTCGGTTTCTTGCGGGGAGGGCTGGCAGAGCCGGACCCGCCTCTGTGCCACCTCCTCCTTCACCTCTGAGTGTACTGGACCCCTGCGGGAGAACCGAGAATGCAACAACACCGTTGTCTGCCCCGGTGAGTCCCTGACTCCTCTCCGCTGAGGCTTTGACAGAAAATGAAAAAAATCTTAAACACACAATGGAGGGAAAAAAACGATTATTTCCTAATGATGATGATACAAAACTAGCTTTAAAGAAAAAAAACTGATGACAGGAATTGACAAGTTTGTAAAGCATTTCAGAGCTTCTGCAAATTGAACCTGCTGTTAACTGTAGAGCAGACTCAATTTCAGCCCCATCTATTGACAGTTTGCAGGTGATTGCTCCCCCTAGTGGAGAGTTTACAAATGACCCCTGCAGGGAATTCAGAACACTGCTGAACGCTCCCTCACAATGGGCCTTTTGTGTTTCTCTCTGCAGTTGATGGTGCTTGGGATGAGTGGACCCCCTGGAGCTTGTGCTCATCCACGTGTGGCCGTGGTTACCGTGCACGCACCCGCACATGCAAGCAGCCCCAGAATGGAGGACAGCCCTGCAACGGCCCAGAGAAACAAACCAAGTTCTGCAACATCGCTGTATGCCCAGGTGAGGCCTCTAGGGGTTTTTTTTTATGGTTTTACTCAACAAAACGGATTTTCATAAAAATGTAAAACTAAAAGAAATTCTATTAAAAACCTCCTGTCTGTGATACTTCATCAAACTAATTCATATGCAAGAAATAATGAAACACCTGAGATTTCAGTGACAGGTGGAAAGCATGTCTGATTCATCCACATAAAAAAAACTTTTGCTGGTATTAGTCAGAAGTTTTATATCACCATCATCTGCAGTGACTCATGAAGTACTCATGGCCAGTCAGTACATTAGAACTTGAGTTTTTTCTCGTCCTGCCGCCTACCCGCATTGTTCTCCCTAAGTTTACTGGTCATCAATTACCCGCCATTCTTCTGCCTGAACTGAACTCTTCCTCAGACAATGCTTCAGTTTCTGCTCCCTTTTCCATCAGCAGATGTTTCTTTGTACCGCAGGAAAATTACAGGTCATAACGAGAAAAAAATAAAGTAATTACTAAGAGAAAGTGTTTTTAAGAAAAAGTTTAAAAAGAATAATTGTCCTAATGAGGCCAATTTGGGTTTACAGGGGGAAAAAAAGTATTTTATCTTTTTTTAACTTTCAAACAAAATAAGATTTGCTTTCAGCTGCAACAAAACTGATGTTTAATTACCGTTTATCCAAATTAGTAAATTACTAACAAATTATCATTTCATCCAAGTCACTGTCACTGATAAAAGCCACTCAGCTTGGCCAGCCCTTTAAAGCCAGTGAGTGTCAGAAGTTCATTTGTGCAGACTCTCCGAACCCATACCACCCCCTGGCCATCAGCTCAGCCTCAGCCAACTTTTGCTGAGTTTTCCATGTCGATGTGGTTCTAAGTAATCCTCTGCTTCCCTCTAGTGGACGGATCATGGAATGAGTGGTCAGCATGGACCACTTGCTCCTCCACCTGCTCCAACGGCACCATGCAGAGAACCAGAGAGTGCAACGGTCCATCTTATGGGGGCTCAGAATGCCATGGCAGCTGGAAAGAGTCCGCCAACTGCTTTCTCAAGGAGTGTCCAGGTGATTAAAGGCCTATTTTGCATTTTTGAATCACAGATTCGCTTAAAAAGAACTGGTTCAATCCGACCAATCACAGGTGTATATTCATGGTGTAAAATGTTCTCTCGGTAGTCGATGGGCGATGGCATTCATGGAGCTCCTGGGCAGCTGCAGTAAGACATGTGGTGGAGGTATCCAGCAGAGGCAGAGAGTCTGTGAGGGCCCTTTCTTTGGAGGGGAACCTTGCCCTGGTGAAGGTGGAGAGCAGAGGCGCTGCAATGACAAGAGATGCCCCGGTCAGTGGCTCGACATCCAGAAAAAAAACAGCTTTAAAAAGCACAAATGTTTATCTAACGCATGTGTCTTTACCCCGACAGAACCCCATGAAATCTGCCCTGAGCAAAACACTGGCGATGTGGTGTGGAAGAAGACCCCTGCTGGAGACGTGGCTGCTGTCGTCTGCCCTGGAGATGCTAAAGGTACAGCCGGAAAAGCAGTGATGCTACATGATGTTTGATTATTTCATACAAACATTTTTAAACCTCGTTTGGATGATAATAAAATCCCTTTCTTCCCGTTATCAGGCTTGATTCTGCGTCGCTGCACCCTGGACGCTGTAGGACTTGCCTCCTGGGAGAACCCAACTCACACTAAGTGTGTCTCCAGTAAATACGAGAACATCCAGGCACTGGTAAGTCCAGACAAAGTCATAAAAGCCACAACAAAGTTTCATGTCAAGACTTTAAACTAATCTTTTGACTCTGTTACAGTCAAGGGTCTACAACTCCAAAGCCCAGACTAGACAAAGTGTTGACGGTATTGCTGAGGTGATTTCCCGCCTGAGGTTCTCCTCTGATGAAGGAGCAAAGTACAGCGGTGACCTCCTGGCTGTTATGGAAATCTTGAGGAACACCACTGAAATATACAAGGGAACCAGGCTTAGACTGAGCAACGCTGATGTGGAGGTGAGCTCAGGATTCAATTCCATGTTTTCTTGTCATTTTAATCAAAAATAGCATCCTGTGTCAGGCTGCAGGCGTTTTTTTTTCTCACCTCTTTTCTTTTTCCATTTAATGATCTTCAGAACTATGTCCAGACCATCAGCAATCTGCTGAAGGAGGAGCACCGTGACAAATGGGAAGAGGCACAGCTGGTAAGTGATAAGAGGGTGTGGGGTGCATGAAAGAAAAGAGAGAAAAATGAGTCTTTTGTGGGAACATTTCAACAAGGGTTGAGAGCAAGCAAGAAGGACATTGTCAGGGAGTGCGTGAAGTTTGAAGATGGGGTGAAAAAAAAGACTAAGCATTGTTCATTGCTCCAAAATAAGATTGGGCCGGCCATTTGTTGCATAAAAACGGAATAAAATTAGACAAAACCAGAGAAGACGTGTGAGTTTCACTGCAGCATACAGAACTTGATCATTTCTGGGCATCTGTTTGCTAACACTCCCATGACGTTCTTCCAATGTTCTTGTTAAAAAAAAAAAAAACGAGTTTTTCAACAAGAGAAGTAAAGTTTGAGAAGCCTGTAGTCCTCCCATCGCATGCATACATGCATGTACAGGCTGGAACCAGGAGTGTGAGTTACCACGGCAACTGCAACTCTGAATCAGGGAAAAATCGATACTCCCACTTGACAGTCTGTGAATCTCCGTGCCTTCCTACATACTGATGGCCGTTGTGAGGAAACACTGTCAGTACATCGCATGCAAGCGCACACCTTGCGCCCACATCACAGCAGTTCTGCGTCAGAGACACGCAAGTCAGGCAGCCCTCCCTTTTAGCGAAGAGGCGGGAGGACAGGGAAAAGGAGAATGAATCAACTGCATGCCCATGTTTGGTCATCAGGAAGTCCACCGCTGAATTCTCTGAAATAACATGTTTCTGTTTGAAGGAAAACCTCGACTGTGGACCTCCTGCATTGACTCAGACGTGTTAATCAAACTAAAGTGACTCTTGACGTGACTTTTTTTTCCCCCTCTACTTCTGTTTCATCAAATCCAGAGTGGCGCCAACATGAAGGAGTTCCTCCGCCTGGTGGAGGAGTTTGTGAACATGATCGGTATGCAAATGAGCGGCTTTCAGGACATTTATGAAGTCACAGAGAACTTAGGTGAGCTCCGCCGGTCACTTTCTCTGCATGTCTGTTCAGAGGGAATTTGCCATCCATCTTCATGCATGAGCAGCAGATGCATCACTTATCATTCTGACAGGCGGTCAAGTGCAACGCACCCACAAAACTTTAAAATGATCATGCAAAATGCAACAAAGAAAAGACCAAACTTTTTGTTAAATTTTGGGTTTAGATGCATGAAACCAGCATGTTGTCAGACTGATTTATGCCTCTTTTTTTATTAAATTGTAAAATATTGCATTGGCTTTGTTAGGCGTTTAACAAAAAGTAATATTTCTAATTGTTTGTGCCTCTCAGTAATGAGTATCCACAAGCGCCCCACGTCCACAAGCTCCAACTTCACCTTCCCGGTGAAAGGCTGGAGAGGCATGCTAGACTGGGTCAGAACATCTGAGGAGAAGATCTCTGTGTCCCGTGAAGCTCTTTCTTTGAAACAGTCCGGTAAGAACAGAGATTTTTCTAAAAAGATGGACAAATGTGCGTTCTCACGCAGCTGGATCTAAGCAAATGTTCTGTTTTCAGATGGAAATGACGCCTTTGTGACCGGAATTGTCCTCTACAGAAACCTCGGTTCTATCATGCCCTCCCAAAGGTACGGCAGTGAGATTCATCTTCCAGCAAATACTCTGTATAGACACAAGATGGCGCCCTTTCCTGCAGAAGGGCCTCTGTGTTGTTGTATTTGTGGTTTTTACACATTTATGAGGCTGCACACTGATGGTGAGATGTCCTCCTTCCACAGCAACACAACACTGCTCAACTCCAAGGTGGTGACAGTGATCGTCAAGCCCACCCCGAACCTGATGTCCACCCCCGTGGAGATCGAGTTCCCCCACCTCCACAATGTGAGTCTCTAATGATTGCACTAACTAACACCCCCCCCACCACCACCACCACCGTCACCACCCTTTCATGTAGGGTGTCTGCAGTGCACGGATCCTGACATTTTGCTGACATTTGCGGCGACACTTTGACTTTTTTCCATACACTTGTGGCAGTTCAAACCTAGCAAAACTCCCACTCCCACCAAATGGTCACTTGATGATGACGACAATCACACATCATGCAGGATTAGTATCTTCTGCAGAAGCTGTTTTTAGTTTATGCATTACAGAGACGGCTGGAGAGGAGGCAGAGGAAAAAGCTGTTGTATCTCATGCTTCTGCAGCCCACACTGGCGCCTTTTAGCCAGAGATCCCTCAGACTGACTTTTCCATCTGCCTCTCTTTGCAGGACACAGTCAATGAGACGTGCCTCTCCTGGGACGAGAGCGAATCGTAAGTTTTCTTCCTTGTTTTCATTTATGCCCCCCATCAGCTGATCCACCGCTGATTTATGTCCTCATGTGATGGAGCTTTAGGCTTCTTTTATGTCACAGTTAATGACGACTCCACTCAAAGCAGAGATCCTTTTCTCTATGTCAGCCATCAATGACAAGAGAAGGAACAGAGAAAAGCCACAAGCATGATGATGTTCACACCTTGCATGAACTGTCTGGCTTAAAGATTTAAGAAATGACACTGATGATGATCCACCATGGCTTGGGTCGGCAGACACGTCCCTTCGATTTGATCCTGATAGTCTGATGCACACCACCTAAATGGCTTGGACCTAACCATTTAGTCTGAAGTCTATATGATCTCTAAACAAAGCCACAAAATGATCATTTATATTCAGAAAAGAGGATAAGTCAGACATGCGCACATCTTAAACAACCACAGGAGCAAAAATGAATCCAGAGACAAAAATCTAATTAACTCATAGACTTTCAGAGGGAGGCCGATGTGCCTCTGGTCAAATTAGATTCATTTGTGACAGCGGATGTGATTAATGGCACGATAGGGAATGTGGAAATGGCAAAGGAAAAGGCTCTGGCTGACGTTAGACTTTGAGGTCAGTGTTTTTTCTGCTGAAATGCAAATGTTTTGAGAGCGCTCTGGTCACAGGAAGTTGCCCATTAACCAGCATGAGACAGGTGGCAGGAGGAAACAAAAGATATACAGATTTTTATGTTTGCACGAAGGGTTTATTTTCCTCGTGCAACACAGTCAGGCTTGGTTTGATGTCAGTCCAATAAACCATGGTGACGGGTTGGGCCTGCGGCTGGCCTCTCATGACACTCAGAACCTGGCTGGACTTCACTGGCTGTGATGTCTGCTCGTGTTCATAAGTCAGCCTAAGCCTGAGGGTGCAGCTCCTGCTGCAACAGCAAGCACATGCGGGTGGTGTTGCAGTGAAGCCTTTTTTTTTTTTTAATAAAAGGATCACAATGAAGGAACAAGATGTCCTCCAAAAAATATCAAAAGCCCCAGAAAGAAGTGATGCACATCAGTCCAACCATCACTTCTGCTAAGGGACATTTCTAGTAAAAACGGTAGATTGTTCACATTTAAAGGAACGTGTTTTTTTCTAACACCATATTTTTTAAGTTCAATAGAGAATGTAAAGACATGTTTTTTTTTTCTTATTAGAAACTGCGTAATTGAAAGATCCTGTTATCTTTTTTCCATTGATGTTGTTTTACATGAAGGAATGTGACTTGACAGGTTGGTTTGATCTCTCCTCTCCTAACTCTCCTTCCCTGCGCAGCTCTTCTCTGCTCGGGTCTTGGTCTGCGCGGAGCTGCAGAGCGGTGCCCGTTCATTCATTCAGAACCAAATGCGTCTGTGACAGCATCTCCACCTTCGCCATCTTAGCGCGCGTCAACCTGGACTCGGTAAGTCATGTTTTTCTCCTCTATAGGGGCAGAAATGTCCCTCAACTGTTCTGCTAAATCCCCCCCCCCCTCCTCATCCCCCGCGCTCAGTTTGCGAGTGGATGCGGGGTGCGGGAATCAATGGGACTTGTTGTTTTGCGGGAGTGCTGCCCGTCTGCGCGTCTTTGTCTCCGCTATCGGAAAAACTGCAGTTAAAGAAAAGAAAAAATCGTGATGGGCATGAAAAACCATGCGTTTTTACGCACGTCGATGCTGTTTGTTTGCGTTATTCCATAGAGATTTGCGCACAATCAGACACATTTTTGGCTTTATTTCTGTCGATGCCTAAAAAATATTTGCAAGAAAACGAAATTAGCAGAAAATATTATAGGTTTGTCCGCAAAAATCTTTATTGATTTTTTTCATTTGCGCTTGATGATCCAATCGCGCGTCTTTTTTTTCTGCCTCGTGCAGTTTGAATGCGGTCTTGATTGCATTCCCTGATTACCGACACCTGTCATCACGCATCCCTTTACTTCATGCGCATAAACAATGTGTAATTTTCCCCTATAGAATGTGCAGCCCATAGAGCTGCTGGCTGTCCAGTTGCCTGGTAACGGCTTCCGCAGCTCAGACTTGGCCTGGGTGAATTTTGATAACCGAGATGCTGGGTTGGGGTTGGGGGGGGGGGGGGGTTGTTCAGCCTTCTTGTCGAACAAAGAAAATGGTTAGTCTGACCTGGCACCTTTTATTTGCATCAGTGTTCAGACAGATGTGCTGTCTATGTTCAGGAGTTGATCAGCCGCGTGGTTGCCAATCCTTACAGCAGCTCCCATATTTTTATAGGCTGCTCATATTCCCTCCTCTCAGCCTCCCCAGACAGTAAAAGGGTCGTCGAGCCAATCACCTGGTGTGGCAATATCGCTGAATTCTCGATTACATACACAACCTCCTTCCTCTCAGCTATGGAACTAAACTGAAAATGCCAGTGCGGAAAGACCAATAAGAGACTGACATCTGGTTATTGCCCCCCCCCCCCCCGTCCATCCTTTGATGTGGACGTTTTCAATAACATCTTCCAGAACCAAATTCCAGTGAGAGTCCAGCGGCAAAGCTGGAAAGTAGTGAGGCAGATGCTGCAGTGGAAGCAGTAGATGCCCCTGACTTGGCAGCAATTTTTAAATGTTGTCTATTGCTTCCAATAGGTTTTTCCTTTTTCTATCATTTTACTAGTTTTGAATGATTTAGCCAAGGACAAAAAGAAGGCGCGCTTCACATTTAGGTCAAACTGGCTGTCGGAGTGTCACTAAGCAGCCCCCGCGGAACAAGATCCGACCCAGATACAAAGACTAAGAGCGGCGGGATCGGGATGTATTTCCACCAAGTTACACCCCAGAGTTTCTAAAAGCAAAAAGGCGACGCACTGCCCTGCTATCTGCCATCTGTTTTGGGGCTCTTCTGGTGCAGAATTGGAAACTAATTTGCCACACTTAATTAGACTTTGGCTGCCACAGGCTTCACAATCTGTCTTTTGATATGAGAAAAGCCTATGTGGAGCATGAACTGAGATTGAGAAGAACAATCCTCTAAGACTAAAGGTTTCTCTAAAAACACAGACAGGATCAAAGTCATCTGTTTGTGTTGGAACAGATTTCAGTCCCTTTACAAGACATTTCTTTCCAAAGATCTTTCCAAAAATGTTCCATCTCATCAGCAAAGGAGGTGGTGACAGCATGATAGTTTGCTTTTAAGACTCATTAAAGCCTTGAGAGTAGTGCGAAGTCCTAAAATCGTAAGAATCTGGTGTATTTTAAAACACAACAGCGGTCCACAGAATCTCTGGGTCACATGGAAGACAAAGAAACAGCTCGACTGTTGAATCCAGCAGGAAACTCGGTGCGGCATCTGTTTCAAACATGGAATGGCGAGAATCGCTGGCAGCGACAGGCGCTAAGGTGTTTTCAGGGATTAGGAGGTCAGGTGGTGGCAGATAGGTGATAATGGTCCACCTGTTTCTCTTTCAGCGACTGACAAAGAGGTGCTGGTTAGCACTAATGCAAAAAATAAAAAGGCCAAAGTGGTGAGCTACATGTCTAGAAGCTGCTCAGACAAATGACAGAACACATCAGCATATCCTTCTCCCCTCGTTCGCTGACTCAAAAAGCTCAATGGCTGTTTGTTGGTTCTCCGTTCCATCTTTTTGACATGTTCACCTTGGGGTCACCTTGCCTGAGCGCTGGCCTGATTGTGCCATTCAGTGGTTTGCCCACAGGGAGCTGTCTGCAGCTCCTGATAGCGCACATCCAGAGGCTTCCTGTTCTTTGTGCGCCTCTCGTTGTTTGCTTGTGCTCGGTGATTGTCTGTGGGATCATTTCTAAGGGGCAACGTTTCGTTTTGTCTCCCCCTCTGCAGATCATGGACAAGGCTCTGCTCCCGTCTGTGACTCTCATCGTCGGCTGTGGGGTCTCCTCTCTCACCCTGCTGCTCCTCATCATCATCTATGTCTCAGTGTGGAAGTAAGTAACCCTACCAGCACAGTCCAACAACACTGTCTTCAAATGGATGCCACTTCTTTATGCTCTTTCCTAAAACTTTCTACCTTTATTTTTCAGGTACATTCGCTCCGAGCGCTCAGTCATCCTCATCAACTTTTGCCTCTCCATTATTTGCTCCAATGCCCTCATTCTTGTCGGTCAAACTCAGGCTCGCAACAAGGTAAGACGGCCTTTCTGCTCAGCCTCTACCTACAAACTCTTAGGACCTAATCTCCAATGCTGAATCAGATTCCTCATCTTCATCTTCTCCGTGGATCTTGCAGGTGGTGTGCACTCTGGTAGCTGCCCTTCTACACTTCTTCTTCCTCTCATCTTTCTGCTGGGTGCTGACAGAAGCTTGGCAGTCCTACATGGCTGTCACTGGTCGTCTTCGCAACCGCATTATCCGCAAGCGCTTCTTGTGCTTGGGTTGGGGTAAGAGCGCTCATCTTTATCTTTTTTTTGCACAGATGAACTTCTCATGTGTTTTAATTCTGCAGGCTCTAACTGCATCCAATGTTTTCTGCCTTGCAGGACTTCCCGCCCTGGTTGTTGCCGTTTCCGTTGGTTTCACTAAAGCGAAGGGATACGGAACCGTCAACTAGTAAGTCCAGAGAAGACTGAGGCTTCTCTTTATTAACATCTATGAATGTAAGCACTAATATCATGCTTGTCTTCTCTCAGCTGCTGGTTGTCTCTTGAGGGGGGGCTCCTTTACTCCTTCGTCGGCCCCGCTGCAGCCGTAGTTTTGGTTCGTATTTTAATTTGTGGCCCCTAATCGATGTATTTTCCATCATAGCATTGTCTGATCAATACGTTTGGCTCCAAACAGGTGAACATGGTCATTGGTATTTTGGTCTTCAACAAGCTTGTGTCCAAGGACGGCATCACCGATGTGAAACTCAAAGAGAGAGCTGGGTAAGACCGGTTGATCTTCAGGAAAACGCTTTGGTCCAGAGCTTTAAACAGACGTTTGCATCAACCTGCTGTTCTCTCCTCCTCCTGCAGGGCATCGCTGTGGAGTTCTTGCGTGGTTCTGCCCCTTCTGGCACTCACCTGGATGTCTGCTGTCCTGGCCATAACCGACCGTCGCTCCGCCCTCTTTCAGATTCTCTTTGCTGTCTTTGACTCTTGGAAGGGTTCATCATCGTCATGGTGCACTGCATCCTGCGCAGAGAGGTGAAAATCCAATTTGACCTGATCAAAAAATAAGGATTAGGATCAAACTTGGCTAGTTTGCGTCCAATTAGGCAAATAACATTGACAAAACCCCAAATTCTCTGTCTGCCTTTTAGGTTCAGGATGCTGTGAAGTGCAGAGTAGTTGACCGCAAGGATGATGGAAATGGAGACTCTGGCAGTTCCCTTCACAACGGCCAACCCCAGCATATGGTAGATTTCTTGGCTTTTTGCCTTTTTTATTGTTTTGAGTGCTTCTTAATAGATCCCTAAATTATTATATGCATGCATTAAGCACTGATGGAATGTTTTTGTTCCTTCACCAGCCGTCTGATAATGAAAAAGATGGAGATTCAAGCAGACAAGGTAAGCTTTTTCTCCAGCAAGCTTCTCCATCCTATACTTAAATGTTTTCCATTTGCATTTCAATTTCTGTGAGGCCAAGCACTTAGAAAAGACATTCAATTTATTGAGCTCTTGAGACGAAGCACTGTACTTTGGTTTTAACTCCTTTTCTTGATTTTTTTTCTTCATAAAGGAATGAAGAGTTCCTCTGAAGAGAAGATGTCTCTCCCTCAGCTGCCACTCCCCATGGGCCCCAACTTCCACACTCTGCCGTTGAAGGGCAGCCACATGCAGGCAGTTCCTGAGTACTCCAGCCACACCCTCACCCTAAAGAGAGAGAAGAGCCACCTGCCTGGAGGAATTGACCCTTCCTCCGGGAAGCCCGTCTACGTCTGTGAGGGGGAGCTCTTCCAGCAGCTGGACGCAGACCTGGCTCGGGTGCAGGGCGAGGGCAGCCTCTCAGACGGCAGCGGTTATATCCTCATGCCCAACACCACCTCCACCTTGAGATCCAAGCCCAAAGATGACCCCACAAAGTACAACATGGAGCAGCTGCCCCAGGCTAGACTCATGCACCTGGGCGGCCCCTTCGCTGAGCCACAAGCTGCCTTCGGGATGGCGTCGGTCCCTCCCGACCAGGTCAGCGTGTCCTTTTCAGAGAGGGACTCGCCCATCCAGAACATCCACAACATGTCCAGCGAGTCTCACATCACCCACAGCAGCCTGGAGAACACATTTGAGTCTATGAACTCCATGATGTCCAAGAGTGAAACCATCTCCACGTTGTCCATGAGCTCCTTGGAGGTACAAAAAGATGGATTGTCTGATTTGTTTAATGTCCGTCTTGGTTTCATTCATCAAACTCAACCTGCTTCCTTTGATCTTTTGCTTCACAGAGACAGAAATCTCGTTATGCAGAGCTGGACTTCGAGGTAACGACTGTTCATTCAGCACCTCCTTTCTTTAAATAAAATTGAATGCATATTATCTTATGTAATTTAGAGCAAACTTTAATGTAAAGTTTGTTTTTTCTAATTTAGAAAATAATGCACACAAAGAAACGCCACCAGAACATGTTCCAGGACCTTAACAGGAAGCTACATCACGCTGAGAAAGACAGAGAATCTCCTGCCTCTGACAGCAAGGTAATCATTGGGATTTTCCACTCACCACCCATTTCCATTCACATTCATTATTTGAGATGGGGGAGGAAATGAAGAGTAATAAAAACAAACCTATAAAGCAAAAAAAAAATAATAAAAAGCTACACAAAAAAATGACCTTAAAAAGGGAAACAGTGCATCTGTACCTGGAGGTCACTTTGAATAAGGATGTATTTTCTTCCTTCCTTCTTACAGTCTGTGAGATGGAGTGTGTCTTCAGGAGGAAGTGACAAAACGAACCACAGCGTGAGTGTTTATATACAAACTCACAATCTCAGAATGTATGCTCAGTAGACAAGACACACTGTCAAGTCAGATCATCAGGGAACACGCCTCAAGGAAGTCATTTGCCCAAATGGCAGAAATGAGTCTCATTACCAGAAAATCACCTCAGATGAATCTCATTTCATTTTGATTAAATCAGGAATTGCTCGGGGCAGAGCGTGGCATCTGAGCTAAACCGCCTTCTTCTTCTGCCCCAACAGGACAAACAGCAGGCTCCACTGGAGAGGCCCTGGGAGGGAGTCCGGGGGATACCACAGTCACCCCCTGCATGGGTGCGCAAAGACCTGGAGCCCCTAGCCGCCTCGCCTTTGGAGCTGCACTCTGTGGAGTGGGAGAAGACCAGCACCACCATCCCCCTGGTGGGACAGGACATTATTGACCTCCAAACAGAGGTCTGAGGAGAAAGAGAAGGGGTCAAGCGCAGTGACCTGATTTCACCTCAGTCACCTCTTTGGTTTCAGAATGGGATCCTGAATGGATAAAGTAAAGAGAGCCACAAAGAGGGAAGATAAAAAGTAGGTCCCAGAATCCATGTCTTCAAAGCAAGAAGGAATGACGGAGAGGAGAGGTTAGCGAAGGGATGTTAAATGTAGCTTCTCTGTGTGGACACTTCTCATAGTGCTCTTAAGGTCTAAAGGGTTGGTGGTGTCCACGGACCAGGACCGTCTGTGGTTCCACAACCGCTTCACTGGGAGTTTCCTGAGCCCTGCAGCCTGGGCTTCAGAAGACATGGTCGGCATGTTAGTGCTTCTATTTTCCTTCAACTGAAATGTGGAGAAAATTAAAACTTTGAAAATGGCGCGTCCTCCCTGCTTGTTGTGGGGGGGGGCTCCGCCAGGACTCCCAGCTGCTCTTCCGGCAGCGACGTTACCTTCCAAAAACAAGTCAAGGCTAGAAATTATGAAAGGACCAGTTACGTGTTTCAATGCTGTGCATTTTCTTTGGACTAGGCACACACATTTTGTTTTTGTGCAGTGAAACTTTAATTTCTTTGGTTTTATTTTGGCGGTTTGTGTTTGTTAGTTCTGCTTTACACCAGCGTGAGCCGCTCCAGTGACAAGAACCTGTCTGGAGGTCGGGCTGATGATACATCTCTGTTGTAATCACAAATATTATCCTTACCAGTGTTGGGAAACTAAACCCTCATTTTTAGGTGTTTTTATTTTTCCCCTCATAATTTTTTTTGGACTATAACCTGCAACAGAACTCTCCAAAAACGTGCATCTCTAATGCGTTGTGAGCCCATGTAGACTGCATCGGGAAAAACAGACGGCGTGCTGATGGAGGTGATGGTGGTGCTTTCTTCGAGCTTCTCCGCCAAACACCAGCACCACGAGGAACACAGACTCTTACACAGAAAGAGCAGTGCACTCTGGGAAAAGCTGGATTAAAAGCTACGGAACCCCCCAACCCCTACCCCCCAGCTGCAACAAGATGCAGGCTCTTCCGTGCTACACTTTCAAAGGGTCAGAGAGGCCGTTCGTCATCAATTGTTTCTCAGCCTTGCAGGACTCTTGGACAGAACAGAGGGTCCCATCAGGGCCTTAAGACTTCAACACGTTTGTGTTTTCAGCCATCAGTGTGAAATAGTGCAATATTGATGGGTGCTTGATGCTCAAGCAAGACAGATATTATGTTTTCGGCAGAGTTTTTCTTAGAAAAAAAAAACACTTTTATACCATCTTCCTCATATTTAAAGAGAATATAGATGCTTTATGATAATATTGTATTACAAATCTGTACTAGTAATTCAAGGAATTCATTCACTAGATACATTGTTCGCACAAGTCTCCATATTTGGAGCACTCTATGACAGGTAGATAATTGTATTTCAAAAAAGATTTTATAGAATGAATAATAACGTACAATTATCTCTTAATTGTTCTTCAGGATACTTGTTATTACTCTGAGCTCTACAGCAACGGGTAATAGAACCTCTTGTCTTCTGTAATGGTGTGTTACTGTAACTCAGCAGTATGTACAACCAGCCAGTCCCCCCGCCCCTCTTAGATCCCCCCACAGGTCTTCTCATAGTGCGAGTTACTCGAATGGAACACACATTTGTGATTTCTTGTCACAACATTGTTTTTTATGTTGCGTTTACCTCCTGTACATGTACAGTTTTCACAGCACAAAATGAATGTGACTTATTTTTAATAAAAACAAAACAGTATACAATTAACTGGAAGTGTGGGACTGTTTTTCATCAAGATGCTCAACAACATTTGCCATAACCAGAGCTGGAGCTCCTTCAGAGTCTAAAGAACGGTTCGGACATCAGGGTCATCAGGGGCAATGGAAAATGGGGGCAATTACCATAACAATGGTGAGTAATTAACATCACCCAGTGAGGGTCCTTGGGCAAGACCCTTTACGCTACTGTCTACCTCACAACATGAGAGACAATGAACCACATGTCCGGCTCAGGCATCGCCCGACCAAACAAGGTCTGCGTCAGATGCTGGGGGACCAGAGCACCCTGATGGAAAGTGGGCTACTGGAACAACACGGAAATGGACTAGATGTGAGAGCAAGGTTCTGTTAGAATGCTACTACTCAAGTAATCCCACCCAGAGGGGTTACATGCAGAGAATGTGGAATGAATGGATGCTTCAAAACCCACAATCAAGGCTAACTGCCAAACAACTGGTAGCCCAATGCTCGAACATTGGGCTACCAGTGTTGGCAATACCATGGGAGAGCTAGAACAACAGGTCAGAGAGAAGGCTATACCACACTCCCACCCTGACATTGGGTATAGAGACTCCAGGCGAGCCAAAAACCAACTCCTGGTCGACAGAACAGTCGCTTAAGACTGCAGGTCACGACACACCAACCTGTGCACACCCTGGATTGATTACAAGAAAGCCTATGACTCAATGCCACACACATGGATCACTGAATGCTTGGAGGTGTACAACATCAACAGGACTCTAAGAGCCTTCATAGGAAACTCAATGAAGCTGTGGAAAACCATCCTTGAAGCCAATGGCAAGCCACTTACACAAGTGTCCATCAAATGTGGGATATATCAAGGTGATGCTCTGTCCCCACTGCTGTTCTGCATAGGTCTGAACCCCCTCAGCCGAATAAGCAACAAGACTGGCTATGGATACCGACTCAGAAATGGGGCCAACATCAGTCACCTTCCTCTACATGGATGACATTAAGCTATATGCTAAGAGCAAGCGTGACGTTGATTCCCTGATCCACACCACCAGGATCTACAGTACTAACATTTGGACGTGATTCAGGCTCGAGAAATGTAGCCGGATGGTGACAGAGAGGCAAGGTAGTCCACACAGGAGGGGTCTCACTCCCAGAAGGGACAATAGCAGACATTGAGGACAGTTACAAGTACCTTGGAATTCCGCAGACAAATGGCAACCTGGAGCAGGCAACAAGGAAAGCTGCAACAGCTAAATACCTCCAATGAGTAAGGCAAGTCCCGAGAAGCCAGCTCAATGGCAAAAATAAGACCTGGGCAATAAACAGCTACGCACTGCCAGTTATCAGATACCCTGCAGGAATAATAAGATGGCTAAAGGAAGAGATACAGACCATGGATGTTAAAACACGAAAGATCCTCACCATGCATGGAGGGTTCCATCCCAAATCCAGCACCCTGAGACTGTATGCTAGCCGCAAGGAAGGAGGCCGAGGACTAGTGAGCGTAGAAGCCACTATCCAGGATGAAACATCCAAGATGCATGAGTACATCAAGCTCAAGGCCCAAACTGACAGTGTGCTCAGTGAATGTCTCAGGCAAAGGAGAGCAGAGTTATGCATGAAACATCTCATGGATGCACTGAGAAGCATCCTCAGTGATGTATCCTGAGGTCATCGGGTGTTTCGGGTCTCACAACATCATACACCCTCACCCAGGCGACCCAGCCGGGGTTGATCAGACCCCGACTTGCGTCCCAGTAGCAGTCCACGGATCAGCCCTCTTGATCCACGACCACCTCATAGCCTTCTCTGCGGCTTCGCTCACGGATTTAATGGCCCTCTTTTTGGCCACCCGTGATGCCTAATTGGCAGAGGACTTCACAAAGGGAATGTCCCGCAAAGCCTCTACAGCCAACTTCTACAGGTTCATAGATCATAGTTCATAGTTCATAGTTCATAGGTTTTCCAGCCTCTTTCCCTGCACCCCTCAACCAGTTCCTGGTACTTAGCGCGTTTCCTCTCGTTTGCTTCCTCCATACGCTCTTCCCAGGGCACCGTGAGTTCCAGCATGATCAGGTGTTTTGAAATCTCAGAGATTAATATCATGTCTGGGCGGAGATTTGTACTGACAATGTGCTGAGGGAACCTTAGCTGTTTTTCTAGGTTGACCTGCAGCTGCCAGTCCGAGGCTTTGTGGAGGAGGCCTGTTGTTAATTGTAGCCGTGCCTTAGGTTTCTCTCCAGCTTTGATCAGGGGTACTGCCTTCTTTGGAGCGCTGTGGTTTTTGCTGGCTTTTATGGCTGAGGCTAAATTTTCAGCAAGTACTTTAAGCACCTGGTCGTGGCGCCAGCGGTAGCGACCATCAGCCAGAGCCCATGGGCAGCTGCTGGGGAGATGTTCTAAAGAGCCACTACCTGAACAAAGAAGGCAGGATGGTGTTTTGCTCTTCCCCCAGACAGAGGATACAGTGCTGGAGGACAGATCCTCATGGGAGGACAAACCCCTGCATGGGATGTACCACCGGACCATAACTGAAGTGGCTGATATCAAGAAGTCCTACCAATGGCTAGAAAGGGCTGACCTACAAGACAGCACTGAAGCGCTCATCCTGGCAGCTCAGGAACAAGCCCTGAGCACCAGAGCGATAGAGGCTCAGATCTACCACACCAGACAAGACCCAAGGTGTAGGCTGTGCAAAGAGGCACCTGAAACAATCCAGCACAGAACTGCAGGGTGTAAGATGTTTTCAGGGAAAGCATACATGGAGCGCCACAATCAAGTGGCTGGAATAATATACAGGAACATGTGTGCAGAATATGAACTGGTGACCCCAAGGTCAAAATGGGAAACACCCCCGAAGGTGGTAGAGAATGAAAGGACGAAGATCCTGTGGGACTTCCAGATCCAGACTGATAGGATGGTAATGGCAAACCAACCAGACATTGTAGTGGTGGATAAAGAACAGAAGAAAGCCGTAAACATGAAAAACTGGAGAAATACCAGGGACTCAGAGAAGAACTGGAGAAAGCCTGGAAAGTGAAGGTGACAGTGGTGCCTGTGGTAATTGGAACACTCGGGGCAGTAACCCCCAAGCTGGAGGAGTGGCTACAACAGATACCTAGAAAGACCTCAGATCTCTCAGTCCAGAAAAGTGCAGTGCTAGGAACAGCTAAGATAATAATAATAATAATAATAATGGATTGGATTTATCTGCGCTTTTCAAGACACCCAAAGCGCTTACATTATGTTCATTATTCATTCACTCCTCATTCATACTTGGTGATGGTAACTACTGATGTAGCCACAGCTGCCCTGGGGCAGACTGACAGATACTGAAGATACTGTGCAGGACCCTCAAGCTCCCAGGCCTCTGGTAGAGGACCCGAGCTATATATATATATATATATATATATATATATATATATATATATATATATATATATATATATATATATATAATATATATATATATATATATATATATATATAATGATAATAATATATATATAATGATTCATAGGTTAATTGGTCACTCTAAATTGTCCATAGGTGTGAGTGTAAGAGTGAATGGGTGTGTGATTGTGGACACTCTACCCTGCGACAGACTGGCGACCTGTCCAGGGCATCCCCTGCCTTCACCCACAAGTGGCCGGGATAGGCTCCGGCACCCCCGTGACCCCAAAAGGGAACAAATGGAATAAAAAATGAATGGAAAAAAAAGGGTTACATGAGGCAGAGTGAGCTAGGCCAGCGGGGGGCCAACGTTTTGACTCGTGGGCCAAAAAGGGTTCTAAAATTTGACAGAAGGGCTGGACCAGGAATGTTTTGGTAGCCCAACCCAACTCTTATAATGGAATTTGGATAAAAACATGCTGAAATTATGATTTAAAATTGATGTATACATTTTAAAACAGAACGATTTGGAGGTTTTAATCGGCTCCAGTGGTTGCACCAATAGGTTGATAATGTCCCTGCTCTTTGAAGGGACAACATCTCTCCAAGTGCCAGCAAATCCAGCCAGACTTAACAGCGTGCTGTATAGGCCCGAGGAAGACCTGAATATAGGTCAAAACGTTGCCGCTGGAGCACGCTAGTTTTGTTTTATTGAATACCTCTCTTTTTTCTCCTTTTTTATTTTTTTACTTTTTTTTCTACACATTTTCTTATGTTCTTTTTTTCACAAAATAAAAAACACACAAACTATAAAAACAAACAAACATAGTTTTCATTTTCTTCTTATTAAATTAGAATAACAAAGGCTAAAAATAATAATAATAATAATAATAATAACATGGAGGGTGACTGGATACTTGTTCATCCACAGAGGAGAAGGAAACAGACCTTCCAACAGAGACGAGGTAATGTTGCCCACTTATGGCATTGCCCAACTTCCCCGGAAGAGGGGCCAGAACCCTTTAACCTAACCACTAACCCACTCTAACCTTAAAACTTACAAAATCACCCAACAAATAATCACTGACACTATCTATATATTATTTTAGGGAAAATCATTTTTTGGGATTTTATCATAGGGGTTTAAAATGTTCAAATAATTGTTTTTTTTTTCATGAATTCCTTGATGTAGTGGGATTTAGTGGGTTAAATAATCTTTTAAGTACCTATAAATACATATGATAAATAATTACTAAAGGATTTGAAAATGGAAAAGCGAGATGTGTGAGTCTTGCCACATGAAAGCCCTCTTCCCTCTAAATATAGACGTGAGCTGAACGTACATCTCTGAAGATGATAAAAGTCAAATCTACCTGTATTCTAATTTTATCCTGCTTTTTTAAGGGAGGAAAATCACAGAAGAAAAAATATATTTGAAGTTCAATAATGAGAAAACAAATTTGACAGGCGTAGTGACATAAAAACTAAAAGAAGAGCATAAATTTAGCTTTGCTTTTAGCCTTTTTTCCTTCCTGTCTTCTTTATAGTTTGTAGTTTTTTTCCCCTAATTTAACTATGTAAAGCAAAATGACAATCACATCATTTTTGCTTCTTTTCTAAGGTCACCTGGAGAGCAGAGAGGCCTCTGAGCAAACGCTGATTTACCATAGGTGTCACTTTCACTGCATTTCAATGTTCGCCAACGCCTCACATCATGTGGGCCATTTTCTCACAGCCCCACTTTTTTTCCTTCTCTTGCTTCCCAGAACATTTTGTGCTAATTTATTTTCCCACTGCAAGTCATCAGTGTGAAAATCTGTGCAGCCCACTAACGTCGATGACTGGTGGAGCTAATGTTAGGGAAAATTTACAGTTTCTCAGTAATGTGGCTTAGGGTTTCTATTTCTTTCGCTGTTTGTGCCACAGTTTGTCGCAATCAGTAAAGAAGATTGGCCAATAAACGAGCAGGAAGGTATAAAAATGGCACAAAATCATTTGGAGGAGCGTAATTTGTGGGCATACCCTGCCTTCTGACTGACAACAACCTTGACAGATTGGATGTTTGCACCTCTGCATTACCATGTAGGCGTAAACTGAAGGGACTGCCAGTGAAACACTCACTAAACAGCTTAAGGAGAAAAGACCAACAGCTGCTGATTGCATTTTTTCCTCTCATTTCTCTCTCAGTTGATCTATGAAAACCAGTATGGCTGCAATTAGTAAATGCAGATCATGTCTGTTTGCCTCAAAAACCAAATCACATCATACAGACCCCAGCTCTTGCTTGCTTTGGTTTCTTCTTATTTTGAAGGCATAGGCCCCCAGGTAGTCAGAACTAACTACGGTGAAAATAAAACCCACAATGGATGCCAGGTCTCAAGAGAATAAAGCTTTTTTCTTTCTTTTTTTGTGTGCACATTTTATATTTGTATTTTTGCACATTTTGAACACCCTTCACTGTTGCACATTGCTGTCATTCTTCTCTTCTTTTTCCTTTTTTTTTTTTGCACTGAACTGCTGTAGCAATTTAATTTCCCCAACGTGGGATCAATAAAGAATATCTTATCTTATCTTATCTTATTCCATCTCCAAAGAGAACATTTTTTTACTTTCACCCAACATAAACTAATTTCACTTTGCTGCCCACCACCAGGTTTAAATCCGGCTCTTGACTGAGGGCTGTTGCCATAGAAACCAAATAGACAGGAGAACTAGATAAGACTTTAAAACTTCCAGAAAATTTGTGTTTTCTCGTGTCTAGTGTCTTACGACCGCTCGATTCAAATTTCAATTTCAAATTCAACTTTATTTATATAGCGCTTTTCATGCTACATAGCATCTCAAAGTGCTTCCCACATTACATGACGTCATCAATAGTCGCCAGTCAGCTTCGTTAGCACATAGCTGCCAGCGCTCGGAAAACACCCAACAATATTCAAAAAGACATCCAAAAGCAAAGAGTCCTTACTTAAATCTGAATTGAAACTTCTGTGCATCAGAGCAGACCCACAGGAAGGCATGAATTTCTCCTCCATCACAAGTTGATCCCCCTACCAGCAGAGAGATACCCAGCCCTAAGTCGCTACGGCTTCTCCCTAAAAAACCACTACACCTCCAAATGCCCCACGGGAGGGTCTCATTGGATCCCCATGTGCAAGCGAAGTTGACATCGCTGGTCACATATGTCACTGTTTGCTCGACACTGGCTCACAAGTTACTACTGTTCCTGTGTCGTTTTACAACAAGCCTCTGTTCCGCCAGCAGTTGAAACCTCTCTGTGAGCTCCTAAACGCAGAGGGTGCCGGAGGGTAAGCCGTTCCCTACCAGGGTTATATTGAACTTACAGTAAGGTTTTCCAGAGACTTTGTTGGTGCTGAGACAGAAGTTTCTATGCTTGCACTTGTTGTTCCTGATTGCCAGTATGAGATTCAGTCTTGAGTATTTTTTTAAATGAACACTGTGGAACTACTCTACGACCAGCACCACCATCACGCCAACTTCCAGCCAGCAACGTATGGTTACCAAGTTGTCCTGGATCTACTCCAGCTAAGATGGGTAGAGAAAGAGTTGTGTGACTACAGCAAAGTACCTGTTGTCATCCCTGAGGACATTTTCGTCATCGAGGGGGCCATTCACACTAATGCGCCTGCTGCAGGCTGCTGTGCGCTAATAGAACATCCAGCTACTCCACTTGCTGGGGCACTTTGTGTCACAAGCTGTCTCATCGTCATCTAGCGCCACACACCGCACAAGGTACCCTCAAGAACGAGTCAGAGTAGGAGGCGTGCATTCCATCTCTGAGCACCATTGCTGAATTTGTGTTGGCTCCTCAAATACTGTCACATGTTCCTTTTGTTACATCGGTTGTAACCACCCAAAGTCTTCAACCAGACTTGGGTGATTCTCCGATCTCTGCTGAATGGAAAGAAAGGATTACAAACAAGATCAATGAAATGCCAGAAGTTTTCTCTCATCATGATCTTAATTTTGTAAAAGACTGATAAAGTAAGACATAGCATCAAGTTGCATGACCAAACTCCATTCAAGCATTGACCAAGACCTACCCACCCACATCATCAAAGCTGTACGGAAACACCAGCAAGACCTTCTACAGGCCGGTAGAGAGTCAGAGTCTCCGTTCGCATGCCCAATTGTTGTTGTGCAAAAGAAAAATTCTGATCGCCGCCTTTGCATCGATTACAGGAAGTTGAACCTGTGCCCTTCCTAAACTGGAAGAAGCTTCAAAGTGGTTCAGCGTCTTGGACCTCAAGTCTGATTACCATCAGATTGAGATGACAGAAGCTGACAAAGAGAAAACAGCATTTGTAACTCTTAGATTTAAATAAAAAAGTATCGTCAACCGGTCCCACAAAACTATTTTGTTTAAATTTGAGAAAGAGTAGATTACTAAAATTTAGCAAACTCTCCTGAATAAGCACTACAGTACACAGTTGTAGTAAGTTTACATAGTGCTATTATGTAAAATGTACTCAACATTCTTGCATTGAATTTATTAATCATAATGTTGAATTTACTCATTATTGCGTTAAATTTAAAAACAATACTGTGATAATATTTGTATTCATTCATCTTCTTCCCATTTATCCCTTCCGGGGTCACGGAGTGGCCGGAGTCTATCCCAGCAACTTGTGGGCGAAATCAGGGGACATCCTGGACAGGTCGCAGGCCCGCAATCACACATTCGCTCTCACATTCACACCTATGAACGATTTAGAGTAACCAATTAACCTATGAAGCATGTTTTTGAACAGTGCAAGCCCCGGAGAAAACCCACAGAGCACAGGTAACAGATAACATGCAAACTCCACACGGTTCAGGTCCCCCAGCCGGGACTTGAACTGGGGACCCTTTTGTTCATTTTACTAAAATCCCCTAAAGTTAACAATACTAAACAATGTAATTGTAAAATTCTTGCCGAATTTTATTGCGTAATGCACATGCGTCAGATGAACGGACAGCTTGTTGGCACAAATGTCTTTTAATGGAAAAATGCATGGCAGACTTAAATCTGAAAAAAGTTCTGTTTTTTTCTGGACAATCTCATTGTTTTTTTCTCAAGCACACTAGAAGAACAGGAAGAGCGTCTGATGCCTGTTCTCCACAGATTGAAGGAACATGGTCTCAAGTTGTCGCTGGAAAAATTTAAATTTTTCAATCCTGGCATTGACCAATCCTGAAAGATCCCTGCTTTGAAATCCTGGCTGATTCCAGGAATGTTAAAAGAGCAAAAGACCTTCCTCGGGTTGGCCGGATATTATAGACTTTTATCTGAGGTTATGGTAAGTCCACTGTATTTAACATGACATCTTTTGCTCATATTGAGTTGCACTTATTCACAAAATTCCTTTTCTGGCTATTAATAATCAGATGTAAACAAGAAAAAAAACTAGCAATTTTTTCAGAAACAGACTCAGAGACTATAAAGTCTAAGAATGTGTTGACTAAAAATGCATAATTGTGCTTTAAGTTGTCATTTATCCAAAGGTTGATTTCAAGTGTATGGTGAAGGGAACGTGTCAACTGGAGATTGAGAGGCTGAGGAATGGCTTAAAATAAACATTTATATTATAACACAAAGAGGTTGTATGAGGCTTTTCTGCAACACAAAAACGCCTTGCGGCCTGGCTCTTTCCCCTGTGAACATGGATAATAAGGCAGCAAATGGACCTTCCTGTAATGTGGCGCTTTTGCCTGTGAAAGGCAGCAGTAGCAGGTGAGGTGGATTACAGCTGTGCGTCTGCGTCATAATGAAATGCCGACACTCTCTTGAGAGCGGTTTCCTGGGGTCTGGTACTTCTTTCATGTAATGCTAACCCCAGGGGCGGACTGGTCTGCTGAAGGTTATATGAATACATCTCTATAACTCATACAAGTGGAAAAGACGTTGTGTTTCTCAAACCCACATGAAGAAAGTTTGGCATAAGGAGTTTGAAACCATTAGAAAATAAAAATAGCTCCCAAAGAGCTTGTATTTATCATGTTTTACTGAGTAGCAAATTGTGAACTTTAATAACCCTTGAGCTATCCTAGGCACTTTACATTGGGAGTGGGGTCATCTAGACCCACTAGACAGTGCGCTGAACCTTTTTTTTTCAATGATTTGTGATCTTCACTGGTGTCCATGGATTACATGAAATCCTCTCCACCTTTATCCACCTTTGTCATGGTAGGGATAACACGTCAATGTAAGGGTGGGGTCATAGGAGAGCACAAGGGATAATATAACTTAAATCAAAGTCATATTTGTAAAAAACATGGAGACAGATGTAAACTATACTTATTTTACAGCAGATACATTCAAATTTCTGTCATGGCACTAGCACTCATCATCATCCATCAAAAGAGACGTCGGCGTCTTCTTCAGGCTGTGGAGCAGAGAACTTCTGACACATGGGAGGAGCTACATATTAAGCCATTTTGGGAAATGGTGATTGGTGATTTTACTGGGGGTCTGTGGATCCAACAATTCCACAGACACACTCAACTTTTGATGAGCTGTGTGACGCTGTGGGACCTCTGTGGCACCCACTGTGCAGCAACAAAGGCCCCCAGTTCCTTTTTTTAGTGACAAAATTACACATTTTTTTGCATTTAGAAATAAATAGAAAAAATTTTCTTTTTTCATAATTGATAGAATATTTTCTAACTTCATATTTAAAAATTCTCATTTTTTAACAGCTGACTCAATAGAGATGTTTTCTTTGATCGATAATAAAAGTTTACCATATTACAGTATTGATCATCTTTTAGGAAGTTTGCATTGAATTTCCAATAACTTTTTCTTTCTGAACTTTCTATTTTTGGAGCTAAATTTATGGAAATCACAAATTGATCCGTGACAGGAGCTGCAGAGATATCTGCATGTAAGATATGACTAAGAACATTCTGAGAAACCTGCCACAAATCTATTCTTAAATTTATTATTGCCATTAGCACGAATCCAGGAAAAAGGTCTTGTATTTGGGTTAAAATGTCTCCAAGCATCTAAAAAGGACGTTATTTAAACAAAATAATTTTCAGATTTGGTTGTATGTGTGCGATCTATATTTTGTGAAGACGTTTCTGAAAATAAAAAGAAAACGAAAGTCACTTGAAAAACAACTGACAAACTAAAACTTCAAGAACTTATCACCACCGAGGAAAGATGCAAGGAACAAGAGGGATATAAAAGGAGGTGGAACTTGCGTATAAAAGGACTAAATGAAAAAGAAAATGAAGACATCAAAGGAACCGTGAACAACATTTTGATCAAAATTGCAACTGGAGTTCCCTGGACGGGCAGGACATGGTGGAGACGGTGCACCCCATCGGAAAAAGAGAAGCACAGCACCCGAGGCGAGTGATCATCCAGTTTGTGAAGAGAAAATGCAGAGATGTGATCCATTCATCCATTCATCCATCAGGGGCACAGTTTTCCCGTTTCTCTTTCTTTCTTTCTCTCTTTCTTTCTTTTAGTATCTTACACCATTTTGTTGGCACTTAACTCCTTCTACAATCTTTCAGCTATTTTAACCATTCAACTATTAAAATGTTCAGCGCTTTCATCTTTTTCCAGCTATGACTTTTGGTCCTTCAAATCCTTGAACTTTTCAAGATATTCCAGGATTTTCCAAGATTTTTTGATTCATTGAAATACATGGGGAATCCTTGAAAACCTTTGCTTCTTTCTACTATTGTAACTTTAACATACTTTTAGCTAGAGACACCATTCAAACTACAAATTGTTTACAAGACTTTAAAGTTTAAATCGATTCCAATTCTTTCAAAAATATGTTTCAGTTTTTAAAATACAAACCTTTAATCTTTGTAGTAATTTCAGCTTTGTAATGGGTTTTAATGGGAGAAGCTTTCAACATTTTAACCAGATTCACCCTGTTTCGGAGCTTCTTATTTTGGCATTCTTTCATCTAGAGACACCATTAAAGCGTTAAAATGCTCACAAGGCTTTGGATTGCAACATATTTTGGTCTTGTGACTATGCAATTTACAGTTTTTTTTTTTCAAATTGACTTCAAACTTTGATTACTTTTCAACAATCTCCCCCGCTTTGGCGCTGTGCTGGTCGACGGAGGAAAAAAGCCTTCAACTTTAACAGGTCTAGAATGTCGATCAATCCCATATATATATATATATATATATATATATATATATATATATATATATATATATATATATATATATATGTTGGCCTTTAAAAAATGTATTTTTTGTCAAGATGTTAGTTTTACATTTCTTTTAAGTCATCAGATGCCAGAGAGCCGCAGAGCCGCAGAATCGCTACAACACAAAATGATCTACTGCACCTGGTTGGTGGCGTCACAGCATGACTTTATTTATGGTCAACCTTAATCATTTCTTTCTTTCTTTTTTTCTGTTTTAGTCAATTATTACCCTTTAAGTTGCATTTTCATTCAGCAATATAGCATTCAACCCTGCATTTTCTTCTGGAAATGCAGCTCCTTCTAGTTTAAAGAGCTTTGATTATTTTCCCACATTCAGGTTCGCAAATGTATTTGGAATTATTCAAACACTTAACTCCTCTTATCTTCATATCATGAAATCAGAGTTTCTTTATACGTTTTCTTCCATGGACAGACTTTTGATTGTTTGAGTTGAACAGGTGAATCTTGGTGGGTGTTGTGATGGGGTGGGATTTCCAGAAGTTCTTGAGGGTGATGAAGGGTCCCCTGACCTTTCCAGTGTGGGTTATAATGTCCATTTCTGGTCTTCAGGATCTTGGTCATCTGAGGGGTGTGGATGTGGAGAGCAACTTGGGAAGCAAAGGAAGCTGAACTTGACGTTTTGCCAATGATGTCAGCTGTGGGAGAACAAGGAAGGGTCATCGGCGATATATGTGTATCCGAGTAAACTAAAACTGTACAAGTTCTCTTTTTTTTAAAACAGAATTTTTAGTGGATCAGTCACACGCCGGCCGGTTCGTTAAATGGGTCAGCTATGTGTTTACTCGCCACCAAGGCTCTTGTGAGTCCGGTAGGTAATGTTTGACACTTTTCTGAAAGACCCTGTATGTGCAGAGTACAAAGGATCCCCTTTATCAACCCTGATGGTCACCATGGCAACTGTGCCAACATCCTGGCAGCTCATGGAGGCCATTAACTCCAGCGTGTTTCAGAAGAGTCAGAGCCGAATGCACATGTAGAGAAATAGAATTTTGAGATGCAAGAAGGAGTTTGTTCTGAAAGACAGTTGATGCACAATTAGTGAAAGTTTATGTTACATTTGCAAACATGAATAAATTTGAAGAAATGGGGAAATTAGGAATTGAAAATGATTGAATCGAATCTAATAATTTTGAGACTGCAGTAAAGTAATTGTACAGATAAAATGCATATTTTTGGAAAATTTAATTATTAAGATCGTTTCTTTCTCATCGTTAAAGAAATGGGAAACAACTATTTTACCCGCATGAATCGATTCCTCAAACTTTTCCTTCTTTTCTGTTTTTATTTCTACATATATTTGCTGTTCAGCACTTTAGCATCTTAGCGATCCATTCCGATGAAAATTGTGTGTTCGGTGTTTTCGACGTTCTTGTGGCGTTTATCTGATAATGGAGGACATATAAAAGGAAAAATTAAGACCAAATTTGCATTTCTGAGTATTTCAAGTCGTTGTGAAATCAGGAGCAGAGCAAGAAATATTTTAGAAAAAGATTGTGTTTCCTGCTCTGCTCCATTCTGATGCATCCACTTATAGACACATCTTAGGAATCTGGATCCAAGCTGTACGGCTGGATAGCTCTGATATTGCTCGCCATTTTTCTTGTACCACTAATGTTTGCTCAGAGGTGAATTTCTGATGAACTCCTGCCGCTCTGCAGAAACTATGTCCTAGAAAACGATTTTTTTTTGGGTTTGATTTTGGCTTCAATCACAGTCCATTTCATCAAAGTTTTCTCCCTCGGATAAAAGAGCAAGACACAGAAATGTGCATGAATGGACTATGTAATAGAAAGGAAACCATTCCGATTTGTATGCAATTATTGTAAAATGTAAACTCTTCAGACTGTTTTATCATTTTTATTTTATTTCATTATTAAACTTTTATTTTTTATTTAATTTTATACAAAAAGCCCATAAGGTTGATTATTAAAAGAGTATGCTTAGAAATGTTGATGTTGCAGCAAGTTCAAAATCAGCCAAACGACTGAGAAGCATTAATCTTCACAGAAGCTGATCTTTCTTTGCAGATAAAATAAAAGTGTGCATAATAGAATCTGTGTGCGTGAAAAAAAATGCATCTTGACTTAAGAAATATCACTCTTGTGTGAGCTGTTAGATGTTGTTTGCATATTTTTCTGATAAAAGGAATAACTGCAAAAAATTAAAGCGGGATTTTATTCATATATACTCGTAAATGGATGACTTCGTGGTGGGGTCATACTGCCACCTGCTGTTTCCCATTGGTAGTGTAATACCTGCACATGGACTGATTAGGAATTTAATCTGTTGTATGAGAAACACATTATGTAAAGAGGGAGATTCAAAAGAGGACCATAAATGTAAATAAATTTGTATTGTTGCCATTTGTGGAGTAGGTTTTTGTCAACATATTTAGACATTTTTAAAGATTTTCTTTTTTTGCACATTTTAACATCTGTTGATGATTGATTTCCCCACAGCGGGATCACAAGGTGTCATGAGCTGAAGTTTTTCTTTCAATGACACTCCTTCCACCGATTGCATCCTTTCCTTTGAATCATTTTCTTCCGTCAGTATTTGCAAACCAAGGATGCTGCACAATACAAGGAGCGTGCGAGCACTTCCACAGCACAGCAGTCATTGGCTGGTTGAACAGCTTGACAGGGTTCTGTACGTCATCACAATAACCCCACACCAACATGGTCCCGTTGACCCTCACCTCTGCTGGATTTAGGTGATGAAGAGCGATTGTGAGCTCACTTTGAACCGATGTGAGCTTTGTCAGACAGTGGGCTGTGGAGGTGGGGTTCTTTCTCAATGGGTCATCGAAATGACTCATCTGTACTGAACACCCACCTCCTCTCCTTGCTGTGGAAAGCCTTCCTTTGTGCTGCTGAGTGTCTCATCCTGAACTTGAGGGACGAGCATCCTTTTTGTCTCTTGTTTATTTTATCTGGAAACTTGAGCAAATCTCCTTCAAACGTAAATTTATCTAAAGGGGGGAAAAAAACATGTTTCTGAGAAATCCGCACTTTGCTGCAGAATGATTGTAACTGTGCAAATACATTTTGATTGAAGTCTCCAAACGATTCCAAATTGTGACAGTGAATGCATCATCTCATTCCACTTCAGATAAGGAAGCAGGAAATTGGATGACCGCTTCCAAGATTCTTCTTCTTAGTCTTTTGGCTGCTTCCTTTAGGAGGCGCCACAGCAAATAATCTGCCTCCACCTAATCTCCTCCTCTGCATCTCCTCACTCACCTCCTCTTTGGTCTTCCTCCAGGCCTCTTTCGTTGCATCTCTAACCTCAGACCCTCTTATCATCCCTGTTTCTCCTCTTTAACCGTCTCCATCTGCTTCTCGCATTGATCTCCAGAACACCATGAACAGGTTCCTCTGATGGGCTTGTTCCTGATTCTAAGCAGTAAACAACATTTATTGCATTATGGTTGATCATTTTCCTGCTTAGAGTACTTTCATTACAACACCAACAGCTGCTTCCACCCATGTGATGAATAAAAGTCACAAAAATAGCCATAGAGCATTAAAAAATAAATATTAAGGTTTAATATTTCATCTTTAACTGGAGCATTTGATGAAATTCTGCAACCTATTTGGGAGTTCGAATGATCAAAAACTAGAGACATCACAGAAGTGCCTCCAGAAAGGTCCAGTTTTGGTCAGAGAGTTTGTTCAGCAGCCTGTGGATGCGTGCTGCTGCAAAAGCTATATTGGCTGTGGACTGCAGGGAAACACATCAAAGCTGAGAATGTCGAGATGATGAATCAACTCGTTAAAAATGCACCGTCTGAAGTTGGCCTTGAGACTTTCACCTTGGATGAGACGGTCAAAAGCAGGCGCTTTGGATAATACCTCACACCTTCTTTCAAGGCTGCGGGCTCCAGCAAAGGGCCGTCCAGGGGTCACAGTGGGACAGTAGTTAAGGGCGTGCTGTGCACCTAGCTGGGGTTTTTTTTGCTCTATTTCTTTCTTATTTCATACTCTGCATGCTGTAGTTTCCTAAAGATCTGCCTTCTGACATGAATGACTGAAGCTGCTGCAACAAATTTATTTTCTCCTCATCAAATCATCTAAAATGATCATTAAAATCAAAAATGGTGAGAACTCACAAAAAGTTTGCATGTTTCAGAGTGAGACACTAAGCTCTGGAGATTTGTCACAAAAATGCACAGATATCCATAAATTCTAAGAAATGTAGACATTTTCACACAGTATCAAGGATCTGAATGAATTTAACTAAAGTTAAGTAAGAATTAAAAAAATGTTTGCAATGCACATTAAGTCAATTCATGTATTTACAAAGTATTAATGACAGAAAATGGTTTTTACACTTTTTTTTTTTTTTAAACAAGTACAGTTTAGATGCCGTGTGCAGACAAGTGACTTTTGGCTCGTGGATAATCCATCAACCAAGATTTAAAGTATTTATTTATTATAGGCAACAGGGAAACGATTTCTCAATATAGTGAAATTCTTACTTTGTTGTCTACTCTGCGCCAACACACATTTGTAAATAAATATAGAAAGATCTAAGTCAGAAATGTAGTAAATGGAGAAAAAACACACACACACACAAAACAGAGACTAAAAAACAGAGAAGTTCAAATACAATAAAAACAGAAATTCTATAAGTAAGCAGTAATCTGGTGTTGTAAAGTCCATGACATGCAATGAGAAACACAACTGCACAAAAACACAGTTTTAATCTTTCCACTGTAATGGATTGGGATTTTTATGCATTTAAAGCACTTTGATTACTCTGTTTACAAATGATGCTATACAAATGAACCTGCCTTGCCTTGCAAGTAGACTGTAGTGTGGCGTGTGATTGCATGAAGGAAGACGTCACATCAGGAACTAGCTTTAAGATTTCTGCTTGGAGACTGAAGGAAGCTTTGTGAACTGCACTGGCGTAAAAGAACCAGATCTATATGTCCACTTCAAGAAACGAGTCATCCGGAAAATCAATCATCCATCCACTATCAGAACCTGCTGAATCCCTTTTGGCGTCGTAGGGTTGCCATAGCTACTGTTGGGGCGAAGGCAGGGGCCATCCTGGACAGCTCACCTGTCTGTTGCAGGGTCACACACTTATATACACACCTAGGGGCAATTCAGAATCACCAATTACCCTATGAAGCAAGTTTTTGGACTGTGGGAAGAAACTAGAGTGCTTGGTGTCACCCACGTTGGGCACATGGGACCCGGGCTGTAGGGGGCGAGAAGTGCTGGGGGTGAGTCGTGGGGGGTTATTATTACATTTCATACAAAGACATTGAAACTGACGCACAGATCGAGTGTTTTAATTGATCTTGGATTTATGAATATGCTATTTGCATAAAAATAAAATGAGATTAATTATGTAAAAAAAAATTTTATGAGATGGAGAATGAGTGATGCCAGTCCATGTTCTTAGCACAGGCGGAAGTCTGAGTCTATGTGGGTGGAAACTAAATTACAATCTTTAGACAGGAGTTTAGTGGAAAAGGCACATGACCAGAATAACTGTACAGCATCTTCAGAGTGTTCATGACAAAAAGAGCAGGTGACATTAATGTCTTTTTGGATTCGTTACAGGTATAGTCTGGACGGGTAGAATTTATGGATTCATTTAAATGAGATTTCTTTCACTTTGTTGGTTAACAAATATTTTGCTGGCAGATTCCAGATCTTTTCTCCACTCCAAAGTGGTATGTTTTCGTGCTCAGCCTGTTTCTTATTTCTCATTGTCTTTCCCCATCAGTTAGGGGGTGGGAGATGTGAAAGAAGCGGGGGGTTGTGTAGGTACGGGGAGGGGGCCCTATTTTTGTTTTTGGTTTTTTTTATTTATTTTTGTGCTTGTTTATTTTAATGTTCATGCTTGTTTTTATTTTATTTATTTTTGTTTTAATGTAAAGCACTCTGTGTTATACTTTTATATGAAAAGTTCTTTGATTGATTGATTGATTGATTGATTGATTGGTTAATTGATTGATTGTACTAAAGTGAGATGAGAGAGAAAACAAAGCAGCGTAGTACCGCCTCTTCGCCGGGTGGGGGCAGCAGCGAGCCTTTGCATGTGCTGCACGTACAAGCCACCAACCCCCACTTTCTACTACAAATTCCCGCAGATTGTTTGACCCACATTCGCTCGGCTGCAGCAGGAGGTGTGGCGCGTCTTCCCTCGTGATTTCAGTAGCGTTGGAGCTCCAGAGCAGCAATGGCGAGACTTCTTCTGAGGGCAAACTTGAGAAGATGCCTGATCTCTCAGAGTCAGACCAGGATGGCATCCGACCAGGTAAAGAGGTCCTCAGGTTAGCATTAGCCGGCTAATGTCCACTGAGTGTGGCCGGACAAAGCCTGCAGGTTTTTTCCCTGCAGCTGTCAGAGGTCACATGTCAGAGGACATATGCTCGCAGCTAAAGCTGCAAAAAAGCTTCTCTAAGAAAGGGCTGCATTATTTTGAAAGACGTGACTTGACTTTGAAAAGCAAATGTGCAAATATTCAGTTTGATTTAAAAAAAAAAAAGGCCAGTTTGCATTCATATTTTAATGTTATTTTAATCAAAATAAATGTAGTGTCAAAGTTTGGGCCAAAAAAAGGTCATAATCTGGAATGAACTGAGCAAAAAATAGGAGATAGTAGTATAAAACTACGTTTTATGTACCAATCTAGATGAGCTGGATCTACGACATGAACTCTACTTATTCTATGGTTTTAAGATCTGCAATCATCATCTCCTTCTCATCGTCCATTGGGTGCCATGAGACCTTTTGCAATTTTCCAATTCCTGTTTTTATATACTCAACTTAATGTATAATAATTTTGATTGGAAATAAATCTGGATCTGTTGATTTTAATGCAGCTTCTTGGAATCAATTTGCATGTAGAATTGTCATGTTTGGGGAATGTAAATAAAGAAGCAAACAAAAAAACCTTTGTTACGCAACAGTTGCCTAATTGAAACAAAAAAAAAAGTCAAGTTTGGTCGTTTTTATGGAAAAGCTACTGCATGTTGGGATCCTATGATGTGCCCTTTGTTCCAGCTTGGTGAGTTGGGCGGAGGAGCAGGGAAAGGTGGAGGTGGAGGAGGCTCCGTGAGGCAGGCAGGAGGTGCTTTTGGAAAGCGAGCGGTTGTGGAGGAGGAGCGGTACTTCAGGTAAGAAATGAAACAGGTTTTTGAGGAAAAGTTCATGCCAGCGTTTTCCCTTTTTGACAGTTTGAGTTTTTGCCTGCAGAAAGAAGGAGATGGAGCTGCTGGAGGTGCTGAGGAGGCATCACTCGGAGGAGATCGAGCACCATAAGAAGGAGATTGAGCGTCTGCAAAAGGAGATCGACCGCCACGTTGGCAAGATTAGAAAACTGAAACATGACGATTGAAGTTTACGCTCACAACTCTGGTAGAAAGTGTAGCAACGTTGAAAACAATGTAAAGATAATTAACTATCTGCTCATTTTGGCAGTTAATGAAGCAACCGATTATCTTTTATATACGTTTCAAAATAAAATGATTAATTTTCTGTTGGTTTATGTTGATTTTCATTTCCACTGTTTATGCCATCTCTCAATATAGGGTTCCTGGTTACAGCTGGACTCATTTTTTGTTTTTATTTTAAGCCTGTTTTGGTGATTATATGGAGTAGTTGTGAACACTTCTTATGGCACAGCTGGAGATGCCCAGTCTCACATGATCTCAGCTGCTAAGCAAAGTCAGATCTGGATAGTCTTTGGATTGTTCTGTAAATGTACCACAAGCGTATGGGGATGGATACGCTCCATCAGACCAAGAAAGGCATCTGCTGCAAAACTGAAGCCAAAACGTTCACAAAGGTCTGTCATTTCAGGCCTTAGATCTGTCTTAGGGATTTACCCATTTAAGAAATTCACTCAAACACTGTAAATACTTTGCTAGCTTGCTAAAGCAAACAGTACAAATGAAGAAACCAAATGATATGGGGAATAATTATTACATGGATTAAATCATTAATCTTTCAACTTTAGTCAAAGTTTACAATCAAACACCCTATCATTTAATCAAAAAATTAATTACTAGAATTTTTTTTAAAGGTTTACAATATATTTCAAGTACTGAAAAAATTGTTAATATGTTGGTTTCTGAGTCACGGTAAGGAGATTGGTTACACTTGTAAACAGTTTTGAAATTTGCATCATTTTAAAACAGATATTGCAAAACGCAAAAATAATGACTGCTGCGGGCCATAATAAAACATAGAATATATTACAGAAGTTATATTTCCATTTTGATGACCCAGTGACACGAGCCAGATTTGCAATCCAACGTTGTTCCGCAGACTCACAGATCTCGCGATGTTTCCCTCAGTGGCGTTGTTCGGGCGAGCCGAGACGAGACCGCTGCCGTCTGGAAAAAATTTGTCGTGTGGTAGACCTAAACATTCTTGGCATTTAGCATTTTCCCAACGCCCGAAAAAACAAGTGTTTCATATTTTTTAAAACATTTTCCAGCTAGTTTTCTAAATCATCCTGGTAAGTCTTGCTAACTACCCGTTTGTGCCTTTTACGGCGCGCGCGTGTGAAATGTGTCTGGTCTGCACGGCGAGGCCTTCGTGTTAGCCCGTTAGCTAGCTAGGACGTATTCTTGTGTACTCCTAAGAATCAACACACATGGAGATCAACACTTCATTTGAACGCGTGGAACGTTTTGGCTCTCATTGATGAATGTTTTTTTTCATTTTGGGCCACGTAAGTATTATCAATGAAAGATGTTAGCTATCGATCAGGCGCCATGTGAAGGGGGCGGTACGGAATAAGCCGTACTTAAAATGTATGAGCGGATCATTTTATTTTGAAAATCAGTTATTAATAACATTGTTTTTGATAATACTGACATCTAGTTGTAACATTTTCGTTCATAAAATCTGTGAGTTAAAAGCCAGATATTCCGTAATTTGATAGCTTGTTTCTGGTATGTCAAGTTGACAGTAGATGAAGTAATAATAAACGTAAAACTGATTTTATTCACGTCTATCTAACAGGAAAATGGCTTCCGCTGAGGTGAATGGTAGTTCGGCCCCAGTAAAGGAAGAAGAGGAGCCTATGGATGTGACTACAACTCACACTGAAAACTACCAGACTCTCATCGATGCAGGGCTTCCCCAGAAAGTGGCTGAAAATCTAGACAACATTTTCCAAACAGGTGGCTGGTTGTTATTACCTTCAAAGCTCCAATGTGTTTGTTGATGTGTTTGGTTTAGCTCACTTTGTCATGATGTATACCCAGGCCTGGTGGCTTATGCAGATCTGGATGAAAGGGCCATTGATGCTCTACGGGAGTTCAATGAGGAGGGAGCTCTAACAGTCCTGCAGCAGTTTAAGGAGAGCGATCTGTCCCATGTGCAGGTATTTACACTCATCCATTATGTGGTCATTAGTACTTGGAAGTTTTTTTTTTAAAAAACAGTTTTCTAAAGTATTATTTGGTTTGTTTAATTGCAGAATAAAAGTGCATTTCTTTGTGGAGTCATGAAGACGTATAGGCAGAGAGAAAAACAAGGCAGTAAGGTACAAGAGTCCACTAAAGGCCCAGATGAGACCAAAATAAAGGTAAACGCTCTGGCTGTTCAGTTTCTTTTGTGGGATAAGTTGAAATGCCAGAATGTTCTGTCTCAGTTACAAAGCTTTTCCCATTTTTGATTGTTTACTTTTCAAGGCTCTCTTGGAGCGAACAGGATACACCCTGGATGTCACCACAGGACAAAGAAAGTATGGAGGCCCCCCACCTGAGGAGATGTTCAAAGGCACACATCCAGGGATTGGAACAGAGGTGGGGGGTTATTTAAAGAAGCGTGATTACACAACCTGTTCTTTAAAGATCCACTCCGATCATCTCTTGATCTATTTTAAAAGTGTTCCCACTGGTCTTTTCATATCATTTGAAAACGATCAAAAACCTGTGTTGTTTTCAAGATTGTAGTTTCCGCAGAGCGACGGGAGTTTAGTAGAAATTCACCTCTTGAGTGGACCGTTGGTGTGAAGCGCCCCCGCCCCCCTTTTCCCTCCCCGTTGCAGAGCGAAGATGACAAATACAATCGTTTTAAAATTTGTCCCCTCCTGATTTACATAGATTTGGAGAAAGAAATACCCAAAAATACAAATTTGAGCTAAATTATCTTCCCCTATTTTAACAGGAAAAGGCCACAAGATCATGTTAAAAACTTCTAATCAGCTTTTTTTGGGCTTAAATCAAATTCTGAGTTTAAAATCGTTCACATACTCATATATGTACGTATACCGGTATATGAAAGAAAGCAGGTAAATAAGAAAATTAAAAATAAATATGGATTGTTACATTAGAAGGGACTTTTTTTTATAGATTTGTGTTTGTTTGTTTTTTCTTTTCATGATTGATTTAGTTTTTGTGTTTTTTCTTAATTTCAGGTGTTTGTAGGAAAAATCCCCAGAGATCTGTATGAAGATGAGCTTGTGCCCCTGTTTGAGTCTGCAGGTCCCATCTGGGACCTGAGGTTAATGATGGACCCCCTTTCTGGTCAAAACAGAGGATACGCTTTCATCACATACTGCAACAAGGACGATGCCCAAAAGGCCGTCAAGCTTGTAAGTTCATTTTGAAATCTCATGGATCCCATCGGATATAAAAGAAAGGGATTTTTATGGAAGAATAGTTTGAGCAAATGTGTGTTTTCTTCTACTGTGTTTCATTACTTTTCAAGTACTTTGCTGTTTTTTTTTTTGTTTTTAGTGTGATAACCATGAAATCCGCCCTGGCAAGTATTTGGGAGTTTGTATATCTGTTGCAAACAACCGGCTGTTTGTTGGATCAATTCCCAAAAACAAGACGAGGGAAAGTATACTGGAAGACTTTGGCAAAGTTACAGGTCTGTTTCAAGTCAATGATTGTATTTAGAAAAACCCTTTGAGTCGGTTGTCTGTCGCTGACGAGTGATGCGGGTTTTCTTTGCAGAGGGTCTTCAGGATGTGATTTTGTATCACCAGCCAGACGATAAGAAGAAGAACCGTGGCTTCTGCTTTCTGGAGTATGAGGACCACAAGTCTGCAGCACAAGCTCGGCGGCGTCTAATGAGTGGGAAGGTGAAGGTTTGGGGCAACCCAGTCACAGTGGAGTGGGCTGACCCTGTAGCTGAACCTGACCCAGAGGTCATGGCAAAGGTTAGCTTTTTCCCTGTTCAGAAATGGAAGTGCCGGTACCTGTAATGATTCTAAGACGTACTCTGCTCTGTCATAGGTGAAGGTGCTTTTTGTAAGGAAGCTGGCAACAGCAGTGACTGAGGAGCTGCTGGAGAAGACCTTCTCACAGTTTGGAAAGCTGGAACGAGTGAAAAAACTCAAAGACTACGCCTTTGTCCACTTTGAAGAAAGGGACGCTGCTGTACAGGTGAGCTCTGCTCCATCAAAACATCCGTGTCTTTTTCTGTTTTTTAATCAACGGGTCGCTTGTTTTTGCTCAGGCGATGGAAGGAATGAATGGGAAAGAACTTGGAGGAGAGGAAATTGAAATAGTTTTGGCAAAGCCCCCCGACAAGAAGAGGAAAGAGCGCCAAGCGGCCCGACAGACCACCAGGAATGCGGGGTGAGACATGTGACCGTTTGACGGCCTCTCGCGGCAGGATTCAGTTCACTCAGACTGTGCTCTTGTCTGTAGATATGAAGACTACTACTACTATACCCCCCCTCGTATGCCGCCCCCAGGTCGGGGCAGGGGCCGCGGTGGCAGAGGGGGCTATGCCTATCCGCCTGATTATTACGGTTATGAAGACTACTATGATGATTACTATGGCTACGACTATCATGACTACCGCGGGGGCTACGAGGACCCTTACTATGGCTACGAAGACGTCTATAGCATGAGGGGCCGCGGCACTCGTCCCAGCAGGGGGGGGCCTCCTCCACCTAGGGCGCGAGGAGCTCCGCCGGCGCGAGGTCGAGGTGGCTACCCTCAAAGAGGACCGCCCCTCGGCGGGCCACGGGGTGGCCGTGGCGGGCGGGGTGCTCCTTTCCAACCCCAAAGGGGGCGCGGTCTTCGCGGTGCTAGGGGCAACCGCGGCGGAAACGTGGGCGGGAAGAGGAAGGCAGATGTGTTTAACCAGCCTGACTCCAAACGCCGCCAGACCAACAACCAGCAGAACTGGGGGTCCCAGCCCATCGCCCAGCAGCCCCTGCAGCAAGGGGCCGACTATTCCGGTAACTATGGTTACAGTAATGACACCATGGAGTTTTCACAGGATTCTTATGGGCAGCAGTGGAAATAGATGCACCAAAAGGCAGTTGGCAACAAAAAAAAAGAGAAACGACAAAAAAAACCCAGGAGATTGGCCTCATTTTTGTTTTTTGATTGACTTTTTACTCTTCATCCATCCTGAGAAAAAAAAAACTGTACATATTTATCATAGAATAACATGGACAGACTGCAGAATTGGCTCAAGATGATTGGCTGGAGTCCTTTTGGCTGAGGAAATTCATGTAACCACTGCGGTTACATTGGGACACGTCTTCAAAAAATCTATTAAAAAAACCCAACTAAACACTTCTGTTACTTTTTGTTCCCGGTCCTTTAAAAACCAACAATGAACATTTGCAGAAAAGCGGACATTCATTCTCAAAAATCGTAAAGAGGACATTAATAATGCTTATTGCCTTGCAGGAAGTTTTTGTCCATGCTCCCCTCCGCTTGTACTCCCTTTATTTGTGGTTTCTCTTAGCTGCTTAGGGACTTGCTTGTAAATAAACGCATATGTTAGAGCTTCTTACGTAATTCTTTTGTTGTTCTTTTTTTGCATTGGTGGAGAAAAGAATCCACAAGAAGGAACGAAATCAAAGTTTTGTATTGTTCAAAGTGTATGCCTAGCATTTCTAGAACTAGATAAATTGTGTTGTTTTTTTATTTTTAAGTGATACCATAACTTTTTTGTTTTTCCTTTAAATTTGCTTCGTAGACTTTGGTTTGGCTTACCTTAAGAGCCATAGGAGTTTGGTCCCTGATGTTCTTTGTATTTATAACTTTTGCGTTTGTTTTGTTTCAATAAAACTCCGCTGAGCATCAGTCGATTGTCAAACACTCAAATTCAATGTTGTTTTTCCACATTTGACTTGATTTGGGAAAAAAAAAAAAATCTGCTTTTTCAAGACTGCAACTAATTTGACATTGTGCTGCTAAACAACTGGACAAGAGAAGATGTATGGATTATGCAGATGGCCAAGCACAGTGTGTTATTCCCTCACCTTTATTTAGAGACCATTAAAGCAGCCAAAATGATCAATCCTGTCAATTACTGATCACAAACCGCTCAGTCTGCCTGCAGATCTACAGTGTTTGTCATCGTCTTTGAAAAAAATGTTCTCAAGAATTTAAGAACGAGAAGGAAAGATCTGATGTTTTTACACTTACATCTACCCCCCCCCTGTTGCAGCCTTTTCTTCCCACAGAGATGTTGAGAACGATGTTTCCTCCCAAACAATCGTGTCTTCACACCCAATTTTATAACGGCTAAAACCAAATTCCAAAAGCAGCGTCGCTCTGCTAGCCACAAGAGTCAAAGCAGCACATTTAACCTGGAACGGATCTGTTTGTATTAAAAAAAAAAACAAACACTTGTTTTACCCCTATTTTTATTATTTTTTTCCCACCTAATCAAGTTGGCCGTCTTTTCTCTCCCTTTGAAGACAGCCAAGGCTCTGGTCGCCCAAAGGATCCAAATTCTGTAGACGTTTGACCCTAGCAGGCAGTAGCTGACATCAGTGTTTACTGGAGCAAACATGGTTTTAGTGTGTACCTGTTGGTGCCATGGTTCTGTCTCTTGTTTCATGTGTCTGTCCTCTTATTCCAACCTACCTAGGTGGAGAAGCATTGAGAGCGGCACCACTAGCATGAGGAACTCACCTGAACGGTACTCAAGGGTGAGCTAGACTTGCACAGAGTACTGTCTCCTCTCCTGTCATCTAATCACTGGAGAACCTCTTAGATATCTTTTTTTTTTTTTTTTGCTTCAGTTACTGTCCTTGAATCAGGCTTGTGTTCCCTCTTTTAATCTGTTGATATTTTATCTTTCCTGTATGCCACAAACGAGAAAAGTCCCAGAAATTGACTGGGGATTTTTTAGAAAATGTTGCACTCTTGTTTTCGTTTAAAGAAGTGGTTCTAAATTTTCATTTGGTAGAAGGTTTCTATAAATGATAAGACAGAAAACACAAATATATGTTTTAAAATATAAAGTGAGAGCAGCCACCTGCCTGCGCACACGCTTGCCACACGTGAGAGGTGGATGTTTTCCCTTTCTTTGCCACTAGAAGCAGCTGCATATTTCCTGTATTTGTTGCAGCTTTTTTCTATTCCTATTAATACATAAAAGGGTATTTAAAAATCGCCATACTGTTAGAAAAATATCTATTTTTTTAATTGAGAACACAAAATCAGGAATGCTTAAGTCATTTTTTAGAAATTGATTGATTTTGGAACAAAGGCTGCTGCTCATAATTGGTTGCTTTTCCTTTTAAGGCCACTAGATGGCAGCACAGGTCGTTCATATTTCACAGAGGGAAGCGTGACATGGAAGACGCAACATAGAATCAGTCTAGCTGTGTGATTTACTTCTGAACTACAGTCAGTCATTGTACTTTACCAGCTTCTCACACCAGAACTGTCTTTATATGTTGCCTCTTGTCACCAGGCAGTAAAGGAGCTGCCCGCATCCATGTGAATGAGTTTACAGATTCGGAAGAGACTTTTTGGTAAGACTGTTCATTATCAAATGATGATTTAGGAATTATGAGCATGTTTGTTTAACAAAGTCCTCTCTTATAATCTATAAGTAGTTGAATCAAAAGGGGGCCTAACCTGAAAGCAGTACAGCAAACCTTAGTGGTCATGCTTTTAGTTTGAAAATCCTGCTGATGCCTGGATGCATTTTGAACAAAGTGTTGGGTTGTTTCTGTCTTGTGTGGCTCTTCTGTAGTTCAGGGTCTTAAAAACGGATCTCCACCAGGTTTCCTTGTAGGATTTCACACCTCACCTGCGCTCAGCAACCTCCTGTCCAGATCACAGGTGAGAAAAACAGTGTTTTACTCTGGGGGAAAAAATATCACTACATATTTGGGTTTTTCTGCCTCTCTGTCACCTGTAAACAGGTGATCTGTGGACTCCTATTGTTCTCATATAATTACTATAATACATGTGTAATTTAAAACTTGCTTTTTGTTTGTTTTTTTATATTGTCATCAGAATAAATGAGTGCAAAAAAACTGGCTTTTGTGTGTTTTTATATTGATAAAACTAACCTAAAGGAATACATCATTACAGAAGGTGTAGCCATACATTCATTTTAAAGGTCTATTAGATTCATGTTTTTTAAATCCTTCAACTATAGTCCGTAAAGCGCAGTTTGGAGCGTTCGACTTGATTGTAATTGGTTTAAATTTGATTTCATTTGAGTCATTTATTTTGAAATTTCCTGCTTTAATTTGTAGTATTGAAACGGGGTTTATCGTTGATAACCGGATTAAATCGTAAGAACTCGAGTAAACTAAAGGTTTTTGGATTATCATAAATAAAGGTCCATCGATCCGTCTCTTTACATTGTCAGCGTGTGTAAATAGTTTGTGTGGTATTTTTCTGCGCAAAGTCCCATTTAAAGAAAGCGAGGCGGTTGTGGCGGTCACGTGACACAGTACGTCACAGGAGCCGGGGTTAAAATGGCGGCGGCCGAAGGAGAGTCCTCTCACAGTGTGTCAGATGAATTATTTCAGAACTTTTACACGGAGGTATGGCGGAATCCTGGCTCACGCGTGTTTTCCGAGCCCCCCCGGGTGGACCGGAACAGCCCGCTGAAGTTAGCTAGTCCGCGGGTTTCTCCAGCGCCACAAACGAGGCCTCGCGGGCTGCTGCAGCAGCTAGCTGCAGGAAGCTAACATGTTACTCTCATTTTCTGGAAACTTCTGGAGATTATCCAGACTTTCTGTTCACAAATGTATTTCCACAGGATTTATTTTTTCGTGCTGCAGTTTTTCGGACACGCCTCTTTCGCGGCTCTGCCTTTAGTTCCCGCGCAGATCAGAAATCCAGAGATTCATTCATTAAAAGCGGCGTGTTGCTGGTAGTAAACAACGCGGTGATCTTTGTCTGTGGCTCAGTGGAGTTGTGTATCTTAACAGGTGAAACAGATAGAGAAGAGAGACTCTGTGTTGACCTCAAAGCAGCAGATTGACAGACTCCTCAGACCCGGATCCTCCTACTTCAACCTCAACCCCTTTGAGGTAAACAGCGCGCGCGCTTTTATTGTTTTATTTATATCTAAATAAACATCCACTCCAGTCCGGTTACAGGCGGATGGGGGACCTAAACAGTGAAATAGCTTTCATTAGAAGCAAGAAAATTACAACGTTAATTTGGTAAATTAAAATAACATTTAATTTGGTAGAATAAGTATGAATATTCTTGTTTATTTTTGCATCAACAGCAGAGCTTTTATTGTGTAAAATAATTAAGCTGTTTTATTTATTTTTTGCAGTTAAAGCTTTGATATTTCATTTATATATAATAAAGTTACAGATTCAGTCCAATTAAGAATGCTGACGTTTGATAGAATTACTGAAATAAAACATACAGGAGTTCAGTAAATATACACACCTGGATGCATTTTGAAACCACAGAAGTCTTATAGCGGCGGATTAATCTTTTTTTTTCCAAGTGTGTTTTTGAATAAAAAGAACTACAGATGTTTTTGTTTTGGGAAATATTAATACATCTTGTGTGTTTTTCAAGTCAGTGGCATTGTATTTTTTTGCTTTTGGATCCTTGTGTTGAAGGTTTGTTTTGTTTTCAGGTTTTGCAGATTGATCCAGAGGCAACAGACGATGAGCTAAAGAAGAGATTCAGAGCAGTAAGGAATCGCTTCCATTGTTTGAATTTCCTCCAGACATGAATTTCTTTATTTTAAATATTTATCTGTTAAATTCTGCAGTTGTCCATATTAGTCCACCCTGACAAAAATCAAGATGATCCCGACAGAGCACAGAAAGCTTTTGAAGGTAAAAGTCTTCTCGTTTATCTTTTATTTTATTTATTTATTTTGCCTAAAAAGCAGCAAAATATTTAACCTGAGGTTGTTTTCCAGCTGTGGACAAAGCTTACAAGCTCCTACTCGATCCAGAACAGAAAAAAAGAGCTTTAGATGTGATCGAGGCCGGAAAAGAATATGTGGAACATAACGTGAGTTCTTCTGTTTGTGAGGAGTCCAACCGAAAAATCTCGGTTCGTAACCGTTTCTGTCCTCGAACAGGTAAAGGAGAAGAAGAAGCAGCTGAAGAAAGACGGGAAATGTCAGGATGTGGAGGAGGACGACCCGGAAATGGTTACAATTCCTTTAAATGTTGGAAAAAATGTCTGTTGGAATCCCAAACGTTGCAGTGAATGATGGGTATTTTTTTCCCCCTCGCCAGTTTAAACAGGCAGTGTACAAACAGACAATGAAGCTGTTCGCAGAGCTGGAGATCAAGAGGAAGGAGAGGGAAGCGAAGGACATGCACGAGCGGTAAACGCATCACGGCTCTCAGAGCAGACGTTTGTGTCCATTTGGCATCTCATCTGTAACGCGGCGGACTCTCCTCACCAGGAAACGAGCTCGAGAGGAAGAGATAGAGGCGGCGGAGAAGGCGAAGCGGGACAGAGAATGGCAGAAAAACTTTGAGGTTTGTGCTTCCCTGCATCTGAAACGCGTCATTTCTAACGTTAAAAACAATCATGTGAACTGAAAATGACTCCAGAAGATCAACCGAGAGGAAAAATGGCACGAGACGCTAGAAAAAGCAAGAGAGAATCATTTTTATGAGGAAGTTTTTTAATTCTCAAGTGTTAAACGAAGCTGACTTGTAGGATAGCACGGCTCATTGGCGCCCCCTGCAGTCACAGTCTAAAATCCTCTTCATCAGTGGTTTCCCAACCGTCTTTAGGTTTAATGTCAGACAATATATTTGGCCTTAGTTGGTGTTTGATTCTGAAGTTGTTAATTTGTAGACGTAGCTTTTTTTATTTTTTTTTAATTATTAAAAAAATCCAAAAAAGGCGACATTAATGGTTTTTTTGTTTAACAATGGAAACTCAATTCAGGCTCAGATTATCTTTTAGGGGGAAAAAGATTGAATATTTTTGTTTATCAAATCCTGATTCATCGTCTATTTCTCCTTAACACCGGGGGAATATTTTCTGTAATGACCTTAAAAGTGCGGCCGAGTTTAGCTTTGCTGCAGGGAAAATATTTAATATCTTTTTTTTTTTTTTTTTTTACAAGTTTAATCAGAAACTTTTCTTCATCCTTTGTCAGGTATTTGCCGCTGTTTTCTTTGGATTTTCTGTGGGATCCGTTAAGATCAAGTTGATTTTCCTTTAAGTGGAGGCTAACAATCAGACGCCAACTTCAGCCTCATGTGACGGATAAATACTACAAAATATAGTTAGTCAGGAAAAGTAGTTATGATAATAATAAACATAAATGCAACTTTATTAGCAGTGTCCTTCTGCTCAGTTGCTGCCTATTATGCAGAGCAGAAACAAATTCTGTCAGCAATGTTCAGATTTCTTTTATTTTGAAGTGGAGCCGTCGTCCTCTGTTTCCTCTTTGGCTCTTTGGGGAAAAAAGGGAAACTTTCCAAAGACGTTTTTATTTTTTATTAGCTTTGATAGCTCGGGGCTTTAGATTTCGAGGTCCGAGCAGCCGCTTTAAGAAGGCAGCAGATGGATTTTATGATTTTGAACCGTACGTCATCGACATGCAACAAACGTCATCATTTTGCGTTGAAGTAGGCGGGAACGAGAACATAAACAACAACCGTGGCAGACGATGCTGCTGAGATCAGTCAGTGGAAGGGAAGCGAGGTCCCTGATTGGATTAATATTTGAGTAATCGCTCCATACAGGCCAAACTCCAGGGCTCTCATCGCAACCGGGCGGTTTTTGAAAAAAAATTCCAGCTAAATGGCCGAGCGTGGTGTTGAACCTTTCCCGCGATGACTTTTTTTTTCTTTCTCCCCTTTCCCACCGTGCTCAGAAGCGCGGGGGACCCGAGGCGATCCTCCTGCTCCTCCCTGTTCTGATCCTTAGATTCTCCCGGATTCTCCAGAACGGCTTAATAAAGAGTCCATAGCATTTATTCTGGGGGAAACCTTCGTTTTTTTACCGTTCTCCTTCCTCTGTAACACACAACATGAATGCACGCCCACACGCCCCCCCCCCCCCCCCCCCATTCTCTATCGCGGCACGCGCTTGCACACGCGCAACTGTTGTATCCACAACAGTGGGTACAGACGATCCCGACTCCATTGCCTTCTTAAAATGAGAAGATTGTAATTGTGCTGCTCCTTCATGAAATAAATGTATTACAAGAGCTCCGCTGTTGACAACACTGTTGTTGACATCATTGTTAAAGGTGGCTCCGCAAACGAGTGACGTCGTTCATTCACCGTTGAGTATTCTTCTGGCTTCTGCGCATGCAGGTCTCGTTGGGGTCGTGTCACGGTCACACTGGAGACCACAAAAGTTCGGATTTACTTGGAAATGTGAACGGTCTTTCAAAAAAATCGGATTTTTTCAAAAAATCCGAATTGAGCATTAAGCCCTGCAGTGTGAACGTAGCCTTAGACACGTGACTTGACTCGCGTCTAGAGGAAGACAGAATCCAGTAGTTTTCCAAAATAAAACGTCCTTCAGAATCGGATAATAAACTAAATGAAAAAATGATACTGTACATATTTGTTTTTCAGAAGTTCCACCTCATTTAGTGGATGATATTTTTATTATATTTACTGTTGAATTGAAAACCTGTGATTTAAGATTTTTTTTTTTTTTTTCTGTGATTAAATGCATCAAATAATCTGATTTCTGTGAAATAATTCTTTCGTGTCGCCGCTCAGGAATCCCGGGACGGACGAGTTGACAGTTGGAGGAACTTCCAGGCGAAAGGAAAGAAGAGCAAAGAGAAAAAGAACCGATCTTTCCTGAAGCCGCCCAAAGTCAAGATGGAGCAGCGGGAATGATGCTGGGAAAACGGGACTTAACTCTAACCCCGCCCCCTCCACCCCTCCGTTCTGTGTGTTCTGGTGTCGTTGGCCGTCCGCATGTTCGCCAAACGTCGGCGTCCTCCTCATCACTAAAGTAGTTTTGTACTTGATCTTGTATATATATATAAACCTGTGAAGCAGAGATCATCCCGCCTCCTGGAAGAAACAGAAGCATCTTCTGCTGAAGAAAAATGTTTTTTTTTTTTATTTGAATAAAACGTCATCTTAAAGTTTCTCTGTATCAGCAAACGTAACAAAGTAAAGCTTGAATGTTTACAATGACTGTCAGACGAACGCGTCTGCAGCTTCTAAATCCCTGAAACAGGACGGTTTGGCAACTCAAACTGGATGTGAAACGTCAGCAGCAGGAGTTCTTGTCCTCAGACGACCCCAGGTCACATGACTTTGCACGGATCTCCTGCAGCAGAGCCGCTGGCGCCGGGACCCCCGGTTCCCCCCGTCAGCCCGTCCAGACTGAGGCCCTGAAAGGCTCCGAAGAAGGACTTGTCCTTCGCGGCCGGCGGCTTCCTGGCAGACGGCGTGTGCTGGAGACGCAGGGACAGCTGGTAAACAGGTGAACGGCGGCAGCGACAAGAGCTCCGCTTGGAAAGTTCACTCACCTTGGGGAGGCAGTGGTGGCTTCTGAAGTGAGTCTTCCTCACGCTCCTCTCGGCGTTCCTCTTGGCCAGGTCGGCCTGCTGACGTTTCCTGCGAGCAGAGAGGCGGTCACGTTGGCGAGGAGCTTATTCCTCTGATCCTCACTAAGTCTGAAGAAGACTCGTGTGAAGCTCAGGACGGCGTCACAGGAGCAGGAACAACCTCTCTTACAGTGGCATTTTCACCATTGAACATCAGACAATTCTATTTTAAGCCCCCCCCCCCCACCCCCTTCTGCCCCATCCACCCTGATCAGAGCTTCATCTGATGGCAGCTTTTCTGTTGGTTTCATCTCCATAGCAACCATTTTATTTTCGGGGCGACCTTTTTTTTAACCATTTCTAATATGGTCATATCATTTTGCTCGACGATTCATGCGTTACATTTTTCACAAAGTTTCAGCAAAAAAAACAAACAAAATGAGCGCAACACGGGAAACGCCACTTTAGTGAGCTCGCCACACTAAAAGGTTAACGGAACTGCAGCGGCGGTCGTCAACTTAAGCTGATGTTGGTGTGTAAAATTTCTTTGTAAAGAAATCTTTTTCCCCATAATGTGGGGAAAATCGCCAAATTTCACACTTTGCCCAAAATATGGCCGTGTGGCCATCCCATAATGACCTCAGAACTTCTTATGGATATCTGGTGTATTTGGGTTTAATTAGTAGACTTTGACCTTTTTGTTTGAGCTCTAACAGAGATTTTAGCCTCATTCAGCGTTTTGTTGTTTTTTGACGGTTTCTCCCACTGGGACGTTTTTTATTTTGGGGGGGTGTCGTGCTCCAAACTCATTTTTACCAGGTACTACACGCGTGCAAATGCTGGCGAGTTTGTGACGGGGGGCGAACGTTTGGGCTCAAAGGCGCAGTAAAGGGAGAGGGTCGCGATGACATCATCCGCTCCTCACCGTTCTTTCTTCAGGTCTTCCTGGTAAACGCGCAGCCAGGAGTCCGGGACTTTCTGGCTGCTGCTGGGGAGGCTCCTCCTCCTGCCGACGCTCTTCCTGCGGCTGAAGCTGCTTCGGCGCACCGACTGGCTCCGACCGGCTCCTCTCTTGGCGGAGGCGCTCTTCCCCGACATGCAGCTGGTGAACTGCTTCAGGGGGGATCCCAGAGACATGAAGGAATCCATTCTTCAGGAGATCTTCGGAGTCGGACGCCGGTTCTGGGCTCAGTCTTTAAACTGTGAGGAAAAATCACAGCAGTTATGACAGAACCAGAACCTAAGTGAGGTCAGAAATGCAGCAGGACCGACCTGTGCGGCTGTTTCTCCTCCTGAGACGCGTTTAGTCTTCCAAACACCTGCGGCGGGCGTCACCGTCTGCTCCTATAGGGATTAAATGATGACCCTGCTGGTCTTAAAGCGGGATTATTCCCAGTTTAGCCCATTAAGGTCCAAACTAATCTGCACCTGTAAAACTGTTGCAGGAAAACAGCTGATTTAGAAAACAGCTTTTAGGGTTCAAAGATGAATTTCAGAAGGAAATGCTGGGAGCTGGAAGGTTTCCCTTTTGGTTCATGTTTCAGTGACTGAGGTGGATCCAGACCAGGTCTTGCTGGTCTTAACCTGGACGACAGGAGAAGCCTGGAACGGCTCGGATGACGCACAGGATTTGGGTTTTGGCACTCATTGACTGGAGAAGATCTGGCATCGAAAACCTTCATTCAAGAAAATCTCATCTCATTTGAAATCAGGAGGTCAATTTAGAAACAGTTTCCAAAAATAGAAATGTCAGGATTTACTGATAAGAGTAAAATGCTCCAGTATGATTGGTTGCTGTTATTCTCAGATGTAATAATAAGAATCTGATTTCTTATTTTGAAATGTTATGAAGCTAAGATTAAAATAAAAAATTGGAGGCAACTTTTCTGTCCTGAATGTTTCACATCGAGCGTCCAGGTAGGAACACTGAGTTGGAGAAGAAACGCCACGTTTGGGACGACAGACGTCAGCCTGAACAGCCCCAGCAGCAGCAGCAGGGGGGGCAGCATGCATGACTGTGCAAGCAGCACACCTGCTGCTGCAGATCATTCGTCTCCGGAACCTGCAGGCACTTACCCGCCCCAGTAACCCCGTCTGACCCGCCCCCACCCCCCACCACCACCCTGGTCAGAGCGGCATGTGACAGAAAAAGAAAAAGAAAAAGAAATAGAACACTTCCAAAATGGCAGCTTTCTGCTTGGTTTGCCTCCATAGCAACCAGTTTATGTTTTGCACGTCAGGAGGTGACGACCAGATCAATACAATTTGTAGAAGAGGAGAAAATTTGGGATTTCCTTGGCAACAGAGGTTTTTATTAACCACGCCCACTTTCCTAATATTTTCTTATTGTTGCGTTCAGCTAGAGCAGACGATCCGTACAAAAAGATGTCACAATATTCCGGGGGGAAAAAATGTGTGAGCAACAATGAAATGCCATTTTTGCGCTGTTCCAAAAAAAACCCCAAAAAAACTAAATTTTTCCAACGAAGGAGTTAGGAGGTGATAGGTCAAAATCCTTTAGGAGTTTCAGTTTGTAGAAGTGACTGCAGGCTGGCCTCTTCCTGAGGTCAAAGGTCACATACCTGGTTTCTACACTTAACCCCGTGGCGCTGTAAGAAATTTCATGCAGACCGTTCGAACAAGTTCCTTTTCACAGAATATGGCCCCCAAGCCATATGTCCTGCAGCCATCCCATAATAAGTTCAACACTTCCTTTGAATATCTCTGACATTTGCTTTTGTTACTTTAGTATATTTTGAAATGTTTTTAAAACCCAAAAGTGATTTTGGTCCCATTCCCATTCAATGGTTTCTCCCGTTATAAGGCCACCTTTTTTTTTTTTTTTCGGATCCAGACGGTCCAAAATTCATTTTTTAACTGGGCATTACAGAACCGGGGCGGCTGCTGGACAGAACCGGGGCGGCTGCTGGACAGAACCGGGACGGCTGCTGGACAGAACCGGGGCGGCTGCTGGACATAAATGTCAAATGTGTCTCTAGTGATGTATAATTCAGGTGAATTTACTGAAATGTTGTCTTCAGTTGTCTGGAAAAGGGAAAAAAAATTCTGCATTTTCAGGAGCAAAGACCCAAAGCGCCACCAGCAGCTCCGGCAGCCTTTGGTCAAGACTTTAATTCTACACAATGGTACATATATACAATTCTATACGCTCAGAATCTCATACAAAAAAACAACAAAAATAATGTACAGAATGAGAACAGGGCACCGTGACCTAAACGAGGAGGAAAAATAATAATAAATACCAGCAGGGGGAGCTGTGGGGTCACCGAAACGAGAAGGAGGTTAAATGATGTGAGAAGAAGAACAGACCACCAGAACGCCGCCCCTCACCTCTCCATGCGCAGATACACACATTTAGAGGAGAAAAAAAAAACACTGTATAACAAATGTTTATCAACACGGCGGGCTCCTGCGGGCAGAGAGCCAATCAGCTCACCGGCATACGGGACCAAGTGAGGGGGGGGGGGGGGGTGTCGTCCTTTTTAAAACGTTCATTTCCTGTGAACGATGGATCTCCCTCAGACGTCAGAAATGGAAGACGTTTCTTCTCCGCGCTGATCGGAGCTCTCACGCGGCGAGGACAAAGGTTCTGGAAGGTCCAAAGGAAGACGGGAGCCTTCAGTTGGCTTCAGCCAACGAGTCGGCCATTACCGGTATTGATTTCAGAGTCTGGGGGGCGAAGTTTGGCTGCAGAAGCAAAGGGAGCAGATGGAGAACGTCCACGCCGCCACCGTCTTCTTTTGAGGCTCCGCTTTTATGTCGGAAGGACTCCATCTCCTCGGTCGAGTCTCTGCAGGCCGGAGGGTCACCGGCTGATGTCCCGGTTGCTGTCCCAGTTCTTGCTGCCGGCAGCATCGCTGACCCCCCCGTTCTCGAAGAAGGGGTGTTTGAGGGAGTCGGCCAGCGTCAGCCTCCGGGACGGCTCGTACTCCAACATGCTTTCTATCAGGTCGAACAGCTGGTGGTGCTCCTCCGCCTCCGACAGCAGATACCGCTGCGGGAAAACCCCACAAGGAGATCAGCGCGGCCGCTCGGAATTCCACCGGGATCAGAAGAAAACGCTTAGTCTTCATAGTGAACTGTTCTTACTTCACTCACCCGTAAGGGTTTGCAGTTTTCTCGGACATATTTTCCTGCAGAGGAGCTCTCATCCCAATCCAGGCGACCGCGGTAGAAATACTTCTGCTTTCTAAATATCACAGGTTAGAAAATGGAAATCGTCAACCGAGTGGATTCACTTTGTTCGTGGCTGTCACGTCTTCTTCGGTTCTCCTACCGAGTCTTGCGGATCATTCTGGAGGGAACCGGGCCCAGAATTCTTTCCATCATGGCCAAATGCTCGCGGTTATCGTGGGTCTAAAACATAAAGACGACAGGTTGGGATTTAAAGAGAAGTCTCTAAAATAACAAACATTCTGCTTCCTGTCCTGCGATGCGTAAAAGCACACGTCAGGCGTCTGTTAGGGAGTTTTTACGTCCGCGTAAACATTGAACACGCATTCAAAGTTAAACCAGTTGAACTTTGACCAAGCGGGGACTTGGATTTGGTAGTGACGTATGGACGGCCAACCTTGTGCCTGGTTACAGTTAAGTAAGCCTAACAGCCTGTCACAAAAACTAGTGATCTCCCCATCAGATTTTTAGGATTTAAGTCATCTGATTTTGGGTACCGAGTCCAGATCTGATACTTTTGTAACATGTAAAGATGAAACCACAGCCACTTTTCTCTGATGACATAGCAATGACGTGACCCCAAAAAGGTCATTAGAAAAGACAATTTGAGTAATGGGTGACGGCAAATTTCCCCATCGTGGGATAAATAGTTATCTAAAATTATAAAACAACTGACAATGAAATGCCAACCTTGGACAATCGACAGATTATGGACCCTTTTTATTTTCCCTTACAGCATTACTTTATTATAGAAAAATACAAAAAAAAAAACAAAAAAACAAATGATTAATCACTTATTGAAAATGGTTAAATTGATCGATGTTTAATGATATTACTTCACTTGCTCCAAAAAATTAATAAATTGATTCAAAAATCTTTCCTAATGTAGCATAATTTTGCACATGTTTTTAACTTTTGATACTTGATGAAATTTTGCTATGAAAATTCCTGAAACAGTGTTATGTCTATTTTACTGATATAGTATTAAGCTCTAATCATATGAATGACTTTTATAAGTAACATAATCTGCATATATTTTAGATAACTGATCTGCATTTGTCATGTTGATTTCTGAAATAGTTATTTTTACATAATAATTAAGTAATTCATCTTTGTCATGTGCTTTATCGATACCTTGGGATTCTTAATTCTGTCTGATAAAAGCTAGGAACCGGATATTGATAAATCATGTAATAAATGGTTATAGTATAACGGGGTGGGATTATATAAGTTTGTTTCCTTCCACTCCCTTTCAAGCAATATTTATTAATATGTCTAATTATCCTAAGTTTGATTAGTTACTGTCTGAATGTACAACTGATGATTGTATTGTTTTTGTGTATTATGTTTACTTAATTGCTTGAAATAAACCATTTCAAATCAAAAAATCAAAACAAGCTCCATCGAGTTACATGTCTGAAAATGTGCAATTGTGCATTTCATTTTTCCAAGCAGTCCTTGTTTGTTGTGTTGAACTTGTAAATAGGGCAGAAATCCAGGAATTCAAATAATTCCAGACCTCTAGTATTTTACTAAAACACAGCAGTAAGCCTGCACAATAAATCGCAAATTTATCGCGATATCAAGCTGTGCAATACGTATATCGCAAAAGTTGGCAAAAACTGCGCTAAATGGTAACCTTAAATGTGCTAAAACAATCTATGGAAGCCTGAAGTATTTAATGACTCAAATAAATCCCTGTATGCATTGACCAATCGTATGGACGCCTTCATGTTGTTGACCAATCAGATGAAGCTCTTTATGTTAGATGTTCCCCTCCTATGGAGACGAGGGTCATTTGGTGAGTAACTGAAGTTACGTTAACTCTTATTTAAGTTAAACTGTTGCAGTAAAACGCAAATGTTTTAAAACACGGATCAGTTCAAGATTTTTCAATCCCAAGTGTCAAACTACCCGATCAGACCGCTTTCTGATCTCTAACCGGATCGGGACATCCCTGATTAAAGGGATTCAAACATGAGAAGTTTGAATGTGACAGAATACACACTTTCTCCACATTTCTGCTTAGGATAATCACATTTACGTCATCGGCTGCACGAGCAATGACCTACAGGTTACGTACCTGAAACAGAGTGAAGCCTAAGTAGTACTCGAAGAGGATGCAGCCGATGCTCCACACGTCACAGGGATGACTCCAACCCAGCTCTGTGCATCAAAACAAGTCAGGAATCGTGAAAAGGTGAAAAAATCATGAGACAGGACTTTAAAAAGAAAAGAAGCTCCACGTGAGATTCCCATGTATGAGAATTAAAGAAGATCTGCATTTATGAGGTCAGCTTGAAAACGTCAGACTTCCAAGTCTGACGTTTATATCAAATTTCCAGACAAGGATCCCTCTGGATCATTTTGAGACACGAGAAGAAGACATTTCTGTTCTTTACAACAGAAAACGCTCAACTTTTTCCAGCAGATAGAGTATGAACCTTCTTAAGCTGGATAAACTGACCAACTTTCATCTGTTTCCTCTTCACGGTCCTCAGATCATCAGCTAGATAAGAGGAGCTCTCACCTAGAATGACTTCAGGAGCTCGGTAATGCCGGGTTGACACGATGGTGCTGTGGTGCTCGTGGTCAAATGTGGCGCTGCCAAAATCCACCACTCGTACAGAGGTATTTTTCACGGTGCGCTCTTCCCGTTTCTGCAGAACCAGAGGTTTGTTACATAGAACGGTCTTAAATGACGGACAGTTCTTGTCTTAGAAAAACTTTGATAAAAGGTTTCAATCCAAAAATTCTATAAATAAACTTTTTTTTGTTTTTTTACCTGCTAAAACCCACAAATAAAAGCAACATCAATTAAAATGCTAAAGTCTTGTAAATGGAACCAAAAGCTGCAGGAAGGTTAAACGTAGAGAAAGCTCACCTTCTCCACGTTGTAGGACATGGTGAAGTCAGAATTCACAAACAGGATGTTCTCCGGCTTCAGGTCTGTGTGCGTCAGCTTACTGTCATGCAGAACTGTAAAGAGAACAAAGCTGCTCACTTTAGAGCCCATAGCGCCCCCCTGTGGCTAAACGACATCCAACAGGAACACTTTTAAACTCAAAACATAAAAATTCTTACACTTCACAGCGAGGCAGATCTGGTAGGCCATGTGTCTGACTTGACCGATGGAGTAGGGCAGGTAGTTGTTCTCCTTCAAAAAGTCAAATGTGCTGAGAGCCAGCAGCTCGAAGGAGAGACACATGTGACCGTGATAGTCGAACCAGTCGTACATCTGCACACATAGGCTGTGGAATAAGAAACAGTCCTGTGAGCAGAGATCAGCTGATGGGGACGTTTGTGCGATCAATTCCGAATCCATCTAAATGCAGATCCGCGACGGTCAGAACTCACAATTTGTTATCAGGATCTTTTTCGTTGATCTTCTCCAACACGTTAATCTCCAGACGAGCAGCTTCCTTGTATTTCTCCACATTCTTGATGATTTTCAGAGCGACGCTGACTCCTCCCCTGTGACACAAGACCAAACAACACAAGACAACTCAAATAAAGCTTTTTGAAAGAAAATAATCTACAGTATAAACACCGACTGTATAGAAGAACTGGACTGAGTGACCCCTCCCCCCTGGCGTTCCAAACAGGAAGTGATCACAGGCAAAAAATCCCATTTACTATTATAGAGAAATAAACAGCTGTCATTCTATTGGTCAGAAGAACCATAATTACTCTGAAAACTTTTTGTTAACGTCTTCTTGATAATCCTTTTTTTCATTATATTTTCCTGTAGTTGAAGTTATTCAAGTTTCCAATCAGATGCCTCAATACGTCCAACGTGCTAAACGTTTGACATATTTGGTGTAGCCCGCTTTCAAGTGGTAGGGGCGGGGACTTCCACAGGCTCACACCGATTGGCCAGAGTGGTTGCCGTAGAAATATTGACTCAGGCCAATCACTGCTTACTGATGAGCTCTAGCAACAATGTGGCGACATCCGTATCACAGAAAAATGGCGACTGAATTACAGTGGCCCTTTGCTACATTTTGGGTCAGCTTTAGCGGCTTAGCATGCCTTTTCTTCTTCTTTTTTTTTAAATACAGCCGACTTATTTTAATGAGGAGTTTCAATCCTTAAACGTCTGTATTCCCACCAGATTTCACCTATAGGGAATTATTTAGAGAACGTGTCTCCAAGGATAAATCAGGAAATACTACATCATATTCTATGGGTGCAATCATACTCACCCAGTCCAGTTATAATCAATATGCTTAACACACTTAGATTCAGTTAAATGTATACTTCCTGAGATGAATCTAAAGTTTTTTGGGAATGTTTCCCCTTTTCATCTCAAATCTTGTAGTTTCGTCAACAGAAAACCAGATTTACTTCAGACTTTTGTAACAATAACAGCTGTAAAATCCACGACTGCCTCCACGGGCAAATGTTTTTTTTTAGAGAAGAAACCAGACGATTCAAGCTGAGCGGACCCTCACCTTCGGTGGTCGATGCATTTCATCACCCTCCCAAAGGTGCCCTCCCCCAAAGTGCCGACGATCTCATCTGCAACACCACATGAGAGGAGGGGAGAGGAGGGGAAAGTGGGGCAAAAGAAGAAGAAAGGTGTTAGACGTCCGTAAACGACAACGTGCGACAGACAGGCATGTCAATGATCGCGTCCATCCCAGTCTGAAGACAGCCGCCTACCCGGTCTAACGTTCTGATCCGTAATTAACAGAGGAGGCAGCCATAAGGCACTCCCTTCTTTAAATGACAAATTTGAATCGTTGTGATGTTCTAAATGACTTCAAAAGTGTGATGTCAATGTGGTAAAGGCTAAAGGCCCGTACACACCGGGACGAATATTCGCCAAGCGTTATTCGCCAGTGTTTTCCGCCACGTCTTTTGTGTTCACACCCAGGCGATTTTCGCTGACGATGAGCCGAGCCAACATGCAATTACATTCCCTAACATTAGATGGCGCTTAATGTAAAACAGAAATACTCCTGTACACAAGGTGGTTTTCACTCAGAAGAAGAGAGCCAGTATTTACGCGCTTGACAGAATCATACAAAGAAAACATGAATATTTCAAGCACCAGTAGCTCCAGCTCCAGTTCCAATGATGAAGAAATTATTGTTCTGTTGATGATGAAAGACGCCGGAAAAGACGCTGATTTTGGGTACATCCCATGGTTACGAGAAAAGAAGAACATGGTGAGTGTTATCGACTGGTACAAGAGCTGAAAATGTATCATGAGCGTTTTCGGGGATATTTTAGAATGTCCGTCATTATTTCTTTGCGGCAGTGTAGACGCTACTTGGCGTCTATCTTCTTTGCTGGTATGTGTGTTCGGAAAGGCAGTTTTGTGTTTGAGCGCCCCCAAGTTGTGTTTTACTGTAACTTCAGAAGCTCCAGACACGTGTGCAAAAGCGCCATTCTCATTGGTTGTATAGTTTTCGACTCGGCGCGTCAAACCAAAAAAAACGAACCCTAGGCGGTTTTTTAAAAAGTGACGCTTTGACGCGTGGCGATTTTTCACGTCGGTGAGCACACTCACATTGGTGCCCTTTGTTTAGTGACGAGGCGTTAAACGTCGGCGAATATCGCGCGCGAAATTCGTCCCGGTGTGTATGGGCCTTAAAGTGTTGCTAAGGTGACAGTAAGTGTTGAATGCGAGCTGCTAAACTGTGTGGATTCCCTGTAAACAACAGACAAGCTGGGGTTGATAAGATGAAGCTCTGAGCTTCACAACTACAAGGTGAACTCTACGTTTAGGGAAGTCGAGTAACCTGTGAAACGGAAAAATGCTCCACAGCCTAAGCGGCTAAAGTGGGGGGGTGGGAGAAGAAAATAAATCTATAGTCCATCTTAAATTGTTCAACATTTCTGCAGTCCACCCTGCTAATTCAGCAAGAGCGAAGAGCATTCTAGCAAGGCATCATCATCATCATCATCATCATCGTCATCAGGCACTCCTTGTGTCATGTAAATGCTCTATGGCATGTGAGTCTTTGTCACATCTCCAGAACATTCAGACCTACGATCAGGTTTAAAGTCTCAACTTCTGCAAGAAGCAGAAACTCACCACGTATCAACCAGACTAGACCATCAGCAAAACCACCACGAGAAATACTCATCATTTATTAGCAACAGCATAACGATGTTATTAAAAAGAATCCACAGACTTATTGTACTTTAAAAAATGTTGAAATTACATCAAATACTCACATTCACTTGTATATTTAGTTTTAAACATATTGTCGCGGACTGAGTTGGGTCCGCTGTTGCGCCGCGTTAAAAGTTCTGGAGTTCAGCAAACGCATCAAGCAGAGATCTGATTGGCTCTCAGTTCTGTCGCTCAGCCTGTTGTTAGGTAGTTTGGACCAATGGGGTTCAGCTAAGGGCCGAATAAGGGAAATAGGAGGACTGGAGCGGGAGCATGGAATATAAAGCTGAGAGAAGCGCTCTCGTCTCAGCGGGACAGTTTCAGGAGTTGCTGTATTAATTTTACGGCGTTTGCTGCGGTCTATTGTAACCAGAATAAAGAACCTTACAAGAGGTTAAGTCTCCGTGCCTCAGTGCGGGACAGGGACGCTACATTATTGTATGGCTCTTTCGAAATTACATTTGAAAATATGTGGCGTTTATGGCTCTCTCGGCCAAAAAGGTTCCCGACCCCTGCTCTATGCTGTAATACTCATATGGAGAAGGGTTACGATAGAGTAGTGGCAGTGAGTACATCTCTCTTGCAGGACGTCCCCACTCCGACAGATCAGGTGCCCTTCCTCGTCGTCCCTCACACTCAGTGCCCGCGTCCGGCTGTTGCTCCGCTGTTTTTTCACCCAGACCGCCATCAGCAGGTCACAACACGACCGGGGGGGACGGGGGACGCGGGGGTTTCAGTGTCGGCACAGGTGGATGAGGAGGGAGGAGGAGGGTGGTGGTAGTAGTAGTAGGTGGATTTCGTGGTCATGGGGCGATTCACGCATGACAGCACGTGAAGGAAATAGATAACGATATAGTGCAAGGAAAGGAAAACATCACTTGTCGTCCTCTGCTCCTCTCCCCCCTCTACCTTCCAAACCATGACTGCTCACAAACAAAGAAGCATCTGGCATTTCCATTCATCATCTCAAACCAATAAAAACAAGCATTTATCCAAAGAAAACACTTTTCAGACTGACATTCTGGAAGAACGATGGAAGAAAACAGTTACTGGAGGAGACCAGCTCAAGCAAAAATACTTCCAAAAATGAACCACATCCATTTTTACCTATGAGTTCCCCAATTTAACTACCTTCAAGGTGTGGATTAATAAACAGAATAAAGAGAAAATACAACTAAAAGGTCAATTTGTTAAAGGCTACTTATGATGTCTGAAAGAACATTTTCACTTTTCTATGCAATCTTAGAAACAAACTACTACTACAAAAAAAAAGTTGATTAAGATGTTTAGGAATAAGAAACCTCTAAAATTTGGTCTGAGGAATGACTAAGATGTTATTGCCAAAAAAATGAAAATGCCCTGAAAATGGGATGCCAATTTCTGCAAAAGTGTAATAAAAAAAAAAGACAGAACAAAATCAAATCATAAAATATACTACTTACCAATTCCACAAGCTGTAAAAAAGGAACGGTTAGAGAAAGAGATAGACTAAAGGAAGAGAAGAAAGGTTGAAGAGGAGAAGATGAAGAAAGCGTTAAAGCACAATCTCAGACATGGTCGTACTCACCGAGGAGGATTGGCTATAGGACCTGGTTTTACGCCGCCTTCGTTTGTGCTTACGCCTGCTGCCTTTCCTCTGGTAGGACCTTTCCCGCTCTTTCTCGCGGCCGCGTCGGTAGTCGTACAAGTTGGGGGAGAATTCTCGCGGATAATAGCTCTCAGCTGTGCCGTGGGGCTCCCGGTCTTGATCTCGGCTGGGATCGAGTCGTCGGTATCCTTCACAATATCTTCGGTCATACGGTCGATGCTCCATTGAGCGATTGTCATAGCTGCGACTGTACAAGACAAGTGAAAACACAAAGATTTGCATCAAAAAAAGGAGATTCTTTTGAAATTTGGAGAGGAAAACCAACAAAAACTGCAGCTTTTGGAGACAAACCTCCTTGTTCTTCCATAGCTTCCGTTGGGTCTGTGTCCCCGCCCTCTTCTGTCACGCTCTCGGTCACTGCTGGATGAATAGGTGGGTGATCTTCTGTACCTTTGTCTCCTTCCTCTGTCTCGGTAGCGGTCTGGGTAGCTGGTACGACTGTCCCTGTCAGAAGACGAATACCGTCTTGTGTAAGGCATCTGCAGGAGTGACAGAAACAAAACCCATAAATGCACAGAAAAACCAACATCAGTCAAAACTACACAAAAAGACTTTCATGTTTCATGTTGAATTACAGGAACAGATGAATAATCTGGGTATCAGATTTATCGGGAATCCCAAACATATATTTTAATCCAAGTGTAACCAGGTTGGGACGGCTTCCTCTGAGAGGTAGCTGCATTGAAAACATAAAAATGTGTCACGAGACCCCGCAGGAGCCACACCGCAAACCTGCAAGAGGCAGACCCTAACCCCGCAACCATGCAGGTGCCAGACCGTAACCTGCAAGAGCCAGACTGCAATCCAAGCAGATGGACAAGGAGCCAGACCCTAACCCAACAGCCAGGAGCCAATCCTGGGGGATTGCAACCTCAGAGGATCATGATCCAGACTGCAACCCCGAAGGCACCAGTCACAGACTGCAACCCCAGCTCCTGCGGGATTGCAGGAGCCAGAACTACAATCCCGCAAGAGCAACACTGCAACCTCAGAGGAGCCAGACTGAAACCAGCTGCACTGTCTTCTCCGAGTCCAACTCCAAGCAGAACCGCCTCCGTTTTAAACACACCAGACCAGTTCATTTAAAAACTATCACTAACACTAAAAACCATACAGTGATGATGAGGAGCAGGACGCTCTGAGTTCCCGCATTTTGAACAGCAACGATCTCAAGATTGTTTGAACCTTTGCTGCTAACCAGAGCGTTAACGACGAAACGAAAGGAGCCAGAACTACAATCCCGCAAGAGCAACACTGCAACCTCAGAGGAGCCAGACTGAAACCAGCTGCACTGTCTTCTCCGAGTCCAACTCCAAGCAGAACCGCCTCCGTTTTAAACACACCAGACCAGTTCATTTAAAAACTATCACTAACACTAAAAACCATACAGTGATGATGAGGAGCAGGACGCTCTGAGTTCCCGCATTTTGAACAGCAACGATCTCAAGATTGTTTGAACCTTTGCTGCTAACCAGAGCGTTAACGACGAAACGAAAACGTCCAACGTCTAAAACACGATTTGATTTGTTTACTTTAAAAACGTTAAGATCAATAAAAACTAACCACCGCGCCCAAACTTTTCTGGTGTTAAATAACACCAGAAAAACAGCGTTCTATATAATTTCAAGTAATCCATGTTTAGTTAGCAGCTACTCCATGCTAGCATCTTGCTCATGTAAATAACTAGACCGCCATCTTAGCTTTAGCTGGATTTATCAGCTCCGTAACAGCAAGCTAATGTACAAACTGTCGTCAAACGTGGAAATTAAAAGACACGAAAGAAAGTCGGAAAAACTATTTACCGTTTTAGCAGCGAGGCCTGTGCGTTTATCCCATAAGAAATCCGTGGTGGCGATAATATTTGTCGGCTAAATTCTTGCTAGCCTGGTGCTCGGTTTGGTGTTGTCCGCCTGAGGCCCGCGGCAGGCAGCGCAGCTTCTGCTTCAAATTGCTGCCGCTGGCCCCGCCTCCGCGCGCGAGGACGTCTCCTCTTTCCAAAATGCTTCCATGACATTTTAGGAAACTGGAGTCCTGTCAAATCTGGGATTAAATCGTACTAATCTAGATTAAGATTTTTTTTTATTTCAACGGACGCGAGTTTGCAATAAAATGAAACGTAGGGGGGAAAAAATAAGGCAAGAACGTGTTTACATTTTACTTAAAAAAAATGATTAGGAATTAGTACTACGAAATATGTTTTTGTCTCTAAAACTGGTCAATTATGTACATACTTTTCTTTTAGAGGTAGTTTCTCATCTGGCCACATTTTTAAAATTTTATTTATTTATTATTTATGGATGCTGTTCCTTGTTGCTTCCCCAAATTGAACAAACAATAAATAAATTCAAATTAATAAAAACAAAAATCCCAAAGAAATTTGTTATCAAGTTTTCCAGGGTTAAAATTGAATGAAACTCATTATTTCCATCCAAAACACAGCAATTATTTACATCTAAAATAAGAATAATTCATTTTAATTCATGAAAGTTCCACATTTGCTCTTGTTTTATCTGCAAGTAAACTGCTTTCCAAACAAACGTGGTTTTAAATAAAAACATTCAGTTTGAATAAATTCATAAATTGATTAAAAAAGTTTGAAACCTTCACATTTTTTAATGTTTAAAAATAATAAAAATCATCTTGTGTCTTCAACATAAATACAGAATCAGAGATTTTATAAATAATTGTAACAGTAACAGATGGTTTATTAATAATAGGCAGTACATTAACATTTTCAAAACTAAAATAATTAATTGGAATAATATTAATCATTGTAGATTATTTGAATTTATTTAGATTTTTTTCCTTTTATTTTTTCTGTCATAAACAGCAGATGTTTTGCTTTTAATCACATTTCAGGCTAAAAGCAGAACAAGCATGAAAATAGACATTTTATTAAGACTAAAAATACATTAAAGTAAGCATGAATCCATAAGAAATGTAATACAAAGTGAACCAAAAGTGAAGTAAAGCAGCGTGAATGTCCACAGATGCTTCAGATGCAGATTTTCCTTTTAGACACTTAATTAAAATCCATTCAACTGTTCACAGGGAAGTTCCTCGTTCCTCGATAACAGCACATCTCGACAATTAAAGTCCTCCTTCGGCAACTTCTTTTCTGAAATAACTTCAGACGCATGTTGATAAAAAGGATCAGGTTTTCTTCTGATTTTTGGACACCATCCAGTGCCTCAGTTTCACCATGTGGTCCAGCCGTAAGGAGCCTCTGTAGATCCACTCTGTGTGCCGGTCACTCTGGGAAAGACCACACAAACCACAAAGACTCACAAAAAAAAGAGACGGTAACAAAGATAACAACAGAAACTAGAAGGAGCTGCATTTCCAGTAGAAAATGCAGGGTTGAAAGCTATTTTGCTGAATGAAAATTACGTTTATAGGGTAATAATTGGCAAAAATAAATAAATAAAAAGAAGGAAATGATCAAAGTTGACCATAAATAAAGTGAAAACAGCACGATAATAAAAAAAAAGATATTTTTGTGAAAAATGCCAGAGCCGGGTCTCGAACCAGCGAGCATCTGCACCAAGGATTCTCCATGTATTTCAATGGAGGCAAAAAAACAGGAAAACAATGAGGTGGTGCAAACCTGGAAAATGACTTTCAACAAGCTACTGTCGATGAGCAGAACCTCGCAGTCTTGCTGGGTTCCCTGATGTTTTGCCTTCATGACCTCCCCAACCTTGTAATGGCTCTGGGGGGGGAAAGGCCAATCCTGCAAGTACTGCTTCATGAAAATCCGGTGATTCTTGTCCCGGATGTCATCCAACGGGTCTTCCACTGTCACAGGAACGGGATACTAATAAAGTTTTATTTCATTTTGAATACATTTAAAGCATCTAGTTAAACATCTGAAATAGCGAAAGATGAAAGCATTTCAAACGTACACGGTCTGCACACCACGTGCAGTAAAGGTAATCCAACATAAACTGCTGCACCGTCATCGGTGAAAACCAGGAATCTAAAAGGTGGAAATTTATTAATTAAATCAATTATGATTTATGTGATATGGAATAATTAAACGTAGATGTATCCAAAAATGCCCACCTCATGCGGTTCTTTCTGGAAGGGACCTCTCCCAGGATACCTGCAAGGTACTTCTCACCTTGTTGGACCACCACACGGGACCCGATATCCAGCTGATCTGCCTTTGCCACGGATTTAAAGGCCATGTGGTGACCAGACACCAAGCGCTTTCCCTTCTGGTCGAAATTGATCTTGTATTTCACCCCGCCGTCACCTGACAACAACAAAAAAATTCAAAACAACGTGGAGGCATTTCTTTTTTTGATGCTCAATCATAATTCTACCCCATACTGCTAATTATAATGAACTTTCTGCTCAACCCTGAATGCCACACAGGTATTTGTTGTCAGAAACCAGGCATGTAAGTTGTGAGCACAAACGTGGGTGGGCCCAGGACACTACCCAGAGGAACTTCTGTGTCAGAGGAAAAGATGCTACTTAGTTCTTTATTCAAACCGTTGTGAGGCAAGAGTAAAGTCATGTAAAATAATGTTTGAAAAAGACCGTATTTGTGATGTAGAAAGACCTAGTAGAAGGACTACTAGGTCCAGGGGGGAAGGGGGGGCGGGGTTGCTCTGTACCAACAGTCCCACAGTCCACAACAAACTCAGAGGTGAATTTCTAATGAACTCCCGCCGCTCTGCAGAAACTATGTCCTAGAAAACGACACAGGGTTTGGGGTTTTTCTTAAAAACGGCGTCATGATCATGAAAAGACCACTGTGAAAATCGGTGGAAAGATGATCGGAGTGGGGCTTTAAATATCTGTCTGATAGGTTTATAAGCAACTGGATGAAAAGCTAGGACAACCCGACAACTTTAGCACAAAGTAAAAAAAAAAAAAAAAAATTGGCTTTATGTTAGTCTATTGCAGTGCTTCTCAAATAGTGGGGCGCACAAGGGGGGCAGTGACAGCGGCTCAGTGCTTGGAAAAAAAATCTGCGCCCCTATTGGTTTCCTATTATCTGTTCTATCACAGGGTTTGCACAACACCAGGATCATATTGTGCCTTTAGATGACTCAGTTCATGCTAATAATGTCATCCTTAACTATTGTAGACATTTTGATGACGTGTCTTTATTTTCCATCAATGTTTTCTTTGTCTGCCTGTGGTTTAGTTGGTGTCCATATTTGACAGAAAAACAGCAGGTAATGCAGGAAAACAGCTGCACTTTATGACATCATAAATAATCAATCCATCATTTAGAAAAGAAATCAACACAATGTTTTTTACCTATTTTTTCAGACTGGAACTGTTAAATATATTGGTGCTGTTAATGTTTCAGATCAATTTACATTTAATATTTACTGATTGAATTATTTTTCTCAGCATCAAGGGGTTCAGTTGGTCTAAATGTTCCTAGTTTAAATAAGGACTGACAGATTTTTTTTTATTTCAGGCACTTTAAGCTTTTTTTCTGTTTTAGACTATAACTGGGTTTCTGTGTGGAAAAATAAAACTAATATGTGTTGATAGTGGATTTAATTGCTTTTTTTCTTTTGTTAATGTTAAAAGATACAACTTTAGGTACACTTAGACAATTTCTATAGATACTAAACTAATATCTTGTCACAGCAGCGAGTGTGTGCAGTGGGGGTGCGAAACATTTTCTTTTTCCTAGGGGGGGCCTTGCAAAAAATTAATTGAGAAGCACTGGTCTATTGTGAAAGCACATGTAAGTAGAAAAGTAATCGTGCGTTTAAAGTCCTTGAAATGGTTTAAAATCTGTGAGAAGCTGCAGATCATGTTCGGCCTGAAACAAAACCCCTGGAAAGAAGAAGTGTTGCAGTTCAAACCATGTTAGAAAGTGCACCAAACTGAGCTCAAAGCTTTATTTCAGTATCTATTTCAAACGTTAATTATTCTATTATTTTTTAAACCACAACTCAAACAGACTCACTTTTCTCTGCTCCTTCACTTTGGAATATTATTGAATGTGTTGGTTCATTTCAGGCCTCAATTGAATTCTCGTTTTTGAATAGTTGATGGAAAATGGAAAGCAGGATCTTCTCTGACTGCCCAACATTGAAGTGGAGTTTCAGTTCTTACCCTTGGTTACTATTTTTTTAATTTTCCCCAGCTCCCACTGCAGCCCCGTTTTCCTTGCCAGGACGCTCGTGTTTGGCGTCAGCTCTTCTGGCGGCGTCTGCGCCGGAACCGTCGTGTGACTCTTTGCGGACGCCGCTCCTGCTGCTTCAGAAAGACACAATTCAGTGGAGTTTGGTAAATGGTAAATGGTAAATGGCGTATACTTATATAGCGCTTTCTACCCTCTTACAAAGGCCCAAAGCGCTTTACAGTCACAGTCCCATTCACCCATGCACACACACATTCACACACTGATGGCGGCTCCGCTGCCGAACACTGGCGCCAACCTCCCACCAGAGGCAAGGTGGGGTTTAGTGTCTTGCCCAAGGACACTTCGACACATGGGCGTGCAAGGCGGGAATCGAACCTGCAATCTTACGATCATGGGTCGACCGCCTTACCGCTGCACCACGGCCGGGTCTCTTTCAAGCTCGACCCAATGTCACATTTAAGGGTTTGCTTTTTCTAACAGACAAATTCATGCAGATACAATTCTGAGGGAGGGCAGGAAAAGGCCAGCAGGAGTGGGGAGTGGGAGTGCTTCCAGATTCCAGTTGGCTCATCCTGAGCGTGTACCTCGTCTCTGGCTCGCCTCTTCTACTGCTCCTACACCTGGCTGTGGATCCTGCCTTTAGCTCGTCTCTGCTCTGTTCCTGACTGTGTACCTCGTCTCTGCTCCTGCTCTGACACCTGGCTGTGGTTCCTGTCTCCGGCTCGACTCCGGGCCCCCAACTGTCCCCCCAACTGCGTCTGGATGAAGCTCGTCTGCTGGACTTTAAATATGTAGTTGTAGAGTTAGATAAGTTAATTCTCCTTTATGAGTTCTGGTAAATCGCCTGTTTGTCCTGGGGGAGGATCCCTCCTTCCTGTGGACACCCCTGAGGTTTCTTTGTTTTTTCTGGAATCCGGTTTTTTTTTTTTTAGGAGTTTTTCCTTACCGTGAAGGGGGGTCTAAGAGGAGGGATGTCCAATTTGGCTTAGTCAGTTTGTTAGTTCAATTTAGTATTTTCCTATTGAATTCTTTGTATTCATGATCCTTTTGATTTTATGTTTAACTTTTTCAATTACCGTTACAAAGCCCATCGTGACGGCTGTTGTTGTGAATTTGGGCTATACAAATAAAGTTGAATTGAATTGAATTGAATTGAACAAGTAGAAGGTCCAGTGACGTCAGGAAAAGCTGCAGGAAAATAAAAAAATGCTGCAGATGTGTAACTTCAAACAGTTAGGTTATTTTCTTATGGAACAAACTCTGGGAAACATGTCACAAAAACATTTCTAAAGTAAAAAAAAAAAAAACCTCTCCATCTTAAGTGGACTTCATATTTTATACCACCCTTTGCTGTTCATAAAACAGGTTTTGGTATATTTGGTGTCTTAAAAAAAAAAAAAAGTGTAAACTTAAGAAAAGTGACATAAGACTGTGAACCAACCATTACCGGTCTGGTTTCCTGCTGGATTGGAGGCATTTGCTGCCTGCTTCCCCTTGTTCTCCTCTCCTCCTTTCAGTTTCTTCTCTACACTTGCAGGCGGCGTTCTTGTTTTCTCCGGTGTGGACCGCGGTCTTGCTGGTTTGGACCGGCGTGCTGCTGCTGCCGCTTTTGCGGTCTCCGACTGTCGTCCCCGATCTTTTGTGGCGTCGCTTGGAGCAACAGTCCTGAGGCTGATTCTGAGAGGCGGGATCTTCTGAACGTCCCTGCCGGTTTTATCCACCACTTCAGTTCTGATTCTTTTTGCGGGTCTTTCCTTCAGGGTTTGGTTCTTGTGATGGATTTTTCTCTTCTTTTGAGTTATGTAATCAGGGATCTGAAACTCTTCATCGTTGGAGTCTACCTCTGGGTCCCTCAGATCGTTCCAGTCCCCTTTCCCATTCTGAAGCACCGGTGGATTCTGAACTTTGAATTTGGCGAGCCTCGACATACTGAGTCTTCTTAAAACAACAACAGGCTTTTCTTTCAGACCGAAGGGAACTTTTTGATCCTCAAACGACTTTTGAGTTTTTGGTAACTGAGTGGTTTGACCTCCAGGAGACGGAGATGAACGATTCTCAGAGCTAACGGACGACTGCGGAGTGTGTCCTGAGAAAGAAATGAGGAAAAAAGACTTACAATTCAAAATAGTACACACCTATGACGCATTGAAAACAGTTTCTTACCATTACTTGGAAGTTTGTTCCCATCATCAGAGTCCAAGACCTCATACTCCCAACCAAGTTCACTATACAGCTCCTTGGCAAGGTTTTCAAAGGCTGTTAAAGACCTGCAGGGCACCAGGAGTCAGTACGGAAGAAAACCACCAGGATGGTGTCTGAGATTCCTCAAAAGACTGATGAAGTCAAATAGTAGGGAAGACCGAGACTCACTGGCAGAGTTGCAGGATCTGTTCGGTCTGATTCTGTCTGGCTTCCAGGAGACGGTGAAGTTCATCGTACTTCTGCAGGACAGCTGGAGAGGTCAGCTCGGCCTTCTCTACCTGATCTCTGACCCACATCTGGAGCTCTTCTGCATCCATTTCCATCTCATCTTCCTCCATGACTGAACACAGGAAGTGTCCAACGACACATACGCTGTGTGTGTGTGTGTGTGTGTGTGTGTCTTGATTGTGCGCCTTAAGAGTTGGACTTCATTTGAGACAGACGGTTAAAGAAGCTGAACGCAAACAGAAACAAGAAAACGAAAAAGCTGAAAATAAATAACAGCAGCTGTTACGAATAGACACCTTTTTGGCAACCATTTTAGTTTTAATTTATTTTAAAACAAATTTCTATTTTGTTATTTTCAATGTTTCTTTCAAGATTAATGCACACACACACGCGCGCGCACGCACGCACACATGTGTATATAAATATATATATTGCTTTCTCCATCCACGCCACGTTAAATTTACATTCTCACATGATTCAAACTAGCTTCTTACCTTGATGGTGATCCGTGCGTGATGCTTTGCGTGCATATTTTATTTTCCTTCTTCTGTTCTGGGTGGTGGGGTATCTTTTTTCGCAGGGGGGCAATAAAACTCCAATTGAAAACAGTAAAACGGATACTAACGGTGTAGTTTCTCTTCCACCGTAGGAACAGAGAATCATCCGAAAAACTATCATTCACTTCCAAAAATGAAAATCGTGATTTAAAAAGTAATTCGTGCTCCTGTTCAGATAACAGAACACCCACAACTGTGCGCTTTCTTCTTCGGGTGTTTAAATACCAAATAACCGAATAGAGCAATACTGCCACCACCTGGTCAAAGGCTTTTGTTTTATAACAATAGATTATTTATATAAAAGTGCTTGAAAACAGAATCACAAGTTTTACAGAAAAATACTGGGCTACAGTCTGCAGCATAAGGAGCCACAAATTGTTTATAAACATGGTCTGCATTTATATTTATTGACTATGGAAAACCGACTAGTTGGCGCAACATCGCCACCGTCTGGACAGGACAAGCATTTTTCCTGATCCTGATATTTGTAATTTTATAAACTAATTTTAAAAAACAAATACTTGAAACAAATTATTGCATTAGCACCAATTGACGGTCTTTACTTATAATTTGCCTTTTTTTTTTATCTTAGGCCTTGTATTTTTTCACAGGTAAGTGTATTTAGTATGTATGCCTTATTCTAAGGTTTGTAAAGTAATTTCGTTGTCTTTGCGAGTATGTCCTACTAAAATATATGCATTAAATTTCCCATCAACAGGAAACCTAAATGCAATCATAGGAGTGACTTTGTTTACTATTATATACTTTTTTAGGTGTTTCCTAAGGCATTTTAAAATGAAATTTGGTTCTCTGTGTTGCAATAAAAGCAAGATATGTTCAAAAACAATTTTCTTACAGAAATTATTAAGTAGGGATGATGTTATAAATTTTGATCTTTTTCTAAAGGTTCCTTAAAAACCTTAACAATGATAAATGACAAAAAACATTTACTTTTATTTTTTGTAGTTCTTTTTCTAAAATTTATGTAATAAAAAAAAAAACATTTTTCATATTTAGACCACAGCTAGTTTAGCAAATGATACATTCCATAATGCCAGCCTGTAGGTAAATAAAACCAAAATGCACCTTTCCATCACATTTATTCACACATTTCAGTTCCCGACTTCAAGCTTTTCCATAAACTTAGAAACATCACTGAACAGATAAGTTGTCCCACCTTTCATTTGTTTTTATAAGCTTTTCCCTGCAAAAGAAACAGACCAATAAGAAAATAAAAAACTTTCTCCTCCCAGCTGTGAAAAAAAAACCCAATAATAATAATAATACAACCTCTTTTTTGGGGAGCTGGACTATTTGCTTAAATCTCTAAGATGACAGACGAAACTAAATTACAAATAATATTTGCTATTTAACATTTTCTGCATACTTTTTTCTTTTTTCAATCAGAGTCCGAGGAATTATTTGCCTCTTCCTTCCATCGTGGTTCCAAAAGTGCAAAGTGTTGGAGACGCATGGAGCCTCTGTAGATCCACTCTCTGCGCTGGCTCTCCTGGAACAAAGTAAACATTAAAAAAGAGAAACGATCAACTATTCCTGACCTAAACTAAACTCAGAAAGTTTTCTGAAAGTGTATAAAAACAAACTTTTGTCTCATTTCATCAACTAGAAATGTTAGAACTCTATTAGTTTCACGTTTCTTATCTTTTTAAAGTTTTTAACTGCGGACTGAAATGTGAAAATTCAACGTTGGCAAAGTTCCTCCAGCAGCTCACTACAACTAAAAATCCTTTAAATTTTCATAATAAAACCAACACTAGTTAAAAAAAATACTAATTAATGTATGTTTTTCTCCATTTATTAATAATTCCAAAAAGGTTGTTGGTTTAAAATATTTCCTATTTCAATTTCAAACACTTATAAAACCGTGAAATTGCAGTGAGACTCACAGTGTGCATCCTTCATAGACATGAAAGGTTATTCATGAGCCCAGCATTTTTATGTGATCCTAATGACACGAAACGTCTGCTAAACGGAACAAACCAACACAAAGATGACCGATGCCAACCTCAAAAACGACCTGAATTAAGCTGCAGTCCACAGCCGCCACCTCGCAGCGCTGCATCTCGCCGTTCAGCTCCACCGTGAAGTGCTGTCCCGGCCCGTACTTGAAGGTGCGAGGGTACGGCCAGTCCTTCAGGTACTGCTTCATGAAGCATTTGTGAGGACCGTCGGGAACGTCCTCCAAAACGTCCTCCACTGTCACCGAAAACAGAGGGGACACGTCAGAGAGGACGGTCTTCATCCTTTCCTCTCATCTACATTTAGAGCATCCGGGTGAACAAAAGCAGTCTGGGAGGTTTATGCAAAAATGCTTGATTGATTATTATTATTTGTTTGTATACATTTAAGTAAACAACCAACTTATAAGAAAGAACAGAGGCAAATTAAAAAAATAAAACACCGATTGTCACAAAAATAAAAACCCCAACAGTAATTTCTCAGCTACAGAATGGAAATACAGAAAATATATAAAAAAGAAACATGGTCGTCAGCAACAAAATTAAATTAAAGCCATCCCACCCTCGCTGCCCCCCTCTTTTGAACCCCTCCTCACTAGCTGACCAGCTGCTAAATGCCAATCGCACAAATTCAATAAAAAAACAAAACCGTTTTATCTTTTGGGTCACCTGGGCAGCGACGGACATGTTTATGTAACTTTAAAAAGACTCGGCAAAAGTAAAATTTTGAATTTCCTTGGCAACTGAGGTTTTCTGTTAACCACGCCCACATTCCTAATAAGCTGACATTGTACATCATATCTTTTCATTCAGCTTGAGCTCAGGATTCATGCGCTGAATGTTCTCAATATTCCAGGAGTAAATGTGCGAGCAACAGCTGGAACGCCACTTTGGCGAGCTCACCTTGTGATCGCTGTTCAAAGAATCTTTATTCCAAAAAAGGTTTTCCAAATGATGCTTGACAGGTTAGGAGGTGATAGATCAAAATCTCTTGGAGGAGTTTCAATGTTTCAAAGATATGACGGAGTTTCATGGCCACAAAAAAAAAAAAAAAAGTAATATTACGAGATTTAAAGTCGTAAATTTACGTTACAAGATTCAAGTGGAAGTGAGCATACAGCGCAGCAGCGAGTGAACGCCACGCTGCAGCAGAGCAGACCGACTAAACGTAAACAAACAGGTGAGCTAAATGTTTATTGATAACGTTCAAAATGTTTGGAAGCTCATTTGTTTGATTTATGATTTATTAATGTTTTATTTATTGATTGGCGGCTTGCAGGACCTTTGCAGCCCGTTGATGAAGACATCGGTATCCCTGCAGCTCCTCCACTTTAATCCTTTCTTCCTCCATGAAACCAAGATCTCTAAGTCTGTGTGACGCTTCCGTCTGAGGAGGAGGAGCACTTTATGGCATTTATGGCAATGTTTTAACAACGTCTAATATAACAGACTATTTTCATTCCTCTTTGCTGTTTTATGTTGAAACAGGACATTTGAACAGGACGAGGGGCGTATGCAATACTGTTTTCCTTCTGCTTTGGTGTTTCTTCTGCGCCTGACAGGTTCATGGCGTAATGACACAAATGGACTTCTGGGTATGTGAATGAACAAGGCAGAACAAAGTAGCGGTCCTCCACACCCTAAAGTGTCTTTGAGCTCCCTTATTTTATTTTATTTTTTTATATACAGGAAACTCCTCTTTACTGACACAGAACAGGCTGCAATAAACAAGCAACTTAAGGTCTTTTCTCGTTAATTTATGACGGAATAGTGTCGTAAAATTAGGAGATTTAAAATTGTAACACAAAAAAAAAAAATTTTTTTTGTTTGTAAACTGGCCCTAAAAATCTGACGTAGTTGGAAGATCAATAAAGTCAAATAAATCTTTTTTTTTTCTTTTGGAAAATTCAAGATGGCTGCCTCTTCCACAGGTCAAAGGTTAACAAAACTATGGTTGTGGTTGTGGAATTAACCCGGTGGCGAAAAGGTTGTCTAAAAAAAACTAAACTTTCTTTTAGATTTACCCAAGACGTGTGTTTTGGTTTTGTTAATGGATTTTTTTTAATGGTTTCTCCCAGTGTGTCATTCATTTGTCATTCACTGTACAAAATGTATTTCCGCCGGCGGGTACTTGGGTGTGTGTAAAATGTTGGTGAGTTTCTCAGTTTGTTTGAAAATTTGGTCTCAAAGGCGCAGGTAGAGAGAAGAATTGAGAAAACAATCTGGTCCTTCAGTCCCAGACGGCTGCTGCGGGACAGAACCCTGAAAAGTTTGAACTCACATGGCCTGCACACCAAATGAAACAGAGGTAGCCCCACATACACGGGTGTGTGATCGTCTACGAAGACCAAAAACCTGCCAAACACAGAGAAAGGGTCAGAGTCAGATGAAGCCTGCTGGGACGTTTTCAGGCGTTTCTCTCTCATCAGGAACCTGAACTGGTTCTTTCTGCTGGGGAGCTCAGCCAGGATTCCCGGCCGGAACCGGAATTTGTTGTTTTGACAGCGCACCACCACTCGGGCGCCCACGCACAGCTGCTCCACCTTCGGCCTGGAATCAAAGGCAATATGGTGTCCGGAAACCACACACTTCCCCTTTTCTTCAAAGCTTACTCTGTATTTCACCCGTCCGTCCGCTGCAACAACAAAAAAAATTAACCCAGCAGGTGGTCTCAATGCATCGCCGTTACTTCATTCAAACTGTTGGGAAATGCTTTCAAGAATAACAAACATTTTAAAGACCAACCCAGACAAAAACAGGGTTTTTAAACACATTTTTCTGATGATGGAGGACATTCATAAAGAAAATGAGGCTCAATTTTGTATTTCTGACTCTGAATCAGATCAGAACTGGATAGCTGCAATATTACTCACCACTTTTATGGCACCGCTAATGTTAGATTGGGGCTGTAAGCTAGCGGGAGAGCGTGTAAACTACAGATCTCAGTTATGGGGAACGGGAAGGGGGGTGGGGTTGCAGCGCACCCTCCAACAACTCAGAGTTGAATTTCTGACGAACTTCTTGTCGCTCTGCAGAAACTACGTTCTAGAAAACGCCAATTTTAAAAAAAAACTTTTGGCTAAAACTGGCAAAATAGTAATAATTAAAAGGCCAGTGGGAACAGAAGATGATCGGAGTGGGTCTTTAAGTATCTCAGAATCATTTTATTTAACAAAAAGACAAAAGCAGCAGTTTAAAAGCTTAAATCCTGACATTAATGTTAGACATTTTATTGGAAAACACCCCTGAAGCGTCGGTTGTTTTACCTTTTGTAATTACCTCCACCATCTTCCCTCGTTTCCATTTTAAAGGTCTCCTCCTGGCCAGAACCGTCATGTCGACCCTGACCTCCTCTTTTGCCAGTTCGGAGGGGATCTTTGAAGTTTCTCGGGAACAATGGCCAAAAGCTGTAGGCAAATGGGAGACTATTTCTGCTGCCGTGACAACAAAAAAAAAACATCCGTAAAGAGGGAAGTGTTGGGATCCGGCCTTACCGCTGCTGCCGGATGCAGACGCAGAAGGATTCTGTTTGTGGTTTAACACGGGAACGTCTGAGTTGCTGGAGTCTTCCTCCGACTCCCAGCCCATGTCTGAACCCGAGCTGCTGAGGGACTCGTCTTCGCTGTAGAACTGCGGAGGTGTTGGCGGACGCAGAGCGCTGATCTTATAGTCAGGAAGCCTGGTCAGGACCACCACCGCCTCTTTGATGCAGTTGACAGCGTTGCAGTCGTTCTCCCACCTCGAAGCCTTGCTGGGAGTTTCTTGCTTGAAGAGAAGAGAATCGGAGGAGTTTTCTGAAAGAAAATGATTTGGATTTCACTTCCAGCAACCAGCGGCTCCACAGTCGACATCACTGAGACCTTGAACTCTGACATCTACGACGCGTTCGGGCAGAATGGTGCTGCTGAGTTCAATGCGAGACCACAATACTGATATTTTTTCCTGTAAAATTCATAAAAAACGGGAAAAAAAGAGCAGTTTCGATTTTTGAAAACTTGATTTTTCCCGTTTTAAAGACAAAACAGAAGGAGCTTCATTTGCAGAGCATTAGAAAAATAGGTTCATTTTGATCTAGTAGAAGCAAATCATCTCAGTTCATTATTACCATCATCTCCTTTTTTGGCAGACTGTGTCTTTCTTTTGTTTTCTGTGGGCCTCCTGGACTTCTCTGAAGCTTTGGCCTCCAACCCCTCCACCTCCATACCTGCAGAAACACATTTATAAGCAGAAAAATCACAAGAGAAGTGAATTTAAGTAGGACGAGCAACTGAAATTCCAATGTTTTAGATACACAGTCTGCTGAGAGGATCCCACGTTTCTCAAAGGAAAACTCAGGATCCTTTATGTTTGCCAAAAGAAATCCAAAACACAGAAGATAGCGAAAGAGAGAAAAACTTCTAAGGTCAGATGCGTGTTTTTTTTCTTCTCTGTAACCCCGTTTGACTGCATATGTTGGGAAAAAAACGAACTTTTCTCACCGAAAGTATTAATCATTATTTTACAAAACTATAAAATTACAGAAATAAGTGACTTGACAGCAATAACTTATAGAACACCAGTAATATGAATATTAACTAATCATTTATTTAAAAAATATATACAATTGCATAGACTAAATCATATATGTTCAGATTAAAACTTGTTGAAATATAAAAAAACTTAAAACATATATCAACATGTCAGATAAAATGTCAATATTTTGCGTTTCTGCTTCACTCTGAACATCTGTGAAAGCTTTAATGTGCCAAAATAAAACAAAAAGTAACACACTTTCCATTGTATAATGTAAAATGACAACAAAGTTATTGAATTGGAACATTATATATAAGCATCTATGCATACACGCATGCATACAAAGTAAACTTGAAGTATACTCCCTTTTAGAGTGGACTAAATATATATATAAATATATATATATATATATATATATATATATATATATATATATATATATATATATATATATATATATATATATATATATATATATATATATATATATATATATATATATATATATATATATAAATATATATATACTATAAAATAGACCACTTCTTCCTGAGGGATTCCTTTAGTCGGTTCATTCAGAAATGGCAGATCTTAAACCAAAACTTTGACCTTTTTTCCCCATTCTTCAATTTGTAAATTTTTGGGGACATTATAGGTAATGTTATGGTTAAAATGAAAACAATAAAAGTTTAGGGTAATCTTTGGAACTTCTTCCAGCCTCTGCATGTGTTTAAATACTATTTGTTTTCCATTTACCTGCTTATCAAGTTTCCTCTTTTTTTTTTTAAATATATAAATAACTGTGTTTGAAGTTCTTTAACCTTTTATTTACATAAATGAATTACTTTTTGTGGTTTCGTTTCTAACACATTTAGTCACATTTCTGAGCTCTTTACAGGAATCTCTTTTATTAAAAGTAGATTTTAACTTAGAAACATAATCAGATGGTGAATTTTCTAACTTTTTCCTGACATATTTTTAATTTTTAGGCGCTAATTCTGGTGCTAAAAGTGGGGTTTCCGCACAAACCAGGGGGGTATTCCAAAAAGCAGGTTATGTGAGTTACCATGATAAGTTTTAGACTAAGGAAGTGGATAACCTCAGCTTTCAGTTCCAAAAATGGAGGCATGTTTCAGGGTATGTCTAGTTGCTATAGCAACTCATGCTCTGAACATAACCTGGTCTGGAGCAGGTTTAGTTGAAGGTTAGTTGGTTTCAGAGAGGTGAAGCAGCATGGCGTGTCCATTTGAAGATGATTTAGTGGATGGAGAAGCTCAGATAATACTTTTTCCACCGTGAGAGGGTGATAAGATCACATATGGCTGTTTAAAGATAAACTTTGTTACTGTGATCTAACTTAATTATTTGCTTCATATAAGATAAATCTTTTTTTTTTTTTTAGTTAAGTCAGCTTAAAAATAACACGTAGTTGTCAGACATTTATTTTACTTTTATTCAAATTAATTCAATTGAGTAGGTGTAACTTTGGTGCTGTTGTTAGAGCGACACCGCAAGGGATTGTGGGATACCATTCCCTTTGTCTGTCTGGACGGATTTGGGTTTAAGTGTGGGTTTTGGTCTAAATATCTTTAGTTGTAGCTGTTTTACTGAGTTATTTTACCCTGTTATGTTGAATTCTTTCTGCACCATGAAAAAGCGGGAGGGAGAGGATGACGAGTTTATTTCCCACCACTAGTGCTACAGTACAGAGTATAAACTGAAGTTACAGTCAGAGTTGTCATGATGATAACATCTGTGGTATATCCTGTAAATCTACACTGTAACATTTATCTTAATTTTATAAAGAATTAGGAATCAGCAGCCTCTAACTTAGACATATGAGAGTTCAAGAAGTACAATCAATTAATATGGAAAAACATTTGATTGAATTGGAGTAATGTGGCATTTAGTTAGATAAATATGTAAACTTGAGTTGTACAACTATTGAGTTGGATAGACATAAGAAATTAGGTTGAATAAAATTAACTCAATTACTTGCTACCAATTGAATCAGTTCATTTAAGTTTTATAAGTTGTATATATAAATACATCACAACAATGTAATGGGTAATAAGATCAGAAACTTGTGCGTGTTACTCTGTCCGTTATTTTTCTCCAAGCAGCCCGTTTTTTTAAAGTGTAGAAATAGATTTGGGGGGGAAATGCTAACAGAATAATTTCCCGTGTGAAGCTAAAATGCGAAACATTACGATCCAGCGATGAATTGAAAACTTCTGCTGCTTAGTAAACAAAAACATAACATGTCACCGGAAACCGCAGCTCACCTGCTGCCGTACTCCAATTCTCATCCAAATGGAGGAAACTGAACAAATAGATAAGCTAGCGGTAAATGTTAGCACTGTGTGCTTATGAGCGAATCTGAAACATTTATGTCCATGGTCATCACAATGTTGTCGTCGTTTAAACCCCGGCTTCTTTTCTTCTCCTTCTTTTGTGCGCTTCAATAATCAGCAAAAAAACAGCGCCATTTTATCCCCACGCGGCCGCTTGGAGTGTTGCATTGAAAGAAATCGCGTGCACTCCAAAAAGGAAAACGGAAAAAAGCTTAAAAACAATAATATATTTATATTTTATTATTCAAGACAAGAAAGGTGTGTACATTGCGTCTTGTTAATGAAAAGTGCCTCATTGTAAAATGCAGTTTCCCAACATAACATTATGAGCTCAGATTATTGTTACATTTAAAAATAGCACATTTAAAATGATAACAAAGCCATTTAAATCATGAATAAAGCTTACAAAAAGTTTTTTTATGAAGTATACTTAAGTAAAAGTATAAGTATAAGTAAAGCAAGAACACCATAGACCATGTAAGGTGTAAAACGTATACTAATTGAATATTCTTTCAGACTAAATTGGAACATTTTAAGCTGACATTACACAAAAGCAAATTTCCAGTGCCTTATTTAAATATACTTGTAGTAGTACACTTAAATTGAGTACTGTTTGCTGAAGGCAGATCAAAGCAAGTAGATGCTCAATGCTCAACATCCTGTAAACAAACACAGACTTTGCATATTAGCCTTTTTTCATCTGCAAAGATGGCTGTAAAACGGTTTTAGAACAAATTTGACGTGGTAGATCCAGTGGTTTTAAAATAGATGCATATACAGTATGCATTTAATAAACTTCTATTGAAAACTCTACCTATGGTTGTTTTTTTGTTTGTTTTGTTTTTTCAGTGTAATCTGTCGGTGGTTTAAGCGGGCTACTAGCACAACCCTAAAATAATATCTTACTGGGATCATCTGGACTAAAGATCTGCTTGATGTTCTTTGTGTTTTATTACAATTCTGCTTGTGAGTTGATATGTTATAAATACACTGAATTGGATCAAGCCATAAAACGCCTAAACTATAACTGAGTTTTTCCACTTGGAAGAGAAAAATCAACTTAATTATGCAAGTGTACAAACAGATTGAAATTTATTGTCCAAACTGTTTATTAGTTTAGGCTCCTCCTTCAGGACACGCCCCTGAATGATGTTTCAGCTTTGGTGTCCAAAAGCTGGGATGGTTACATAACTGCGATTCGTTTGTCTTTAGAAACTGTGCACTCTTGATCATGTTTTTCCAGAGACGTCTTTAATGTTCCCTGACTCAGGTGATCTGCTCCTCCTCATAGGTGGATATGGAGATGGAACCATAGGGATCCACCACAGTTTGGGCGCAGCGCACCACCGTAGCCAGGAGGAACAAACACAGGAGACCTAAAAAGAAGAGAGCAAAGCCGAGGTCCACATCCACCTCAAATTGTGGTGCTGGGTCAGGAACGCGGTCCATGAGGGTGACGGACACTTTTCATATGTTCCTGGTTGGTTCCCCACAGTTACTTCAGCAGCGAGCGCATGTCAACCTGAAAAGATGCAGAGAGAGAACTAGATGAAAGGAACATAAAAGAGAAATTAGGATAAAAGAGGAGTCAGGACACCTGCATTTACATTCATTTTCACAAATTATTCTGTCCTGCAGTGGCAGAAGCGGTTGCAGTGACAGCAGCAGCAGCTGCAGCGGTTGGAGCAGCAGTGGCAGTAGTATTTCAGTAGCAGCAGCTGCAGCAGCGGCTGCAGCAGTGGAAGTAGTATTTCAGTAGCAGCAGCAGCGGTTGCAGCAGTGGTAGTAGTATTTCAGTAGCCGCAGCAGCTGCAGCGGTTGCAGCAGCAGTGGCAGTAGTATTTCAGTAGCAGCAGCTGCAGCAGTTGCAGCAGCAGTGGAAGTAGTATTTCAGTAGCAGCAGCAGCAGCTGCTGCAGCGGTTGCAGCAGCAATGGCAGTAGTATTTCAGTAGCTGCTGCAGTGGTTGCAGCAGCAGTGGCAGTAGTATTTCAGTAGCAGCAGCTGCAGCAGCGGCTGCAGCAGTGGTAGTAGTATTTCAGTAGCAGCAGCAGCTGCAGCGGTTGCAGCAGCAGTGGCAGTAGTATTTCAGTAGCAGCAGCTGCAGCAGTTGCAGCAGCAGTGGAAGTAGTATTTCAGTAGCAGCAGCAGCAGCTGCTGCAGCGGTTGCAGCAGCAATGGCAGTAGTATTTCAGTAGCTGCTGCAGTGGTTGCAGCAGCAGTGGCAGTAGTATTTCAGTAGCAGCAGCAGCTGCAGCGGTTGCAGCAGCAGTGGCAGTAGTATTTCAGTAGCTGCTGCAGCGGTTGCAGCAGTAGTGGCAGTAGTATTTCAGTAGCAGCAGCAGCTGCAGCGGTTGCAGCAGCAGTGGCAGTAGTATTTCAGTAGCAGCAGCAGCTGCAGCGGTTGCAGCAGCAGTGGCAGTAGTATTTCAGTAGCTGCTGCAGCGGTTGCAGCAGCAGTGGCAGTAGTATTTCAGTAGCAGCAGCAGCTGCAGCGGTTGCAGCAGCAGTGGCAGTAGTATTTCAGTAGCAGCAGCTGCTGCAGCGGTTGCAGCAGCAGTGGCAGTAGTATTTCAGTAGCTGCTGCAGCGGTTGCAGCAGCAGTGGCAGTAGTATTTCAGTAGCAGCAGCTGCAGCGGTTGCAGCAGCAGTGGAAGTAGTATTTCAGTAGCAGCAGCAGCAGCTGCAGCTGCAGCAGTTGCAGCAGCAGTGGCAGTAGTATTTCAGTAGCAGCAGCAGCTGCAGCGGTTGCAGCAGCAGTGGCAGTAGTATTTCAGTAGCAGCAGCAGCAACAGCAGCAGCTGCAGCGGTTGCAGCAGCAGTGGCAGTAGTATTTCAGTAGTAGCAGCAGCATTGGTTGCAGCGGTTGCAGCAGCAGTGGCAGTAGTTTTTCAGTAGCTGCTGCAGCGGTTGCAGCAGCAGTGGAAGTAGTATTTCAGTAGCAGCAGCAGCAGCTGCAGCTGCAGCAGTTGCAGCAGCAGTGGCAGTAGTATTTCAGTAGCAGCAGCAGCTGCAGCGGTTGCAGCAGCAGTGGCAGTAGTATTTCAGTAGCAGCAGCTGCAGCGGTTGCAGCAGCAGTGGCAGTAGTATTTCAGTAGTAGCAGCAGCATTGGTTGCAGCGGTTGCAGCAGCAGTGGCAGTAGTTTTTCAGTAGCTGCTGCAGCGGTTGCAGCAGCAGTGGCAGTAGTATTTCAGTAGCAGCAGCTGCAGCGGTTGCAGCAGCAGTGGAAGTAGTATTTCAGTAGCAGCAGCTGCAGCAGTTGCAGCAGCAGTGGCAGTAGTATTTCAGTAGCAGCAGCAGCTGCAGCGGTTGCAGCAGCAGTGGCAGTAGTATTTCAGTAGCAGCAGCAGCAACAGCAGCAGCTGCAGCGGTTGCAGCAGCAGTGGCAGTAGTATTTCAATAGCAGCAGCAGCAACAGCAGCAGCAGCAGCGGTTGCAGCAGCAGTGGCAGTAGTATTTCCGTAGCACCAGCAGCATTGGCTGCAGCAGCAGCGGTTGCAACAGCGGTCACAGCAGAGGAAGCACCTTTGCTCTAACGATCCACACAAAATTTTACACACATGCCTCCAGGGGAAGTCTACAACCACAATGAAGTTTCATTGAACTTTGAACTTGGGAAGATGCCACCATCTCGATATTTCTTTAAAAAATATCCCCTTTAGTATCTTCTACAAATTTAAACTAGTAGGGATTTCGATCTATCACCTCCTAACTCCTTCAGCATCATTTGGAAGCTACTTCTGAAAAAATGTTGGATTTAGAAGTTTGTAGATTTTTAACGGCCTTTGGACGGTGTGCTCTCATAAATGTTGCTCGCATATTATGTACTGGATTATTGTGAACATTTAATATATGAATCTTTGGCTGAAGCTGAACGAAACGACAGAACGTACGATATGAACATGTTAAAAATGTACTATATCCGATTCTTCTAAAAATGACTTTTTCCTGTTCGTCACCCCCAGACGACCTAAACCTGATGGTATCAGTCCCCGGGTACTCAAAAACTGTTCCAGCCAGCTATGTGGAGTCCTCCAGCACCTGTACAACCTGAGCCTTAACCTTCAGAGGATCCCAGTGCTGTGGAAGACTTCCTGCCTCGTCCTGGTGCCAAAGAAAAACCATCCTGAGGCCCCTGGTGACTACAGGCCTATAGCACTGACCTCCCATGCTATGAAGGTCATGGAGCGGCTGGTGCTGTCACATCTCAGACCCCTGGTGAGCCCCTTCCAAGACCCTTTGCAGTTTGCATACCAACCCAAGGCGGGAGTGGAGGATGCACTGCTATACCTGCTGCAGAGAGCATACTCCTCCCTGGAAAAGCCAAACACCACAGTGAGAATCATGTTCTTTGACTTCTCTTCAGCCTTCAACACCATCCAGCCGAGACTGATGAGGGAGAAGTTAGGGAAGATGCAGGTGGATATCCCCCTGGTCTCATGGATTGAGGACTACCTGACAGGTCGACCACAGTTTGTGAGACTCCAGAGCTGTGTGTCTGACACCCTGATAAGCAACACAGGAGCCCCTCAGGGAACCGTGCTGTCCCCCTTCCTATTCACCACATACACAGCAGACTTCCAGTACCACTATGAGCTCTGTCACCTCCAGAAGTACTCTGATGACACAGCTGTAGTCAGGTGTGTGAAAGATGGACGGGAAGAGGAGTACAGGAGCCTCGTGGAGCGTTTCGTCCAGTGGTCTGGGGAAAATTACCTGCAGCTGAACGTGGCCAAGACAAAAGAGATGGCGATTGACTTTAGCAGGAGAAAGCCTCCGCCCTCCCCAGTCTGTATTGGTGGGACGGATGTGGAAATTGTCTCGTCCTATAAGTTCCTGGGTGTACATCTAGACGATAAACTGGACTGGTCCACAAACACTGAGGCGGTTTACAAGAAGGGCACGAGCAGACTTTACTTCCTGAGGAGACTCAGGTCCTTCAATGTCTGCAGCAGGATCCTCCACATGTTCTACCAGTCTGTCATGGCGAGCACCATCTTCTTTGCTGCAGTGTGCTGGGGTGCTGGCATCAAAGCAGAGGACGCCAACAGACTGAACAAACTCATTAGGAAAGCAGAGTCTGTCATTGGCTTCAAGCTTGCCAATCTGGAGGAGGTAGTGGGGGACAGACTCCTGGCTAAACTGGGGACCATCATGGACAATCCCTCCCATCCCCTCTTCAGGGAGGTGGACAACCTGAGAAGCAGTTTCAGCGGCAGACTCATACACCCCCGCTGTGCCAGAGAACGATACAGGAAGTCATTCCTGCCATCAGCCATTAGACTTTACAATTCATCTGGCAGATTTGGATGTACACACGTTTTTTTGAGAACTCTAGAGTCTTTTTGACTGTATAGTTACTTTATTATTATTTTATTCCATTTTTCCCCTTTTCTTCCCTGTATATTTTGTGGCTGTGTTTGTGTCTTTATCCCCCTATTTCCGCAGTGCTGTTACTGCAACTAAATTTCCCTTCGGGGATTAATAAAGTTGATCTTGAACCTTGAATCTTGAATCTTAAACATAAAATGGTTGCTGTGGAGATAAAACCAACAGAAAAGAGACAATTTATTTAAAAAAAGTGGGCTTTATAAAATAATTTTTTCTAATGCAGATCAGGGTGGCAGCAGCAGAGGGGGAGAGTGCAGCACTTCAGAAAAAAGTCGTACCTTGCTTGAAAATTGCCAGAACTCCTTACAGAAAGCAAATGTACCACTGTGGTCATCATGCTTCTGTCACATAGAGTTTCCTTCCGTTTTTTTTATTTAATTTTGGAAATATACCAGTTTGTAATAGAAAATTAGGCTTTCATAACCTGCAACCCTATTTTTATGGAGATTTTCTTTGAAATTAAGGCATAAAGATAAACAATTATAAATGAAAGTGGATATTAAACAGATTTAGTTGAGTTTGTTTGCAATATTTCATTATGTCACACTCATTAAAATTAAAAAATCAGCTGCCATTTACAAAATAAAGCTTTGCAGCCAATTAGCACATAAAAAAATCTATCTTTTTATGTTTTATTTGCATTTAGCATGAACCCTAAAGTCTTTTCAGCAAACTCACCATTTACAGCGTTGTCGTCTGTGACCGTTTCTGTCCACCACTGCCTAAAGTTCTCCCAGTAAGTCTTTTTTTCCTGCTACGCATCAGTTGAGTCAATCTTCATGGTCTCCATAGTCTGAAGCACAGATCCCACCGTGAAGCCCTCACATTCAAAATACATGCAACACATTCAAGCATGCGCTTGCACCTCCCGACCTGCCCCTGCCATGTAAATCCGCCATTAATACTTAAACAGGAATTGAATGACACCTGACATGGTTCACAAGTGAATCAAACACCCCTCTGCTTTTGTTCTGCTGTAAACAGACCTCTGTCTGTGTAACCGCTTATTGTAGACTTCCCAACTGGGTAACTTAGGCGCCTTCGGTGACACTCGCTGAAAAGGCTCAAAATGCAGCAGGATGGAGCACAGGAAAAGAGGATCCCAAGAAAGACCCTCAGCTCCTCCACGGAGGAGCAGGGCGGCCATCAGGAAGCCTTCGGGGGCCGAGAAACACGAGCTGCATTTCAGTTCATCAGCAGAGCCAGATGCTGGAAACTGAAACGACTACTTTAGAATGGAGATGGTTACAGTCAGGCTTCCAGTGACATGAACTCTGCCCACGCCGAGGCACAGCACAGGAGGGTAAAGTGATCCTGATTCATATGCAATTAGGCAAGGAGGCCTTTAAAACTGCAGGGGGGGGGGTTGTTATTAAAGACTTTTGAACAGCTTTACTGAGGAAAAAAACTCAAAAGTTGATACTAAAAAGCCTGAAAGCTTAAAAAGTGCATCACTTCTTGTGATGCAGTTTTGTATTAAAAACCAGAAAACATGCCTGTCAGCATGTCATCACTGTGGCATGTGATATTTTCCAAACGCCGGCGGTAGCAGTTACAGCTCAGCTCTCCTCTGCTGTCACAAAGTTCATGTCATATTTTGTTCCCTGCAAGGAAAGTAGTTCAAATATCTCCAATATATCAAAGACATAAACAATTACAATCACATTTGTTATGTGGTCTGTGTTGGAAAAAAAAATGATAAAAACAAAAAGCCAATGTGGAGGAAAAAACATCTCAATGTCACATTTTTATTACAGAAATAAACAAATCAATAATACATTTAAAAGCACTTTTTCAGGACACTACAAAATATAAAAATCTCAATAAAAACAAAAAGAGATTAAAATTAGATGTAATTGATACAATAGAGACTAAGGTAGTATATGACAATACATGTATTTATTTCAAACAATAATATGAACAAAGAAGCAAAACATAGTAAAAAGCCTCTAATATTATTCACAGACCCATTTTAAATCATATTAAAAATTAAAGTTTATCTTTCATAAAATAATGTTACAATGAAATTTAATTTATAAGGTAAAATCTAGAGCAATAACACACAGGACAAAGTTTTTAATCAATTTTTTATATAAAATCTGAAACGAAAAGACACTTATCATTTACATGGTGACAAAAATATAAACCATTCTTTCAACATAATTCTTTTAAACCTAAAGGCCCGTACACACCGGGACGAATTTCGCTCGCGATATTCTCTGACGTTTAACGCCTCGTCACTAAACAAAGGGCACCAATGTGAGTGTGCACAACGACGCGAAAAAAACGGCATGCGTCAAAGCGTCACTTTTTAAAAAACGCCTCGGGTTCGTTTTTTGGTTTGACGCGCTGCGTCGAAAACTATACAACCAATGAGAATGGCGCTTTTGCACACGTGTCTGGAGCTTCTGTTTTACTGTAACTTCAACTTCTGTTGAAGTTACAGTAAAACACAACTTGGGGGCGCTTAAACACAAAACTGCTTTTCTGAGCACAGATACCAGCAAAGAAGATAGACGCCAAGTAGCGTCTACACTGCCGCAAAGAAATAATGACGGACATTCTAAAATATCCCCGAAAAACGCTCATGACACATTTTCAGCTCTTGTACCAGTCGATAAAACTCACCATGTTCTTCTCTTCTCGTAACTATGGGATGTACCCAAAATGGGCGTCTTTTCTGGCGTCTTTCATCATCAACAGAACAATAATTTCTTCATCATTGGAACTGCAGCTGGAGCTACTGGTGCTTGAAATATTCCTGTTTTCTTTGTATGATTCTGACAAGCGCGTAAATACTGGCTCTCTTCTTCTGAGTGAAAACCACCTTGTGTACAGGAGTATTTCTGTTTTACATTAAGCGCCATCTAATGTCAGGGAATGAAATTGCATGTTGGCTCGGCTCATCGTCAGCGAAAATCGCCTGGGTGTGAACACAAAAGACGTGGCGAAAAACGCTGGCGAATAACGCTTGGCGAATATTCGTCCTGGTGTGTACGGGCCAAGTAATTCCCAAATACACGTGGGATCCAACGTCGCGACTAAAACTCAAACACTGATAGTTTAGAGTTCTTCCACGATGCAGAGGGAAAAAAGGCGGGAAAAGTTTCTGGCAGCCTACAAAAGTCCAGACAATAAAATAAAAGGATCCAACGGAAGATCCCACAAAGGATTTCTGTGAAATTTGATTCACAAGGGGTTGTGCGCTATTATTCACTGATAATTTCACTTGACTGAAATGAAATCAGAGGCCAAAACATGGCAGGTGAGACACTGCAGCTGCATGTTTTGACAGCAGCATACGTCTACATGTATGTGGAATGACGTGTTCAGGGGATTCCAGGATCCGTCTCAATCCCCAAACCTCCTTTAAAACTCTTCCCATTCAGGAACAAGAAGGTTCTGGATGTGGCGCCTGGCACTGACGGGTGTTTGCGTGAAGAAAAAAAGGCATGTAACCAGAAGGAGGGGGGGGGGGGGGGGCTTCTTCCAACAACAGGAAGCACCGGCGTGACGGTCAGTCGGTTTTGGAGTGATGGTTGAGGACCAGAACGTAGCCGTTCTTCACATGGCCATTCTTCTGCTTTTCGTGGCGCTCAGAATCTTTGTCTTCGTCCGACTCCGTCTCCTCTTTGTCGCTCCGCTCGTCCTCCACTATGTCCTGTCGGGTAGAGGAGTGGTCACTAGTGTTTTGACGTTAAAAAAAAAAGCTACGTTCTTACGCTGCCTGGCAGGAACTTGATGGCCATCCGCAGGATAAGCCCCGCCCAGAAGAAGTGCAAAATCTGCAGCACAAACAGCAGCCCGTCGAAGAAGAAGAAACCAAAGAAAGGGGTGTATCTGACCACCGGGAACGTCAGCGTCATAAAAACGATCCTAGCCAAGAGGGTGGAGCAGAACAAAGAGTCTAGTCAGGACCAGAACCAGTCACCGGCCCGTTTCCACACAGAACCTACACTCTGCAGAAGCAAACACAAGTTTGGCCTGGCTCCCACAGACAGACTGTGTGTGAGCTCTGTCTGTGGGAGGAGTTTAGTCTCTGTGGTGAACAGATGCCTGTGTGAGCCGAGGTGCAGAACAAAGATTTCCTTTGACTTTTGTTGTTGGGAAGGAAAACAGATTTGCTGCATTAGAAACAGAATAACTCTGATGATGCCGACATTCCTGGTCCTCTGTGTTTGTCTTCTTTGACCCTTTCATCAGAACAAGAATTGACTTCATAAAAATAGCTAAACATCATCTGAAGATAAAAGAAAAGATTCTTTGATTTAAAAACAGAGGATCAGAAATGCTCTCTGTGCTCTTTTAGAGAATATTACAGGACCAGGGTGAGAACGCTTCATGTTTAGGTGGAGAATGTTTGGGGTTACATTACGGTTTAGAAGAAGAATGTTTGGACAAATTTGGAGTGAGAACACAACAGATTCAGGGTGACAATGTTATGACTTCAGGCTGAGAATATTACGATTTAGGGTGACAATATTTGGGGTTTAGTGTGAGAAGGTTACAGGTTCAGGGTAAGAACGTTACGGGTTTAAGGTGAGAACGTTACAGGTTTGGGGTGAGAACGTTGCGGGTTTAGTGTAAGAACGTTATGGGATTAAGGTGAGAACGTCATGGGTTTAGGGTGAGAACGTCACGGGTTTAGGGTGAGAATGTCAAGGGTTTAGGGTGAGAACGTTACAGGTTTAGGGTGAGAACGTTACAGGTTTGGGGTGAGAACATTACGGGTTTATGGTGAGAACTTTACGGGTTTAGGGTGAGAACGTCACAGGTTTAGGGTGAGAATGTCACGGGTTTAGGGTGAGAACGTCACAGGTTTAGGGTGAGAACGTCACAGGTTTAGGGTGAGAACGTCACAGGTTTAGGGTGAGAACGTTACGGGTTTAAGGTGAGAACGTTACAGGTTTGGGGTGAGAACGTTACAGGTTTAGGGTGAGAACGTCACGGGTTTAGGGTGACAACATCACATGTTTAAGGTGAGAACGTCACGGGTTTAGGGTGAGACTGTTACGGGTTTAGGGTGAGAACGTTACAAGTTTGGGGTGAGAACGTTACGGGTTTAGGGTGAGAACGTCATGGGTTTAAGGTGAGAACGTCATGGGTTTAGGGTGAGAACGTCACGGGTTTAGGGTGAGAACGTTACAGGTTTAGTGTGAGAACGTTACGGGATTAAGGTGAGAACGTCATGGGTTTAGGGTGAAAACATTACAGGTTTAAGGTGAAAACGTTACAGGTTTAGGGTGAGAACATTACAGGATTAAGGTGAGAACGTCCTGGGTTTAGGGTGAGAATGTTTCGGGATTAAGGTGATAACGTCATGGGTTTAGGGTGAGAACGTCATGGGTTTAGGGTGATAACGTCATGGGTTTAGGGTGAGAACGTCATGGGTTTAGGGTGAGAACATCACAGGTTTAGGGTGAAAACATTACAGGTTTAAGGTGAAAACTTTACAGGTTTAGGGTGAGAACGTTACGGAATTAAGGTGAGAACGTCCTAGGTTTAGGGTGAGAATGTTACGGGATTAAGGTGATAACGTCATGGGTTTAGGGTGATAACGTCATGGGTTTAGGGTGAGAACGTTACGGGATTAAGGTGAGAACGTCATGGGTTTAGGGTGAGAACGTCATGGGTTTAGGGTGATAACGTCATGGGTTTAGGGTGAGAACGTCATGGGTTTAGGGTGATAACGTCATGGGTTTAGGGTGACAGTCATGGGTTTAGGGTGAGAACGTCACGGGTTTAGGGTGAGAACATCACAGGTTTAGGGTGAAAACATTACAGGTTTAAGGTGAAAACGTTACAGGTTTAGGGTGAGAACGTTACAGGATTAAGGTGAGAACGTCCTGGGTTTAGGGTGAGAATGTTTCGGGATTAAGGTGATAACGTCATGGGTTGTAGGGTGAGAACGTCATGGGTTTAGGGTGATAACGTCATGGGTTTAGGGTGAGAACGTCATGGGTTTAGGGTGAGAACATCACAGGTTTAGGGTGAAAACATTACAGGTTTAAGGTGAAAACTTTACAGGTTTAGGGTGAGAACGTTACGGAATTAAGGTGAGAACGTCATGGGTTTAGGGTGAGAATGTTACGGGATTAAGGTGATAACGTCATGGGTTTAGGGTGAGAACGTCATGGGTTTGGGGTGATAACGTCATGGGTTTAGGGTGAGAATGTCATGGGTTTAGGGTGATAACGTCATGGGTTTAGGGTGAGAACGTCATGGGTTTAGGGTGATAACGTCATGGGTTTAGGGTGAGAACGTCATGGGTTTAGGGTGATAACGTCATGGGTTTAGGGTGATAACGTCATGGGTTTAGGGTGAAAACGTAACAGGTTTAGGGTGAGAACGTTACGGAATTAAGGTGAGAACGTCCTGGGTTTAGGGTAAGAATGTTACGGGATTAAGGTGATAACGTCATGGGTTTAGGGTGATAACGTCATGGGTTTAGGGTGATAACGTCATGGGTTTAGGGTGAAAACGTAACAGGTTTAGGGTGAGAACGTTACGGAATTAAGGTGAGAACGTCCTGGGTTTAGGGTAAGAATGTTACGGGATTAAGGTGATAACGTCATGGGTTTAGGGTGAGAACGTCACAGGTTTAGGGTGAGAACGTTACGGGTTTAAGGTGAAAACGTTACAGGTTTGGGGTGAGAACGTTACGGGTTTAGGGTGATAACGTCATGGGTTTAGGGTGAGAACGTCACGGGTTTAGGGTGAGAACATCACAGGTTTAGGGTGAAAACATTACAGGTTTAGGATGAGAATGTTACAGGTTTTTTTAATTTTTAAAACCAAATTGGGCAAAAAAGATCAAATTATTCAGAGCAGCTGTTCAAATTGAAGCTCTGCAGACCAAATTCCTTCCTGTCGAAATGACTCCTCACATGTTGACAGCCCATTCAAGTTCAAACAGAAGAAATAGGAAGGTGTGATTTTCCTTCTTGTTACCCGACGGGGAGGATCATAAGGCGAGTGATGATGAAAACGGCTGCGAACACGACAAAAAGGAAGTTGCATGTTCTTTTCCATCCTGCGTAGTTGAACATTTTGGCCAACTAGAAATCAAAAACAGGAAATAAAACAGAAATTCTTGTAATTTCAGAAATAAGGATTTTTATGAGTAAACCTACTCCATCAGCTGCCTCTGGAACACGTTGGCATGTTTTCATACCTCCATTAGATAGTCTGCGGCATCGTGCACCAGCATGATCATAGACCCAGCCCGGATGTAGTTGACCAGCCAGGAGAAACTAATGAGGACGATGGTGACCACATGGTGGACAATCTGCTCCCAGAAGTCCTGCAGAATAAAGTAAAAGATCTTTAAGCGATGACGCTGTAAAGCTTGGTCACTTTAAAAAAAATAAATGTCTGGAGAAGGTCTGAATAACAACCAGATCTGGGTCACTGTGACCCCAGATAGAACCCAGAGGTCTCGAACCTTTGGGTGTTAAACTTCAGATCCTCTTTTCCTGTTCGGGAGTTTCAGGTCTAAAAGACGGTTCGAGATGAAGAAATACCAAACAGAAAATTGAACTGGAGGCTTTTTGACATTTACGCTCACTCCCGAAGCAGCACAGCAGACACATTTCTAATTTCCCCAGAGTGAACGCTGAAACAGCCAACCCTGCTGCTGGAGCCTGTCACTGTGGACGGTTTGTTATAAATAAAAATCAGCTGATTTAAGCTCAAAGAAAAAGAAAATCACAACAGAAAAAAGTAAAACATCTCTAAAATCCAGAAAGTTTTCTTTCACTTGGATTAAAAGGAAAAGTAATTCTGATCAAATAAAACAAAACCCTGAAAATATGGGTTTCTCCTTCTGGATTCACAGAACCGAATCGTGACTTTCTCTGCTGGCTCTTTTCTGACGTCTTTCTCACAAAGACTGGAGCTTTTCTGTGATTTTAAATGCTAACAACCGAATCCAATACATCTGCTTGGTGCAGAAATCAAACCTCCAGCTGGTTGTCGCAGTTCATTCCCTCTTGACGTAAGGTTACCATGCGGTTCTGAGCAGTCCAAAGACCAGCTCACGTTAGCAGATCCCGCGCTGTCGCCTACCTTCCGTTTGACGTCTGAGGCGACGCTGAACAGCAGCGAGAGGTAGAAGCCCAGTTCGATCATGTAGTACCAGTACTGAGAGGCTAGAAGAGGCTGGGAAAGAGCAGAAGTCGTTTTACCCATCATTCCACTGCCGCTCCTCAATGAACACGCCGTCAGTGTAAAGACGGGACAAATATTTACCATTTTGGGGAAGTCTTCCCACACTTTCCTTATGTCTCTGAACCATGGTTTCTAAAAGGGGGGGCAGATTGAGAAGGAAGTTCAGGTTGTGGAACAAAACTATCATTCTATATTTTACCTGTAGATTTTGGTTTCATTAAAATGTGTGATAAATAAACTGTGTATGGAATAGAATCATAGGTGTGAGGCGGTCTGAGGCTCCCTTCCTGAGAGGAACAATCACCCCAGGAAACTGCTCTGGTCGCTCTGCTTGGGTTTCTGTTGATAAATGCCTCTAAAGTAGGAGGGGCCAGGCTGTGGAGGATTAAAGGGTCTATATCAGGCTAACGTTTGTAGAAATTCACGAAAACCAGCGGGTTCTCACATTGTGATGTCATAAAGATGGGGCGGCCGTGGTGCAGCGGTAAGGCGGTCGGACTCATGATCGTAAGATTGCAGGTTTGATTCCCGCCTTGCACGCCCATGTGTCGAAGTTTCCTTGGGCAAGACACTGAACCCCACCTTGCCTCTGGTGGGAGGTTGGCGCCAGTATTCGGCAGCGGAGCCGCCACCAGTGTGTGAATGTGTGAATGTGTGTGTGCATGGGTGAATGGGACTGTGACTGTAAAGCGCTTTGGGCCTTCGTAAGAAGGTAGAAAGCGCTATATAAGTATAAGGAAACGCCATTTAAAGTGAGGACCAGCCCCTTCCAGGAAGAGTCTCCGCCCCCAGGCTAACAGAAATGCCCACTTTCTCAGTGGAGCTAGCGGTGATTGGCTACATGTTTTCCTCTTCTATGCACAATATGCACATCCATCTTTGCAAAAGTTGGGATTTTCTTTGTTTTTGTTGGCGAAATGCAGACACGCTGCTGAGGTCGGCTCGACGACTTTCTAAGTAATACATGTACGATTTTATTCCTATATATTTCTTTTTTTTTTCTTTAGTGGAGTTCTTAATACTCCGTTGTAGGACCAACACTAGTTTAAAAACTATTTTATCCAGAAAAACAAAAGCGGATCAACTCACATCGATGAGGACTGCCAGGCCAGCATAGAAAGCAAACAGGTAAAAGGTAAACCTCCAGCTGTAACACAACGCAGTCATCTCAGGACAACAACACTCCAGTAAATCAACCGTTCACACAAGTCAACAATGAACGGCAGATGAATGCAAAGACAGGAAGTCCTGTTAGTGAAGGTCTGTTAACAGTAATTATAAAGAAATGAACATGAATCTGACACCAACTTACTTAAAAGATATAATATCTCAAATATATCTTAAGGAAAAAAATCAAAGATAGTAAAAAATGACAAAAATACATTCCTTTAACTATTAATTTCAAGTGTACAGGTTCTATAAATTCAAACTTAACCAAAGCAGTTAAAAGATTAAAAACATCTGCAATTTAATAAAAATAAATACTTCACATAAACTCAGGACTTTGAAAAAAGAAGATGGGAACATTGTTTTCCTTGTGAAAGTGGAATCTGCTCAGGTGTGTAGACCCACCTGGCCTCCTGGAACTTGGTGAGCTTGCTGGGTCGTTCCTGGTTTCTCCTCCTCCTGAACCAACTCTGGACCTGTCGTACTGAACAGCCCGTCTGTTTACTTAAATTTCTATGGAGCTCTAACAACAGAAGCAGAACAGGGGGATATAGCAGCAGAGCCATGAGGCGCAGCGACCGGGACGTCTTTCATGGATCAGCGTTTATGTTTTTAACACCTGTGAAGGCCCGGAGAACGAAGTTCAGGTACCTGGGTGGGATGCTTCGACTTCTGGCAGAAGTGAGACTCCAGGGTGGGATTCTGCGAAGCTGAAACGCGGTGTTTGAGGTCCACGCCCAGCAGAGCAGCCAGAGGTTTTCCCACTTTCCTGGACATTGAAGAACCACACGAGTAACCAACAGCCTAAGCTTTAAGGTACGTGCACGGCAATGTGCGGTCAAGCAACTACTTCCAATGGGTTTCCACGTTCAAAACTCTCACGTTCATATACTGATACTCAAGTATTTAAGACCGATTTTTGGCTGTACGGACAAAATGTGCGTCCATTGAAAGCGTGTTGAAAGTTAAACAAGTTGAATTTTGACCAATCAAGGACTTGAATTTGGTAGTGACGTTTTTTATTCATGGAAGTACCAACCATTCCAAAATGGATCACAAAGGATCCATGTGGTTTGAGTCCGGCTGGATTTCTGACACCAAGTCTTATACACATCAGTATAAAGATGAGCAAGACACACCAGATTTACACCACTTTGACATTTCCCACCCAGACTCTTCCAACTGCAGGTGGCGGCAATTGGCTGGTATCGGGTAGCGACAGACACATATGAACACCATATGCTCAACATGATTGTTTTGCGCGTTCTTGAACACGGTGAAAGATGGTCCAACCTGTACTGGACACGCAGGTGAAAATATTAATGGACGAATGAGGCCGCAAAAAGCATGTATATCATGCATGTGTCCCGAAAGACCAAAGTTTCATATGTGGAAAATGCTCAAAACGTATGTAGTGGCTATGTGACACGGCCTAGAGGGGAAGTAAGGGGGAGGTAGGTGAGACGCAGGCATGTCGCACGGATTTTTCATTTTTTCAACTCCCCCCAAATCCTGCAGACTGTACAAGGAACAAAAAAAGAAACAAAATAAAGAAAATAGAACCGAACAGGTAATGGATCGAGTCGGTCCCGAATAACTCACCAATCAAATATCCGTCTCCCGACCAAGAACAAAAAAGCGACGGGTATGGAGGCCCAGAGGTCCTGAATTTTTGGAAAGACTTTCCCATCATGGTCCTTTAGTTCATCCCAGCTGTGACCTTCAGGGAACCAAATCCAGTCAGCCCATATCAGCTCTCTGAAGCGAGATAACATCCTGCAGCAGAACGGAGAAAAGCCGGTCAGAACTAACCACGGAGGAAATTAAGAGCTATATCAGACAGAAGACGGGGTGCAGATTTCCACTTTCCATCAGATTCATTCACAGCTTCTAATCCAACGAGAACAATAACCTCTCAGGAAGGACGGGAAGCAGAGGGAGCAGAGAGGAACAGGGTCTGACTGAAGTTCAGTTCTCACTGAACCACTAAACTCAGCAGCTTTTCCAAACACGCCCTCCTCTGGAGGAAGGAATAAAGAAATCAAAGGCTTTGTAGAGCAGCCAATCAGAACTTCAAAGATGTTCTTCGCTTGGAGACACGTCAGTGACCGTTCCTTCAAACACTACTATCGTTACCCCTGAAACATTAGGAAAATCCCTGGAGTTGGAAAAATCCAGCACTGAAGAGGATCAGAACCCAGAGCTGCACACAAACTGAGGATCTAGCAGACACCCAAAGGATTGTGGGTACTCTCAAGCCTAACATGCTTTCATCTCGCCTTTTGTGCCGTGGTGCAATCCCACCTCAGTTGTCGGTTTGATGAACGCCGTCCTGGAAAAACACAAACAAAAGATAAGCAAATGAAGCAGGAATGAAACGGAAAAATCGCTCAGTGACGTTTCTAGAACTTCCTCCTTTCTGTGTGTCTGTTTCAGCCTGCTGGGATGTAAACACCATGTCACACAGCCACTACCTACATTTTACGCATTTTCCCCGTTTCAAAATTCAGTCTAAGGTGATACATCATCAGTGATCCAACTCATATTCTGCTTTCTGTCTTTGAACTATTACCATCCGGATGAGTTGTAAATATTGGGCGATATAAATAAAATTGAATGAATTGAACTGAGTGCGGTTTCAAAGCAGCCAAATATAAAACCAGCAGATATAAGAACTTGTTCGTTCCATCAGCAATAACACTGTTGAGCAAACGGTAAATACTCTAGAGCAAGTCTCTCTGGTTGTTATTTATGTGAGTGTTGTCTTATTGTGTTGTTTTCTTTGTGTTGTAGCTGTGGGCTCCTCAGCAAGACAAATTTCCCTCACGGAACAATAAAGTATATACAGATTGATTGATTGACATGTGCCCTACGACAGACTGGTGACCTGTCCAGGGTGACCCCAGCCTTCACCCGCAAGTGGCCGTGGTAGGCTCCGGCAGCCCTGTGACCCCGGAAAGGGAACAAAATGTTAAGAAGATCAATGAATGAATGATTGACATGCGTGATATATATAATTCAGAAGTATTTCTTGCATTCGTCATTCGTGGATGTACGCAGATGTCCGTATACGCAGTTATTACACAAGTGTTATTGTGCGTGATTTCTGCGAGATCCATACACAAATTTGTGTCGTTCCACGACCGTTTTACGTATGTGTATATGACTTTTCACGCATGTACCACCAATGTATAACTTTTATTTCACTTATACGGCGCACATATGACGCTAAAATTACATAATCGATGCACGAATCACTAATGAATTGCATACAAACAGCACAATAATCCCGCACGGTCTATGTTCTACTGGGGCTTACGTATTCTTTGCATGTTTATTCGTACTTCTTCTGTGGTTTTAACGTGGTTCATTTATGATACATCTGGGAAAGTTTTATGTGAAGACCACAACTTTTCTCCCTTTTCCACATATATTCACAATTTTCATCAATATGCAATATGAGCAAAATGGTTGTTGGTGACAAACGAGTTTGTCTTAATTTAAAATTGTCATCCAGCATCAATGAGGAATCATCTGGACCAGAAATTCTCTCGCGTGTAGACTCAAGCATGAAGTAATTTCATGGAATTTATTTCAATTCAAAGTGAAACAGCTTCAAGGGATTTCTGCCTCAGGAGGGCCGATTCTGAGCTTCAACCAGAGAGCAAACACAGAATCACGTCTTTACAAGAGCCCAAAACGGGTCCAACGTTCGGACTTTACTGGACCCAACTTTTCAAAAACAATGCAATCCAGTGTGTGGGAGTTTGGTTAGAGCGTCAAACCAAATAAATCTGAGCTCAAATAAACAGAAAATTACAAAGAAAAGTTATGACATTGGTTCATTTTGGGAGTTTGGTCTCTTCCAAAATAAAAATCTGCTTTTCTCTGATGCCTTTCTTTAAAAAACTGAACTCAAGTTTATATTTAATTTGTTTCTTCCTGTTTTTTTTTTTTTTAAATGTAATACTTAGGCCTACAACTGAACCTTTTCTTCTGTTTTATTTTAAAACCCAAAGAGAGAAAAAAACCATTTGACATCTTTTGTATTATAACAACATTCCAATATAACCAAATATTAGTAATAAAAAATCAATGTGACCTTGCTTTTAATAATTTGAACCAGGAACATGTATAACTTTTGACAAAAGCAGATAAATATCATTTTATTCATGACCATCCAAACTCATTTTCCAGCTTTATCAGATCTGGGGATGGAAGTACACAGTACACATCACAGTGATGATGTCTTATTGGTTTTTTTATTGGTTTTTTATCCAGTATTTTAATTGTTTGCTTGGATTTACAGCTCCCAAGTTAGTAAATAAACTTTGTGTATCAAGCTGCACAAAGGCGCTGTGGCAGTTTATTTCTATACAAAGTCTATGAGATTTTGTCTTCTTGGAGCCAGCGGGTACTTCCTGTTTGGAACACCAGGGGGATGGAGTCACTCAGTCCAGTTCTCATGTACAGTCAAAGGTTTCTACGCAATGGGAGGTTTGCCTTCTCAATATAAATACAATTCACTAACAAATGTATGTCTCAAATTGATAAGTTTTAAGTTAATGTTGATGCATCAGTTAAACAAACGTGTTAATCTGTCAACCCTAAACCGGGTGGTTGGTTATAAAGTGTAAAAATGCAGAAGTTTATTGCATAATTGGTGCATGCTGAACGCAGAAGAACATTTAAATGATGAAATCAGACATCCGTTCATTTTGGGAGTTTGGTCTCCTCCAAACTGAAAAATCTGCTTTTCTCTGATGTCGTTCTCTAAAAAACTGAACTCGTGTTTATATTTAATTTGTTTTTTATTTGTTATTTTTAATTCCTAAATATCAGCTGTAAAGGCTTCTGTATCTCTGTGAAGCACAGCTGGTTTCCTGAAAATCGCAGAGCAAAAAAGTAGTTAATATTTGTGGAAGCTGTAAGCTTTTTAGGAAGAACTTTGTGCATGAATGACGAAAGAACAGGTTCTCCTTAACAAAACAGCTTCCCCTTTTACAGAAACCGCTTTGAATTCATCTGGATTGAACTTCATTGATTATACATATATATATAATAGTACTAAAAATGACTATTTTGTCAACTTTCCTTTTTGATGTTCATCTACTGAGTAAATGACTCTGCAGCAGCAGCTTAGTTCAGTTGGTTTCTGGTGACAGAACGTTTTTCAGAAACAGCTGATGCTCTGCTCTCATCATTCATCTTTAATAATCTATAAAAGAAAAACAGACATCTGTGCAAAAACCCCAAAATCGACTGGTTTGACTCAATAAAAGTTCCACCTAAAGTCAGTGACTGAGGAGCAGCACAAGTCCAGAACCAGACCCAGAAGAAGACTCCACACAACGTGAGGAAGACTTCTCTGGATCTGATGAGTCCTGACAAAAGCAGGACTGATTTAAGAAAAAAAAAGGTTAATTGATCTTTTCTTTTTGGATGTAATAAAAATGAAAATCATACAAAATAATGGATTTACTTCGGTTTAAAGCATTTTTTGTGATTCATGGCTTTTGTGTGAGTCCTATAAAATAAAATATGTTTATTTAGTATCAATAGTTAATAAAAACAACTTTTCTAAAACCAAGCAAAAGTGTTTTAATATAAAATGAGTCTATATTACTACGGAAGAGGATTAGGGCCATCGAGAAAGAAAAAAAAAGGGCATAGGAAATTCTGACTTTTTTTCTCAGAATTCTGACTTTAATCTCAGAATTCTGACTTTAATCTCAGAAGTCAGAATTCTGAGATTAAAGTCAGAATTCTGACTTTAAAGTCAGAATTCTGACTTTAATCTCAGAACTACGGAGGCCTGTGAGCTACTTCCTTCAGTTAGCTTTAGCAGCACTGTCGAGTCATACATGCAGAGTGGAACTAACGAAAATGTCCTCTTTAAGTTTCTTGTTACGTGCTTGAAGTTTACCAGAGGAGGCCACTGTGTTAACAGCACGATAGAGATTTATATATTTGGAATGAGTTCGACGACAGAATATGCTAACATTTTGTAACTGTAAAACGTCTTTTAAAACGTACGCATGCTGTTGAAATATCAAGGTAAACATCCGTGACAAACAGTCTCGCAGAGTTTCAAGTTGTGCATTTCTGCACACTGCAGCTTTGTTTGCATGCAGCCTGTTTACATTCAACTACCTGATCTCATTTCTGGAGACGTTTTATGTTCTGAAAATACTACTGGACTTACTACTACTAGTAATACTTTTGATCCTAGATTACTATCATTTGATGCATCTGTTATGGAAATACTGAAAATTAAAAGTAAGTAACAAAATAATGAGAATAAAATGTGTTTCATTATACATGTTTCTTTAAATTTCACAGAGAAAATAAGTGGCCGGGATAGGCTCCGGCAGCCCCGTGACCCCAAACAGGACAAAACGGGTTCAGAAGAAGAATAAAAAATAAAGTCAAATTAGCAGGAAAAGGTATGTCAGTTATCTGCAGGTATTCTCAGATTGTACTATCGCACATATAAAGAAGAAAAAGAACCAGTAGTGGATAATTCTGAGATTAAAGTAAGAATTCTGAGAAAAAAGTCAGAATTCTGAGAATAAAGTCAGAATTCTGAGATTAAAGTCAGAATTTCCTATGCCCTTTTTTTTTTCTTTCTCCATGGCCCTAATCCTCTTCCGTAATATTGAAGCTTCATCCACTGTGGAGGATTTTAAGAAGAAAAAAGAAAACATGTATTTTTAGTATAACCTTTACATGCCCACATGTTTTAATTTGATTGTATTAATAATGAGTTTGGTTTATTTTGATTGTATTTCTGGGATGTGAATGTGTTGTTGGGTTTTTAATGATAATTGAAATTTTAACTACTATTTTTTTAATCTCCCAAATATTTATTTTATTATGTAAAGCACTTGTATGTGCTTTTTAGAGGGAAAAGTGTTAAATTAATAAAGTTGAATTTAAAAATCACATTGGAAGGTTAAAAACAAAACAAAAACTGGGGGGGGTCAGTGAAAGATGAGCACGGATATTTCACCATGCCCCCCTCCACCAGACCCTCCCCACAAGGCCCTAGATGAATCAGAGTGTCTAAACCCTGAAACTGGTAAGCTGCTGGTTTAAATCCACAGTCGAGTCAAGCAACAAACTGTAAAAGTGGGAACCAGGACCTCCCCGCTTGGCATTACAGGGTTAGTTTGGGGTGGGGAGTCAAATTTCACACATCCAGGTGTGTGATGCCTAAAAGGGCTTTGATTCTGAATTCAATTGGTACGGCAATAATGATAAAAACTAAAAAAAAATCCACCTTAAATTAATAAATATTGGGCTGCTGATGTTGAGGTTTTTTCATCTTTCCTTCAAAATAAAAGTTTGCAGGTTTGAGCTGCTGGGGTAAGGAGCGGCTCACGCATGCGCATCAAGACCCAGCAGCCTAATGAATGCAGTTTGGAGTAAATTCTCCTAAACTTCAGGTAAAAATAATATATAGGTCAGTTTTACTGGAGACTGGCACTCTTCACCTGATGTATAAACTACAGACACGGTTCATTTAACCTGAACCAAAAACCAGTTGGTTTCTGTGAAATCCCTTCGTCCGCAGGCGGATCTGCAGATAGCGGTTCGCCTGAGCGAGCGAGCGCGGGCTCGTCCGCCGGGGCCGCCGCGCGCCCGCTGCAGATACATGCGTGACGCGGTCGGTGTCCGCTCTTGTCACGGAAGCATCACATAACGGTGGAGCCCGCGCGCCTGCTCACCTTCACGGAGCCTCTCAGGTGAGGCTGGACGGTTCCGCGTGCCTGGTTCCTGTAGCGGCTCGGTAGCGGTTCATGAAGCTTCAAAAAAAAAAAAAAGCTTCTTTTTTTTGTACTCCAAAAATCTGCATGTTTTTAACAACTTCCCATCATGCTTTGAGAGGAAAAGTGATAAAGTCGCAGTTTGCCGAAAACTCTCCTCTGTGGTCGCGGTTTTTAAAATGTGAAAAAAAAAACCTGTATTTTGTTTGATCTTTGTGGCATGAACTTTTATTTAATGCCAACCCAAAAGTGATGGAACCGGATTTTATGGTTCTGTGGTTTAGATGAGAGGGCGGCGGCCTTTTTAAAGAGACAGCGCTCCATTCCTGTATGGGGGCTCAATAGTGACACCTATCCGCTTTTTACCACTTATTTATGGAGGCACATGTGTCTCATAATTAAAAAAAAAAAGTCAACCCGCTCCAATGAAAATGGTGTTTTTGACATGTTCTTGTCGCAACATTCAGCCTAATATTATATTTCTGAGTATTTATTTATTCAAATTGTTGTGAATCAGGAGCAGACGAAAAAATGCAGTTTGAAAAACGTTTTTGTTTTCCTCGTCTGAGCTAGAATCTGGATCAAAACTGCTCGCCTGATAGCTGCATATTTTATATAATTTATACGCAATTATTACGTAAATCTTACAAAATTGTAAGTGATTTTTGTGAGATGCATTCGCAAATTTGTGTCTTTCCACGATCGTTCCACATATGTCAAATGGACTTTTTACGCATGTACCACCGATGTATAACTTTTATATGACTTATACGGAGCACGTATCACATTCGAATTACGAAATTGATGCACAAATAACTAAACTCGCATATAAACAGGCATATAAACAGCGCAAAAATCACGCACAGGTCATGTTTTACGTGTTCTTTGTGTGGCTTCTTCGTACTTCTTCCGTGGTTTTAACATGGTTCATCTGTGAAAATTTACATAAAAACCAGAATTTATCTAATTTTTTCCACGTAGATTCACGTATGACCAATTTTCATCCTTGCAATAAGCACAAAATGGTCGTAGTGGCTGTTTGACACAGCCTCTACATTTTTATTAGTCATATTATTAAAATAAATAATTTAAAGATCAAATATTTCGCTAAATACATAAGTGGCTGTAAAGAGATCAATAAAATTATCAGAACTCATCAAAAGTAAAAAAACACTTGAGATATTTCAGTTGATTTTTTCTAAATTGTACTTTATTTTTCTTTTAAAGACATGTTTTAAAACAGCGATTGCAGAGAATAAATAAAGAAACATTGTTTTTGTTTGTTTTTAACTTCCATAGGTACATTTATGCACTTAAAAACTTTATAATATGTGTTCATTGTCATGAGGACCTCCTGACTGTTTTTTTTTCTTTCAAAATTAAAAAAGAAATTGTCCTCTTTCCCAGCCTCCAGATTAATTACTAATAAATTAAACGTAAAAAATCAAGATAGAAAAATTCCCAGCCCTTCCTTCCACCCTGTTGATTTTTAAATGTCGCAGCAAAGAATGTAGGTTTTTTTTAACGTCCTCCATTTTGACAACCAAGGTATATACAGTGAGAGCAAGTCCATTTCACTTCTATTTTAATCATTCCATGTTTTTAATTTTACGTATAAATAATAAAACTAACTCTACATAACAATATTACCCATGGTAATCATACAGAATAGTATTTTCTTTTGCCTTCCACTGTGTAGACTGGCCTTCTCTTGACGCCATAGACCACAAATCACACTATACAGTAGAACCCTGTTCAGCAGAATAACATCAGTGATGTGCTTTTTCCTTAACATGTATATTTTGTTGCCAACAATAGATTATGTACATAGTAGAAATGAATCCAGCTGTGGAATGATACAAACTCTGGAGAACTTCTGATACTGCGGATGCTGACTCTGGAGATGGTCGGGATTTTTTTGCTGGCTTTGCGGATTTTGTAAGCTCGCACATAGGATACTGCTTTTGGTGAAGTGTTGCTCCTGTGCTATACCGTTGGTCACACAACCAAAAACAAAGGCTGGGACATCCCAAGTGGTTTCCTTGATTGAACTCTTAGGTTTTCCTGGAGGTGCAGAAGAAGAGAAGAAGAAAAGAAAACAGAGGATTAAAGCAATCACATCCCAGAAGTTGGACGACACATTCAAAGGAGGCTTCAGAGGTGGAGTGGTAAAGTGGGAGTCTGCAGCATTTGCACTCAGAGGTTATTCAGTCACCATTTAGCGCCCATGCAATGGCTCAATGAGTCCTGGAAACTGCATTCCTAAAAGACCTAAAAGGTTGTTCCTGGTTCTTGGCTGGCCAAGTAATTCAGAACATGCACAGTAGGAATTCTGGTGAGGACCAGATATTCAAACTTTAGAAGAGCGGTGACAGAGCGCATGTCGTTTCACTAATATTCACCAAACTCATGAACCTGACGGTATTTACCCAGGAAGATGCTGCAAATAGTTTTTAAAGGCTCTGGGAAATCTTTGGCTTTTAGCCCCCTATAGCCAAAATCTAACACTTTTTTGTAATTGGAACATTCTCTTAAGAAAAACGCAAAAACATTTTAACCCTGAAAACCCCACTATAACCCCCCACTATCAAAGAATTAACAGAAGAAAAAAAAACTTCTTGGAATTAAGATGTTTTTTTTAAACACTAATTAAATCTAAAAATGTAAACGAGACAAATGAAACAAGATAAGTCAGTCAGGCTCTGTTAAGTGCCTTCACAGCAACTCGAGAACATGTTTGTAACAAGCTAGATGTTAGCCGTGTTAAAATTGTTAGCTGTGTTAGACGGGTTAGCCGTGTTAGACACATTAGTCGCATTAGCATACTTACAATATCTGTAGCTACACCTTGTTTGTAACACGAAAAAAACAACCTAACACGCTACACGTTAGCCGCGTTAGAAGTGTTAGCCGTGTTGGACGCGTTAGAAGTGTTGGCCGGGAAAAAAGGCGTTACAGCATTAGCCGCATACTGTACTTATAATATCTGTAACTTAACTTTGTTTGTAACAGAAAAAAGAAAAAAAAAGTCTGATACGCTATACGTTAGCCGCGTTAGCCGTGTTATAAGTGTTCACTGAAAAAAGAAGCGTTAGCTGCATTAGCTGCATTAGCCGCATTAGCGTATTTACAATTTCTGTAACTCAACCTTGTTTGTAACATGTAGAAAAAAAGATAGATACCGCTAAGACAAACGTTACCATGACTACGCTTACTCCCAACCCCTGTTGGTAACACATAAAAAAAACAATCCGCTACACATTAATCATGTTAATGTATTTTCAATAACACCCAAAAAAAAACAGAGTAACATTTTGACAGAATAATAGTAATTTAAAAAAAAAGAATACCAATGGACTAAACTACTACCCCAGTGGAATGATGATGAGCTATAGGGCAGAAAACATAGACCAAGTTCTATCTAATGGGCTTTAAAGGAAAATTTGGACCATGCTAAAGAGATAGGGATGTCAGAAATGTGTGTACCAAATATATGAATGGTTATGTAGGATTAAAGTGATTCATTGCTGCACAGATGTAAATGTGTAGGTCTGATCAACATCTTTTTCAGCTCTAGTTTTATTTTGAGGCAAATGCCGACACAAAGAAGTCTCTTTGGAATCAGGGTTTGAAGGCCGGTTCCTCGGGGGAGCCTCTCCCCCGGTTGTGCCCATCCGCCTGCTCCTCCCCGTCCTCACCAAAACAAATGTTGCACACAGGCACATAGGGCTCCGGGAACTGGATGGGTGGGTTATGCTGGCGGGGCTCACTGGGGGGGTAACTCTCTGGGGTCGCGTTGGCGCCCGCCCTCCACCCCGCTTTTTACTTGGGTATTAGACACTCTGATTCATCTAGGGCCTTGTGGGGAGTGTCTGGTGGAGGGGGGCATGGTGAAATATCGTGCTCATCTTTCACTGACCCCCCCACAATTTTAACTCCCACTTTAGACACACACACTGCATGTTAGCAGCACATACACAGCAAATACACACCAGTCACAGAGGAATCCCGGAGTGGGGGTTCTGCGGCTTGGCAGCGGTGGGGTCCCCACACGGGAGACCTCCTATTTTTACCTGCAGCACACACACAGCACTGCCACACCTCCATACATGGGTGGGGTCGGGGGGGGCGGCCGGTCTTCACCCGCCTGGTCCTCTCAGGGCGGCCGGGCTTATGGGTATCATGTCGGCTGCGGTGATGGTCGAGCGTACGGCGCTGGGGGTCGGTCGGCTGGGGGGGGGGGTTACTGCGTGGCGGCGGGGGGGTAACCAGATGATTGTGAGTATGTGTGCGTGAGTGCATGGGTGGGACGGACCTGGGGGCTGGCTCGCTGGGACCCTCTGGGGCTTTCCCTCCCCATCACAGAGAGGGTAGGGCACTTAAAGGGTTAGGGAGGGGGGCTCAGATAATATGGCCGGGGAGGGGGGGGGTTGTAGGGGGTAGGGTTTTGGGGGGTGGCTGTGGGTGGGTGGCGATCTCTGGGTTGCTCGGGTTGCGTGCCGTGGCTGGCTCGCGGACACGGGGCACCGGTCGGGTGGTGGGCGGCTCTTGGGTTCTGGGGACCCTGGCTTCGTCCTTGGCTCTTGTCTCGGCGCCCGGCGGCCCCCATGGCTGCCGCCTGGTACGGCTAAGCGCTTCTGTCCTGTGGCCTGGGGGCCGGACACCGGGTTCGCTTATGCCTCTGGGTGTTGTGGGGGGGCCTTCTCTGGGTCCGGTGCTGGGGGGGACCCTGGCCTTGGGGGGCCTCTCCTCCCCTTTCTTGGTCTGGCTGCTCTGGCTGGGTAGGATCTGGTTCCCCACAACACAAGGTTCACTTCGGCAGCATGCATGTATCTCCACCCCCACGTGCACGCGCACACTGCCACACTGCTCCCTGTCTGCTTCATCCCTCCTTCTGACCTACAGTGTATTGATGGACAGATATTTTCCACTCATCTTCGTGTCAGAATTTTACCCATGATGGAATATTTGTCTTTCCAGCAGATCTGGTATAATTGTTACAGCTTAAAAGAATAACTGATCCAAATCAGTGCTTGTATCCCCCCCTTTTTTCACCTTTCTTCCTTTTACTCTTTTCCACCCTCCCACCCCCCCGACACACATTTTTTCCCTCTTCCTCCCCACACACACTAAATGTAACAAATAAAGAAATAAATAATACAACAAAAAGGGGTTAATTCAAATCTACACTCTGGCTTCTAAAGTTCTATAACCTCTTTTTGTGATAGTAAAACCTGTCCAACACAAAAGGCCTGCAGCTCTAATCTGTTTGCTGAGTTGTTGGACAGAACAAGTAAAAAAAAAAAAAAAACACGAAAAAAAAAACAAAAGGAATCAGGGTTTGAAGATGACCAATAGGATTTCACTTACAGGATGTTCAGACAAATAGGTTTTGTTGTTGTAATACGGAGAAATGAGAGATTTTAAACATTTTATGACTACTTTTCTTTTCTTTTCTTTTCTTTTCAGGTTTTTATAGCTGATCTCATCTTTTTCTTCTCATTTTGAACAGTATCTTTAGCTTTACAGGTTTTAACCATTTTTATGCTCTGAAATTTGAAGCTTTGATTTTCTTGGTTCTGGGATATGTGACATTTTTATTCCAGACGGTGACCTTTGCATGGCAAGACAGCGATGATTAGTAAGACGGCGACTTAGATACAACACAATCAATCGTAAGGACGGAGAAAACAAGAATGAGATGGAACGCTCTGTTCCTTCTGATAGGAAGAAGGTCCCCCCCGCATGTCTGATAAAAACGCAGACAAAAAATCTGTTAGTTTTATTCTAAAATAACCCCAATGGTACGTCCCACCCGCGCATGAGAACCTTTTACTGAGACAGTTTTTCCAGCACAATGCCACTTCTTAAGCTTTGGGTTCTCAGAATTCCTACAGAGAAATGCAGATCCTCCACCAGCACCACGGGTCACAGGAACCAAACAGTTCCACAAAGAACCAACCAAGAATCAAGATGGAGTCTGGACACTTTCTTTCACTTCTATAAAACAGAAATGAGCACAGTGTTGTTGGAGGAGACTCACACACGAGACGTCATTCACACTCAGACAGCAATGAGTCATCCACGAAAAGGAGAACATTCAGACGACTGTTGGTTCCACAAAAAACAAAGTTCAGTCACAAAGTCACTCGGAACCAAACCACAACCCTGCACTCACCAGAAGCTACCACAACTAAACGGGGTGGGGTGGGGTGTAAGAATGATAATCATGACACACAACAGAAACCCATCAGAACCAAAACGAGGAGAAAAACTGGATCCATGTTTGATGGAGACCATCTTCTCTGTTTTAGACAACTTTTACCCACAGAATGTCATGATAATCAGTTGCTTACAACTGGTCATGTGACAATTATTGATCAGTTTTTTTGCAAGGATTTAAAAAAAAGAAAGCAAACAGGACAAATTAAAAAGAGGAATGCCACAACAAAACAAACACAGTTCACAGTCGCCACAGTAACCCGCCATGCAGGTGAGCATGGTGAGCTTAGGCGCAACAGGCCCCCCCCAAAAAAATTGCTAAAGGCAACCACCACAGGCAATATTGCCACAGCAACCAACACAGGCCAATCAACTTACAACGCGGTGAGAAGGAAGGGGGGGAGAGGTTTTAGCGGTTGCTAGGCAGCCGTAGCCATAGCGCCGCACGTCTCCACGATTTATGTATGGGCGGGACAGTCTGGAGAGTGGTGTGATGTTTTTTTTTTCAGGAAAAATGGAACAGCACAAAAACAATAAATGAAAAGAAAAGCAAATTAATGAGGGACAGTTAAACCCTGCGACAGAACACTGGTTAGACAGAACATTTAATTCTCAACCAGAGAGGAGAGCAGGACCACTTCTATGCAGCTGGCGCATTCTTTACAGCAGAAATGCATTTTCAATTTCAGGTTCAAGGTGCTGCCACCTCCTTACAATAAATCTTACAGTAAATCTACTGTCCAGCTGTTGACTAATTCAGTTACACATTATAAAACGGCTACAAATGAGGTATCAGTTTAATTTAGTTTGCCTCTTAAAGACCCACTCCAGTGAAAAGGGTGTTTCAGACATGTTCTTGTGGAAAATTTTCCCATGGTGGAGGACATATAGAAAGAAAATTAAGCTTATAATTGCATTTCTGAGTATTTCTGTATGCATGTGTTAAAAAAATTATTTTGTATTTGAAACTCAAATGTATGTGCAAACAAAACGATTTTCACTCGAGATAAATTCTCTCTCTAATGCACTCCATACAGAGCAGGGCACCACGTTACTATTGAGCCATACAGTAAAAGCCGGCCAATCACAGACACGGACATGAAGGGTGATGCTGATTGGTCAGAAATTCTTCCAATTAGCTCGTAGACGGAATCTGGTTTGTCTGCGATTGGAAGAATTTCCGACCAATCAGCATCACTGTGGCACATTAAAATTAATCTAGAGGGAAAATTGTTTTGTCTGGACCAATTTTTAAGTTTCAAGTACAAAATAATGTTTGGAGCACACAAAATTCTTAAAGTTTTTCGCTCAAAACAGTGAGTGTTGCACTTGGAATAACAGCACAAAAATCCTGTCATAGAGGCGGAGCTAGCTTTGTGCCAACGGTCCCGCCCACAACTTTTTGAATTTTGTCTAAAAGCAGCAACATCATCATGAAAAGACCACTTTGAAAACAGATCTAAAGTTGATCAAGCTTTCAAACACCAGCTGTCAACAAGCCGGATCCCGGATCAAACACAAAGGCGCTCACCTTTCACTGTCTCAGTAAGGTCTGTTAGCATCCTTGGGCCTTTTCAGCTGCACCTTCAGCCTCTTCATGCCTATCTGGAAGCCATTCATGGCCTGGATGGCTGTCTGGGCGCTGGATGGGTTATCGAAGCTCACAAAACCTGAATCAAAAGCATGCAGAAAAAGCTGCATCATTCCTCATTTGAGGCCTCGTCCACCTCATGAGACCAACATTCTTTGGGGCTCACCAAAGCATTTGCTTTGGTTTGTGGCCCGGTCCACGAAGACTTTCGCAGAGATGACGTTTCCAAAGGGCAGGAACATCTGCAGAATCTCAGAGTCAGTGAACTCCTGCGGCAGGTGATAGATGAAGATGTTACAGCCCTCAGGACCTGCACGCAAAAACACAAGAAGCATGGAATGACTCAGTAAATCCTGACCAAAGCTCAGCAAACTTTGATAAGGGAAGGGACGTTTGCTCCATCTTTACTCTGCAAACTTAGCCGGTCCTGAGGATTTAGGTCTGCAGAATGACGCCAAACATACTTCTGCTGAAATATTTTCCCAGCATTAAGTAAAATGATCATTACTGATGGAATAAATCCAGAACAAATGCGTGCACCTTTCCAACCTGCTCACACTAAATGTAAAAGTGGCTGACTGTTCCCTTCAAGAGCCTCCCCATATGAACATGGTTTGATCCAACTGCTGTTTTCTAACAGAAACAGGAACGTCATGGATCGTTTTGATCATTATTTAGTGGACAATGCTTCAAGAAGTGAGGGAGGAACGTCTGAGAGGTGGGAGAGATCAACAGACTCCCAGAAGTCCTGTGGTGCTTAAATTCCTCATGGATCCACAGATTTAAATCTATGTTTGCGTTACGACGCTCCGCACACCCTTCATTCAGAGCTCAGAGTTTATAAAATACATTTATTTGTCCCTATGTGCATATTTCTCCTGCGGCTCCCCTTCAGACACACGTTTATGTTAAATTCTATTTTAGTTCCATTTTATTTAAAAATAAACTTTGAAATTAGGGTTTTAAATCTAAGTTCTCATGTAGGACGGCACACCAGATGGAACTAGAACGACTTTTTCCACATTCTTGACGTTGGGTCACTTTGTTTTCCAACTGAGGGCAAAATATTTGATTAGAAATAAAGTAAATAGGAAACATTTTTGATTTCAAACTAAAATAATCCAGAAGGTTGTTAAACCGGAGGTTATAAGACCCACAACATTCACAAACACACAGTGTTCCTTGATGCAAAAAGAAAAAAAACATTAAATTTCCCAGATCCTGTTTTTTTTTTTAGTTTCACGTGTTTCGGATCTTGTTGAGCTTTAATCGAAGCTAAAGTTATCTGACCTGCTGGGTTTGTCACAAGGGTCATAGAGTCGCACTCTGATGACACACTTTAAGACGAATCAGTTCTCCTTGAAAAAGTTCCCTTTACCACACTTTAGTGGTGTGGGGCCTTTTTGACCTAATAACTTATTTTTAAAGCTGTTTTTAAAAGTAAGTTATGTTGATACCCTTATTTTCATATAACCCCTGATTCTTTTTTTATGTTCTTCATTATGTTACGCAATAATTACATTAATTACTCAAAACTGTACAAAAACCTCAATTCAAGTTGTAAATGTAATTTTCACCGCAAAAATTTAGATTAAATGTTTTTTTTTAATGTTACACAAAGATCAAAAGTGTAAATATAAAAGAATAAAAAGGGAACAATTCCAAAACAAATTTTCAAAAAAAGAGTTACACATCTAATACAGGTGGTGTCATAATCACATGTCACAACTCTTGTTTGTTTTTAACCTAAAATTTAAAAGATAACACCTTTTTTGAAGCTGGGGGGGGGGGGGTCATAATTACAATGTAGCCTATTTAATCCCATCAGCGAGGAGAGAGACCCCTGAGGGTGAAAGAAACTCGACCTTAGATGATCGGTGTGAGGCTTTCTGAGCTCACCTTCCCTTTGCTGGAGCTGCTGCGGCTGCTGCGCCACCAGAGTGGGCTGGTGCGGGAACGGCTGTCCCACCAGGCTGTAGGCTGCCGGGTAGGTGGCTGAGGAAGAGGAGGGAAGAGGTTTTGTCTTGATTACAAAATAAAACATCAACAAAACATAGACACCTGAAGTTACTGCAGATGCTTTTGATTATGCTAGGAAAATGCCGTGCATATTCACCACAGACTTGTTTGTTTGTGTTTAAATATCACATTTCTGCACAATAACCATCTATACTTCTTAATGCTTCAAAAAATGACATCTTTTTAACTCTCACCAATGTAAAGCACAGCACTTTTAGATACCAATCCCCTATTTGGAGGTTTTGGTACGATTCGTCTTTTTTAAACTTTTAATTTTTTCATTTATTTTTTAAGTCAGCAGTTTTTGCCTTTTTGATACCTGTTTTTTTATTGTTCTTATACTCTTATCTCATTGTTTTCATATTCCTATGTCATTGATTTTTATACTTTTATGACGTTGTTTTTATCTAATACTTATGATGTCATTTTTCTTATACCTGTTTGAGTGTTCTGTTTTTATCATCAAGTCTTTTATATGTTTTGTGTACTTTTGTGGCAAATGGACCTTGAGTCTGTAATAAAGCTTATCAATCTATACATCAGGGGTCTGCAACCTTTAACACTATAAGATCCATTTGGTCCAGTTTGTTACAGACCAAAACCCAGCAAGAGCAGCAAAGTCCCCCTTTTTTGTTTATTAAATTATACTTTCTTTAGGTTTTTGAGGCCATTAATGCATTTGTTTATAAAATGTAGCTTCTAAATATCTACGATAATAGAATTAAATCTGTTAGAATGTTTTTCTATGTATAGCAACTTTAACATCTTTGACTTTTGACAGCAACACATGTAAGTCCAAAAGAAAGTTTCAAAATAAAATGCATCCTCTGTTAAATGAGATCCTCCTGCTGCAGCTTATTGATTTTTCTATCAAATGCAGGCGAGTCAAACTCTTTGATGCACCTCTATTGTTTACTATTAGAGATAAATTTGACAACACTGGTGTATAATCCATTTTTTGAATACAAATGTATACATATGAACACAATTGTATACTTTTAGTACTTTGCCAACTAGACAATGTTTTGCAGAAGAAGATCAGAATAAGTACTTTATGCTTATTCTAATAATGAACCACTCTCACTGTAGATTAGACCAAAACTACAAATCCAGTGTTACTGTTAGCATTACTCTTCAAAGCCAAACAGATCTACAACATAAAGGAGCCTCGGCAGTCTATAGATATAAAATGTAAGCAGTTTGTGTCCTGAACTGACCTGTGTAGTGCTGCATGCCGGTATAAGCTTGCTGTAGGGGGTCCAGGACAGGACTCTGGGCTGTGGGACGACGACAAAATGTAATTTTGTGCATTACAAACAGCAGATAGTCATTGGTGCTTTGATTTTACCCAACATGCTTTTAATTTGACAGTCATCTTTACATGCAGGAAGCAACAACATTTTTACGACAAGGAGATAGTTGTGTTTAGCACCTTGATAGGCATGAACTCCATTAGTGTAGAGGGTTTCTGTAGCCGATTGGCCACTGGGTGGAGCTGGCACGGAGGGGTAGCTGTTCACTGCAATGGGTGGAGGCAGAGCAGGAACGGGCGTGGCTGCGATGGAGGGAGGAGTGCTGGTACCTGCAGACAGGTTCAGTTTGACTTTTAAAGCCTCTAGAGAGGGATGAACCATCCATCCATCCATCCATCGAATTCGCTGAATCCCTTTCTGGGTCATGGGGTTGCTGCAGCCAAAGATGAAGGTGTGGGACGCTCTGAACGCAATTTAGAATCACCTATGAACCCACGAAGCCTGTTTTGGGACTGAAACCCCATCAATGAAGGAGGAGAAACTCCACATAAGAAAGGACCCAGCTGGGATTCGAACCAGCAGCCAGGAAATAAAGCAGTCTGACAAATTTTCCTGCTAAAGTTAACAGATTCAGGTGTCTTTCAGTGAGGAATGAAGAACTAACGGAACCAAAGTTCTGATGAAACACTAAGAAGACGCACATCTGTACACACATCTTGTGGGTTTGACAGCTTCCAGTTCTTACTGCAGAGCTATAATGTTTTTCGAACCTTTAGTACAATCAACAAGTGAAAATTAACAAGAAATGATTAAATGAAAACAAAATCCAGAAACAAAGGAAATAAACATCATTAGACAATAACTAAACAGAAATGATCTCCTACAGACAGTGTGCAGTGGTTTACTCAATAACCTATAGATGCTTATCAGACTTTAAGCTCATCACAAACTTGCGGATAAAGTTCTTTTTGGACAAATCTAACATCTTCTGCTCAGTTTGCCCCAAAAAGTTCTTGCTTCTGTTCCTTTCTCTTGGGTCTTGGGTAGATCAACAAAGCTTTTACGATAAGAAAAAAGTTTAGAAGATTTTGGATGTTTTTCTCTGAAAGCAGGTCACAAGTGCAGACCTCCAAATCTCCCTGTCCCATCATCCTCCAGCTGTTCCACACAAACATCAGGGAGTTCCAAGACTAGACAGGAGACGAGGTTCTGACCTGCAGGTGACATCTCTAGCATCATTAAACAAAGATGTGGGAGTTTGTATCCTAAAAATGTGATGGACTTCCTTCTTTCACTCTGATCTGTCCCTATGAAGCTCAACAGAAGAACAAGAAGAATTCTTTGACTCATTTCTTTAGAGTCAAATTAAAGCTCCTAAAATAAAATAAAAGAATACTTCCTAATGAGCGTTTGAAATGTCGACTTCTCGGAATTGCCTCAACCTGTCCTAATATTTCAGGCAGAAATCGAATGAAAGCTGTGCCGGAGCCAGACCTCCACGGCCGTCGTTACCTGAGGAAGGGGTGATGGATGCTATCGGCGTGGCAATGATGCTGTTGGGGTTGAGCGCAGCGAGCTGTTGCATCTGAACCGCTGCCACCGTGGCAACAGGAGAGAGGTAAGCCGACTGGGCAACCAAGGCCTGCTGCTGCATCAGCTGCGGGGCAGAAACAGACGCAGCTGGTCATCAAACGCGTTCAGATATTTCAGCAGATTTAGGAAAAACACAAAAAGCCAAATCTCTGAGAATCAGATTTTTCTACAACAACATGGATTTCTTTGATCCCTCATTGCTAGCCGCACTGCAGTGACAAAATCCGATGAAATCATTTTAAAAAATATACGTTTATGTGGAGGTTTTATTCAAAAATACATGCCATTTTTCTTTGCTGTAGTCAATTCTTTGAATTAAATTTTCTTGCTGCTTCATAAAAGTAAGTCAGTAAATCTTTACTTTATATAGCACTTTTCTCAGAGAGCGACTCACAAAGTGCTTCACAATGTTAAAACAATGTAAAATCAGCGGTGAGACCCAAATAAACACACACAGGCATATAAGTAAACAAACAAACATGCAGAAGTGAACACAAGTAAAAGTCAGCTAAAAGCTGAAATAAAATAAAAATAAAAACGTCTTAACTTGAGCTTTAAAACACTCGAGTCAATCTGGCGCAGAGACAGGGGGAGGTCGTTCCAAAGTCGGGGAGCGACTGCCTGAAAGGCGAGGTCTCCCCTATTTTTAAAACGAGTTTTTGTAACACATAAAAGATTTTTATCAATGGACCTCAAGGAACGTGCAGGAATGTAGGGAGTTAAAAGGTCAGAAATATAGTTCAGGATTTGTCCGTGCAAGGCTCCAAAAACTCAAATCAAAATCTTAAAATCTATTCTGAGTTTAACAGGAAGCCAATGTAGAGATAAAAGCAGAGGGGTGGCATGAGTGCGACGATTGGTTCCAGTTCAAAGCCTTGCAGCAGAGATCTGGATTAATTGGAGACGTTTAAGAGACTTTCTGTTAAAACAAGTTAAAAGAGAATTGCAGTAGTCTAAACGAGAGGAGATAAAAGCATGGAAAAAAATCTTTGACAAAAGTAAAATCGTAATAAAGGTGTAATTTTACAAGGAAAAGAGTCACGCTTTTATGAAAATAAAGTTGTACATTTACGAAAAAAGCTACGCTCATTCAGCGAGATCCCGATTCTCTGCGACCTTTTAAAAGTTAACATTTTATTTTAGAAAAGAGTCTTGCTTTTTCCTTCTAAAACCTTTTGAGGTTTGTTTATACAACTTTTGTCTTGTAAATTGTTGAATATGTTTTCACAATTTTTTTGTCAAATTTGCATTTTGTTCTCATTTTTTTACGACTTTATTCTCATACATTTCTTTTACGGTGGCTCTAATACTCTGTGGCTGTAAATCAGTTACAACTTTCCAGTTTTCTATCAAAAATATCTTTTATTTTTTTCCTGCTAGCACAAACATGTTTTTGCTGAGGTTCAGTTTTCCTCTGTCAAGGGTGGATACATTTTTCCAGATAAAGATCAGGAACCAGAGGGCTGAAGCTTCATGGGACGTTTTCTTTATGAGTCTTTGTTGAAACGACGAGTCAAGAAATCTTCTTTTAGAGATCCACGACGACTGAACAGGGGTTGATGTCCATTTATTGTCATCTTCTCGTAAAACTTCAAGTGTCCGTGAACGTTGATGTTGAGAAAATGAACCTCCTGAAGCAGAACTAACCTTTCAGGATCTCATCACAGTCATTGTGCTTTAGTACACCGAACTGTCTGCCGCGGCACGTTTCTCACCGCCTGCGTGTAGGCGTTGTAGGCCCCGAGGTGGAGGGTCATGGGACTGATGACTCCCAGCTGAGATGCCACCTGCTGCATCCGCCTGAGCCCCCGCTCCTTCTCTGAATCTGCAAACTTCACCACCAGGCTGGAGGAGGCGCCCTGCAGAGGAGAGAGCAATCAAAACCCCGCCAGCTTTTTCGCCGTGGATCTCTCAACATCTGGATCTTCAGAGTTGGAAGGAGGAGCAGAACGGCGTGCTTTTAATCACAGAAAAGAATAAATATTCAAGCTTTATGCGGGTGATGGATGCGAAAACACAAACCTAATGATCATCTACACCTAACGAGCCTTCTAGACCTTTGCTTCTGCCTATAATGCAACTAGGACGTACCATTCTGCACTGGACAGAGGTGTGGAACAGTCAAAGCTATACTGACCTTTTTCCGTTTTCTTTGCTCTAAAACAGGCGTGTCCAATTCCAGGCCTCAAGGGCCGGTGTCCTATACGCTTCCCAATCAACCTGCCGTTGAAGCTCCTTATTGGCTAAACACACCTGATCCAGGTAATCAACAGCAGATGAGGCAGGGTTTCTGGAAAACCAGCAGGTTGCTGGCCCACGAGGTCTGGATTTGGACACCCCTGCTCTAAAACATTGGTTTGGCTCACTGGTTTGCGTTTTTTCACGCTGAGCTCCAAGTCGTCTTCAGATACAGAGCGTCCTCCTTTAGGAGTCGAAGCAGAGAGGCTGTGCAATGACACAAATCTTCATGTTTGAACTAAACTGGTTAAAAGAGGATGAATGAGTCAGAGTTTCTCCTGAACGGCTCCAACAAAAGCTCGCTCAGGGTTCAGAATGACTCAGCCGCCGCGGCTGTGAGGGTTCAGCAGGAACGTTAGAGGAAGGTGACATTTGGGGAGCTCTAATAAATGTGTTTTTACGCCTTAGAAGATGCATTTTACTCCAGAGACAAACCAAACTGCCCTCTGCTGTGTGTGCGCACATGTGCACGTGTGAGAAAGAGGAGGAGGAGGGGACAAAATGAGAAGTGGTGACTCTTCGCTGAGTCACTGCACTGAGTGTCTATAAAAGATGCGACGCATCAACATGAGCGCCAGTGTTTGTGGGGAAGTGGGCGGGGACTCACAGGTAGGGTGCGACTCCCGTGCAGAGCATTGATGGCGGCCTGGGCCTCCGCGTTGCTCTGGAATTTCACAAACGCACAACCTGAAAGGAAACGACACGCTGTTAGCGCCACACATCAGAAGCCGCGCTCCATCACTTACTCCGGCGTCATTAAAGCGCGGCCTGCAGAATATTCATTGCTCTATCCATCACGGCCCGTAAACCAGCGAATGCATCATTAGCCCTGACCCATAAAACCTATTGCATTATTAGTCATGGCTCATGCAACAAATGCAGAAAAATGCGGCGTGTGTGTTGGAGCTGTCACCGGATTTTGATTTACAAAGAAAAGATCATTAGCATTGTTGTTACTGACAATAGTCGTTTATATCCTTTGCTGCAGGCTTCAAACAAACAGTCAATTCCTCTTTTCGCGCTCGTGACCTGCAGCGCGGCCGCAATCATTTCCCTGTGAAGCACTTTGAAGGGTCTTTGACTTTAGGCTGTTAGGAAGCGGTGGCAGTGAACCTTCAACCCTCCACCTCCTGATCGTTTTTATTTATTTATTTTTTTTAATCTCAGGGCAATCAGCACAGATTTGCCCCATAAATCTGATGCTTGTAATCCAGAAACTAAACGAGCCACTTTGCTTTCATATCAATTAAACGTCGGTTTTCCTGCAGAGGGGGAGGGACCAATCTGAACCTTTAGGTCAAAGGTCAAACTGGTTGATGTTTTGGAGCAAATAGATGGAGTGAAACCTACACATTTAAAAAAAAAAAAAACATTCTTTTACAGGCATGCAGTTCCTTAAGTGATGCTTTCCAGCTCGATTCTGGGAATCCTGCGGGCCAGATGGGACATGTAACCCTTCCACTGAATCCCGGGTCCTCCTCGGGGGGCCTCGACACTAATCAGCATAGCTGGCAAGCCTCCAACCCTTCCAGAAGGCTCCTAAATCAGATGATTCCCCACCAAAACTAACGGCTCCCAGTCTCTTCAAGATGTGAGCTATTTCCTCCTCTGTAAAGCTGAGCGCAGAAACCGATCGCAGCTCAGATCCATTTGAGTCTTCAGAGCGTGGATGGAGATCTGAACGTAGAAAGTCAGGTAAATGCACCAGATCCAGCCTCTCCAATAAGGAACAGCGTCAACACGGTGGCAGACCAACCCCTCTCCCCCTCCCTCCCTTCTAACTTGAAAACAAGATTTCAATTTTCTCCATGGCTCCGGGCTTTTCAGGAAACACGCTTTTATTATTCCTCTGGTTCGTCAGGAGGGATGTGACATTACCTTTGCTGGTCCCGTCGGGCCCTCGCAGCACCGTGCACTCCTCTATGCTGCCAAACGGCTCAAACATTTTCCTCACATCTGCATCCGTCTGTTGTTTTCCCAGCATGCCCACAAACAGCTTCCTGTCTTCTAAGGGAAAGGAGGGCGTCATGATGGGAGGGAGGAGACGGGGGGGGGGGGGGCATGATATTGAAAGAGGGGGACAAAAGGGGGTTTTTGAAAAAAAGATGTACACATAGACAGAAGCTTGCTATACTTCTAACCCCCAGCAGAGGGCAGTAAAACGAGCAGCTCAGCAAACAGCATCTGGCTGTGACTCAAATGTTTGTCTCCTTTGTGAAGCTGCTCCCTCAAGGATCAAACCAGCCTTCCAGTGTGCTGGAGCTCATTCACTTCACATCGCGACACATTTCTGAGCTCCAGAATAAAACACGAGGCAGATCCTGCTGCAATCTGTTCAGACACAAGCCGGTTACACCAAGAGGACGATTTGGTTGGATGAAAATCACACAAATGTCAAATAATCAACACGAAAGAGGAAAGGAAAAAGGCAAAAATCAGGCTGGTTTGGATCAGAAGGGATACATTTCTCACCAAACTTAGCAGCATAGCAAAAAAAATGAGACCTGCAGCTTATATCCAAATGAACATTCATCCACTTAAATGTTAAAGAATAAAAGAGAATAAATACATATATATTATGAACTTTTTTACTGCCATTAAATGTCTATTTTTATTCTCAAAAAAAATCTAAATTTCTTTAAAGTCCCACTCCAATCATCTTTTGATCTATCTTTAAAGTGTTCCCGGTTGTCTTTTCATTATGATTCTGCTGTTTTGAGCCAAAATCCAAAAGCCTGTGTATAGTTTTGTAGGACATAGTTTCTGCAGAATGGCAGGAGTTCATGAGAAATTCACTTATAATGCCCCCTTCCCCTTGCCTGTTGCTGAGAGCTCTCTGTTTACACGCTCTCCCCAGCCACCTCACACCCCGACAGTAACATTAGCGGTGCAACAAAAGGTGGCGAGTGGTATCGGAGCTGTCCAGCCATCCAGTTCTGATCAGGATCCCAGCTCAGACGAGGAACGAGACTGTCGCTCCGCCCAGCGTATTTTCCACGTCACAAATACGATCTTTTTCAAATGTCTTTTTTTACTTGCTCTTTATTCATTTAAATAAAGAAAGACTCAGAAATATGATTTAAACCTTAATTTTCTTTATAAATGGCCTCCACCATCAGAAAAATGCTGCAAGAACATGTAAACCAGAGTGGGTCTCACTTCCTGTGATTCTGGTGAATTCAGGCAACAGTGTGTTCAAAGCACTGAAAGGTAACTTCAAGCTGCTCAGAAGCAGCGTCACCATCTCCAGGCCTGAACTCGTTAGAGGATGGAGTGAAGCGAGGAGGAAAAATGTCTTCTGCTTCGACGAGCCGCTCAGAAATTCTTCCAGATAATCCAGCTTGTAATTAGTAAACAAAAACCATCATCTGCGATGGTACGGGCGGCATTAGTGCACATGGCGTGCTTAACTTGGACGTCTCTGAAGGCACCATTAACCCGTTCACATCAGACACCGCTTGAGCAGGAATTTCATTACAGGCCTGAGCATCAAATCAGGCTGATCGGCATTTTGCAAAGACGGGAACATTATTTTCTCTGGAAGAGGACAGAATATTAACTTAAAAACAACATAATCAGTGTCAGTTCATGGCTAAATAGATCTATAAATACAATCCAGTCACATGACTTGAACCTGATTAGATTAGAATTAGAATCATTTGAATGAGGCAAATAGATACTGCAAATAATATGTACATTAGCAGTATGTTTGAGCACCAAACGTTCTTACTTCTGATCTTTCAACGTTTCCCTTTAGAAGTTTTTACTTAAATTTGGACCAAATGATCAATATTTTTATTTTAACTTTGTAGGAAGCAGCTAAGACGTCCTACAGCCACGTTTAAAACAGTTTTCGGTGAGAAGGCTCGGCTCGGCGCTGGTGAAGCCCCTGTCAGTTCAGGAGGAGACTCGCCGCTTCCTGGAGGATCTGCTGCAAGGTTTCATAGGGAAAAACTGAAAGTGAAGCATCATTTCAGTAGGTGGACGTGTGAGCGGAGTTCACAGTTTACTCTCAGACTAGACAATGTTCGCCTTTTTGGACTTGGAGGACCAGTCACTCAGTTTATGAAAGCACAAAGCTGGAGGGGGGGGCAGATCTTATTAACAATGGGGGGGGGGGGGGGCAAAGCAACTCTAAGCTGCCATTAACAGAGGCATGATGGGTATATTGGAAGCTGATGCATTGCTTTTGCGTTGTAAAAGCCAACTTCATTTAAACCAGGAGTTTCCAGGAAAATGAAGATCTAATCATTACACTACCTCCAATCTATCGGATCAAAAACCATACATTATTAGAAAAACATAGGTTTGCCAGGGCTTACATCATAAAGACTCCATGCTGCAGCTTAACTCCACAGTCAAAGTAATCTGTCTGCAGCTCCATCCAAATATATTCAGCACATTCTGACACCGAATGGGACTAAGGAGGCTTCAAACCGCTGGAGTGGATCTTCGGCCGCATGTCAGCTGAAGACGGAGTGAGCGGCTAACTTTAGCCCACTGTTTGGACAGGTGCCGTGTGTTTGTGTGGGGGACAGGTCTCTCTTACCTCCTCTGCTCTCGCTGTCCGCAGGCTTCACTTGGATTGGTCGATTCATCTGTGGAGAAACGACGACGGTTCAGACGTTAAGCCCAGTAAAGATGACTAGACAGGATTTATTCAGCAAAAAAAAAAAAAGTAAAATCTGGAAATTATGCATTTCTCATCCAACTTAAAGGGATTTTAACCTCTTTTAGGAGACAGCAGTTATCATGTATTTTCATGTTAACTAATTCATGTAAAAGATTCAAAAAAAAGCTTGAAATTCACAAAAGTAGTAGAATAAATGTGAGAAAACAAATCTGTGCCAAATGTTTTACTGGAACACAATAAAAACTTGCAAAAACAGAATTCTAAGAACGTAAAGACTCTTTTTTCTGTCTTGCAAGAAAAATGATCTTATCAGGAAATTAGCTAGAAACACTAATTTATATAAAATCAGTATATTTATATTGAGTGCTACAGTCTACCTATCCTTATTTTAAGAGAAAAATATTTAAAAAAAATAGAATTACACGTTAATTACGCATAACAGAAAAACAAAAGTTCAATAAACATTCCAGTTTCTATTAATTTAAGTTCTTGATAAATCACCCTTTACAAATAGATAAATATTCTGCATGAAAGGGTGTATTTAAAAAAAGCAACTTGTTGAGCTTTTTAGTGTATTATGTTAATTTCTCACTAAAAACAACCCCAAAGCGGTATTTTGATCTGATCTCACATTTCTGAGTATTCCTCTAAAACATGTGTCAAACTCAAGACCCGGGGGCCAAATGTGGCCCTCCATGTAATTTTATGTGGCCCGCGAGAGCATAAAAGTTTTTATTTTCTAAAAATAAAAATAAAAAATGGTGTGTATTTATTCATATCTAGGGGGAATTGGACTTGAAATATGGGATTGGGCAACTGTACATTAGGACTTAAATACTGTCCATATAACCTGACCTGGCGGAATCAAATGTAAAAGGATTTATGCTAGAATAACAAGCAAAGTTATGTGTTTTTATGCAACTGCAGTTGTCACTTTAAAAAATTATAATAAATAAATGAGTTATTCAGCATTAAAGAACAGTTACATTTATTTTTCATTACATTTAGTTACATTTTTAAGTTATATGTGGCCCTTGGTGAAAATGAGTTTGACACGCCTGCTCTAAAAACTTGCTCTCTGAGCACCAGCCCCTCCCAATCCATGAAAAGAGTGAGTGGGTCCTCACATTGTGACATCACAAAGTGGGGAGCCGCCCCTTCCATAAAGATTCTGCACCCTGACCCCAGCAGGATAAAAGACACACCCACTTTCTCTGCTGAGGTGATCAGCTAAATGCTTTCATTTTTTGTGGTAAAAGGTGGATACTTGTGTAGCCCAAAGCGCTTTACAGTCACAATGTCGGGGTTCGGCGTCTTGCCAAACGACATTTCGACACATGGGCGGGGCAAGGCGGGAATCAAACCTCCAATAATCCGAGCAGAGGTCGGCCGCCTTTCCACTGCACCGCAAACGCCCCATGCACAATGTGCGCATCTATCTTTGCAAAAGTTCGGATGTTTGTTTGCTTTCGTTCACGCTGCCGAGGGGGCGGCTCTAGGATGACATCATGAAATGGGAGGCACCAATGGAGGGCCATTTAAATATATGATATAAAGTAAAAATAAAAACTGTGTTAATTAGATATATTACTTTAAATAAGATGTTTTCGAGATGGAATGACTCATTATGATTAAATTAGGATTTATTGTTTTAAAACAAGTTCTTAGATCTTACCGAAAAGTCACCAATTAGTTAATTTATTTCTTGTAATATTATATATTTCTTATATCGGGTGTAACAGGACATTTCAAATCCTTTGTGAGAGTTTGAGTTTTTTCAGTGTACACTACAAACACTGAAACTTAAGTTCCACTCAATCATCCTTTAAAGTATTTTCAGAGTTCTATTTGTTATGATTATTACGTTTTTAGTCAAAATCAGAATATCTGTGTTGTTTTCTAGGACATAGTTTCTGCAGAGCACAAGGAGTTTATTAGAAATTTACCTCCCCTGTGTTGTGGGCGCAGAGTGAGCTACCCCCCACTTCCCATTAACCATCTCTCTCCCTCTAGCTTACAGCCCAACCTAACATTAGCTGTGCAACAAAAATGACAGCAATATCAGAATCAAGATTCTGTGATTTAAATAAAGAAATACTCAGAACTGACATTTTAAACAGAATTTTCTTCATTTAAAGTTAAAGTAAAGTTAAAGTACCGTTAGCTGTCACACACCTAGATGTGTGAAATTTGTTCCAAAAAACAAAAAACGCCATTTTCATCAGAGTGGGTTTTAAAGAAAGAAAAAATAATCTTATCAAATAATCTGAGAAAACATGTCTAGAATTTTTCCCTCAAATAAGAAGTCTTGGCCAGACGATTTTACTGACGTTTTTGACGTATTACAGAAAATGGGGACAGAATTATTTGTTAGGGGCCTGTTTTCCAGTTCTGTTTTCTCAGAGATTCTATCACGTGAGTCCGATTTCTCTGATTTAAAAGTGGCGTGCACATGCGTTTCCTCCTCCGTGATTTCCGGTTTCGTTGTAACTCTGGCCACCATCAGCTGACACAGATATCTGCAGTGTCATCCAGCAGCCCCCCCCCCCCCCCCCCACCTCCTCGTTCCATCCGTCAGAATCTGCTCTAATCCTGCCGTCCACCGCTCCCTGTCCCCCTATCACACAAAACCAGGAAAAGCACACACCCACGCAGGATTGGGCAAATGATAGGATTAAGAACACTCGCCAGCTAATCTGGATTAAAGGAGCACGCAGCATCAGAAAACAGAGCTGGGGAGGGAAGCACAGATGAATGTGAGCAAGGTTTCAAACGTCTAGAGAAACAAAGGAGGAGGAAGGAAACCCAGAGACTCCCCCCCCTCCAAAAAAAAAAAAAAAAAAAAAAAGATGAATGAGCCTTTTCGTAAATAATCTAGATCCAACATCGCCATCATCTCGGGTGTAAGTAAAGCACACCAGGAGCCACAGCGTGGACAAAGAACAAGCAGAGATTGGGAGGCAAGGAGGCTGGGATTGAGGGGCATATGGAGGAGAGGGAGGGGGAGGGGTGAGTGAAAGGAGGAGAGGAGGTGAGAGCATCAGAGTGACACTCTGTTAGCTGGAGCTTAATGAAGGTCTTAATTATGGAGCCGCTGACATTTCAGCCAGTCACCGATCCCGTGACACTGATTGATCCGCCGTGATCGGTCATTGGGAGACGCCATCGATCGGCGCAGCGGTCCTGCATCCGTCGGGGCCGGGACCCGCATGAACAAACGTCTGGACCTGAAATACCACCGGCACCTGCAGCAGAGGCCTCCTGCGTCTCCTGGTGGAGAGCCTCCAATTGATCGCGCCAATTAAGAGGATGATTGAGGGCCGATGTGTCAGAACTATCTTCCAATCAGTCAGCAGATGGGAGTCCAGCTCCTGCTGCTGAATATTAATCTGAGATGCACTCAGTTAGTTTGCTATTTGAGGGAACAGAGACGCAAACGTCCAGACAGAGTTTGCAGCCCCACAAGCTCCTGGCTCCAGGTAAAAATCTAGTTATTCTGATCAGCAGCAGAAGAAGAAGCAGCAGCTACAGCAGCAGCAGCTACAGCATCATCATCAGTAGCAGCAGCAGCAACAGAAGAAGCAGTTGCTACAGCAGCAGCAGCTACAGCATCATCATCAGTAGCAGCAGCAGCTACAGCAGCAGCAGAGCAGCAGCTACAGAAACAGCAACAACAGCAGCAGCAGCGGGAAAAACCATAAAAAAAAGGAACAGGGCAAAGATCTCTTACATGGGCTCAAAAGATACATTCCAAAACCTGATTATTACAAAAACTGATTATTTTGGAATGTTTGCTTTGAAATGTTTTTGTTGTTAGAAAACAGAGAGAATTTCGTCAAAGCAGACGACACTTCTAAATAAAAAAAAAACATATTAAAGCTTGTTTTGATGACACTTATGATCTGTTCAGGATAGGGCTGCACAATATGAGCAATACTTGCGATATGCGATATGAGTGATCAATATTGTGATAACGATATAATTTGCGGTATATAAACAAATAGCAAAACAACCAAAAACATCATTACTGTTTCACTGCAACAGTTAAAAAATTATACTCCAAATGACCCTCGATGACGTAGGAGGCAAATATCTAAGATAACAGGGCTCCTCTGATTGGTCAACAACGTGAAGGGGTCCATCCAATTGGTCAAATTCCTAAATGGATTTATTTGATTTGTTAAATACTTCAAGCTGCCATAAGATTGTTTTAGCACATTTAAGGTAACCATTTGTTGTGATTTTTGCTGACTTTTGCGATATGGAAATTGCACTGCTTGATATTGCAATAACCATAAATTTGCGGTATATCGTGCAGGCCTAGTTCAGGAGATCCAGTTTTTTTGTTTTGAATTTTGGCCTCTGCAGCTTTCAGAGATAAAGGAACACTTCATTGAATAACAAGTGTCGCACAGATGGAAGAGATTTAGTGGATATTAAAAGACGATAAAGACATTTGGGCATTGGTAATTCTTAAAAACGCTGAATTTGTTTGTGATGTTTTTAGCCGAGGTTGGATTTTTTTTTTTTTTAAAACCTCCCATATTTGCTGCAGGAGAACAAACAGTGAAGGCCACGGTGGCGGCGGCGGTGATAAGGAGAGGCGCAGCAGATGGCTCAGGAGATTGGAATTAGAATATACAAGAGGGAAAACAGTGAGAAGTGGAGACCATAAAGGGCTGCACCACTTCAGATCGGCACGGCAACCAGTCCTGCTGCTCTGATGAGGCCGGCGCTCACATGGCCATCGTCATGACAACCCCGGCGATGAGAGCCTCGCATCAGGTAAACAAGGTTACACTGAGCAACCGGAGAAAGAGGTGCATAACAAATAACAATCATAGATGAGGAGGACAAAGGGAGCCTGTGGGTCAGGAGATGAAAGGATTACAGGTCTGGGGGAGTAAAAATGGAGGCGAAACACAGATCAGAGTCGCTGAATTATTAAAAATGGTGTGGGGCGGATTTACGCCTGTTGAATGCTCGCTCTACCTCGAGAGCAGAAGTAAGGAGGAAAAAATATCTGCTTCTAAGCCTCAACCACTAACACTTTAACTGTAATTTGCTCCCCCCACCTCCGTCCTCCTCCTCGTCCGCCTCCTGTTGCTTCCCGCCCCTCCCCTCGGCTTGTTTACAAAAACAGGCCTATCCGGAGCAGAGACATTACGGGAGCAGAACCTGCCTGATCAACAACATATTACGCCGGTGTGCTTCTGCCATTTCATATTTTTTTCCTCCTCCTGCCCCCCCCACACACACACACACACAGTCCCTGCGCTCCATCTGCAAACACAGACACAGTTATATAAAATCCTCCTCGACTAAACACAGAAAAAGTCTCCTCCTGAGATCACAGCCACACATTTGCTCTCTGTGGTGCCGCCGGGGATTTGACCGGGATTATGAGAAATTAAATCCATAGATTATCCAATAGAATTGCAGCTACGACTCTGTGTCGGCGGCGCTGTCCACACACACTGAGGTGTGGCCCGGTCTGTTTTTGTGGAAGGATTTCGGGGCGGGAAAACGGACTCCGGCTGTTTACGCTCCCACTGATTCCTCCGTATTGATGCTGACATTTTGCCGCCTCTGAGCAGATGATTGTTGATGTAGTTTCTCCCTTTACCACAGCCAGTGATGGTAATTCCACCAGTGGTGGTGTGTGTGTGTGTGTGTGTAGGGGGAGGGGGGGGGTTATGGGGGTGACACATTTTTTCTGATTTCTCTCCAGTTTTCCCTAAAAGCTGCTGCAGACGCCATCACCCCCTCCTTTTTGTTAAGGCACGTTTGGAGGAACAGCAGCAGGGATGTGGGGGCGAGGTGGGGGGTACTGGGGGGGGGGGGGTGGACAGTGTGGGGTGGGGTGGGTGGGGGACAAAAGACAATTTTCTGTCTTCCACTCCGCTCCATCACACAGCCCTGGCCATTGCATCGCACCGGTTGCCTAGCAACCTGGCATCCCTTGTCCCCGCCGTCTCCAGGCAACGAGACCTGCGACCGTAATCAACCTGCCACGTCCCGCCTCCCCTCCCCTCCCCTCTCCGCTCTGTTCTTCTCCCGTCTCTAATGCTGCCGCTGCCGCTCTCGCTCCTTCCCCCCCCCCGCCTCCTCATCGCAGATACGCGCCTTAACGCTGAGATGCACTTGTGAATTCACCCCGGGGGGACTTCTTAGTGGGGGGAGGCACAGGCACAGGTGTATTTAAAGTAGAAAATATATATATTTTTAAACAACAACAAAAAATAAAAAAATAAAGCAAACACAGGAACCGAACAGAACCATGTCACACAAAAGGATGGAACAAAGCAGAGATGCTCAGTTAATATTTTCACATGTGGATGTGCACGCATGGGGAGGGAGGGCGGGGGGCACACAAAGCCTGGGGAAACTCAGACTTCTCCTGCTGGCTGCTGAATCAATCCAACACAAAGAGATAGACAGCTACAGTTCAATAATATTTAATCAATGTCGGCGTGTGCGGCGCCAGAGCCGCTTCCCGCTGATGCTTCCGGCCTCGCAGGGTTCACTGGTTCGCCCTGGAAAATCGGGAAGCTGACAGGTCGGATACCCCCCCCCCCCGCTCCCTCCAAAAGAGAAGAAACTGAAAATCAAAGAGTTTCAGAAAACTGCTCCGTCACGTCTGATGGCTACATCTGAATGTGGTCAGACGTGAAACGTCGGATTCGAACCCGTTTCCCCCGCTGCTCTTGCGGTGCACGTTCATCTGCAAAGTTCAAAGAGCCTCTGAGTTCCTGCAGCATCTATGGATTTGTGTGCCAGACCCCCCCCCCCCCCATACCTCATTAACACATGTCTGTCTTTAAGCTGATAAAAACACTGCTCCAGTGCACCCCCACCCCCCATCATGTCAAACTCCCAGTCATTTCTTACCCCCCCACACACACACACACTACCTCCACCCACATCTCTGCATGCCGTCGCCCCACAGTGACGCTCAGAGGACGAGCCCTTTTTTTTTTTTGTTTTTTGCTGTTCCTTCCCTGCGCCGCCGCCGCCGCTCGCGCGCATTGCACTGCATGCGTATGTAAATGAACCCACGCCTGAGTGCACGCCTAATTCCACACTCTGCCATCATCCACCGCCTCCTCCGCATCAAAACGACGTCAGGATGTATGTAACAGATCAAGGCAGACGCCGTTCCTGCTATTACTTGTTGCAGGTCACGAGTTCGCGCCGTCATGACCTCATCAGCCCTAATTTGTTTCTCTGTGAGACCACACAGTTCTATCTGAACGCTAAAATACAAACAGAACATAATATATATATATATATAACGAGCAATATCCCCCTGCAGCTGCTGGTTTCTGATGTGTATCTACGGACGAATGTTTGCTTAGACGTTGTGGGCACAGATTGCAGGCTTCAGCCTCACAACTTCCTATCATATCTTCTCTGGAAAAAGGCTGGGCTATATTTAGTTTAGGTCGTTTTCCCTGACGATTGATCAAACTCCTGCGTCCAGCCGGCTTGAGTTAATGTCAGGATAAGTCAGACGTTCCTCCTTCCCCTCATACCAGAAACACAGAAGATCAGATTCGACTCTGACGGAACAACGGAACCTGGAAGGAAGAGAGCGCTGACACTCATCCGTCCAGCTGTATCTCTAGATTTAGGAACCAAAACGCAAACGGCCTCGCCCCCGCCTCCCCCCTCCTCTGCTGCACCCTCATTTAGAAATAAGCTTTGCAGCATCAGGTTTCTTCTCCTGAACCATCAAAAGCAGCGGCGGAGTGATTTGTTCCAAAGCTGCCGCTGGCCTGACAGATCAGCTCAACAGGTTCCATGCTAAACTGAGCTAAGCTAAGCTACATGGCTCCCATTCAGCCAACAGACGTGAGAACCGTATTGATCTGTTTGACCGACTCCTGGCAGGGAATGAAACAAGCTTCAATCCTAATTTATGAACTAACTGCTGGATTAAAAGATCCTGCAGATGTTTTGAGCAAAACTTCGCTTGTATTTTACGTGGAAGATGGTTTATTAAATATTTGCTGTTATGAATGTGAGACGAGTGGTCTGACAGCTTGAATGAGACAGAATGAGAGCAACTCTTCTCTGTTCCCATCGTTCTCCATCTTTCCAACTCCAGAACTCTCACTTTCCTCCTTCGCTTTCAGTGGAACATACTTTTTAACACCCTCCTCCTTCCTCCTCTCACTTCCAGACCAAATCCCTCACCTGAAATTAAACACAGGACCAGGTGCCGCTGTGATACCGCCATCTGTTCGCCCCGGCCTGACTTCTTTCTCTTTTTCTATCCTTTTTTTTTTCCTTTCCCATTGTTAGCTGAGACAAAAGAGCAGTGAGAGCAGCTCTTTCCACCCAGAGAGGAGAAAATGCTTCAAAGCCAAGTGAGCTGACTGTTAATGGCAGCTTTCTTTACATTCAGGTGTGCTTTCACTCAGGCCCTTTTCTCCCAGACCCATAATTGCTATCATGTCATTCCTTTTGTATCGCCCTGGCCATGAGATGCCAAAGTTAATTATTCTTTGGCAGCGCAGGTGCAATTACATGACAATTACACCACAGCTGGTGACAGCGGTGGGAAGCAGATCTTGTCTGTGTGGGCGTGTACGAAGCTAATAAGATGGTGCACGCTCCCTTTTTTTTTTGCCTGTGAGGGGTGAGGGGGGTGGCAGAACCGCAGGGTTTAGTGGGTTCCACATGGCTTAGAGGTAGGAGGTTATGAGGAAGGGAGCGGTGGGCTTTAGCACGGGCCCCGCTGATCCCCCTGTGAGAGGTCGGGAAGGTTACGCTACTGTCACGCTAACAATGGGATTGCTTTTGTCGCCACGATAATACCGGTGTGCGCCTTAAAACTGCCTTTCCATTCCCAGCAGCCTCCGGACTGCAGCTACGACCAGCAGCTCAAAGGAGGGGGGGGGGGGGGGGGGGGGGGTGTGTGTGAAAGATATCAGAGGAGAGTGAAAAAATGTAAAACAAATAAATAAATAACTGTAAAATATCCCAACCCTTCAGTGATCTAGCTGCAGTTTCTCTGCAGGCATTAAAATCTATTCAGAATATGATTGTTTTGACTATGAAATGTACAAAAACAGAGAAAAATGTTACTGAATTTGCAAAACAATCTAAAATTTTAACACTGGATTTCCTTCACAACGATGAAAAGAAAGTTATCTCTCAATCTAAATCCACTTATTTATTGAAAACAAAGCTATTTTCCTAAATAAACAAGTTAAAAAATGACTCAAAAAAAAGACTTCCTTAAAGACGAGCTCTGATGAAAATTGAGTTTTTGGGTGTTTCTAACATTTTTAAGATAAACAACAAGAAAGAACAAGAAAATTAAGCTTAAAATTGCATTTCTGTATATTTCACGAGCAGATGAAAAAAATGCCTTTTGAAAAATATCGTATTTGTGACGTAAAAATATGCTGGGCGGGGCTTCAGACCAGACCAGATCCACATACGCCTTAGCCTCCTCGTCTGAACTAGCATCTTTGCTAGTCTGATGATGCTAGGTTGAAGGTGTGAGGGGCTGTAAGCTAGCGGGAAAGCGCAAAAACAGATGGCTGATGGAAAGTGGGGGCGGGGTTGCTCTGCACCAGTGGTCCTGCTCACATTTCAGTTCAATTTCTAATGAACTCCTGCCGCTCTGCAGAAACTATGTCCAAAAAAACGACACAGGTTTTTAGATGTTGGTGAAAAACTGCCTAATTATAAATAGAAGATGAATCTGACTTTAATTTTTGAATGAAATTGAGCCTAAAATGTTGTATGTCTGCAGTTTCGGATTCTTCCATATTCAGAAATGATCTAAAACTAAAAATATCAGCCCCATTTATTTTGTTTATTTTTCCTTTAACATCTACAGTCATGAGCCAACACTCAGGAGGGGAAAGAACTAGAAGTCAATGGTGTAGATTTGAACAAAAATAACTAAAAGGAAACAGGGGTAACGGCTTGTTAGTAAAAGAGGAAGCAGTGAGTCTGGGAGCGCGCTCTGTCTCAGTAATTCCTTGCCTTGTCGCCTTGTCTCCCGTATAGACGGTTATTATAGAGACGCGGCTGTCATGTCATATTTAGCTCTGGAAATGTCATTTGGCAGCACACCTGCTGCCTGGCTATGCTAATAAAGCTAGATTTAACTTTGATTAGAATTCAGAGGGAGGTGGGGGCGACGTAGAGGAGAAGAGGAGATGAAATCACTTCAGTGGTGAGATTCATAGCAGTCTGTCTCTACCAATGACATGTGGGCAAGATGACTCACGCCATTACTGGATGAATGTGTGTGGATGGATGTCTGTGTCTGGATGGATGGATGTGGATGGATGGATGTGTATGGATGGATGTGTATGGATGGATGTGTCTGGATGGATGGATGTGTCTGGATGGATGTGTATGGATGGATGGATGTGTCTGGATGGATGTGTATGGATGGATATGTATGAATGGATGTGTCTGGATGGAGGGATGTGGGTGGATGTATCTGGATGGATGTGTCTGGATGGATGTCTGAGGATGGATGTACCTGGATGGTTGTATCTGGATGGATGTGTCTGGATGGATGTCTGAGGATTGATGTACCTGGATGGATGTATCTGGATGGAGGGATGTGGATGGATGTATCGTGATGGATGTGTCTGGATGGATGTCTGAGGATGGATGTACCTGAATGGATGTATCTGGATGGATGTATCTGGATGGATGTATCTGGATGGATGTGTCTGGATGGATGTATCTGGATGGATGTGTCTGGATGGATGTCTGAGGATTGATGTACCTGGATGGATGTATCTGGATGGATGTGTCTGGATGGATGTCTGAGGATTGATGTATCTGGATGGATGTATCTGGATGGATGTATCTGGATGGATGTATCTGGATGGATGTGTCTGGATGGATGTCTGAGGATGGATGTACCTGAATGGTTGTATCTGGATGGTTGTATCTGGATGGATGTGTCTGGATGGATGTCTGAGGATTGATGTACCTGGATGGATGTATCTGGATGGAGGGATGTGGATGGATGTATCGTGATGGATGTGTCTGGATGGATGTCTGAGGATGGATGTACCTGAATGGATGTATCTGGATGGATGTATCTGGATGGATGTATCTGGATGGATGTGTCTGGATGGATGTATCTGGATGGATGTGTCTGGATGGATGTCTGAGGATTGATGTACCTGGATGGATGTATCTGGATGGATGTGTCTGGATGGATGTCTGAGGATTGATGTATCTGGATGGATGTATCTGGATGGATGTATCTGGATGGATGTATCTGGATGGATTTGTCTGGATGGATGTCTGAGGATTGATGTACCTGGATGGATGTATCTGGATGGATGTGTCTGGATGGATGTATCTGGATGGATGTATCTGGATGGATGTATCTGGATGGATGTGTCTGGATGGATGTCTGAGGATTGATGTATCTGAATGGTTGTATCTGGATGGATGTATCTGGATGGATGTGTCTGGATGGATGTCTGAGGATTGATGTACCTGGATGGATGTCTGAGGATTGATGTACCTGGATGGATGTATCTGGATGGATGTATCTGGATGGATGTATCTGGATGGATGTGTCTGGATGGATGTCTGAGGATTGATGTATCTGGATGGATGTATCTGGATGGATGTATCTGGATGGATGTATCTGGATGGATGTATCTGGATGGACATGTCTGGATGGATGTCTGAGGATTGATGTACCTGGATGGTTGTATCTGGATGGATGTATCTGGATGGATGTGTGTGTGGATGTATGTTTGTGTGTGGATGGATGTCTGTGTGTGTGTGAATGGATGGATGAATGGAGGGATGTGTGTGGATGGATGGATGTCTGTGGATGGATGTGTGTGGATGGATGGATGGATGTGTGTGAATGGATGTGTGTGGATGGATGGATGTGTGTGGATGGATGGATGTGTGTCGATGGATGTCTGTGGATGGATGGATGTCTGTGGATGATGGATGCATCACATGTGAAACATAAAGGGGGCGGGGCTCTCAGTGACCTTTGTTGGACCACAACAGCTACAGAGGCTCTTTAGCCCCACACATCAAACTCTGTTAATGCAATGGCTTATGTCCACGCCTTCCTGCCCCCTCCCCTCCCTGCATGAAGACGGTGACACACTTACCCCCGGTAGGGTCTTCTGCTCGTGCAGTGCATTCTGGGCCTTGAGGGCGGACTCACGTGCGCAGTATGTGAGGAAGGCGCATCCTAAACAAACACACGAGAGCAAACGCAGGTGTGTGTAGGTTCCTTTTGTGTTCAAAATTTCAAAATAAAAGACATTTTTCACTCCTGCATAAACCTGAGACTTTATCAGCCTCCACCACTTCTTAAGAAGCCCCCCAACTCAAAAAACAACAACTCCAGCTTGTCAAACTGAAACACTTGAGATCTACGGGATTATTAAATCCTAATATCTGGAGACACACGCCGTCTGAATGAGTATTTAATAACACTGTTAAATGTATGCAGCTCCACATAATAGAGAAAGGCCTTCATTAACCTTTAAAGCCCTCTCCAGTCATGAATATGGAGATGTATGCAGAATAGGTGTTGTAGGTGTTATAGGACTGATACCACCTGGCCTCCTCGACTCCCCCGTGACTGATGGGTTTCTCAGAAAAGGCTTTTGTTTTCTCGTCTGCATTAGAAATGACGGCCAGGATCGTGGCTCGGTTGTGATCACCGCCACAGGTCCGACCCGTGGTTGAGTTTTCCTCCAGGTGATGAAAAGGCCTCCTCACCAGCAGATGCAACGCGGACCTGCAGGCCTCACCTCACCTATTGTGTTCACCCGGTGAACCCCTACGGGGGTTCAAATCCTCTGGATTTTCTTTATTTGAGTGAATTTGAAAAAACGTAAACCACTCCAGTACAGCTGGGATCCATCGCCTCCAGGAGGTCGATTTACACAGACGGAGTTTTAATTACCAGATGAAAGAGGGCTCAAGTGGAGCTACCTTTAATAAAAAAAAAAATTAAAAAATCAAATAGAATTTTTCTTTTCACGAGGAGGAAAGCAAAGTACGATTTTCAGACAAATTGCCAGAGATCGTCTCATTTTGATCCATAATCCTCAGCTGCAATCTCAGAAATAATCAACCACTGACTCAAAGGAGCAGCTCCTTAACCAAGAGCATCAGTTTTTCTCTGGATCAATGATGCCTTTGGGTGTTTGGCCTCACACACGTCTTTGAAAAAGCCTCTGAAGGGACAACGGCTCAATAAGAAGTCGTTTAACCTAAATCATATTTACAGGAAATCCAATAACAGCTAGAAAATACAAAGGAACTCCTCGTCTGAAAGGACCCAACACTTCCTCCTCCCGGCACCACTCCCTCACCTTTGTGCATCCCCGTGTATTTGTCCTTGATCACCGTCAGCTCGTAGATTTTCCCAAACTGCTCAAAAATGGGCTTCAAGTCCTTCTCCTCCAGGTTTCGGGGTATCTGCCCGATGAAGAGCTTGATTGCGTCGGGCTCCTTCATTGAGAAGTCTGGGGAGCGGGGGGGAGAGCAGTCAGGAGGAGCATGCACGCCGCTTTGGATTCACACTGCACAGGAGGTGCAAACAGGAGGCTGGGGATGGAAGTGCAAGAGGGAGTGTGGAGTTGGAAGGCTCCAATCGTGTCTGAGTGCATCCTGGAGAAAATACTCACAAGAAAGCAGTTCAGAAATCTGATTTTTTTTTTTTTTTTGTACTGGGATTAGAGCTTAAAATGTCAATTTAATCAGGTAAAGCGCAACAAAAAGTGAGAGTTAAATGTACAGTCCTCGGAAATGGGAACAGTTTTGATTTAGCAAAAGAAAAACTGAATGTAAACACATTTATAACCAAATATTGTGTGTTTTTCTGTGAAGTCTAAAGCTGTGTATTTGGCCCTAATGTATGAATCAGATGAATCCGATCACAGACCCACTAGACACATAAAAATGTAATAAAAGGGTTTATTCTTGGTCCTTTTTCAAGACACTTTGAATGATGAGAACGACTGCCGTCCAGACTATAGAACTTCATTTTTGATTATTTCTTTGGGTTTCTGTTTTTTATATATTTTTTTGGGAGGGGGGGGGGGGGGCAGGGTCTACGGGATGAGAGGCGTTAAATCAGGAATCAAGTCCGACCCGTCCCCGCCGTCATTTGAGGGCTTCTGGCTGAAGATGCTGAAGCTCCAGCGGAGACGTGACAGCGCGTCAGCCGCTCAGCAGGAGCTCTTTGTCAACAACAATGACCTGCAGCTCCTCCTCACACCTCCTCACTCAAAACAAAGAGTTCTCCTCAAATACCTGTGGTGCTGCTCGTGGCAAAGACTCGACGCGACCAGTGGATGTGTGTCTCCTCCTTCTTCTCCTTCTCCCGCGGCTCTTGAGTTCTTCCTCCTCAGTTTCTCAGTTCATTTGCCCGCCGGAGCGCCTCTGGAGGAACAAGTTAGGCCCCTAGAACAACACAAGTCACATCCAGCCCCGCTCCTTTATTCGGCATCAGCCTCGTTCTCCCGCGTGAGGCGCGTCGGTTCCGTCGGTTCCGCGGCTAAATATAAATCTGGGATTTGAGAGCGGAGGGGGGTAAAAAAAGAAAAAGAAAAAAAAAAGCACAAACAAACGTCTTACTGGCTAAAGCGCGTCTCGTGACGGAGGAAAATTCAGACTCCCTTTCCTTCAGAGGACCGCGGGGGAATAGTCGGTCTGGCCGGCTGTCCTCCCCTCTGCTGGCCGTGCGTGTGCGTGCGTGTCTGGGTTGCTTTGACGTCGTAAGCCGGTGTCTCCCTCCCTGTCCATCAGCTCCATCCCTCCCTCCCCAGGGCTGCTGGAGCCGTGATGTCTGCGCCAGGGACCGTCGCTAAACTAACACATCGGTCACAACCGGAGACAAAGACGGGGTGGGGGGAGGGGAGGGGGCCGGAACGTGGCTCTAATTCTCCACAAAAGATTTAAACGCAACAATTTGATGTATTTAATCCTTTTCACTATATAGACTCACAAAATATCCAAGGCAAACACCCCCTAGTGGACGGTAAGGGTTACTTCCTCTTGTTTACTACACATTTAGCTGGACCATTTATTCCTTAAAAGCTGAGTGAATTATCCATTTATAGTATATTACATCACAGAAATAGAACGTTAATAAATAATTACTGTCTCGTCTGCCTGTATAGCAGCTATTAATGCACATTCATGCATTATTTATCCTCATGTCAGATGGAAAATTGTCCCAAAAATCAAGTTTTTTACATCCTCTCTTCGTTTTTTACCTGATGTCATGTGAACAAAATACACTTAAAGGGACTAAACAGGCAGCAAACTATAAATGTTTTAAACAAATCCTTAACTGAAATGATAACCTCAGCAGACCTGATTATTATTTTAAGTAAAGAGGTCTGATTTTAAGTATGAAACCCGTTCAACGGCCTTCAGAGTTCTCTGAATGCTTTGTGCTGTTCTGTAACCCCGTTTAAGACAATCATTAGCAACACAGACAGCCTCATTAATGAAATGATGACTGAGTAATGCTCGTAATGTCACTGCAAGACAGCACCAAATCATCATGCCACTACCACCGTACTTTACAGACACAAGCCGGGGCTTGATCTCTTCTGCGGGTCATAGGTGGCTTGGTGCTTAGGCAAGGCAGTTCCAATTCACCTCAATGTAAAGCAGTTTTTTTTTTTTTTTTTTTTTTTTTACAGAAACAGTCTGTAACGAAAATCAAGAAGAACATCTGAAATCATCGCTCAAATATTTTCCTTCACAAGAAATTTGTTTAAATCAACCGACATGTCTGGCTCTGCCTCTACTATCAGTGATGCATAATCATAAAGGGGTTACACATTTTATTGCATTTGGAATGTTTCGTCTAAAACAAACAATCAGTAAAAACATCTCAAAGTGATGGCACTTGTTTTGAAGTCGAATATGAGAATCTAAAGATCAACATCTCATCAAACTTTTATCTTCCTGTTTGAAAGAATGTAAAAATATGGTTTCCTAAAAGCAATAATTTACATTTAGCTTCAGGAGCCCCTTTACATTTAAAAGGTATTTTCTATGTCCAAGCATATAAAAACAAAAATGTCTCTCTGCCAGAAAACATGAATGATTTATTTAATGAAAGAGAGAATCTAAAGAGAAAGTGTTTTTTTTGGTATATGATGATGTGAGATTACAGACAAAACTAGACCCCATGTTTCTATATGTGAAGAAAAGTTATGCAACAATATATAAATAGAGCAAAGGCCATCTTCAACAAACTTTTAAGAGGTACGGCTATAATAAACTGAGTACTGGATGCATACAAATGACGCAAATACTTACATATAATGACCAAATATTCACACATAGTATGTTCAATATACATTAACACTGCATAGGCCTGTGTGTTTAAAGTGTGATTGTCTACATGTATATATATGTATATATATATATTTTAATGTATTTAATTTTTTTAACCAATTTGAACTGTTTTGATATTTCATTATTCATAAATTTAAGATAAGAGAAAAAAATACACGTGTAAAATGTACTGTTTCTGTTAAGCCTTTTTCTTCTTCTTTTTTTTTACTTTTCCTGCACGTTTTATTTTATTTATTTACTTCTACGTGGTATATTTTTTCTTGCACATTTTAATTATTTTCTTTCAAATGTATACTTTCTTGTCAGTATCTACTTATTTACATTTTCATTGGACAAATGTATCATTTTTTACTGGTTCGTGAGTGTCCAAATGTTTGGAGAAGCTCAGCTGTGGAGCTGGGAGTGTTTGGTGTTTGTGATAGTAGTAAAATGGTGACGGTCCCTAACATCAAGCGCTTTAAATCCGCCTTTTGTTCTCGCCGTGGAGCTGTCCGCGGTGCTGAAATCGGTCCACAAGTTCCCTGTCGGTGCGACGGATAAATGTCGGAGCCCCTCCAACCGGAGGGAAATGCATCATTTGCTGAGTGTGTTCGTACATGCATGTGTCAGTGGAAGCACGCGCGCGCCCTCTTTGATATTTCGGCAGCATGTAAACAATGAGCCCACATGACAGCAGGCTGCACACACCCCACATGCGCACGCACGGCGGAACTTCAAAGGAGTCACGATCTGGAGCAGAGGCTGCAACGCTGTGGTGCTTTTGGAGGCAGGCGGGCTCACCGACATCCGCTTTACTCCCAACCTCACCGTAACAGGCTCGTGACCGAATATTTTCGGTTAGTTTAGGAGGCTGAAGCCGCCATCTGCCGACAGGCACCGAATCCCGTCTGCATCCGCCCCTCACGCGCGATGAAGATCAAATTCTCTTTGAGTTTTTCTCTGGTGACAATTTGGAAGGAAAACGACCACCTGATGATGAAAGCACATCTGAATATTAATACGTGAACTAATAAGAAGATAATGTAAAGGATTTAAGCATTCTAAACGCCCTTCAGTAAAGCAATCCAAAATATGATCGCTTTGAAGGTTATGCTTTAAAACGTAATAATAATATTAATAAAATCCTAACGACAAGAATAATTTACCATTTTGGTTTTTTACTTTAATTGCTGCAAAGTGATTCTACATGCTATTATTCTGACTATACTTTTCAAATATTATTTTTGATAAAAGATATGTTTCCAGCATTGTTTGTGCCAAATACATTCATAGGTGACGCTGGACTTATATTCAAAATGCCCCAAATAAAACTTAGGTATAATAACTGTTTTACATTAGTTTTGATCATTGTTCTTATATGACACCAAAAGCTGGCAAATCTTTAAAGATTTAAGGAACAAAAATCCAATCCAATTATATGTTTTTAACAGCTGAGTCAATATCTTATAGTCATGTTTATTTAAGCTTGTGGATATATAAAAAAAGAAACTCCTATAAAGTCAGTATGTTTCCAGGAGAATGTCAGGCTATTTTAAATTCATTTGAGGATTCCAAAAACAGAAAGTCTAATTATTTTCCTCCGCAGTTGTATTTTTCCCCCAGTGGGAAATATTGCATGAATAAAGATAAACTTAAGAAAAAAACATAAACAGCAGCCTTTGAAATCGACACAATGCTAAAATTTTTGATTCTTCTGTTAGCAAAGGGCTAGAATTCAGATTTATCATTGTCTCATTTGTAATTTTACTGGTTTAGACCAATAAAAATGCTAAATTAGAAAAAAAAAAATAAAGCATTCTTCACTGTCAATTTGGTGTTTGGGTTGCCTGTCTCTGGATGCTCCTTCACAAAAAGCTAGTCTTAGCAATTTACACCTCAATAAATATTCATTAAAGAAAAAAAAAATGACACACATATAACCATAATAAAGGACTGAAACCTGTAAATATCCAGCCTGAAAGGCTTTCTAACTTATCTAACTTTCTAAAGAGAGGAGAGAAGACTTGATTAAAAAGGGAACTCTTGTGTCCCTGTGGAGTTTTTGCTAACGGCTCCAATAAATTTAATATAGATGTCAGGAAATTAGATTATTATGGAAAATATTTTAAATTCAAATTATTTTTTTTAGAAAGCAGAACAATTTTTTTCTTGCATTTTAATAGGCTCCAGGGAGCCACACACATTGCATAACTAGCAATGTTTTTAGATGAGCTATCAGGTGTAAATTAATCACTTATCATTGTGACTTAATAGGTAATTAATACATTTTTAATTAGGATTTTTTTTGTTTTTGCTTCTGTTTTAATTTACAATATTTATAAATTATCAAATGCAAAAATTCAAAGAATATTTGTCCCAATGACCCCCAAAGATGTAAGGACAAAGAGAAGATAAATCCAGATTAAAAATGCGTATTCTAGAACAAAATTAAACCAGTTACTTATTGAAACAGATGGCTTTTAAATTTTAATTCCTGCTTTTGCTTCCATTTGTGAAACAACTTTGAATGAACCCATAAGACGCAGCATTTTAGAACAGAAATAAGGGATTTTAAGACAATTCCACTTTCTCTAAACTCGGCTGTAAACAGTATGTCAGGCGCATGCGCAATTGCAAAGAAAAAAATCACAACAGGTTTTATTTTTGTTTTATTAAATTAAATAAATCACTTGTTGGACAAAATACAAAGTTGAAGTAACTTTACTTACTTTCTTCAACGTCTCTGTTCTGTTGCGTTTCCGCTTAAAACGGATTTAAAAAAAAAAAGTAAACTTTGGGCTGCCATGAATTTTAGCCACGTGACACTTACGGGGTTCTGATGACGTAACGGGAGGCTTCCGCTGAGACCCCCTTTCGCCCGGAGCATCAGTCCCGCCTCCTCTTCTGAAGCGGCACCCTGAGGAGAAGGATGAAGAGGAGGAGAAGGAGCGTTAGCCTTCACCAGAACAAGCCGACTGTCCAACAACGCTAAGCTGAGGCCGGAAGTGATCCCAACTAACTCAACCCGCGAGGTGTCGAATCATCTTTTTAAAACTTTATTTAAAAAATGTTTTGTCTTTTTTTTCAAAACAAATTGTAGTCTTTTTTTCAGTCCAGACAGAATCATAGCGCCGGTTGTTCTGTGTGAATGATGACGGAATTATTCAGTTTAATAGATGCATCCATTACTGAACTAGTTTTATGTGACCTGGTTGCCATGGAAACCTGTCAATCAACCCACTTCGGGTTATTACAACTTTTCAACAGAATATTTCCCTGAAAACGTGACCAGAATAAAGATAATTTGCTGCTTTTTTTTAGAAGCAGACATTTATCATTTTGAAATTTAATACACAGAAATTCAGCTATGAAGAATTCAAATCTTTAAAATGCATCCCAACGGGAATACCAAGATTGATTTGATCTGCTTTAATGTTTAAATATGTAAGAAAATGTTAGATTATTCATGTTAAAAAAAAGGGTCAATATATGGATTATTTAAAGACAAATCTGGATTGTGTTTGCAGAGAAAAAATGTAAGTATCTCTGCAAAAACAATCCACTTCATCCGTTTATAATCAAAGAAATAATTTCTTTTTTAACCTAAATATATATAAAACAGATTAGTAAAACTCATTTATTTAATATCTAAAATTGAATTATAAAATCTATCATGATTTAAATTCAGTAAAAATGGTCAACATAACTCCTTGTTTAGGTTTCCTGAAAATAAGTACAAACTTTCCACATATGAGAGAAACAAACACATTTTCTTTCAAATTCAGATTTTTATTATTCAGTACAAGGAAATAAAACTGAAGACAAACATCTTCATCTCCTCCAGACGTGTGCTTCCTCTGCGTCGCTGTCAGGGCCCGGGAGAAAAAATAAAAAAAGAACAACTTCCACCTATTTGCTCCGTCAAGAACTTTTTAACGTTTTCTTTCGGTGGAAACTCGAGACGTAAATCTATCACCGAAGGTTTTTCCTGCTCTACTGGACAGATCATCTGCTCACAAAAACAACCCAACATCGATGGAAATAACCGTTAGACTCGATTGAAGGCTGAAGTGCAAGAGGAGCAGTAAAAACTGCTCGGCTTGAAAATATGAAATATTTACAACCTTTTTATTTGTGTTTACCTTTGTAGCAAAAATATTTTCAAATTCAACTAAAAATGAGTAATTTGTGATTTGAACTTAGAGTGGAGGACATGCAGGCCTCACTCTGCTACCACGAATCATCATGTTGAAGCCGATAACGCCAAAGTGAGTCATAAATGTATATTTATATGTAAGTATATGCATCCACCTCTGTTTCCTTCCATCTTCTGTCTCGGCTCCTCGGCTCAGCCGCCCTCAGAACCTCCGTGTGTCTGTGTTCTTCTTCTTCAGCCCTCCTAACGTCTGACGTTTCCTCCATTTTCTTCTTGAGGGGGTGGGTGGGGGTGGGTGTCTTGTCGCTGCCAAGCCCCTCCCCATGTTTTACGTGGACTTTCCAACAGCCGGCGAGGAGCTTCTTCAGTGTCCACCGCCCTCTCAGAAGCGCGGGGGCAGAAATGGTCTCTTTGGGGCAAACATCGGACCCCCTCCTCTTGGGCCTGGCCGCTTGACCCTTAACCTTGGCTCGGGACAGTGGAACCGCGGGAACGGTAAGTGGGGCGGCCCCCTGGGGTGAGGGGGGCGGTGCAGAGGGCGGGGCCCGGGATGGCGGTGCTCGTGAAGCGGAGGAGGCCGCCGTGGCATAAACTGCGGTGGTGGGGGCCGCTGCTGGAAGTCGTAGTAAGAATCTCCCCCTATGGGGGGGGCGGGCCGCCCCCGGCCTCTGGGGAAAGGCTGGGGGTTGCCCGGTGGGAAAAAGGGCTCCTCATGGGGGTAGAAGGGCTCGTTGTGGGGAAAGTCGTGCCGGGCGTTGTTGTGATACTGTTCCGGCCCCTCCTGGTAATGCAGGTCCTCGGGGGGGTGGGGCTGCCACGGGTCGGCGTCGTACATGGGATCTTCAGAGTGTAGCAGAGACTTGTGCTGATGGTCCAGGACCACCATGCCACTGAGGGCGCTGTCCCTCCCCAGCCCCGGCTCCTCTCTGTGAAGCTGCTCCGGAGGGACGGCTGTGTTGCTGGTTGGGGGAGGCATACTGTCAAAAATGGGTGGGGGAGGCGGGAGCTTTGGAACAGGAGGGAGGGAGCTGGTAAAAAAGGTGGGGGCTGCTGTGGGCACCTGCTGGGGGGCAAACCTTTGAAGGTCCTGAGCTGGCTCCGTTTGGAATGGGAAAACTCCAGACGGCTTGTTTTCTCCAACGCGGTCAGTCGCTGCTCCATGGTACCCCCCAGGTTGTTGGGAGCCCCCCTCTTTATAGTTATTCCCGTACCAGTTTCTGTCATTTGCCCCCGGAAACCCCCCCACATTCTGCGTGTTAGCAACACTCCCTGGGGCAGCGGCCTGCGCAGGAACCTGCTGGTAGGGCACAGCGGGAAGTGCGGTCCCGGGGTACGGCTGGTACACCTGCCCGTTCTGGGCCGTACCTGGCTGGGGGCGTGTCTGCTGCTGGGAGTTGGCGGGGGCTGGCAGGAGGCTCTCAAAGGCCAGCGGCGCTTTCCCAGCGGCTTCGCCAACAGACAACACATTTCTGCTGGAAGCGAACGGGGCCACTGCCGGTTTGTCCAAGATCTCATCTTGAGTCGGGGTCCCTCCCCCTTCGTCCCTCACAGGGGTCCCTCCCTGCGTGTCCGTGCTGAAACTGTTCCCCCCCTGAGCCGAGTTGGACGAGAAGCCCAAGTCGAAAGCACTGAAAGCCGGGTTTCCTTTTAGGAAACTGTGGATTTTCGAATCTAAGCTGGAGGCGGAGGAGGAGGGGGTTTCTGGCTCTGCCGTCAAATCCATGTCCCTGTGCAGTGCTTGGACCAGGGCAGAGGCTTTGTTGGAGGTCTGGTGGGGGGCTGAGGCCTTCGGTTGGGTGGAGGAGACGGACGAAGGCACAGATGCTTCAAAAGAGAGTGACGGACTCTGAAGGGGTACGGCCGCCGGAGACGTGGATAACGGAGACGGGGTTATCTTATCGGCACTGTTGCATTCTGGGACATCGGCAGCAGGGCTGTTCAACATGGTGGTCATGCCTAAATGAGGCACAGGAGAACAAGTTAGAGGGAAACTTTTGCTCTATGACGTCATACGTGAAAGGTTGCTCAGCGCTTGCTCTCACCCTGGAGGCTGGTCTGGCTCTGGACTTTGGACAGAGCGCTGAGAAGATCCGCCGGACTCACATCCACCTTGGAGAGCAGGCTGACCAGCGAACTGGCATTTCCTAGGACCACAGGTGCAGCAGGTGGAGGTTTTTCTACGGGTGGTCCTGTGAAACAAAGCGACTCAAACGTTTGCATTTAGAGACCCACTCCAGTGGGTTGTTTCCTAGGACATAGTTCCTGAAGACCAGCAGTAGCCATGGAAATATTGATGAAAAATTCTGGTTTTGGTTGTTCTTGTAGCATTTTCCTGACGATAAAGGACAAATATAAATGAAATTAAGCTCAAAATTGCATTTCTGAGCAAAACAAAAACAAATTCTGCAGCCATAGAATCAGAATCTGCAGAATATGCAGCCGAATTCTGACGCAGAAGAAATGCTGGGCAGGCCACAATAAGACGGGGAGAGGTAGAGAGGCGGGGGATTTTTTTTAGCCAACAGTGATTTTCTAATGAAATCCTGCTGCTCTGCAGAAACTATGTCCTAGGAAACAACAACGCTTCTTTAGATTTTGGCTACAAACGGCATAATAACAATTAAAAAAAAAAAGACCACAGTGAACACTTTGAACATAGATCAAAGATGAACGGAGTGAGACTTTAATTTCTGATTGAGCATCTTTTTGTGTCTGAAAACATGACCTAAAAACAGAAGATTCTAGGTAAAAGTGTGGAGCTGTCAGAACAGCTGGACACACTCACCTGTGTACGTCGCGGTTTCCACAGCAGCTCCGAAAGGCGCAGGAGGGGCCAGGACCTGGCCCGCGGTTGGATCTGTGGCTGCAGAGGAGCAGATTTTTGCAGTGACTGGGGTGGACACTTTAGGAAGGGGGGCAGATTTGATCTGCTCCTCAACTAGAATGAGATTTATGGAAATGAAGTCAGAGCTGCAGTCCATAGACATCAGCATGTAAGCATGAAGCTTCTCCGCATTTACCTATAATGCGCCCGTCGTCCGCCTCTTCTTCCGACAGATCCATGTCCTCCACTTCACGATTGTCGTTCCCCCCGAGGACCTCTGGGTTTCTGGGGGACGCTCCCGGTGAAGACAGGGGACTCGGCGCCGGAGGCTCCGCATCGTCGTCCATGGCAGAGCCATCGAGATCCGGGTCGGGCCGGGCCAGCTCCAGGCCGTGAAAGGGGCTCTCTGAGCCGGTGGGGGACGGCGCGTCGGCAGATGGTGATGGGATGGGGGAGTCGTCCAGGTCTGGCAAACTCGCTTTCAGGGCGTCGAGCTTCCGCTTCAGGTGGGAGACCCGGTTAGCGAACGTTTGGTAGGCCTGCAGAGGAGCAGTGAGCGGTTTAGGCAGGAAGGACACCTGAACTCCCCAAACACAAACTGGAAAAGGACAGAAACTTTATTTTATCAACATTTTAGGCCTCCAGCTACTACAGTTTACCTGAAAGAAAAAAGAGCTGATTATGAATGAAGGAACACATTTGATTGACCTTATTTTAAGTATTGCAGTAGTTTTCTCCCATGTTTTAAGGTGAACATGAGAAGAAATATTATTTTGGCATAAGAAAATCCAAAATTGTACTTGCCAATAACGGTCTCCCCTAAATTTGTTTTCGACCTTTGTGAATCTCTATGGCGCTTTAAGAAAACGAGGGACGTTTAATGAAATTTCAGAAGAAAACGGAGGATCCAGAGAAAAAATGTCTCACAATTGAGGTGAAAGGAGACATAAGAAGACCTGTGAGGTTTCAAAAACCCAATTTTTTACAGCTCTTGTTCACAGACTCGTGCCCTGGTGTGGGGGTCAAGGCGTTGCCATATGGAGTGATATTTCTGCCACCACGTTGCACACAAAACTTTCTAAGTTGAACACAAAACTTTCTAAGTTTTTTGCTCCAAAAACATTTTTTTGCTTTCAAAAACGTTTTTTTGCGTTTGCAAAACACATTTTTTTGCATGCGTTGTGTCAAATCTCGCTTTTGTCTTCTCTTTGATTTTGCTGACTACTTTGACTTAGACTGCCACTGGCATCGCCAAAAAGAAATTCGCATGCGTTGTGTGTCATCTCACTTTTCTCCTATCTTTGCTGAGTTAAGTTTCGGTTTGACGTGATCAAGCTGCCATCAAACAGCTGCTGATTGGTCCAGATTCTAACCAATCAACTGTCTCTGTCACACATTGACGGTACTCTGAGGCAGACATGGACTCTGGACTTTGTGTCAGTTCTGTTCGTCGTACAGGGTTCAGTCGTTTTCAACCATTCTTGCCTGTTTCTCTCAGAGTAAAACCCAGAAGGAGCAGCAAAGCAGCTAAAATCAAACAGAGTTTAGTATTTATTCATGTCAGTGTAGTGATGAACGTGTTTAAAATGTCTGCAGCAGAAAAAATCGTTTGAGCTCTGACTCCATCCAGCAGGGAAGCAACACTTTTTAAGATTTGTATCTGAACTATTGCTTTATTTTAGTCAAAAATTGTTGAAATATTAAGAGAAAATAGCATTTTTATTACTAATATTTTTTAACTTTGGACAAACGCTTACAAGTTCTAAAACATAAATGATAATAAAAGTAAAAAAAATGCCTCTTCTGTGTTATATACATTGAGTTTACTGTGGTGAGCCATCATTCTTTTGCTTATTATTGCTGTTCAGCTGATCCCAAACATGTTTGCAGCATTAAATAATATGTGCTTTGAATCTTTCATTGTTTTGTTTTAACAAACAGATCTTAAAGAAAATCACACTTTTCACTAATAATTTGCTCTGCAGGATTCACAGATCACACACAGGCCTGTTGATTTAATGTCAGCAGATAAACATGACAGTTTCAGGAGATCCTCAGCCATAAATTCAAAAATCGGACTTAATAAAAAATGAACGAATGCTATAAAAAAGAAAGTATAAATTATTGTTAAAATTATATAAAAAAAATGAAAACGTCTTCATCCAAAAATACAAAAATGAGGGTAGAAAGAGCTGGTTCAGCCTCTGAGCCTCGGCAGCAGACACCATGCTAGATTCAGATGGCAATGTGATTGGTTAGAATCTGGACCAATCAGCAGCTGTTTGATGGCTGGAGCTTGATCACGTCAAACCGAAACTTAACTCAGCAAGGATAGGAGAAAAGTGAGATGACACACAACGCATGCGAATTTCTTTTTGGCGATGCCAGTGGCAGTCATATCACGCTAAGTCGCGCTCAAAGTAGTCAGCAAAATCAAAGAGAAGACAAAAGCGAGATTTGACACAACGCACGCAAAAAAATGTGTTTTGCAAACGCAAAAAAAACGTTTTTGAAAGCAAAAAAATTTTTTTTGAGCAAAAAACTTAGAAAGTTTTGTGTTCAACTTAGAAAGTGTTGTGTGCAACGTGGTGGCAGAAATATCACTCCATATTGCCATGGCACCCGTTTCATGACTGCATGCAGCGCTGAGTCATGTTTCTGACTTGAAACGTTTGTTCAGGTGACGAACGAGGACACCAGGAGAAGAACTAGATCTTCTGTTTCCACCGTGCAGGCTGCGTGCTGCATGCACAAGAGCAGCAAAGCATCAAAGACACTTTAGGGTACACAACAAATGCATATAATAATAGTAGAAGATGGGATTTTAGGATCTTCCTGAATTTGTTTTGATTCCAAGACAAACAGTTAAATGCATCAGAATAATAATATATATAATTTTTTAATCATAGTCATCACAGCGTCACCTTCAGGTGTGGATTTACTTTGAACATCCACTCAAAACCATCCACAAAATTCTCTTCTTCTTGATGCTTTTCTCTCAGAAAATTAAGCTTAAAACTGGATTTCTGAGTATTCAAGTCGTTGTGAATCAGGAAAAAATGCTGGTTAATTAAAAGTGTATTGGTGATGTAGAAAGGATGCTGGGCGGAGCCATAAGCTCCCGTGTCCGCTCCTTTCTGCTGCATCCTCTTGCAGACGAATAGAACCATGAACGTCTTTGCTTTCCTCGTCTGAGCTGGAATCTGGATCCAAACTGTACGGCTGGACAGATCCAATATTGCTCACTATTTTTGCTGCACCGCTAATGTTAGGTTGGGGGTGGGGGCGGACTGTAAGCTAGCAGGTAGAGAGTGTAAACACAAGCATGATGGGAACTGAACGCAGGGTGACTCTGCTCCACAGCTCAGAGGTGAATTTCTGATGAACCCCTGCTGCTCTGCAGAAACCATAGAGAACGCCTTTTTTGGATTTGGGCTAAAAACATCATAATCAGAATTAAAAGACCACTGAGAATCCTTAAAATAAAATACAAATGTAGATAAAAAAATAATAGAAGTTGTGATCTCCAGATCTACATGAATTTGTTATGATTCCAAAACAAAACAGCTGAATGCATAAATGAGCGGGAGTTTGATGAAGAGAAACAGAAACCGGAACTCAGGATATGAAGTTTGTGATTAACTGTAAAACTACGACGAATAGTAACAGATATTTATGCGTGCGTCCGTCCATCCATCCATCCATCCATCCATCTATAAAACAAACTTAATGGAACAGTTTCTTCCAGGAGGGAGGGTGTGAGTCTCATCTCCCCATATTTTCCCCTCACTCTCCTAAAAACAAACATCTGAGAACCTCTGAGCTCCGCCGTGAATGACTTACGTTAGCAACAATCTTGACCTCCTTGTACTGCATCTCGTAGAAGATGTCTGCATTAGTGAGGGCCTCCAGGAGCTGGGGGCCGGTTTTCATTTGCTTCTCGAAGAACTTCACAAACTCGTGGAGCTGTGTGCTTCCCTCCTCAAAGTCCTTGGAGAACTTCTTTCCTCCCGTTTTGTCTGCGACATGCAAAGAGAGAACAGTTAGTTTGCTAATATTTAAAATATAGCGTATTTTCAATATTTTGTAAATATTTTGTACAATAATATAGTATTTACAGTCTGCAGCAAAAACAGAAGCTTTATGTTCCATTTGAGTGTTTTTCTGAGCCTTTATATGCGGGAGGTTTGAACTCATTCAGACCAAGAACACACAGTGAAAGAATATTCCAGAACCTGAGGGTTCTCCAGCATCAAAATCTAGTCAGTCTTTACAAAAACCAACCACATTCAGACGGAATAAACTTTCTGTTTTCATCATAAATGACCCCGTTTCCTGCTTTGTCTTTCCAACTATTTCCTGCCTTCAGGATTTCATGAATGTTTTGAGCTGCAAAGATTTTTCTCAACCGGTTAAAATGAATTGAGCAACTTCTTAACGTTTATTTCACATTTTTCCTTTCAAATTTACGGAGCCCCTAAAGGGCCATTGATGGAAAAAAAATGGAGGAAAAAAAATTTTTTTTGGAGGAAAATATTTTTTTTTTAAGTAAAAAAAAAAACAAAACAAAAAACTAACTGGTGCGCACCAGTTAGTTTTTTTTTTGTTTTACTTAAAAAAAAATTTTTCTACTCAAAAAAAAATTTTCCTCCATTTTTTTTTCATCAATGGCCCTTTAGGGGCTCCGTACAAATTGGTTTGTTTGTATTCATTTTATTTCTATTTCATCAGACAAAGAGCCATCGACATCATGACCTCTTCCTTTTCAGGACCTTTTGTAATCATTTAAGGTAATCTTGTTCAAAAATTCCACAAAGAGCCATAAAAACATGTCCAAGTATGAATGTGCAGCAGCTGACCGTGAAATTTTATAGAATTCACTTATTGGGGTTAAACTTCATCTGAGGCGGAATTTTTCTGTTCTTTAGGAAGCAAACAAGAAAAGACAAAAAAAAGTGACTCTTTCCAAACAGAAAACGCCAAACACTGAGAGCTGATGAACTTGATGGCCAGAATTTGTGAGAACCATTTGAGACAGAAAGCAGAACGTGCAGCATGAAGATGAGAACATGTGACAAGATCGGAAAAGCTTGGCACCAAACCGCGGTGGCTCACCGGGTCGCCTCATTAGTTTTAACCTATGCTGAATCCAGAAGAATTAAATGTCGCCTGGCTTGAAACACACATAAACCTTCTGTTTTTGCAGCTCAGAAGACATAACATATATAAAATGTGGACGTCATCGAGCACCTTTGAGTTTCTTCAGAGCATCAGTGCTGAAGATATCGACCCTCATGGCAGCGAGCTGTTTCTCCCGGAGGTCAACCTCCTCCAGGGACCTTTTGTACTTGGACAGCTGGTCCAACAGGGCCTGAGGCTGAGAACAGAGAGAGTCGGGAACGTCAGATCAGTAGAACCTCCACAGCATCCCAAACGAGGAATATGATGATTTGAACATTTTAGAGCTGTTCTCACCACAAACTCAGCCAGAACTTTAGACCGTAGATCCGCCTTTGACTCCACTGGAGCTTCAGGTCCAACAAAAATAACAGCATTCAATCCATCAGATAAAACACTTTTTAGACTTTTCAAAAACAAAGTTTTTATATTTAAAAATAAAAACACGCATTTTGCCCTCAACCTCCTGCATTGTAAACCATTAAATTACAAAAAATATAATTAATATAATATAATATATAATTTAATAAAAATTGGAAATCGAATTAAAACAAATCAAATCGGAAATGTTATTTTTAGGCCACATCGCCCAACCCGCCCTTTTTTCTAGGAGGTCCGTCTTGGTGCTTTTGTGTCATGAAACGGTGCAATCTTTCCATCCGGGCAACAACTACGGTGGCGCAGCAACTTCCAGTGGATTAAGATGAAAAGCTGTCCATCTTACGCTCCTTTTACTAAGACTGGGATGCAGCGCCGGGCGAGTTACTCCACAATCTGTGACGTAACTGTAGTTAGTTGTAGTTAATTGGACTAACGTGTCTGCTTGCACTGTTCTTCAAGCTTTAGCTTCATTCATGAGAAGCCGCACGGCGACGAGACAGACTCTGACGATGACGAAAGGGAAGCCGAAAGGGAAGTTTGATAGAAATTTAGCCCAGCTGTTCCTTTCAGATACAGAAGATGAGGACTTTGATGGATTTTTGGATGCCGATCGACGTCAGAAAAAATGACAAATAAATCATAACCAACTCAGTTTTGCTCCTGCTGCCTTTGTTAGAACACACGCTAGCATGCATGCGGTAACATGCCATAAAACCCGATGTGTTAAATACAGAAAAGGCACCCATAACCGAAACTGCGCCCTTTAACCCAGTGTGTCCTATGGTCGGGAAAATACGGTACACCAGCCTTCCACATCATGTATTGACTTGTATAGAGTAGAATAAAACTTTATTGATCCCACAAAAGGGGAAACACCAAAATAACATTCCTACTGAACATTCCAAGGAACATAAAAAAACTCTTTTACTGGAAAATATCGACTGTAACTGAACTCACTTTGTTGTTCAGCAGGAGGAGAATCTTCTTTGGTTAAGATGTTCTTCAGTTCAGCAATCAGAGCTCCTGAATACACATCCCTCTCCTCCCAGATGGACAGAATCCTCTCCACGGACCTATGAACCTTGGGGTCGCCCTCATGGCTGCAAAAAGGAAGACGGGATCATAAAATAAAACGGTAAAATGCCCCTTTTGCTCTCTGGGTTACGCGGCGATACATCCAAACTAAAAGGAAAGATCGGAAATGAAATGTCTATAGGAAACTGCATATTGTGAAAATACTTACCTGACCAGCAGAAAGGCATCTGGAAGCAGCTCTGCGAACGCCGTTCGGTAAACGATGGCGTTCTTTCTTTTGCAGTTCTGAATGACATCGTTGGCGAGATACAGCAGGTTGAGGCGGTGAGCCGAGTCAGCTGTTTGAGGAAAGAGGAACACTGTGAGGGAGGGCTGATGTTCTCTGGAGATCCAACACCTGGACCTGGCGTCTCCCATGTTTATTAGATAGACAGGTTTTTTATAGGTAGAGCAGAAAGTAACATCCATGATGGTTAAGACCAAAACTGAGTCTGCTTCTTTGGGGTTATTACTGGAGAAAGAAAAACATTGAAAAGGTGATCATTCTGTGAATGTAAATTGCAAATAGTTAACTCGTTTCCATTTTTCACAGGCAAAACAAATAAATAAAAAAAGATCAAGAAATAACTTTATCCCAAACTGAGCTTAAAGCCAAATCGAAGGTAAACTTTTATAGCTACGGGACTTAAAGCATCTTTATAATGTGTGTTTTAAATACAAAAACAGCTAACTACATATATTATATAATAGAGTGCCTGTATGACTTGACAACCAAAGCTAGACAGACTGCATCAAAATATGCTTCCTTTGGCTCCGCCCCCTCAGGACTAGAGAATCACACGACTTGGCTTCGGTTCTTCCTGTGTTTTAAGTAAAGGTGGTTTTGAAAACTTTTTTGTAGTACAAGCACCAAATTTGACATGGATGTACCTTAGAAAAATTGGAATGCATACAATAGTACGCCTCTAGTTTTGCCTGTGAAGGTGATACGTCACAGCAACAACAATATCATTCGGTTTCATGGAGCTGGTAAACATGTGTGTGGATTTTAGCAGCGACAACCAAAGTTTTGAGGTTTCCCCGGTAACCAGGCATTTTAGAAACCCTCATTCATTCATTCATTCATTCATTCATTCATTCATTCATTCATTCATTCATTCATTCATTCAGGTTTAGGAAAGGTTGTGTGTTCATATCGCACATGTTTCTATCATAACGTGAGATTTGGTGTACATATAACCTCAGAGAAGAAGCCTTCATCTTGTATTTGCTGGACCAACATCCCGTGGCTCTGCCGCTGACGACCAACTTTTAAAAATTACTTTTTAATTGTATTACCAAACGTTCTAGTGAACTGTAAAACATCACGTGAGGACATTAATGTTACAACTACACTGTGTGGCCATTGACTATGTGAGAACTGGAGCGAGTGACCCCTTCTCCATGCAAACAGGAAGTACCAGCGGGCTCCAAGAGGCCAAGATAAACAGCTGTCAGTCATTCTATTGGGTCAGAAGAGTCGCTCTTGATCTGATACCTTTTTAAATAATCCCCTTTTCTTTTTTCATGATGTTTTCTCTGTTTGCTTTTTGTTGTTGTTACTCAAGTTACAAACTGACCAATCAGAAGTCTCGATGAAAGTAGGTGGAGCCTGCTGACCCCCCCCCCCACGTCCAATGTTCAAAACGTTGGAGAGGTTTTAGTGTAGCCCGCTTTCAGGTGGTAGGGTGTGAACTTCTAACTGTAATCAACTTAGACTAAAATAAAGTGAAAGGGGTTTTCTGACCTGCATTTGACTCAAAAGGTTCTGAAAATGGCGAGTGAGGGGGGCAAATAGAAGTTGAAGCTCTATATCCCCCCCACCGTTTGAGTTGTAACGAACAAATATAAAAAAAAACTAAACCCCTAGAACATTTCAAAAACTCTACATAACTGTTTATTTATAGGCTTCAATGGGATATTTACTTTTGAAACCAGCCTTCATTCGGTGATCATTTATGGAACTTCCTGGGTCTGGCTTCAAATTCAAACAAAAGACATAAACATATATTTACAGTTGGTGGTAAATTGATTAAAATGTTATTTCTGACAACAGTAGTTTTTATTATAACCCAATATTATGGACTATTTTAGAATCCACTGTTTATAAACTGTAATTTGAGTAAATATCAGCCTGGGTATAACACAATTTTTCAAATAATAATAATAAAAATAAATGAATAAAAATACAAATATTGTATATATTTTCGGGGGGAAATGTTAACATTTCAGAATAACTTCTTAATAACCTATTATACTAAAAGTACCTATTTATTCACGTTTTTAAGTTTTCAATTTATACATTAAATGTAAAAAAAAAAATAAAACGTCTTTTTTTTTTTTTTTTTTACAAATAAAAGTACGGATGATATAAATGTTCTACTACACGAGTTGGTGTTTTTTATCTTTCCATGTAGTCACATCATTGGATTGTCCGTCGTGTTCTCTGTTCCAGTACAAACCCGGTGGTTAATAAGGACAGAAATGGTGTTTACATTAGCGTATACCGTCAAAAAAAACTGTTCCTGAAGCTGCAGTCTGATTGGAGAAACTTAGTGGAGCTCAAGTACTCACATTTCTTCAAACACTTCATCCAGTGCCGCACAATGAGGCTATGGTATTTCTTGTTGTCGATGCACCACGTTGACAGCCCTTGAATAGAGTCCATCGTGTTGGTCACGCTTCGAAACCTCCTCTCTAATGTCGCCTCCAGAGAGCCGCCAGAAGCGGCTTTAGCTCCCGCTGCCATGTCCACAGGCGCTCGCGCTGCGCTTTCTCATTACAAATCCAACTAGCATGGAACTCGCACTTAGCTTAGCGTTCTAGCTTCACAGACACAGCTGATTGCCGCACATTCAGCACCAGCTCCGCTCGGATGACGCATAAGTTAAACGCTACCTTTTGTTTTTCTGAAGTTCTTTCCCCGTTGGGAAACAAAAGAAAAATTAGAGTCTATAAAGCAAGCACGGGTCTATGTTATTAACAGGTTACGGATAAAAGTTAGCGCCGCGCTTCATCCTGTAGCGGTTTACTCGTTCATATGAGCACTTCCGCTGGCGAAAGAAGACAGCAGCGCCACCCAGTGTCGCGGAGGTTAACGTGCTGGGAACCGATACAGTTAGTTAGCGCCATCTGCTGCCTGTTTTTGGAACACAAAATCCTCTCAACCATCCTTTGCAAAAATGAAAATAGTAGATATTTTTAAAGCAGGAGTCCCAATTTTGTTCACATCAGCTCTATTATAACTTTTTTTATGTGTCTAAATATTGTTTTTGCAATTTTTCAAAGCTAAGTGAACATTTAATTTATTGAGAAATTGAATGAATCAGTTATATATTTTTTGGAGATAAAAATTGCCTCTCATATTTCTATTTTGACTATTTCAACAAATGTAATTTAATTTTACTGAAAAAGCAGGAAATACCATACTTTGTTTGACCTTCTCCCACATTTTATTTAAAAAGTGTAAACATTTTCTTGGGGGACTCCGGCTTCCTACCACCGCCCAAAAACATGCTTCATGGTGTATTTGGTTATTCTAAATTGTCCTTAGCTGTTAGACTGGCGACCTGTCCAGGGTTACCCTTGCCTTCGCCCACGAGTGGCCAGGATAGGCTCCAGCAGCCCTGTGGCCCCAAAAGGGATAAAAACAGCCTTTGCTGATTTTTAACCTTATCTAAATACATTGATCATTTTTATTGTGGGGTTAAAAAAAAAACTGCAAACTCCACAAAAATAAGGATTGTATCATAAAATTGTGTTGGAACGTCAATATGATGAGGGAAAAAGAGTTCAGGGACCCATGGCAGCAGAGTTTAGGCACTGTTCTCCGTTTTTAAATCTCAACAGATTACCAGACCAGATTGCCCAACAAAAAAAACCAAGATGTGGTCCATTATTTCTCAAAAATTCAATCAAAAACACATTTTGACAAACCAAATATTTTAATAACATATAAAAACATTGTTATTCACAGACAGGTATAATCTCATTTAAAAATAGTTGGTTAAAATAAATAAAAACTAAACCGTCAACATAGAAATCAGTCTCTGAGACGACTCAGTGATGGTTACATTAACCAAATCACAACCACACACTTTTGTTCTTTTTCAATTTCACATTTTAAAAACATCATTTTGCATCAATAATTATGAAGATAAATTACCTTATGCCACAAACCCAGATTTTGTTTTTTTGAGTTATGACTGTTAAAAATCTTCCTCTTTAAGTGTTTTTTTTTTTTTGCTGTTAATTAGATGATATATAATTTATTTGTTAGAAGTAAGGCTCACAGGTGATACACCAAGGACGAAATGTCATTCAACGTGAATGATACCTGATGTAAAACGTTATGATAGAAAATCCCATTAAATATGGAAAAAAAAAAAAACCTGAATCTGTTAAGGAATGGAAAATATTTAGAACTGTCTTTTTTTCAAGTATTTTATACTTCATGATAAAAGCACTTAACGTCCCAAATGTGGAGGAATAAATTCATTTTTTGTGGGACAGATTCACCTCCTTATGACACAAAAATGTTCTGAACTTTTCTAATAAATAATAAACCAAATCTCCTGATCCTGTGTAAACTGCAGTCAGAGCAAAACTCTTAAGTCAATAACTTAGCTGTGAACCACAAACATTTGGTATAAAATTCATCTCAGGAAATAAAAATAGCTCAAGTTTGGATGTCATAAATAACTCCAAAGTTCACAGATGTGCAACAATTCCTCATCACTCACAGTGCAGCTGCATTCATTTCAATCCATGGAAATTATTAAAAAAAAAAAAAAAAAAAAAAGACATTTGGAACTTTTTCCATCAAAATTAACATCAGTTTGTTGCTACCTTCATATTTAATGCTTTTACCTAACTGGTGCATATATGGGGCTTCGATGTGCACATCTGTCTGCAGAAACAGATGTGCGGTTAGCGCTGAAGCTGCACACGACGTAAAGCAGCTTTTCTTTGGCACTTTCAGCCGCCGCGGCACGGCTTCCCTTCACTCACATGGATGCTGTTTGCAATCAGCGGGGACCGTTTTCCCGCCACTGACAGAGCAGGTAACCCCCCCCCCTCGTTACTCTAAAAGGTTCATGGACATGGAGTGCTTCCAAAAATGACTGAAATATAAATAGTCAATAAAAACAAAAGCGATACTTTTTCTTATGTGCTGCTGGGTGACGACCCAAACACTTTTCCTCTAAAAGCCAACAGTGACTTATGCCCTATAATCATGAAATCCTGTGTTATGATGTGAAAAACCCGTTAAATAATAATGTATAGTTTCTCCTTTAACGTGGAGCTACAACAGTAACCCTTCACACAGAAGCTTCTGGTAATAATTGAGTGTGATACTCAGGAGAAATGGGCTTAAAGGAGGCCTTCCTCCTCCCTCTCTGGCTCAAAGTGACTCTCTCTCCAGTCCCGACTGGATGCTTATGTAATCCCAGCTGCCCCCTCTGTGCTGGGGAAAGCCTTCTGAGGCATCTCCATGTGATGGCGAGGTCAGTTACTGCTGCTTCAGAGGAGACGGAGCGACGCTGTTGCTAGAAGACACTGAACAGTCCTGCATGGCTGGACTTTGGCAGCAAGGAAGCTCGGTATTTCTGCCGTCATGGCTCTTGCCGTGTGACCACGAGCGTCTGCTTACGATGCGGCGTCTGTCTGTGAACGCGTGTCCAGCTTCACAGTCGCCCCCCGTCGGGTCGGTGCGCTCCTCTTCTGGGGTGCTTGGTCTTTTGGGGGATGGAGGAAGACATGTGGCAGCGGCGACCAGCGGAGCGTCGGCGTGGCAGAGGCCGGGTTCCTGTTGGTGGGGTTTGGGTTTGGTTGGGGCCCTGCCAGCGTCACACGGGTCAGACCAGCTCAGCTTTCGTTTCTGTGACAGAAAACCAGACAAAGTCAAATAGGAAAAGACTGCTTTGGAGCTCTTCAAAGAAGAAAATCCAAGGATTGTTTTTTTTTTTTTTTAAAACCACATTTTTAAATGTGATTTTATTTCCTAAAAGGTCACAGGCTCACCTTCACCGGCATGTGGAGCTGATTCTGGTGCCAGTGTGGGGTCAGAGTTGAAGGAGGTGTTAGCAGCGCGGTGGACTTTAAGGCCCTCTTAGGGAACCACACTTTCAACAGCATCTCGATCTGCAGCAGGTTTTGAAGGTATCTCTCACTGCAAAAGAGGAGCAAAATGACATTCAAAAAAATGCTCTTAAATCAGTCAGAGGAAACTGATTGTGAGAAGAAACTGATGAGAGGAAACTGATTGTGGAAGCTCACCCCATTGCAGGTCTTTGCAAGATTCCCAGAATCTTCTGCAGCCTGTCGATGGCAACACTTTGCTGGAAACTGTTTAAACCTTTAAAAACACAGAACATGCTGATGTCAAAGACGCAAACCAATAACAACGTTGAAAGTAAACACAGTCACAATGTACTTTACCTTTGTCAAAACGCCCAGTTTTCAGTCCCTGGAGGAGTTCAAGCAGAGGATGGATGAATCTGTGCAAATCAGCGCACTAAAAGAAAGGAGACAAACATTAACATCCTGGATCTGCGTCGCGTTGGAGGGAAAATGCTGCAGTGAGCTGCACTGTCGGACTCACCTTTCGAGCAAAAGCCAGGTCCCCGGTGGTCTGCTGCTCTGCAGCTCCACGAGAGGGCGACGCGTCGGGGTATTGAACCATCTCGGGGCAGAGTCCAGACTGGTCGTGCTTGGGCCGCGTGTACAATTGATTTGACCGAGGCGCAAACGGTCCCGAAACGTCCTCATCTGATGACAGGCAGCCTTTTTTCCCACCGTCGCCTTCTGCCTCGGAGAAGACGTCCGCCTCATCCTCTGTCTGCTCGCCCTCACTGGGGAGAAAGCTGGAGTTGGAGCGCAGCGAGTCGCAAGACGGCCATTTAGAAGACGCGCCCAGAGAATTCATCTGCAAGCGCGGGCAGAACCAGAGAAAACAATTACACATTTACAGGATTAAACGCTTTGAATGATCATTTTTAGAGGTTTCATGGGATTTAAAGGCAGGACAAACACAATCTTTAATCAAATTTCACAAGAATTAACTTAAATCTACAATAAATAATATGAATACTTTTTTAACACAAGATCTCCAAACACAAGTTTGTATTTCAATAACCAAATGTAAAGAATATAAACCCATCAGATCAGGACGCAAACTCTAAAGGGACCATCACTGAGGTGAATGTGATCATGAAGGGCCAAGCCTCCAATTCCAGGAATGACTCAGGAGATCAAATGAGAAAAGTTGTTTATATAACCACGAGGACCAAGCAACGGGGAAGGAAACGCTTCATTACATCACATTTGTCATAAAAATGTTCATTAAATAAAATAACTCACTGTGTGCCAGAAAACCAAAACCAAACATTTGATCTTTATCAACCTCATTTCAAAAGAATCTCCACCAACTTCTGATTCTTTTACTAAATTCTAAGAAACATGTTATTTTCAATGTAATGAAGTCCAAGAAAAAAGCTCCACCTTGATTTTTTTTTTTATCTTTACAATCACATAAATGGTTAGTTTTATAGTTTAAATCATGAGGAAACCTTTGTTTGTCCTCCATTGGGTGCCCATACCAATGTGCACTTAATAGAAAAAGGTATTTTTAAAGTTTCATTTCATTTATGTGACAATGTAAACTATTAATCAAATTATACAAATGTAAGCACCACATAAACTTTGCCCATTTTTTTTTATTTACTCAGACTAGAAGACGTGATCATGAGATTTGTTGAGGTATATTGGTGGGGAAAAGGCGCATAAAAATAAAATTCAAACTAACTATACAAACATATATACACAAGGCCTGAGAAGTAACAACGCAAAACATAGAAAAACATGTTATTTAATTCGTAGGTTAATCGAAAATAAGGTCAAAACGGGCAGCTAGAAATGACCGTTAGCAGCCTGTTCGCCGTTTGTTGCTCACCGACTCCGCTGCTGACGTCCGCGAGGGAAAGCAGTATAATCCAAGTTTAACGCTTAGGTTACATTTAAAACGTTATCAAGTAAACGCTTCGCTTTCAACTTAACAGCATTACCATACGAGCTTTTCGCGTCACCGCGAAACCATTTTCCTTTACGGATGAAAATGTTTTCAGGTAGCCGTAATATTCTTTTTATATAACTCATTTAAGAACAGTGTAACATGTCAAAAGCTTTTAGTCGTTTGTCGCCGTAAAAATCTAGTTAACAGAAGAAGGTGGGCGTATCTCTTACCTTTTTTTGAGGATTGCTGGGTAAGCTAGGCTAAAGAGAGGAGCTGATGCGCTCGCGGTTGTTCCTTCTAATGTCCGGAGAGCGCGCGGCACCTTTCCCTTTCTAGAAACGCTGCTCGTGTTTTTGAGGCGGAAGCTCCGCCCCGGACAACAAGTGCTCACGGCAGATGACTCCGCACGTGCCCGAGAGCACTCACCGAACGTTGGCTAAGCACTGCTCTCTCATTGGCGGACATTCCAACCAATCAGAGGCGAGCTCAGCGCCGATTGGCCGTTTCTAGTTCAGCTCCAGCCACACCTGTATCAGCAGCACGTGTTGATAGTGTGGTGGGAGAGCAGCACGAGGCAGCCGTCGTTTAAAAAACATTGTCGCTCATAACGGGTCACGTTTGACTCGTGCTCATCAAAATATGTACAAAAAGTGGTCAAAGAAATGACACACAAAGCATTTTGGGTAAACATGTTTTGGAAAGACCTTTTCCTCCACTTCATAAGATTTTCACTATTTGCCTGGAATAGTTTTGACTGTCTGATGGGATTTGTTTCATTTACAACCTCTAGCATCAAGTTTCCTTTACTGCTGAGAAGGCAGTAAGTCTGAAGCTTTTGTTTGAAGGCTTAGAAAATAATCTTATGTAAGTTCAGGCTGGAGAAGTGAATCACTTCTTTGGTCACATGCAAGATGCCTCCAACAGGATTACATAGCAGCTCCGCTTTGTTTCTGCTCTCCCCACATAGAAAGTCTGTGAACAGCGCCGCGGTTCTGGGTGGGGGAGACTGAAGTTCAAATGTCTTTCAAAGAATAGGTTCTAACAATGCACATGGGTCGGACTTGTTAACAGATTGACAGCAGGAGTAAGTTTCCTGGTACACTAAAGCAGTGGATTAGAAATGTTCTTTATGTGGTTCTTTGTTGTGGTGACGTTAGCAGGATAGAACATCAGAACATTTAGTTCAAGTTGTTCTTTTACTATTGCAAAACATAGAAAACAGTAACCGTACAAAATCTCTGGCAGTTAATAAGGACACAGGTATTTATTTAATGCAAATTACAGGTGAGATGGAACAATGAAAATGATTTAAAACAAAATTTCTGAGTCTCTAATCTGGGATTATGAACACATCTGAGTTGAAATGATCAGAATATGGCTGCAGTCATCCTCCCGTCCCGTCAGTCCAAACGTAAAGGCTTTTCTGCCTGGACATTTTCAGGTGCTCCCTGCATGGAGCCTGATTTTCAGCAGTGGACGCGTGCCAACAGACACATTTGTTTATTTCACAACATGTAAAGATTGCTCAAACGTCCACGTGTCCCCCGAGAGGAAGGTGAAAACACGTCATCCGTCCAACATTTTTCAGGCAGGTGATCTGGAACTGAAACGTCTCCACATCCTGAAGAACTTCTGCTTTTAAAAGCGACATTAGAACTCCTCTGGCATTTGAGAAACGACTAAATATCCACAATTTAACTTCAGTTTCTCCTGCAATAACTTTGAATATGATTTCAACGTCCAAAACACGCAAAAAAATGAAAAGGTTTTTACTTTAACGCTATGAAGAACCATGTATAAAAAGGGAAAAAAAATCTGTATTCAGCTTACAGTTATGCATTTAACAATATTACTTTACTTTATACTTAAACAGTTTCATCAAAAATGTGCATTTAATCATTGCTTTGAACGGTCCTTTTGATTTATTTCCTGCTTTAACTGCAACAAAAAATAAACGCTTATGTTAAAGAATCCAAAGGTGGCGTCGTCCAACTATCTGCCATTGATTGAGAAGCAGATTTAACATGAAATGTCTTTTTTTTTTCTCTTTCTGCTACCTCAGAGAAAGATTAAAACTGTGTTGCATCATTAAAACATTCAAAATGATTTGCAATTACAGACGAAACCATTATTTCTGTAGTCAATTTCACCAGGGAAAATCCTAACTATAGAGAAAATAAAATAAAATAAAGAAGCATGGAAGATTTTACAGAATATTTCAAACGCAGTATTTCTGAACTTTTAGGCAACATTTATTTTAGCAAAAATTGTGGGTCGTCTGAAGCTGCAGGATGTCAACATGACCCAGTGACCACGCAGAAGAGAAAGTCACAGTGAGGAGAGCAGAGTGGCTGCAACACGACTGTGGAGAAAAATCAGGAGCTGACAGAGGTGCATGTAGGAAACACTGAGCTCAGTCTGCACGGCTTCCTTTAAAGAAACGCAAAGCAAGCTGCTGCTAAGCTCAGAAGAACCCATTCAAAGATGGTTTTTCCAGCAAATGAGGCTTCACTAAAGATTCAGTGAAACTTCTGCACATTTTTGTTGTCTAAATCAAAGTCTACCTCCCAGAAATGTGTTCATTTGATTAAATAAACTGATCAGAAAGAAGTGTTCTTTTGCTTTAAGTTGCACATTTACAGATGGGTGAAAAAATATCCACAATGTTCAGTTATTTTTTGAAAACAGTAAAATTCTGACAGCTTTTGTTTTGGCATAAACCCATTCAGAGAGTGATCTCTTTGTCTTCTGCTTTGCTCGCTCATCTCATCATCAACGTTCTTTCCTCAATCGAAAGGCTCTAGCAGCCGAGCCAGGGGTCGTCCCTGTTGGTCCTGGAGATGAAGGCAATTTTTCGGGCCATTTCCGTGTTGTATATGCGCTTGCAGTTCTCGAAGTTCTTCCTCTGTCGCTCTCGGCAGGGCTTCTCGTAGTACCGCTTACGCTTCACGGTGTCGATGATCCCATCCTGAGTCAGAAGCCTGCGAATGCAGAGGAGAAACAGGAAATGCTTAGGAAATGCTGCCATCTGCAGGTCAATGCAGGTTACTGATAACATTCTAATGAAAAAGAAATTGTAATGTCAAACATTTAATCATTTCAAAGCTCAAAAATATTACACAAAGTACACGTTTTGTTTTTAAAACATGTGTATCTTTTTTATTAAATGGAGATTTTAGAGTTTCTTTTTCCCTCAACATCTGTAGTTGTTTTTGTTTTGTTTTTTATCCCTAAACCTATTTTACACAAAACTCAGCTGCAGTCTAATTCTCTTTCTGTTCATTGATCCTGATCAATCATCACTTTGTCTTCTGCCACCTTCTGTCCTGGGGTCATACGTGACATTCACATCTTTTAAAGAAAAATGACTCAAACAAATGAACAAATGTTCTGCCTTCAGCAGAAGCTGTACCTTTCACATATTTGACAGAAAAAAAGTTTAAATTAGCTTTAACAAAACGACTGTAACTGATGTGGTGAAGCAAAAGCTCTTAGTAAGCTTTGCCACTTGCAGAAAGCTTCATTCCACCATCGCTATGGCAACTATGAAAAACAACTACAGGTCTTTTAGGTTGCCTCCATTAGAGTTGACAAGAATTTTATTGTTTTTTTGTGCAAATTTGGCTAATATTTAGGACACTTTTGCTTATTTCTTCATTAAATCTTGATGAAAAAAAGATAAATGGGCTCAAATGGGCTCTTGTAGGAGTTCTTAAAGACATATCAGGGGATTTTAGATTAGAATTAAAATAAATTAGTTTGATAAAATGAATTCTTAGTACATTTCTGACCTGATTATGTTCAATTTTTAAAATAATTGTTATTTTTTTATGATTAAATTATACTTGTTTAATTTTAATATATTTATTATATACGTATTAAATATACACTTATTGGTTTTACTTAATTTCTGATATTTTTATTATAAAATGTTTAAAAAAAACCTCAACACCTTCTATATAAGACATTTTGTACAGATTTATAAGTTCAAGAAATAAGACATAGATGGCAAAATGAAACACTTAATTATTTATTTTTTCATACCAGAAATCTCTAGCACTTAGATATTTTTTATTGTTTAGTTTGTACGTTTGGACATCCATTTTCTTTCTTTTTTTTTGTTTTTTGTTAATGCAGTCAAACTTTGGACCAATTTAACATAAAAATTGTGGGCCGACATCATTTAATGACGACAAATCGCTTTTTTGTAATAAAGCAGCTAAACAAATATATTTTCTTGTACTTGTTTGTCTATTCAGTTGTTGTTACGCTAGCTAGTACACGTCAAAACCTCTAATGTTCTAACTCAACTGTACTATTAAATCACTAACAGTAATGTAATAAAAAAATAAATAAATAAATGATTGTTAAATGAAAACGGTCAACAGGCATTCAAATAAATTTAAAAGCATCTCTACTGCGCAGCTGCGAGTAGTTGACACCGAGCGGAAGCTAGCGTAGACAGTGCTTAAGGTCACGCGACACTTTCATTTTAGATTAAAAAAAAAAAGCTATCGCTATTAACATTTAATTTAGTTTAAAAGTGTTTAACCTGTTTAAAGTCTTATAGGCCGCGTCGATGTTGCCGTCTTGGACCATCACCGTCCGAGCTACGAAGCGAAGATGCCGCGACATTATCGCATTGCCTGTGCGTTCTCTTTTGTGTTCCGTCGGAAAGCACAAGCAACTGAGAGGCGTTCCGTTTAGGATAAAATTCCTACCATCCAACGCTAGATGGCGCTAGACGAGCCCTTAATAAAATCAGTGAAAAAACAAATCTTCAGTATGTAGAGTTTTGTCAGCATCAAAACATCCAAAAGCATTGTTAAATGTTACATGTTATTAATGTTACATGTTGTTAAAATCTGACAGCACAAACCTAGACTTTCCACTTTCCAGACCTAGAAACTAAACGGCCGTCATTAAGTTTCTATAAAGGGAGATGACAGCTTTCAGGCCGGTTACAGATTTATCAGGATATCTGTAGCCATGGCAACAGGGATCACAGCATTCACTGTTATTCCATCATCAGTGCCATTCTTCCCTTCAGCCCCAAGCTGCTGCTGTCGTCCGCATGTCTGAGGTCAGCCAGCGGTGAATGGTTCTGTAGAAAGAGTAGAATGTGATCTCTGCACCGAAGTGGGTGGATGTGGTTAATTTCAGGACCGCTGGAACTCCCTACGGAGACGGCGTTTCTGCACAGAACCATGTGCACAACATTCAGAGATAACATTGTGGCTCTTTTGTTAGAAGAATGCTTTGCTTCATGTTTCCAGTGGCATTCCATGTAATCCAGACCTGATGAAATATGTTTGGTTGTGAACAAGTGAAATATTGAAAAAAGTAGGACAATGAGTCACACAGAGCAGAAATCCCCTCAGAGGATGGGCCAGAAGTTTTTCTTCTACTTGTACTCTGGAATCAAGCTCGTATCCCTGAAAGGATTACGGAGTCTTTCTGCACCAAAATTTGTAATAAAATGCAACATCCTACAAACATGTCCAATCCTCATCCTGCCCGTTATGCGGATCAAGTACTTTACATCACTCAGGTGATCAGCAGCTGCACAGATTGGAACAGCTGACAGGACCGAAACCCCGGAAGCCCCGCCTTAAAGACCACTGTCCTACAGACTGAACATTTTACTTATTTACAGTTTATTTCAGGATCATTAAAAGTTGATCTAAACTGGCCCAACATCATCAGCAACCAAGAGGTTGCTTATGGGAGAGGACGGAACAGCAGTCTCCAAGAGATGGTGGCGATGGATAGGCCACACCTTAAGAAAACCTGCATCCAGCACAACATGGCAGGCACTGACGTGGAATCGCCAAGGAAAAGAAAAAGGGGGAGACCTAGGAACACGTTGTGTGGAGATCTGGAAGCAGAGGTCAATAGCATGGGGAAAACATGGGCACTCCTGGAAGAACTCACCCAAGGGAAGGGTGATGATAAAATGTTTGCCTCCTTGGGTTCAAAGAGTGTGAGGCGTGTGGTAAAATTATGTTTTAAGCACTTTGTGCTACTTTGATTGAAACATGCTTTATGAATATACTGTATTGATTCGATCTCCTTAATAAACTAAATTCATTTTAAACAGTTTGTCAAAGACTTAAAAACCTAAAAAAAAGTCTGATAATGAAAGTTTTTGAAGTATTTAAGCAAAACACTAAATCTACAAAAGATGAAGAACCAAAGTTTATGAAGGAATGGAGTCAAAGCCCAGATCTTATATCTACTTTGCAATAGTGGAGCAGAATGTCCTCATTCATCTGTCAGCTGGTTCTGCTTTAAATTGTTTTTCTGTGTGATTTTACTGGTTGTTCTTCAATTTTCTGAATGACATTTTCAAATAAAGTTGATTAAAATGACTAGATTTAGTAATTTAAGTGGACCCAAATGACATCCAAATAAAATTATGGCAAAGTAAAATATCGATTAATAACTTCAAATGATTTTCATGCCTGTTAAAGTATAAATGCTGAGATAATGTCTCATCTTACGCTCAGGTTTTGGGTTGGCGTCCATCTGGAAGTCTCATCTTCTAAGTTCCTCCAGCCTCATTCTGGTGCTGAAAAGCTGAACCCATAAACCGGATTTCAAACCTCTTCCATTTCAGGGAAACAAACAGAAAAACCCATTTTTATTTTGTTTACATAAACTCCGACGGACAGAAGAAGTGCTGTTTGTCTTCCTGGAGCTTCTCATGATGATCAGGGCTTCAGTGGAAGCGCATTTTCCAGCTCATATCCAAATCTTTCACCACGCTGCCAGAGGTGTGTGTGTGTGGGTGGTGGGGGGGGGGGGGGTGGGGGGGGTGGGGGGGGGTCCTGTGGGTCCCGCCCCGCCAGCGGCCCCCACACTGGCTGGATCAGCATCAGGTTCGGACCAGCCGGCAGCCAATGAGCGGCGGCGCAGATGAAGCGGAGGAGTCGGCTCCGGGAACCGGGAGGACAGACGCCTTCACCCAACGGAGGTTCGGGATCGCTCCTCAGTTGCAGCCCGCAGCGACATGGAGAATAAAGCGACAGATTTCTCCGGGAAATGGAGAATGAAATCCTCAGAAAACTTCGAGGATCTTCTGAAAGCGCTCGGTGAGTTCCATGCATTGTCTGCAGCATTACGCATGCGTTCTTTTAGCTCATCACTATCAGAAAAGGGACTTTTCAACCATCACATGTGTCCTGCAAACATTTCCCCCATCAATACAAAAATGCAAAGAAATTCTAAAAGTTTTTTTTTTGAACTTTTTGCTACAGTTGCTTTTTTTAAAAATTTAAATCACGGTAGGAAAAATGCAAAGTAACCAGTAGGAAGCAAAAGGGAGGTCATATCCATAACAAAGACTTAAAAGTCACTTTCTCTGAGGCTTTATCAGCTGGAAGTCATCTAAAGAGGTTCTGTAAAGGCTTTTTGCAGGACTGTTTCTGTTAAACTTTAGTATCTGAGGATCATTGCAGCAGCGAGAGGTCAGCAGGGGCCAAGAAGCATCTATTCAAAATGTGGAGCCAAACAGCCCGTGGTCATGTCAGATCAGACTCATTTGAAGCCGGGGCCTTCTCATGCGGTTGTAATTACAGCGAGGATAAGTGGAACCAAACCTTCACGCGGGCCCCAGCAGCCTGCCAACTCTCAGGATTGACTTTCCTTTCGCGCCCGGGGCCTTCCTGACCCAATATACAACAACTGTCTGCGCTGTTCCTGTTAGATCTTCAACATGAGCTCATGCGGTGGGAATCAGATACCGCCATCTGCTCGATGTGAGCCCACCTCACATGCTAACACATCGATGAGGAGAAGCAGAGCCACCATCCAAGTTTCTCCAAAAGATCTAAAGTCTTTTAGTTCACATGTTCTTTTTGTCATTAAAGTCCCACTCTGATCATCTTTTTAACTGTTTTCAAAGCGTTCCCAGTTGTCTTTTGAGTATGATTATGTTGTTTTTTGGCCCAAATTAAAAAAACCTGTGGACATAGTTTCTGCAGAGCGGCAGGACTTCATTAGAAAATGTTTCCTCTGAGTTGTAGGCGGGAATGAGAGCAAGCCCACTTTCTGTCACCCATCTGCTTATACTCTCTCCTGTAGCGGTGCAACAAAAATGGCGAGCAACACCACAGCAATCCAGCCGTACAGTTTAGCTCCAGATTCCAGCTCAGACGAGAAAAACAAAGACCTCCATGAATCTATTTGTCTGCAGGTGGATGCATAGGAACGGAGTGGAGCAGGGAGCTTGTGGCCCCGCCCAGGGCATTTTCTATGTTACAAATACAATCTTTTTCTAATGACCTTTTTTTATCTGCTCCTGATTGACAACAATTTGAATTAAAAAAAATACCCAGAAATGCAGTGTTGAGCTTAATTTTCTTTACATTTGTCCTCCATCATCAGAAAAATGCTACAGGAACAAGTTAAAAACACATTTTTCATCTCAGTCTAGCTGTAAGGCAGCCTGTTTCCTGATTCAACTCTACTATCAATGCACTGTAAAATCAATGAATAAATACACAAAACCTATATTATAACACAACCTTCACCGTGTTATGTTGTTATCAGAGCTTTTTTGTTATTTTGGTCAACCTATATCCACATCATCGTTTCCCAACAACTACAAAATATCAAATAGAGGCAAGAAAATGCTGTAAAAACCTCAAACACCAGCGACTGAGTCTTTGAAACAAGAATTTTTGTGTCTGGAGCTAAAAAAACATTCTATAGCAATTCTATTCTCGTATGATTGTGGCATTTTTATTTCCATCATACAGCCCTCTTGTCTTCACTTGCCTTTTTTAAAACCATCAATCACTGATTAATTCATGCAGCGTTTATCTGAAAGAATTAAACCTTCAGACACTGGAATTAAGAAGCAAGCTTCAGCATGAGGGGGTGTGGGTTCTCTCATTTAGGGTGTGAATCCCAATGGCTGCAGCAGTTTCTCCAAGAATATAGTTTCACAGCTTTTTCAGCTTCATTTATGACAATTAAATAAGTTAGGATGTGTCTAACGGAATATTGAACTGACTTATTTAGCAAAGCTACTTCCGCAAATGAAGATCAGCAGAGAGAGCTTTAGGAGGCTTTTGAAAAATCCCAAAATAAAAAAAAGAACTCTGAAAATCTTAAGCTGAAAACTGTATGGATCTTGAACTTCCCAAACAAATAAAAAAAAAAACTTCTATGAATTTAAACTCCTCCTTTAGGGATTTGAAACTATTATTTCCTAACTCCTCATGCATCACGTAGAAGCTACTTTGGAAAAATACTTGGTTTTAAAGTTTGTAGATTTTGAATGCTCACAAAAGTTGCATTCCCTGGTTGCTCAACTAATTTTAGCGGTACATTGTGAAAATGTATTATATGAATTGTTGGCTCAGGCTGAGCAAAAAAATATAACATATAAGGAATGTGAGCGTGATTAACAAAAAACCTCAGTTGCCAAGGACATTAAAAGGACATTAACCTGTTTGTCACCCCCAGGTGACCAAAAACTGCAATGGTTGCTATGGAGATAAACCCAACAAAAAGCTGCCATTTAAAAAAGTGTTTTTTTTTTTTAATTATTATTTTAAGGGAGAAGAGGGGAGTGAGGGGTGTGTAGTAACTGCTTAGCCAGTGAAGGCGTGTCAAAGCCGCTTGTGGATTCAATTTTTCTTATTTTTTTATGTATTTTGGCCGCTCTTAATTGCTGCTACCCAAAAGAAAAAAGAAAAAAAAAAACCCTGGCTTTGAGCTGAGCAGCTGCTGTTGCATTCTGTCCACTGAAGGGCATTTCTCCAGAGGGATTCAATTCAATTCAACTTTATTTGTATAGCCCAAATTCCCAACAACAGTCGTCCCGATGGGCTTTGAGTGATGCCCCTCGTATCTGTTCGATCAGGTGTGAACGTGTTCCTGAGGAAGATTGCTGTGGCGGCAGCCTCCAGCCCAGCGGTGGAAATCGCCCAGCAGGGAGACAATCTGTCCATCAAGACGTCCACCAGCGTCCGCACCACCCATGTTTCCTTCACCGTGGGCCAGTCCTTCAGCGAGGCCACGGTGGACGGACGCCCCTGCACGGTGCGCATTCTCCTTCCATTCCCGCATACCAGAATTCAGCTGTGGCCTGCAGAACTCCAGTTCAGCACAAAAGTAGCACATGGAAATCATTTCAGCGCAGCTCTAAAGTCTCTTTAGGGAGTTTTTAATTTCTTTACGTTGAAAGAGTGATGTACGTAGTTCTTGGCAGGTCGTAAAAATGTTCTGACACGCAGAGTTATTACAGCCAAACCCAAAGTTTGCTGTAGGTTTAATGTGCGAAGAATTTCATTGATGTCAAGCTACAATCCTCTTTATATTTCTTTTCCTGCAGAGTTTTCCTAAATGGGAAACAGACCGAAAGATCAGCTGTGAACAGACTTTACTAAAAGGCGACGGACCAAAGACATCATGGACCAGAGAGCTGACGAACGATGGAGAACTCATACTGGTGATTATAAAATAATGAAAACCCTTTATTTTTAATAGATTTTTGGGGTGTAAAATTGTAAATGGTGCTTCATTACCTTCTTAGAAGGCCCAAAGAGCTTAACAGTCGCAGTCCCATCACCCTTAAAAACACAATAGGATGATTTTTTAAAATGTGTTTGCGTTTCATTTTCCTAGAGAGAACATTTTGACTCTCCCTTCTACCTCAGGTGCCTTCTCACTCTCCTGCAGACATTTTTCTGAAATATCTGCACAGCCTAACTCTTAAAAAAGTCTTCTAAACTCTCGTGAGGACCAAACAAATGAACTGAGATTCCCTTGAAAATGTGAATCTCTTGAAAATTTAAAATCTCGCTTTTAAATTTTCGGCGTGAACATAAAAAAACAATACAGTAACAAACAGATCAAAGCAACTAGACAGAAATTATGGAAGTGCTTGTCGGTATAATTCAAACATTATACTTTGCTAAATAATTTCAAACGCCTTTATCAACGTCAGGCTCAACACTTTTTACTTGCTTTTTTGGTCCGGTGGAGGCATGCTGCTGGACGGTCACTGGCAAAAAGACAGCTAAGAAGGTACTGATAAGTGTTTATGACATAAAGATTATCGTCAGCCTAATAGCATTTCTGCCTAACTCATTTTTTTTCCAAATTGAGATATTGGCCTAACTCTACTCTCCATTGGTGAAAAAAAGGTGTGAAGTCTTCTTTTCCAAAAACCTGAAAAAATGAGTTAGGCAGATGTGCTATTAGGCTGACGTTATAAGAAAACAACGAGAGGCAATGCGTATCACATTAAAATTGTTAATATGAAGTGTAACCAAATTGTTTTTATGAACCTGAATGTTCGCTCAGAGTCCTGCAAATTTCAAAATAAAAGTTCAATGATTGAAAACAATATTTGTGCCAAACTGTTTTCCTGTAAGAGTTAATGCCCTTTCAATGAAATCTATAAATCCTGAAATTACGCCCAAATGTGTCGATGGTTCTGGAGTCATTCTCGTGTGGAGTTAAAAGATTCTTTTCTTGTCAAACCCAAACTCAACCACAATGTGATCATCCAAACAAAGCCATATCTTAGGGAATTTATTAAGGACAGATGTTTTTCAGATGATTTGTTGGAGCCTCTACTCTTTGTGTGAAGAATTTCTCAGCAGAAAGCGATGCCAAACATCTCATCCATCTTTGTTTTCTTTCAGACTATGACTGCCGGAGAGGTCGTCTGCACCCGAGTCTATGAACGAGAATAAGAACAACTAAATCTGGTTTTTGCTTTTGAGCTTTTTACATTTGATCTCCTTGTATTTTAATTCTTCTGCTCCAAATAAATAAATAAATTCCATTCTTTGCTAATGTACGAAGTGCAGCATTACACTGTTCAGGTTTTAAAGATGTGAATAAACAGTTTTGTAAGAGTCACCGCCGCCTTCGTTCGCCTTCAGCTGCCTCGTCGTTCTCTAGAAGATCGCTTTACATTCGGACCGTCCTGATCCCTCCACACCCTTTTCCCCCCTCAGATTTTTTCCATTTCTTCTGCTCATATCATTCCGTCATCGTGGCTCAGAAACTCCCTAAAAGACAGTTCAAGATTCTGCTCCGTGAAAGTTTTGGCAGCTATGACGGTGCAGCGGGATGTGGAAGGAAAATGAGTGAAGACAGAAGGCTGAAGTGTGGCCACGATAAAGAATTTCACGGACTGAGGAGGAAGACTAGTGGGATGCTATGAACCAAGAAGAATTCCTCTCACAGGTACTGTTTCCTCCAAGGTCCCCTGAAAGTGGCTCTTTTTGGACCCAGAGTTGACTAAAAACAAACAAGAAAAACCTTAAAACTGAATTTAAAGCCGTTTTTCACATTCAGACTGAAAAATGAACCTTTGGGGTTTCTAATGCACTTCCTGAGGGGAACGTTTCTACCACTTACAGGCTCTCATGGTTTTTCCAGCTTTTCACCTCTTTTTTTTGCAGTTTGCACAAAAGCTCCTCCCTGAAGACCCCCCCCCCCCAGTTCATGAATAGGCTGAGCGAGCAGCCGGGGAACCTGAATAAATGTTCTTAACCTGAGCCAGTATGTGTGTGTCTGTAGAGATGAAGGAGCTCCTCCCACAGGAAGTAACCTATTCCAAGTCTTTTTCAGGTCCAATGTTTGGACAGGTGAGATCATCAATGATGTTTCTGCTTCTAGTTGTTTGCCCTTCTTCCAAATGAGATCATGATGAGTTCAAAGAAGGAGAAGACCTTATTTTCACCCTGATGGGTTAGTTTTATGATGAAGTTTGTACTCAGAAGAATGTTTGTGGTTGACCCTGCTTGCTGAGTTCATGTTTCACAGCCAAAAAAGATGTTTTTACTTAGTGAAATCCATCTGATTGTGTAACACATCCACCTCTCTTCACCTGGTCTCTGAGGAAGTTGGAAAATTTCTCGGAAAAATGAGAAAAATGACCTTAAACCCAAACTCTGACCTGATCCCCGGAGACGCTTTCAGATCCTGTCTCCACTCGGATGAACTGACTGCCAGCGCCTCTGATGAAGCTGTCCCTCCTTGGACGTACGGGCCACTTTCCACACAGAACTGTTATGCCAGTTCATTCCTCAGACAGTGTTGTCATGGAGCGTCGGAGCGTCCGATTGGGTGAGGAGGAATGCTGTGGTTTTAGGGCCGTTAAGTTGCCAGGTTCAGAGTTTGGTTGAAGGTCTGTCTGGACGTCCCGTGACGGGGTCCAGCAGAGGAGATGATCATTCACAGGCATCAGCTGACAAACACAAAGTGAAAATGAAAACCTTGATGACGACAAAAGCAAAGTTCTGGAGAACCCGCCACCCAAAAATAAATAAATAAATAAAAAGATCTCAAGCTTCAGTTCACTGGAAAATTGAATTCCAGACCAATAATGCCATGGAAAGAAGCATTGTAGCATTTAAAGATGAATTTATGACACTTTTTTTTTTATTCCCTTAGACAATTAAAGAAAATAATCCTGTTTTCTGTTGTTACAGTGGAGTTTTTGTTACTTATTGTTTAAAAATTAAGATAATTACTGCACAGTTTTTAACAAAACAGCTTCCTATGACCTGTCATAGATTAAAATAATCTAAGCTTCATATATATTTATATTTAAATAAGCTTTAAACTTAACAGTTTGCTCCAGTTCATATTGTTATTATATTATATTTTTAACTCCTGATGATCTGCTTTGATGTATCTGACAGAATTTCAGGGTCCCATTTACAGAAAATAAAGTTTTTTACGCACAAACAGTTGAGATGCTGTCAGCTTGACCTATTTCCTTTAAAATCTTATGACTGTCTACTGTGTGACCCCATGTGACCTAAAGGGGAAAAGAATGTTTAGAGCCCAGACTGGATTTTGCAAAAGGCAGCAGAACATGAAATGTGTAGGAAGTGTTGGGGCTGAAGATGTAATCCTGTCTGTTGCCGCTTAATCTGTGACAGCGCGGTCAAACGCAAGAAGTTCAACCTGAAGCTGTGGTCAGACCAGAATCATATTCCATGAAGTTAATGTGACAGAAAAAAACATTTTTGAGATGAAATCTGACCATGTTTGGCAAATGGTTTGATCCAGTGATTTAACAAAAAACATCTGTTTTGTATTAAATCATCTCAAATGTTCATTTGCTGTCAGATCAGAACAAGAGCGACACCTTCTGGAAAAGAAAACAACAACCTGTTGGTTCCTATAAGATGCTGCATTAGCTCTGGAGTAGACCAGCTTCACCTGAACGCAGCACGACAGCAGAGGAGGACAAAGTCTAGAGCGAGTCTTAAGGAAATCTTGTTTTTTGCAGCAAATGGTATTCTGGAACCAGATTAAAAAAAAAATCTTTAAAAACAACAAGTAACCAAAAAGGGAGCCGGTTTAGCTCGTGCTGGTTTGCGGTGCCTTCCCTCCGTGAAACCCAGGTTCAAATCCGAGCTGCTCCCTGTTTCCCTCTCTACCACTGTGCCGGTCCCAAGCCCAGTCGCCTTGAGAGGGTTGCGTCAATCAATCAATCAAATCTTTATTTATATAGCACTTTCACATCTTCCAGACATCCAAAGTGCTGCACACATATAACTACACTAAAACCATAGGTACATTCACAGAAGCACGGTAAAACGATAATAAAATCATCAATAAAAACATTGAAAAACCTGTCTAATTATCATCCTCTCTGGTGTTAAAAGCCAATGTAAAAAGATGCGTTTTTAACAGAGATTTAAAATCATTTAAGGATCTGGCAGATCTCACTGACAGGGGGAGACGATTCCATAGTTTAGGAGCAGCCACTGAAAACGCTCTGTCTCCCTTCGTCACGAGTCGAGCCCTTGGCACCACTAAAAGCATTTGGTCAACAGATCGTAGAGCTCTGCAAGGACAATGGCTCTGTAGGAGCTCAGAAAGATAAGAAGGTGCCAGACCATTCAAACATTTAAAAACCAAGATTAAGATTTTAAAATCAATTCTAAAAGAAACTGGCAGCCAGTGCAGAGAGCGCAGTAACGGTGTAATATGATCACGCCGTCTGGTCCCCCTCAGAAGTCGAGCAGCTGAATTCTGGACTAGCTGAAGACGGTGGAGGAGAGACTGGTTGATCCCGGAATAAAGGGAGTTACAATAGTCCAGTCTGGAAAAGATGAATGCATGAACAACCCTTTCCAGGGTGTCATGGGGGAGATATGGCTTCACTTTGCTGATTAATCTCAGATGACTAACTTGTTTATCAAATTTAAAATGACAATCTAAAATGACCCCAAGATTCCTAATAGAAGACTGGTTAGAGTCTAATGACCCAATGGCACTGGTGCATCCTGTCAGGAGGTCCGTTTTCCCAAACTGAAGGACTTCGGTTTTACTCTCATTTAAGCAGAGGAAGTTTATGTTCATCCAGGCTTTAACCTCTTCTAGACACTTTTGTAAGTTCTCTACGCACTGGACTCCCCCAGATTTTAAGGGTAAATAAATCTGGATATCATCTGCATAACAGTGATAAGACACATGATGTTTTTCAAAGATGGAGCTCAGTGGAAGCAGGTATAAAGAAAATAAAATAGGGCCTAAAATTGAACCTTGAGGTACCCCATGTCCGAGTGGGACCTTTGTGGATGAGAACGGTCCCAGTTGGACAGAAAAACTCCTATTGGATAAATAGGACTTAAACCATTGAAGCGCGGTGCCTTTCACACCAACACAGTGTTCTAATCGTAAAAGTAAGATTTCATGATTGACTGTATCAAAGGCAGCGGTAAGGTCAAGAAGGATTAAAACAGCAGAAACTCCAGAATCGACAGTTAAAAGCAAATCATTACATACCCTGAGTAGAGACGTCTCTGTACTGTGACGTGCTCTAAAACCAGACTGGAATTTGTCTAAGATGCCATAGAGCTCTAAATGGTCCTGTAGCTGAAGGTAAACCACCTTCTCTAAAACTTTTGACAGAAAAGGCAGCTTGGATATGGTCCTAAAGTTTGAGAGAACTGAAGGATCCAAGCTGCTCTTTTTAAGAAGTGGTTGCACCACAGCATGTTTAAAAGCAGCTGGGACACAACCTGAAAGAAGAGAAGAATTAATAAAACTGACTACCCAGGGACCGATAGAATTAAATACTTCCTTCAGCAGTCTGGGGGGAATACTGTCCCCTGGACAATAAGAGGGTCTCAGGTGCTGAACTATCTCAGATATTTCTGAGAGAGTCACAGGCTCAAAATGATCTAAAACAGCAGAAAGTGCGGATACAGTAACAGTATCTGTGGTGCAGGACACAGATAAAAGCCTGGCAGCACTTACTTTATCAATAAAATATCTTAAGAATCGTTCACAGAGTGCAGAAGAAGGAGTCATGGATGATAATGATGAGTCATGAGGATTTAAAAGAGAGTTCAAAGAGTTAAAAAGAATTTGGGGCTTACTGATATTTTCCGCCACATAATTAGAAATAAACTGTGCCTTGGCGCTTTTAACGGCTGCCTGATACTCAGTTAAGCATTTTTTTAAAATCTCCAAAGAAATGTGGAGCCTGTCCTTCTTCCATCTCCTCTCTGCCTGTCGGAGAGCGCGTCTGAGCGTCCGGGTGTGGTCATTGAGCCACGGCTCTGGTGCTGAATTACAGCGCTTCGTTTTAAAAGGGGCAATAGCGTCTAAAATATTCTCACACACAGAGTTAAAATCATTTAAGAGCTGATCAACATTTTCATGCTGGTGTGTGTCTAAAAGAAATGTACAGTCGTTAAGACCAGCTAAAAAGTGCGAGGCCGTCTGTGCATTGATCAGGCGACGTGGGAGCGCAGAGGCACGCGAGCCGGGTACAGGCTTTAAAAGTTCGAACTCGAATAAAACGGGTAAATGAAACGGGTAAACGGGTAAATGCGTCAGGAAGGGCATCCGGCGTAAAACATTGCCAAGTTTACCATGCGACTTGTTCGCTGTGGCGACCCCTGATGGGAAAAGCCGAAAGTGAAACAGAAAGTAACCAAAAAGGTTTCCAACCTAATATCCTTCATGAACTTGGGAGAAGATGACTAAAACGTTTATAACACTGTCTTTAATTTTTCCCCTTTGTTTGATATTTTCAGCAAATGCTTTAAATGTTATTTTAAAAATTCTCAGAGAATTTTTTGTTTTCTTGTATTTTTCTCCTAAAAAATAAAGTCTATATTAATGAGAATCTACGTTTATAATTACTCTCTAATTCAGACATATTGCAAAAATCTAAATATGTTTTAATTATTATTTTTATTTTGTTACATTCAAATAAAACCAATGGCTGTTGGCATTTGTCTGTCATCTAACTTTTTTTTTAGTAAAAAAAAAAGCAAAAATCTAAACTGAATTTATTTAAGACTTCTACGAAAGAAAACAGCCTGATTTTCCAAGGTTAGCTGACTTTTAATCAGGACTTGCTGAAATGAAAATGAAAACAAAAGATTTGTGTTTGTCTAACAGAATATTTAGAAAATTGTGTACATTTAATTTACCGTCTCAATAAATAATAAGTTTGAGGTGTTAAATTTCAGTTAATAATATTAATGAGTAAAGAAATGATGTGTCATTATTTAAAACCAAAGTGTTAAAGATGAACAAAGAATTATGCAGACAAAAGCCCCGAGAAGGAGTATTTATGTCTACACTCACAAGTCACTTTATGAGCTACAACTGCTCATTATTGCAAATTTCTAATCAGCCAAACACATGGCAGCAACCCAATGCATTTGGACATGTAAACATGGTCCAGACGATCTGCTGCGGTTCAAACTGAGGATCAGAATGAGAAAGAAAGGTGATTGAAGTGACTTTGAACGTGGCATGGTTGTTGGTACCAGACGTGCTGGTCTGAGTACTTTAGAAACTGCTGATCTACTGGGACTTTCATCCACAACCATGTCTAGGGTTTACAGAGAACTGTCCAAAAAGAGAAAATATCCAGTTAGCAGCAGTTCTGTGGACAGAAATGCATCGTTGATGTCAGAGGTCAGAGGAGAATGGTCAGACTGGTTCTAGCTGATAGACAACAGGACCTCAATTAACCACTGGTTCCAACCGAGGTCTGCAGAAGAGCATCTCTGAACGCACAACACGTACAACCTGGAGGCAGATGGACTACAACAGCAGAAGACCGCACCGGGTGTCACTCCTGTTATCTAAGATCAAGAAACTGAGGCTACAATTCACACAGACTCACCAAAATAAATCTAGTCTGATGAGTCTCCATTTCTCCTGCCACATTTGGATGGTAGGGTCAGAATTTGAAATCAACAACATGAAAGCATGAATCAGGCTGGCAGTGGTGGTGTCATGGTGTGGGGACAATTTTCTTGGCACACTTTTGCCTTTAGTACCAACTGAGCATGGATCCAACACCACAGGCTACCTGGGTATTGTTGTTGACCACGTCCATCCCATAATGACCACAGTGTTCCATCTTCTGATGGCTACTTACTACATGAGCTAGGTTTCACCTACATCTCAGACATTTTAGATTATATTTTGACAGAGTTTTGAGTTGGGGTATTTTGTTGTAACAATAAAGTATATAATTTTGAGAACGTACTAAATGGTTCTTGTGGCTTGACTGACAGGTTTTTCACCTGCCCTGGTTGGACCCCCACAAATTTACACTGGGAGACCACGCCACGTGACCGATGGCAACAACTGTGGTGATGTCAGCCGTTATAGTCACGTGTGAATGACCTAATTGGTGTTTTTATTTTATCTTCGTCCTCTTTAGCAGCTTCTTTTGGAGGCTGAAATTGCAAACATTTGAGAATCGACTGAAAAAAGATGTGGATTGTCTGTTTTTATATTTCAACAAACATGGTAATTGAACTGACAGAGACAGAAAGATGAGAAAAACTTAATCAAATCTGCTCCTGTGTTTCCGGTCGGACGCTAAACAAATATGATGGACAGATTTATTACCACAGGAGGGTGCCATCAATCAATCAAGACAATTCAGTGGAAGTTTGGACTTTTCTTCTAGTTACGGTTCAAGGTGTTTGGATTTAGATCAGGATCAGTTTAAAATGCGAAGAATAATTCGATACAAAAATTAAACATTGATGGGAATTTTACAGATAATCTTAAGAAAATAGCCAGCTATTGCTCCGACTTCTACACAAAACTTTATGAATTTAAATATTGTGAAGAAACTAGCAATCTCTTTATAGACTCTCTCACAGAAACTAAGGTCATTGATACCGGTTTGAAGGAATCCTGTGATGAGCCACTATTGATTCAAGTAGTTATATCAGCTATTGTAAACCTCAAATTGTGTAAATTTCCAGGTACAAACCACTGAAATCTACAAAACGTTCTCCAAAAAACTTGCTCCTTTCTTTCTCCATCTCTTCTTGGAAAGCTTAGACAACACTTTCCTTCCTCCTACTTTAACCCAGGGCCTTATAACATTAATACCCAAACCTAAAAAGAATTTACTCCTAGTAGACAATTGGCATCCAATCTGCCTGTAATAATGATTATAAAATACTTGCCTTAATCTTTGCTGAAAGAATAAAAAAGGTTTCGGATAATATACCGTAATTGATGAGACTCAGTCTGACTTCATGTCAAATAGACACATCTTAAATAATATCAGATTAGTACTTGATTTAATTGATTATTCAGATTATTGCCCCGATAAAAGTTTAATCCTTTTTCTTGCCTTTTTACAAAGCCTTTGATATAATTGAACACAACTTCATACTCCATACTTCATAGAAGAATTTGGTTTTGGTCCCGTTAGCTATCGATCTAATCAATAATTTCTCTGCTGCATCTGGACTCTGCTTAAAGAAAAAAAAGTGAATTACTTGCTCTTAAACACTGACATTCTCTCTATTTGCAGTATTCCAGGGAACCTACTTATGAATCATCATTTCTAAAGATTAAAAAGCCAGATGCCAATTAAACTTTGATCCAATTACTGGAAGAATTAATGGAAGAATTAACCAAAAGAGTAGAAACCTGCAGGAAACCTTTGACTTCATTTCCAACCAGGATTACATATGTTACAGTTTGTCAGTTTCCCTTTGTTTGTGTGTGTAGTTTGGCTGTGACTCCTGGAGGACTCCTCCTCTCCTCCTGTCCTTCCTGAAGTGTGCACAGCTGCTTGCACTTAGTTAATTGGGTTCTTGTATTACTTAAGCTCACCTGTTTCAGCAGTCTGTGTCGCAGTGTAGTTTCTGTTTGTTCACTAGGTTCCTGGTTTACTTGGCTTGGTTCTTTGGAGAGGATTTCTGAGTCTTATTAAATAATTCTCCTCACTTCACGTGCCTCTCTGTTCCTGCATTTGGGTCATCTTGATTCCCCGTAACATTACACTGCGACCATGTCAGACCCAGCAGAACAGAGTAATTCCAGTGAGGTTCTTTCTCCGGCTGAGGAGCAGAGGTTAATCCAGGACATGCGCAGCTGTTTGTCTGGAATGCAGCAGCTCCATGACCGTCTCTCCAGGCTGGAGCACGCAACCCTGCTTCCACCCCGACAGACACGACTGGGGCACCCTGAGCCATTTGATGGTTCTGCAGAGGACTGCCGGGCGTTTCTCACCTCCTGTCCCCTTCATTTTGACTTTAATCCCTGCGAGTTTCCCTCAGAGCAGAGCAAAGTGGCTTTCGCCCTGAGTTTCTTGACAGGTCGAGCCAAGCGGTGGGGGCTGGCAGAGTGGGAACGCGGAGCTGAGCTGTGCCGCTCTTTTCAAGCATTTTCTGCCCAACTCCTCACGGTGTTTGACCCAACCACACCTCACCGTGCCGCCGCTTCGGACCTCCTCCGCCTCCAGCAAGGAGTACGCAGCGTCTCTGATTACGCTGTGGAGTTCAGGACTCTGGCTGCCAGCACCCACTGGTCGGATGACGCGCTGGTGGACGTCTTTCATCATGGCCTCTCCAGTGTACTCAAGGACGAGCTGGCGGCGAGGGAGGTTCCGGAGGAACTGGAGGAGCTCATCAATCTCGCTGTTCGCATCGATCGGAGGATGAAAGAACGGAGTCAAGAGCAACGCTGCACTGCTAGCTTTTGTCCACCACTTCCTGTGGGTGTTTCTCCACTCCAATCCAGCACATTGGATTCCCCTTCTTCACTGGAGTCCAGGCAACTGGGATCAGGACGTCTAACTTCAGCAGAGCGACGGAGACGTATGAGCAGTAGCCTGTGTATTTACTGTGGGCAGTCAGGTCACTACATCAGAGATTGCCAAAAAAGACCCAGGTTTCAAGCAGGAGGGCATCTGGTGAGTCAATCACTAAATTATGCCTCTCCTTCTCGTCCTACAACCAGAATCCTGGTGACTCACGTTTCGAAGCAGGGTGAGTTTGAGACTCTTATAGACTCAGGATCTGACGGAGACCTAATCTCTCAGGAGGTTGTGGATAAACTGAACATTCCAGTCGAACCTCTCAGTCCTAATTTACAGATCAATGCTATAAATGGGTCAACAATTCTCCAGTGTTCTGCTAAGACAATTCCAGTTAAAGTTACTGTGTCTGGTAATCACTCAGAACTCATGTCATTCCTGGTTGTACAGACTATGAGACCTTCTATTATTTTAGGGTTTCCCTGGCTCTGCAAACACTCCCCCCACATTGACTGGGTTTCTGGAGGTGTGCTCTCCTGGAGCCCCTTTTGTTTGATGAACTGTTTAAATGCTGCTGCTGTGCGCTCTTCTGTTTCTCCTTCTCTGACTCCACCTCCAGACCTGAGCAGGGTTCCCTCAGATTATCATGATTTAGGAGCAGTTTTTTGCAAGATTCGGGCTAAGTCTCTGCCACCTCACCGTCCATACGACTGTGCCATAGACCTACTTCCAGGGACACAACCACCGAGAGGACATATTTATCCTCTGTCTCCTCCTGAGCAGGAGTCTATGGAGCAGTACCTTCAAGAGAGTCTACAGGCTGGCATCATCCGCCCCTCCTCTTCTCCTGCAGGAGCAGGATTTTTCTTTGTTGGAAAACGTGATGGTGGTTTACGACCATGCATTGACTATAGAGGCCTAAACAACATTACTGTACGTAACACTTATCCCCTGCCTCTAATGCATACAGCTTTTGATTTACTAAGAGGTGCTCACATTTTTTCCAAGCTGGATCTCCGTAGCGCTTATCATTTAGTACGTATCCGTGAGGGGGACGAGTGGAAGACTGCCTTCAATACCCCTACAGGACATTTTGAGTACCTTGTCATGCCGTTTGGGTTAACTAACGCTCCTGCAGTTTTCCAAAGACTGATTAACGATGTCTTGAAGGACATGATCAATAAGTTTGTTTTTGTTTATTTGGATGACATTTTGATTTTTTCACCAGACCCTGTTGTCCATGTGCAGCACGTCAGAGCCGTCCTACAGCGCCTGCTGGAGAATCAGCTTTTCTGTAAAGCTGAAAAGTGCGAGTTCCACACCACTCAAACTAAGTTTCTCGGGCATGTGGTAACTCCAGGCGCTGTCCGAATGGATGACTCCAAGGTCCAAGCTGTCTTGGAGTGGCCTGTCCCAACTGGCAGAAAACAGCTCCAACGTTTTCTGGGTTTTGCCAACTTCTACAGGCGCTTCATTAGGGGCTTCAGTGGTGTTGCTGCACCTCTTCATAAGCTGTCTTCTGGAAAGGTACGTTTTGTCTGGGATGAGGGGGCCAACAAAGCGTTTACCGATCTCAAAAGACGCTTCTCTACAGCTCCCATTCTGGTTCAGCCTGACACCTCCAAACAATTCATTGTGGAGGTGGATGCGTCTGACTCCGGAGTGGGAGCAGTCTTGTCACAGAGAGCGTCTGATAATAAAATCCATCCCTGCGCGTACTTCTCCCGCAAGCTCACTCCTGCGGAGAGAAACTACGACATAGGGAACAGAGAACTACTGGCGGTTAAGATGGCCCTTGAAGAGTGGCGTCATTGGCTAGAGGGGGCTGTACATCCCTTCGTAGTGTGGACTGACCATAAGAACCTGGAGTACGTCCGCACAGCAAAGCGACTCAACTCTCGACAGGCCAGATGGTCCTTGTTTTTTGACAGGTTCAAGTTCTCCCTGTCCTACAGACCTGGCAGCAAGAACCTCAAGCCTGATGCTCTCTCTCGTCAGTACCAAAAGGAGGAGGTCATCGATTGTGAGAATGGGCCCATTTTACCTCACGCCATTGTCCTTGGAACAACCCGCTGGGCTTTGGAGCGCAAGGTGAAGGGTTCTGTAAGAGACGAGTCTGCTGTTCCTGCTGGATGCCCTGCTGGTTGTTTGTTTGTCCCTTCAAGTCTCCGCCCCCAGGTATTGAAATGGGGACACTCGTCTCGTCTGGCGTGCCACCCAGGAGCTACTAGGACTGCCTTTTTGGTGGCACAACGATTCTGGTGGCCTTCCATGTCCTCGGACATTAGGGCTTTTGTCTCTTCGTGTCCCGTTTGTGCCAGTGTGAAGGTGCCACGAAGACCCCCAGCTGGACTACTTCAGCCTCTACCGGTGCCTTCTCGACCCTGGTCCCATATAGCCATGGACTTCATTACCAGGCTCCCCAATTCCAGAGGTAAAACTGTCATCCTGACCATTGTGGACCGGTTCTCCAAGTTAGTTCACGCTGTTCCTCTGCAGAAACTTCCCTCAGCCAGAGAGCTTGCTTTTGTTGTGTCTAGACACGTCTTTCGTCTGCACGGCCTACCGGAGGACATTGTGTCCGACAGAGGTCCACAATTCGTGTCTAGTTTTTGGAGGGAGTTCTGCAGGCTGTTGGGGGTCAGGGTCAGTCTGAGCTCAGGCTTCCATCCGCAGACCAACGGCCAGGTAGAGCGCTGCAACCAGGACATTGAGACAACCCTGCGTGCCATGTGTTCCAACAACCCCAGTACATGGTCCACTCAATTACCTTGGGTGGAGTATGCTCATAACTCCTTGGTAAATTCCTCTGGGTTCTCTCCGTTCCAGGCTGCTTATGGATACCAGCCCCCTCTCTTCCCTCAGCAGGAGCAGTTGGCATCCACATCTGGTCCAGCAGCATTTGTACGGCGTTGTCAACGCACCTGGAGGACATTCAGGAACCAGCTGTTGAGGAACCAGGAGAGGTTCACGACTGTGGCTAATCGTCGACGGACCCGTCCCCCAGAGTATAAGGTGGGAGACAGGGTCTGGCTGAACACTAAGGACATTCCCCTCAAGGGTGGCTCCAAAAAGCTGCATCCTCGCTTCATCGGCCCCTTCACCATCAGCAGGATAATCAACCCTGTGGCCGTGAAGCTGAATCTCCCGCCCACCTTGAGAGTGCACCCAGTGTTTCATGTGAGCAAGCTGAAGCCCGAGAGGTTAAGTTCTCTCCATGCAGCGCCGGGTGGTCCTCCACCTCCCCGTTTCATAGACGGTGGTCCGACCTACACCATCAAGTCTCTTCTCGCCTCACGGAGGGTTGGCCGTGGCATCCAGTACCTGGTGGATTGGGAGGGTTATGGTCCGGCAGATCGCCAGTGGGTTCCTGCACGTCACATCTTGGACAAGGACGTGATCTCCCGGTTCCATCGGGATTATCCTGACCAGCCTTGTCGTCCGTCTTGTAGCCGGACGTAGGGGGGGGGGTTATGTTACAGTTTGTCAGTTTCCCTTTGTTTGTGTGTGTAGTTTGGCTGTGACTCCTGGAGGACTCCTCCTCTCCTCCTGTCCTTCCTGAAGTGTGCACAGCTGCTTGCACTTAGTTAATTGGGTTCTTGTATTACTTAAGCTCACCTGTTTCAGCAGTCTGTGTCGCAGTGTAGTTTCTGTTTGTTCACTAGGTTCCTGGTTTACTTGGCTTGGTTCTTTGGAGAGGATTTCTGAGTCTTATTAAATAATTCTCCTCACTTCACGTGCCTCTCTGTTCCTGCATTTGGGTCATCTTGATTCCCCGTAACAACATAAGGTGTCAGAATAGACCTATGTTTTTAACCAAACACTTCTTTTCTGCACCATTATACAAATACATTCTTTAAAAAAGCAATCAAACAAATTCAACTTTTTAAGTGGTACAACTTGCTGAATCTGTGACTGATAAAAAGTTGTTTGCTCTGTGATTTTATACATGACATTTTCAGCTCCCCTGTGTTGCTTCTGCTAGCACAGAGGGGTAGAGACACTGATCCAGAATAGGAACTGTGTGGAGAAACAGAAAATGTGTTAAATCGGGTCAGACTAGTTAGACAGGTTAGTTATACATTCTGTTGCTGCTTTTAGACAGAAAAGAAAATAACCTGCAGAGCTCGGAGATCTGTTTTTCAGCTCACAGCAACAGAGACATGAACCCAAAAGGACCTGGACTCTGATATGAACCATTAAAGACCAAGATCATTCACTTTCTGTAGTATGGATAAAAGCCTGAGGGCTCAGTCTTTTGAGCAGTTGACGGCTCCTGGACGGAACTGAGTACAGACACTTTCTGACTTTTTGGCTGTTTGTTTCCTCTGAACATTCCTAACATACATGTAAGTATCGGTGTGGTAAATCAGCTTTGTTGTGAAAAAAACTGTTTCTTGATTGTAAAAAGGAGAGTGATGTTTATTTATTTATTTATTTTTGACAAATTCAGCTGTGGTTCAACCTCACAGTTTTGCCTTTTGACCACTCCACCTGGAAAAGAAGTTAAAGAGTTAATTTGATTATAAAAACAAACAAACAAAAGGCATGATAATGACATTGATCTGAGTTATACATAACAGAGCAGTAATGTAACGTGTTTGCCTAAAGTACTTTAATTAGTAGCAAATACATACTGGTGAAAGAAACAGATGAATTTTGGTGTTCAGAACAGTCAAATGACAGTGGACTTTGCTAAAAGAATAATGAAGATAAGCTTCCAGAAAAAAAAGAAGCATAAGGTGATACTGCATAGTATAGAGGAGGATAAAAATACGTTTTTTTAAGAAATTTTGAGGATGCAATGCAACCTTAAAAAGACCAGTGTTTGCACAGTTTTGTTTGGGAAGAGTGTAGCCAGACAGCATAGAATGGTGGTGTGAGGATGACTCTGGTGGTGAGGAAGATGAAAAGAACAAGAGCAGAGTAGAGGCTAAAGTGACGTAAGTTGAAACAGTGGAATTGAGACATTCTTTAGCAGATTAGAAAGTTCTCCCAGTTGACTAAACAGATACAGCTAAAGTGATCAAGTGAAGAAAAATGTCTTCCATAGTTCTATTTCTGGGTGAACTTTTCATTACAGTTTTGTTCCAATGACAGACTCACCCTCCCACTGTGTTCTTTGTTTCGTTTTGTCTTTTTTGTAATGGACTTTTTCAGGCTTATTTTCCAATCACTGTCTGGTTTCGTTTACTATTTATCCACAGGTGTTATTTTGTAATACATAAGAATCCAGACCCATTTTCCTTAAAATGAAAATGATGTGGGTTATATCCCAAACTAAGTGGACCACTTAACACAGTTCTGATGTTTTTCTGTGATGCTGATGTCACCATGGGTTCTTTTGGGTTAAGTAATCCTCCTCTGTGTTTCAAAGTTTCTGATGTTCAGGTTCTCTGCTTTGTCAGATTTACACTTTGTCTATTTTTACCCCTCATGTTGAAGTACCTGCAATAAAGCCTGGTCTCCTGCATTTTGGTTCCTACTTCATGAGTCCTTCACTCCAACTGTTCTTTCAGTTCAACTACAGTAGATCAGTTGACCCTGTCTGTGTTTGATTTCACCAGAACAAGATGAAGATATTGGTAACTCTGTTCTTCCTCTGTCATGCAGCGTCTGCAGGTAAGACCACAGGCTGCAGTTTTTTATTTCAACATTTCCTACCATACATTGTTGTTACTTTGAAGCAAAAACAGATTATATTGCTGTCATTGTTCACTTCCAGAAACAAAACCATATGTAAAACTCTGCAAAAGGAAACAAGCTGGGTTTGTCATGATTAAAACATTTAGAAAGCTGTTTCATTATAGTGTAGTAGGTTTAGGGCATGTCAAGTCCAGATGACATCCCCTAAACCTACTACAATGGAACCAACCTGGATGAATGAGAGTCTTCATAGACACGTTTCATTATAGTGTGTGTGTGTGTGTGTGTGGGGGGGGGGGGGCGTATTGGAGAGATAAATGTTTCTAAAATAAATTACCATGCAGCAAATTCTGTGTTTGGAAATTTTCTTGGGACTTTTAAGAAAAATAATTTTTGATAAATGCAGAAATCAGATGCAATTTTTTTTCTTCAGTGAAATACTCCCTTACATGTATCACCACTGGCACTTCTGGAAAAACAAACCTTCCTGAGTTTGTGATGACGACATCAGTGGACAAAGTAGAGTATGGGTACTTTGACAGCATCAAGAGAGAAGTTGAACCAAAACAGGACTGGATACAAATACTATTCAGGGAAAGACCTGAACTCCTCCAGATGTTTTCCCAGAGGTCTCTTTACAATCAGCAAATATTTAAGGCCACTATGGATGTTTTCAAGCAACGTTTAAATCAAACTGAAGGTAATGTTAAAAATTTAATTTGTAAAATTCTACAAAGAAATTCTCATTTGAGCATTATTGTTTTAAAAAATGTTTGCAACTTTAAACAAGTTGTAATAATTTGTTCTACATAAAATAAAAAAAAAATGTTCTACAAAGCACATCGACATGACTCAATGGTAAAAGAAACAATCAAGGTGTCTGGTTTTCAGCTAGCAATATTAAGAGGTAAAATAGATTGTATCACCTTTGAGATAAAAGAGAATGGGACTTCCTGGTAAAATAAAGGTTGGATAAAAATAAAATAAATTATCATCAAAATCAAAATTAGATATTTCTAAATGACTCAAACCTCTTTATAGTGTTCTTTTTTGGTGTTCAGGTACTCATGTTCTCCAAAGAATAAGCGGCTGTGAGTGGGACGATGAAAGCAATGAAGTCAAAGGTTTCGAACAGTATGGTTATGATGGGGAAGACTTCATCTCTCTGGACCTGCAGACCATGACATGGGTTGCTCCAAAATCACAAGCTATTGTGATAAAACATTTATGGGACGCAGACAAAGAAAGATTAAAACGCATTCAAAACATGTTCATGTCATGGTTTCCTACATTTCTTAAGGAATACATGCACTATGGGAGGAGTTTTCTGGAAAGAACAGGTAGATTTAACAACACTAACTAGTTCATACAAATAAATGCTGAATATGGGAGAAACCTGTTTTTCTTTATTTTCTTTGTGCAGAGCGTCCTCAAGTATCTTTTCTCCAGAGGACTCCCTCCTCTCCAGTCAGCTGCCATGCCACTGGCTTTTACCCTGACAGAGCTGATCTGTTCTGGAGGAAAGACGGAGAGGAGATTCATGAGGGCGTGGAGACGGGACAGATCCTACCTAACCATGATGGAACCTTCCAGATGAGCTCAGAACTGAACGTTTCATTAATCAAACATGAGGACTGGAGGAGGTATGACTGTGTGTTCCAGCTCTCTGGACTAACGGAAGTCATCGTGACCACGCTGAACAAAGCACAGATCCAGACAAACAGGGGTAAGATTGTAAACTTTAGCCCCAGGACCTTAGTGTTAATTAATCCAGAAAGTCTTCTTTAAAACAGTAGCATATGAGGAGAACACTTTTTATCCACAAAGTCTTATTACCCTGAATGTCAGTTTGATCCATGTTTCTACTCAGTTTCTCCTTCAGAATTTCCAGTTGGTCCTGTTGTTGGAGGAGCTGCTGGAGTGGTTCTGCTCCTTGTGCTCAGTGGAGTCCTCTACTGGTGTTGGAGAAACAGAAACAGTGAGAAACAATGAAATGAAAGGATCCAATTCAGTCCAGATTGTTGGAACAAAAATAATAAGTTTAAAATAAATGCCATTTATGGTCTATATGATTTGACTGTAATGTCTTTTTACTGTGTTTTAGACTTGATGGTAAGTGTTGACCGTTTAGATCTTTAATCTTTTTTTCCTGTTTTTGGGATGATATAAAATGTGTAGAAGGTTCCGAAAGACTAAATGCAACACAATGACTAACCACATCAACACAGCAATGAAAAAAGAACATGAGATATGAGCAAAAAATATAAAAGCATATGAAATAATGTCTTCACTACCAAGAACTGTCACCACCTGATTATTTTTTATTTTTTAAATCGTTGGCATGGTCACAAACGTAGACGGCGGCTGTCAAGCGTCAGTCAGTCAGGTGTGGATGACAGCATGATGTCATCTGGCAGCCATGAGGCGGTGGCAGCCAGATCGCCAGCCAGCTATAGCTATGATTACAAGATGTGTAAATGTCTCTGTTCGGCCTCCGTCCATATCAAGTCCCACTGGCCACCAGCCGCCCGGGCCATTAGCCTGGGGATATAAAAAAACGGGCCATTCTGCACCACTGATCATTAGCAACTCAGATTTTGAGCAGAAATCATAACCTTTAATTTACAATAATTTATAATTTTGAAATTTTTAGACAACAATCCTCCCAAGAAAACACAATGTTCTATCTTCTTTGAATTCTTCTCAGCATCAACCACAATTCGTCAATGTGCAGTTCTTAGAGTTACTGTGATTAACGCCATGATGAGTTTTGTGCACCATCAATCTTGTCTCCTCATTTGGACCCACGGTGGCCGGATTCCCCAGATTGTTGTCCGGTAATCGCCGGGCCCCCGGCTCATGCCAACAGCCCTCGTTGAGTGCCTGCACTGCTACCGTACGATTTCTAACAATCGGATGGTGGCAGTCTGAGATCAACCGATCATCCAATGATTTTGAGGACCTTGGAGACCCTCCTATCAGTCAGTTTTTGCTCTGCTTCCTTTCTTCCAACCCCGTCACTGGACTGCCACCACGCAACCTCCAAGTGTGTCCGGGCAGCCACTGACCAATGTCAAAAAATTGTCTGGTCGCCGTTTAATTTGAACTTTTTCTTAAAATCCTCCCAGCAGCATTTAAAAATGCAACATGCCACCTATTGATCACAAATGTTGCTGCACGATCACCTGGTGAATTTGCTAAAAAACGTGAATTTCAGTCGCTGCGCAGATGCATTTTGGGAATTGTGACCGTAGTCTCACAGGATAAACTAAAATCGTGTGTTTCAATTTATTTGTGGCAAAAGGTTTGGTTAATAAAAATACTTAAATAAAACCAAAACTTCATATATTAAAAAAAATAAATGAAACTTACAAACAAACCTCAGGAAAATGTTTTTTTTTCTTGCAAAAAGGTGCAGAATCATTTCTGTTTTTGGATCTGTCAAAATGTTATGCTCATAATGTCAAAACGTGGAGTCAAGAGTCCACTGTAAATGGGATTCTACATGCAAAAGGGACTCCACTTTCAGCTAAAATTTAAAATTATGTCAAAAAGGCGTGTTTAGTTTGGATATGTAGAACCCATGGTTCTCTTTGTAAATGAACACCACCTGCTTAAAATTGTCTGTTGCTCATTTTAGATGATTCTTCTTTACAGGTGGTCAAGAAAAAGAAGAATCCTCAAGTGAAGGATCCAAAGCATCCCAAGAAGGATTTTCTTTACTGATGAACAGTTGATTTCTACAAAAAAAGACACAAAAACACTACAGTTGATTTCATTATAAGCAGCACATGTAAAATGAAACAGTGAAGGCTGTTTTGGAATTGAAGCCTCTGGAAATCAGTTCTGATCCGTGCTGACAGCGAACGCCTGAGATGGATCAGGAATCAAACAGCGCTTCTATCTGCATAAAGATGTTCTTAGTGGAGAATATATTAATACTGTAACTTCAAATAAACATGATATGTCTGTGTTAGTATCCATGTTGCAGCCACAATACCATTTTATACGAACTTTTGTAAAGAAATAAAGTCTGTGGGAATCTAATGGATTTGTAAATAATTCATGTTTTTTGTAATTAGAAGAATCCTGCATAGATCATTTGATTCTGGTGGTTTAGATCTATAATTATGCACAACCGTTTTGCAATAGAGCGACACCTGGGGCCTGTTTCAGAAAGGAGGTTCAACCAACTCTGAGGTTCAACTTGAACTCTGAGTTGGTCTACCGAGAGATTAACAACTCAGAGTTTTCTGTTTCAGAGAAGCTGATCAGAGTTAGGTTAATCAACTCTGAGTGGACTGAATCGGAGTTGAGCGTGCGCACCGCGACCATAAGAAGCCATTATCAATGGAGCGCCCATGGCAACCGTGGAAACAAAGAGGTCTGCATATTTTTCGCCAGCTGAACTTGATGTGCTGCTGCAGAGTTACAGTGAATATGAGCACATATTCCGGAAGAAAAGCAACACCGCTGCATCTGCAACACAGAGACAGTTAGCGTGGGAGAACAGAGCTGCTCAAGTTAACGCGTAAGTTTGCATTTAAATCATTGTTATAAATTATTGGCTGTAATAACTTTTTAAATAGCGTAAGGTGTGAAATAAAAAAATGGCGATATTTCGGTGTACTTTTGAAGTGTTATTCCCGGTGTAATTGCATGAAATGCTGCATAGTGTACAGAACCAATCTGGGGGAAAAATGCATTTAACGTCGGTAATGTTTAGAGGACTTTTTTGTTAACCTTCCCCTCTTGCAAACGTTGGTCAGTTTAATATTAATACATGCAATTGTGTTTTTAAAAGTGAACTTTTGTCTACCCTTGTATTGATCATGTGGTATAGGTTTATATTGGATTAAGAAAGTAAGTAGTACAAGCAAATTGTGTTTCCAAAAAGTAATTGTTACATTAATCTAATTCAATGTCCCTGATTTCATTTTCATGTAGATGCAATCCTGCAGGAATTAAAAGAACATGGCAGCAGCTAAAAATGAAGTATAAAACATAATTCAATCAGGTAAAATTTGAGCATGTCATGGATGGAGGAGGAGGAGGAGGAGGAGGAGCAGGAGGTGGAAGGTCCATCAAACTCCTCTGCACGGATGAACACAGTTCAGTGACCTACAGTAAATACCAGAGTGTTATTCTATGGAATTCATGTTGAATGAACAGGATATAACCCCACACTACTGTATTAAACAAATAGAGAAAACTGATAAAGAGATGTCCTACTTAGATCGACAGATCCTTAAGTCAGATCTGGAAATTGAGATCCTAAAACACAAGCTACAGGTATGGTGTGTATTGTGATTGGTGAATTCTATAAAGGTTTTGGGAGAATATTTAATTCTTACTGTTGCTTTTAAATTTGTAGGAAATAAGGAAGACCAAATAAATTGTGAGTTGAATTTATTCATTGTGGTATTCTTTTTTTATTTACCTTTCTTTTTTTTCTTTTTGTGGTAATTCTCTATGAATTAATGCAGCCTTCTTGTCTATTGGGTCCTCCAAAAAAGAACAAGTCATTCTTGTCACTTAGCTTGTCTCTGTGTGACGGAATTGTGGGCAATGAAGGTTAAAGCGAAAAATACCGCTTTGTCTTTAAAAAGGGGAGGGGACCGGCAGAAACCTTGAGTTTAGAGACTAAAACCTGCTCCCGACCAGGTTAGGTTCACAGCATAAGTAACCATGGACACTGACTCCGAGTATAAGTTACCTCTCTTTCAGAAACGGGTTTGACTTACTCTGCTTTCTCTGGTTTAACAAACCTCCCATTCTGAAACGGAAAACCCAGAGTTTCCCTGATTTCAGGGTTAACTCACTCAGAGTTTACACTTAACCTCCTTTCTGAAACAGGCCCCTGGTGGTTTCTCTACAGCATGGAAATATGTTTGAGGGTAAATATTTTAACTCTGGTCTCATTGTGGTGGGATGATCTGCCTGTCTTAACTCGTACTGCAGCCTCATTTACACTCTTCAAGATAAAGATGAAACCTGAACTTCCTTGGCATAGCAGAAAAAGGGTTTGCCCCCAAAACATCTTCAGCTAAAAATTTAGGTCCAATCGACAATTTCTAAAACTTTTGTAACTATCCTGAATGAATGAGAATTTTCACAGATATTCTTAGATGGCATCAAAGACATTTTCTCTTACTGTACTTTATTTCAAAACATGCTCACATGTTCATTGGTTACTCTCAATTGTCCATAGGTGTGAATGGGGGTGTGTGTGTGTGGGGGGGGTGATTGTGGCCCTGCAACAGACTGGCGACCTATCCAGGGTGTCATTTGTCCACGAGTGGCCGGGATAGGCTCCGGTAGCCCCGTGACCCCAAAAGGGAACAAAGGGGTTAAGAAGATGAATGAAGGACTTTATTACACCATGACCATGACCTTTGTATGTTTTTTTTATTGCTTGTTTGTTTACTAAACTATGAATGTTGAGAGATACTATTGGTATGTAGGTGCAACTAGACCACATGTGTCAAACTAAAGCCCCGGGGGCCAAATGTGGCCCTCCATGTCATTTTATGTGGCCCGCGAGAGCATAAAAGTATTTAATTTTTTATAATAAAATAAAAATTGATGTGTATTTTTCTTAATTCTAGGGGGAAGCAGACTTGAAATATCAGATTGGGCAACTATACATCAGAACTTAAACACTGTCAAAATAACCTAACCTGTCAGAATCAAATTTAAGAGGATTTGCGCTAGAGTAACAAGCAAACATATGTTTTCTATGCAACTGTTATTGTCACTTTAAAAAGTTATCATAAATAAATAATGAGTTATTTAACATAAGGAGCAGTTACATTTATTTTTCATGACATTTACATGTTATATATACAAGTTATAGCTGGCCCTTTGAGGACAGCTGCTATGCTGATGTGGCCCTCTGTGAAAATGAGTTTGACACCCCTGAACAAGATGTAGTCGTAGAGGTACCACTAGGTGCTAGATATAGTTGGGGTCACCCCCATGCAAATATCCAAAATTAGTTACTTGTGAGGGGTTGGACTCTTTACCATTCTGGAGGTGTGCATGTTGAGAGGCGGCAGTCCAGCTCTGTATGACCAGAGCAGGAGCTTGGTTCAAATAACCAGCAGTACGTTGGACCTGTTACCAGTGCATGCTGGAATCTGGAAGATCTGCCCTTTATCATCAGATCTGTTCATAGTCTTTATGGATTTGGTCTGATTTAGATAAACCCACAGAAATGCAGACATGGATGTGGATGTTCCACTGTGGTTCCATGAGAGAGCAGCAGAGTCTCATAAAAAGCAAAGCTGCTGTTTTTTTCCCAGTTTCAGTTTGCTGATCATGTAAAAAAAGACCTTTGACTTTCTTGTTTTGGCACAGGAGACAAGCTTCACTGATGAACCATGACACCAGGATGTTACTTCACATATTGAACAAAGTCTAGAACACTGGTGTCTGTTTCTGGAAAAAAACATTGATTACTCTTTTTCTTTTTAAATTGAATATGTTATTTTAAACCCAGAAATCACTCCTTAATCACTTCTTCTGTTAAAAAAAGGAAATTCAATCAATTCAATAGGAATAGAAAATGTTAAAATACTTTATTGAAATATAAGAGAAAAAGCTGTCATTTTAGACATTTTGCATTTTATTAATTACCATAGTGTGATGAGGATGATCCATGTTCCTGTTGGAGTCAGTGGTAGCATTTCCATAGAGACACTTTGCATCAGCAGCTCCATGCTCCAGTGCTCTGGGAGACTTTATAGTCCTGAGAGTTGAAGACTGGATGACTGACAGCTGTCCTTCATCACAGCAGAAGACACACAAATCCTCCTCCTCCTCATCATCATCATCCAAAACATGACTGTGATCTGCGTCCTCATCTGGACTCTCCTCTGCTGCTGCTTCCCAGGTAAAGTCCAGAGAATCCAACTCCTCTCCTCTATGAACATCCGTCCCTCTGAAATGAAGGCCACAAAAGCATGAAGCTGCTTTCTGTTTCTGTCTCTGTATCCTCAGAGTCCAGAGGACAGTACACAGTGACTCAGCCTGGAGCAAAGAGCTCTGCTGTGGGAGGATCTGTCTCCATCTCATGTAGAACCAGTCACAGGGTGGATGATGGAACTGACCTGTCCTGGTACCAACAGAAAGATGGAGAAACTCCTAAACTACTAATTTACCATTCTAGCACTCGAGCATCAGGAACTCCAACTCGTTTTACAGGCAGTGGATCAAACTCTGATTTCACTCTGACCATCAGTGGAATTCAGACTGAAGATGCAGCAGTTTATTACTGTCTAGCTCAGTTCTACATCAACAGCAAATTCTCATTCACACAGTGAAAAACAGTCGTACAAAAACCTCCTTCAGTCAGAGAGAACAGAAACTGAACTGATACAGTTCAATGAAGACACAGAGAAGCACACACACACACTTTTAAGATAACTGTGACAGTACGCATGCTTTCATTAAATTCTACACCATCAGAAAATTTTAGATCCTAAAGTCACAAAGAATCTTAGTAATAATTTTTAAATAACAGAATCTTAAGACTTAAAATATTAAAGACTTACAAACTATAAACCACTGTTCATGAAAACTAAGCCTCCAGTGTTGAAAATGAAGCATGTTTTATTTTTATTCTTCACATATTTCTATTTGATCCCCAGAAAAATGTTCCTGTGATTTGGTTCACGTTCATTAAGCTGTTTCTCCAACAAACAGCTGCAGATCAAACATCTCAGTTTGAGTGTTTGCCATCTTCATGTGAACTCTATCTACCAATAGTTGATATACTGGTTGTCATATCGATTACCTGACCTGATTATTTCCCACATGATACGGTCTATAAAGGCATTTTATTTATTTATTTATTAATTTATTTAAAATTGTTCTGTCCAACAGCTGAGCAAACAGATTAGAGCTGAAGGCTTTTTGTGTTGGACAGGTTTTACTATCACAAAAAGAGGTTATAGAACTTCAAAAGCCAGAGTGTAAATTTGTATAAAACCCTTTTTTATTTATTTATAATTTTTTATTTATTTTTTACATTTAGTGTGTGTGGGGAGGGAGAGGGGAATAATATGAGGGGGGGGGGGTATGAAAGAGAATAAAAGGAAGAGAGGTGGAGAAAGATGGGGTTTACACGTGCTGATTTGAAGAAGTTATTATTTTAAGCTGTAACAATTATACCAAGGGCCTGTTTCAGAAAGGAGGTTCAACCAACTCTGAGGTTAAACTTGAACTCTGAGTTGGTCTACCGAGAGATTAACAACTCGGTGTTTTCTTTTTCAGAGAAGCTGATCGGAGTTAGGTTAATCAACTCTGAGTGGACTGAATCGGAGTTGAGCGTGCGCACTGCGACCATAAGAAGCCATTATCAATGGAGCGCAGATATTACGAGTCCCCATGACAACCGTGGAAACAAAGAGGTCTGCATATTTTTCACCAGCTGAACTTGACGTGCTGCTGCAGAGTTACCGTGAAGATGAGCACATATTCCGGAAGAAAAGCAACACCGCTGCATCTGCAAAACAGAGACAGTTAGCGTGGGAAAACATAGCTGCACAAGTTAATGCGTAAGTTTGCATTTAAATCATTGTTGTAAAATATTGGCTGTAATGACTTTTTAAATAGCGTAAGGTGTGAAATAAAAAAATGGCAATATTTAGGTGTACTTTTGAATTGTTATTCCTGGTGTAAATGCATGAAATGCTGCATAGTTTACAGAACTAATCGGGGGGAAAAATGCATTTAACGTCGGTAATGTTTAGAGGACTTTTTTGTTAACCTTCCCCTCTTGCAAACGTTGGTCAGTTTAATATTAATACATGCAATTGTGTTTTTAAAAGTGAACTTTTGTCATATGACTTTTGTCAGAGTGTTATTGGAATTCATGTTGAATGAACAGGATTTAACCCCACACTACTGTATTTTCAGTTACCAGTTAAGGAGTTATATAGACTTCATCTTCTTAAACAAATTGAGAAAACTGATAAAGAGATGTCCTACTTAGATCGACAGATCCTTAAGTCAGATCTGGAAATTGAGATCCTAAAACACAAGCTACAGGTATGGTGTGTATTGTGATTGGTGAATTCTATAAAGGTTTTGGAAGAATATTGAATTGTTACTGTTGCTTTTCAATTTGTAGGAAAAAAGGACAACCAAATAAATTGTGACTTGAATTTATTCATTGTGGTATTCTTTTTTTATTTATATATTTTTTTCTTGTTGTGGTAATTCTCTATGAAGTAATGCAGCCTTCTCGTCTATTGGGTCCTCCAAAAAAAGACAAGCCATTCTTGTCACTTAGCTTGTCTCTGTGTGACGGAAATGTGGGCAATGAAGGTAAAAGCGAAAAATACCGCTTTGTCTTTAAAAAGGGGAGGGGACCGGCAGAAACCTTGAGTTTAGAGAATAAAACCTGCTCCCGACCAGGTTAGGTTCACAGCATAAGTAACCATGGACACTGACTCCGAGTATAAGTTACCTCTCTTTCAGAAACGGGTTTGACTTACTCTGCTTTCTCTGGTTTAACACACCTCCCATTCTGAAACGGAAAACCCAGAGTTTCCCTGATTTCAGGGTTAACTCACTCAGAGTTTACACTTAACCTCCTTTCTGAAACAGGCCCCAGATCTGCTGAGATGACAAATATTACATCAAAAGTGAAATTCTGACACAAAGATGAGCGGAAAATATCTGCCCATCAATACACTCGGGGTTTGGAGGAGGGATGAAGCAGACAGGGACCAGTGTTATCCAGTGTGCTACACCGGACACCGAGACGTGGGCCAGGAACGAAGCCAGGGCCCAGAGGAGCCATGAACAGCCCACCACCCGGCCGGTGCCCCGTCTCCACAAAACAGCCCCAGCACCCAACCCAAGCAACACAGAGATCCCCGCGCTCCACTACTCTACCCTTTACAACCCTCCTCACCCGCTATGTTCTCCAACCCCTCCCCCCATACCCCCCCAGTGCCCTCCCCACTCTGCGATGGGGAGGCAGAGCCCCAGAGGATCCCGGTGAGCCGGCCCCCAGGTCTGTCCCACCCATACACTCTTGCACACACATTCACAATCTTCTGGTTGCCCCACACCTCCTGTCGCCACGCAGTAACCCCATCCGGCCGATCAACCCCCTAGTGCTGCACGCCCAACCACCACTACAGCTGACAGGATACCCACTTTAAAGGCATTAAAAAAATTAATGCTTATCTCGTTGTTCTGAGCCAAACATAAGCTCCATCCATCCATCCATCCATCCATCCATCCATCCATCCATCCATCCATCCATCTTCATCTGTTTATCCGGGATCGGGTCGTAGGTGCAGCAGTCTAAGCATAGATGCCCAGACTTCCCCGGCCACTTCCTCCAGCTCCTCTGGGGGGAACCCGAGGCGTTCCCAGGCCAGCCTAGAGACATAGTCTCTCCAGCGTGTCTGGATCTTCCCCGGGGCCTCTGCCCAGTGGGACATGCCCGGAACACCTCCCCAGGGAGGCGTTTAGGAGGCACCCGGACTAGATGCCCGAGCCACCTCAACTGGCTCCTTTCTCTCCCTACCCTATCTCTCAGGGAGCACCCAGCCACCATACGGAGGAAGCTCATTCTAGCCACTCTTATTTGGGACTCTGTTCTTTCTGTCAAGACTCAGAGCCATAGGTGAACCTCTGTGAACCGCCACTTTAACGTGGTGGAGGAGTTTGAGAACTTGAGTGATCCCAGGAGCTAAGCTGTCTGGGGCTTAAGCCCCTGGTAGGGTCTCCCATAGCAGGCAGGTCCTGGGTGACGAGTCAGACAGAGAGATTCAGAAGCCCCTCATGAGAAGCACAACAAAGGACCCAGTTACATCACCAGGATTAGCGTCATCGGGCCCCATGCAGTCACAAATGCAGCTCTCTGTCTGTCCTCTCAGAGGTTTGTCAGCGTTCCTCTGTCCTCCAGACATCAGTCTGCTGGTCCTCATGGAGGTTCACTTTACCCAGAACAACCTGTTGACTTTGTCTGTTTAGTGACATCTGGAAGATGTTATTTTGAGGGAGTATTTTGATGATATTTGATAGTTTTCTCATTAATTGCTGTTTCATTTTGCACTTTGAATTTATCATCTGTCCTTCAAATATTTATGCTTATTAAACACATTGAAGCAAAACAACAGAAACCAAGGAAGAGGTTAAATGATTTTATTTAAGCCTTTATAAATGCAACAACGGAAGAAAAATGACTTCAAAATGTATAAAAGATGTAAAGAAATTTTTAAAAGAATGTATAGAAAAGCAATACAAAGAAGAGTTATGTAAGTCTTTCAGTTCAGGACTGGGAGCACTGGTCTCTCCTGAAAGTCTTGGTTTCTGGAGGCTGGGATTCTCTCTTGGCCTCACAGGTCACCTTCTCCCACTGGTCTGCAGAGAGCCTCAGGGTGCTGCTCCAGCTGTAGAGGCCGTCCTTCTGCAGCACCCCGGGGCTCCTGCTCTCCTCCCAGCTGCTGCTGCTGCTGCCGACCACCTCCCAGGACAGAGTCCAGTCTGAGGGGAAGCCCTTGTTGGCCACACACATAAGTGTGGTCTTCCCCTGCTGCAGCTCCTTCGTGGAGGGGGACAGCACTGTCAGGGAGGGGGGCACATGACCCACTGCAGAGAAACAGAGAAAACATTTTAGAGCTGAGATGAAACTGCTGAGTGTTTCACTTCCCTCTCTAAGCTCAGTAACCATGGTAACTAACAGGCATCACTGATGAACCACAGAAACAGAAGTTTCTGAACTAATGTTAAAACTATTTTAAAAAAGAGGTTTTTTCAATTGTGACAGTGGTCTTATCTTTCAACTCTTCTTAGATGAACATTTTTCTACATCTTGATTCTTTTTTTGCATTAAAGCATATTTTTACTAAGTCTGCCCTGAAAACTGCAAAGACATCTACAACACAAATGTTTTGTGTTTGTGTTAAGCATTATTTTATCAGTTCTTTTACAAATTCATGCTCTGATGAACAAATTAAATAAACATTAAATGAACATTAAAATGTAACTATAACCTGTTCAAACTGATCTCTATCATTCATCAAAGTGCAGCTTTGTTCATTTTCAATCATTGTCACTAAAAGCTCATTAGAAGATGCTGACAGAAACTGACAACAAGGCTCAGCGTTGTCATGAAATTATTGAACAGAAACACAAAAAATGTTTTACGTGTTCATGTATTCAGACAAAAATTATCTATCAAAAAAAAAAGAAGAAAGATGAGGAAGTTAAAGATAATTGACTATTTTTCTCCCGTTCTTTTGACATTTTTACACAAATAAATTCTTAACTTACAGATGTCATGACTGAATATTACCAGGAACTTAAAGTTAGAAATAAAAACATTCTTGAGATTTGAGATTTCATTTCTCTACATAAAATGTCATTGAAAAAAACGACATTTATTTAAACAGAAAGAATAAAATACAAAAAAAACATCAACCTCAGATTCTAAGAATTTCATTCATAACATTAATCAGCTTAAAAGTTTTTATTGTTCAATTAAATCAAAAGTACTTACAGTCAACCACCAGTCTGGTTCCTCCACCAAAAGTCCACCACAGTGATACAAACTGATTGAAGCGTCGTACAAAAACCTCTGACTGTACAGAGACACGCTCTCTGACTCTGAAACAAACAAACTCAACTGAAATGATGGCTGGAGATTTAAAAATAACACATTTTCTTTTTAGTAGTAGTTCAATTTTTTTAAATAAATGAGTTATAATTAAGATTTAAAAAACATTTGATTTTGGTTCAGGTTTAGAAATTGTGAAAATATTTAACCATAATATTATATCAGCACCACCACCTAATCCCTAAAAAAACTATTTCAAAAATAAAAAATAAACAAAAATATTTGCTTTAATTTGAGAAAATTCCAACATTTACAGAGTAACATTCTGGTAAAAATACAACGTAACAGTAGTTTTTCTCAAATAATCTTAAATAAAACAAACTGCTGTGTTACAATGATTAAGTAAAAGAAACTTTGGAGTTCATTCTGCCTTTGTACATTTACATTCTAATCTTTAAATAAATGTTTTATTTTGTGATTTTCATTGTTCTGATGCTCTCTGAAAACTGTCATCTTTCTCTCCACAGTTTGATGAATAAAGTTTGAATTCTTTGCACATCATGTTTTATGTTTCATTTTAGGAAAATTCAATGCACTCAGTTTGGTTAATAGTCATTTAGACACCAGTATGTTGGCGTGGTGCAGAGGTAGAGCGGTCAACCACTAATCAGATGGTTTGGTTCAAGCCTTTCCCACCCATGTGATGAAACCACTGAACCCCACATTGCTTGTGTTTGTGTGGTAATGTGCGTGTGTGAATGTGTGTGTGTGAATGTTTATGAGTTTGTGAATGAGGCTGTGACTGTAAAGCACTTTGGTAGAAAGGTGTAGTACGATTATACTCCTTTTTCAAATAGAAATAAAGTATTTGTGTCCAGGTGGTGTCCATTTAAGTCTGTGTTTAAACATGTCTTTGAATTTTAAAAGAACACACAATTATAAATATCATAGATGTTCTCTCATCACATTAGGCGGCTTTTTGTTGAAATACATTTAAATAAGGTTCACAGTGATTCCATTATCATGTGATAAAAAAATAAAATATTTCTACTGGATGATATTTTGTTTTAAAAATTAAAATTTTCAATTTATTGAAAATCATGCTGATGAGGATGATCCATGTTCCTGTTGGAGTCAGTGGTAGCATTTCCATAGAGACACTTTGCATCAGCAGCTCCATGCTCCAGTGCTCTGGGAGACTTTATAGTCCTGAGAGTTGAAGACTGGATGACTGACAGCTGTCCTTCATCACAGCAGAAGACACACAAATCCTCCTCATCCTCATCCAAAACATGACTGTGATCTGCGTCCTCATCTGGACTCTCCTCTGCTGCTGCTTCACAGGTAAAGTCCAGAGAATCCAACTCCTCTCCTCTATGAACATCCGTCCCTCTGAAATGAAGGCCACAAAAGCATGAAGCTGCTTTCTGTTTCTGTCTCTGTATCCTCAGAGTCCAGAGGACAGGTCACAGTGACTCAGCCTGGACCAAAGAGCTCTGCTGTGGGAGGATCTGTCTCCATCTCATGTACAACCAGTCAGAATGTTTATAACAACAACAATTTAGCCTGGTACCAACAGAAAGATGGAGAAACTCCTAAACTACTGTTCTACTATGTTGGAAACAGAGTATCAGGAACTCCAACTCGTTTTACAGATGGTGGATCAAACTCTGATTTCACTCTGACCATCAGTGGAATTCAGGCTGAAGATGCAGCAGTTTATTACTGTCAGAGTCGTCACTACATCAACAGTCTGTATGTGTTCACACAGTGAAAAACAGTTGTACAAAAACCTCCCTCATTGTGGCTGAACAGAAACTGAACTGACTGCTGCAGCTGGAAGATGCTGCAGACACTGAAACAGTTCACTGAACATCCATTCTATCAAACAATAGACACCTTAAGTTACCAGATTTGTTCCCAATTTTCTTTAATTGTCATATGGAACCAGTTTAAGCGAAAAAATATTGTTAAATTTATGACAAAGGCACAAAGAGGCAAAAAACACAAAAAATAATTTCCATATAATTAGAAAAAAGTCTAGTGTCCTATGTGTTCCTATTTATTTTATTCCTCACTAAAAATACGAGTTTGCTTCCATCAGAAAATGGAGACATGGACAGAAATCTGTTGGCAAAAGGTCTTTTTATTTGCAGATAATGTTTCATACATAAACTTTAACAAGTCAAAAAGAGTTTGAGAAAGAGAATAAAAGAAGAACTGCATAGAAAACAGATTTATAGTTATAGTTCCAGTTCAGGACTGGGAGCACTGGTCTCTCCTGAAAGTCTTGGATTCTGCAGTCTGGGTTCCTCTCTTGGCCTCACAGGTCACCTTCTCCCACTGGTCTGCAGAGAGCCTCAGGGTGCTGCTCCAGCTGTAGAGGCCGTCCTTCTGCAGCACCCCGGGGCTCCTGCTCTCCTCCCAGCTGCTGCTGCTGCTGCCGACCACCTCCCAGGACAGAGTCCAGTCTGAGGGGAAGCCCTTGTTGGCCACACACATGAGTGTGGCCTTCCCCTGCTGCAGCTCCTTCGTGGAGGGGGACAGCACTGTCAGCAAGGGCGGGGCAACACCTAGGAGACACCAATCAGCTTAGAGGACAGGAACCACACAGCTGTCAATCAAAAAGCTCTCATTGGATGCAGTGGTTTCAGTTGGAAGAAGGTTTGTGTTCAGGTGTTTTTCTGCTCCATCAGTCATTGATTCACACATTGTTTCACTTCCTTGAAGAAATCTCTCATGCAGATCAGCAACAAGACAAACTTCAGTTTCTACTGAAAAATGTCAAACTGGGTTAGAAAAAGAGCAGATGCATCTTTATGTAGAAAAAAAAGTTTGGACTGAATGTCTTTAAAAAGCGTCATCATACATTAAAGAGATGTACAAATAAGGACAAAAACACAACAATCATGTTGGTTTTCTGTGTCTTAAAACAATATAAAAAATGTATATTTTGAAGTAAAACCTTAAAATCTATTTTGAAAGACAAATGTATGTTTACAAAACGGAATTAATGCTCACTATGCCCACATAATACTTGATTTATCCTTCAACACAACACAATGTTTATAAAAGAGACACGAACCATAGTAGAATGTTGATTAAAATAGAAACTGTTTCTATCCCTTCTGTTCAATTTTAGTTTAATCCAAATAAATATTCAGGTAGTCTTTAAAAATTCACAAACATCCAGTCTTATTTCTTCATAGAAATCCACCAGAGCGAAACAAACTGTCTGTTATCTCGTAGAAAAATCTCTGACTGTCAATTTATGAATGGTTTCACACAGATTAAGTCCTTTTTTGAAAGACAAAAAAGAAAGAATAAAAAGGAAAAAACACACAATATTTACAGATATTTTAAAATCTGACAGTGAAATAATGTAATAGAACAAAAAATACAAAAAACAACAAAGACTTTTACTTACTTCCAAACTCCAGTCTGGTTCCTCCACCAAACGTGTACCACAGTGATACAAACTGATTGAAGCGTCGTACAAAAACCTCTGACTGTACAGAGACACGCTCTCTGACTCTGAAACAAACAAACTCAACTGAAATGATGACAGAAAATCTAAATTTAACACATCTAAGCTTTAGAAATTAAAATTTTCTTAGATAGTAAGCAATAAATAAACTAGTAATTGTTTAATGATATTCTTACTCCAGTAATTAATGTAATATTTGCTCAGTTAAAACTAAATAACAGCACAACCATCAAAATGTTAAAAAAAATTGTTTAAATGTCTCTTCTGAAAATTTAGATTGCATGCAAAAATTGGTTTAACAGTTTTTAAATGTGGCTGCACATTTACTAAAATCCATGTTTAAAACGTTGCTCTGCAAAAACACTTTTTTGTAAAAGCAGCACAGTTTGACTCCACAATTATATTCACTGATAAAAAATTCCATTATGATCAACAGAAATTCTGTTTTAAATACAATAAACACCAGTGTTAGTCAGTTTAAGTGAAACTTCCTTCAGAGATAAAACTACCTTTGAGCTTTTATGATGAAATATTTCAAATTATATCTAAAAAAAAGTAAATGTTGTGGTTTCTAGTGTCCTGGTGCTTTCTTTCCTCTGTCATGTTTCTCTACACCACATGGGTCAAACTCAGGACCAAGGGCCACATCTAGCCCGAGGTCTGATTATAATTGGTACACGATATCACATCAAATGTGCATTAGAGCTGGCCGGCGGTATATACTGTACCGATATTACTACAAATCCCACAGTGCTTTGCAGGTATGTTGACGCACAATCAAAAGCAGCAAGCACTCCTTTTTACTGTGACAGTCACTGACAACCATGCCCCAGTCACATCAGACAAATTAATTTCATCCTCCACAAAAATGGCAGAAAGAAAGATGGACAACAGGACCTTTCAAGACAGGCCTGCTAAAATAATAAGGTGTTCCTCAGCTCAGAGCCTGACCCCAGACATTGATGAACTTGCATCTAAGAAAAGCTGCCAGGTATCTGACCCAGACCAATGTGCAGAGGAAATCAAAGGATGGCAGACTGAGCTTGAATATATCTGTTTCTTATGCAATTTTTCTACCGCAAATCACGGTCTGTTAATAGTTGAAATGTTGCATTTTTATTGAATTACATTATTTTTGGTTTCTTTTGTTGTTGGGTTTGAAAAAGATTGACTTTAAAAAGGAACTTGAAAGGATACGAGGAGAAACATACTTTATTTATTTATTTAAATAAGAAAAGAATACCACTGGGAAAGTCTATGCCAGGGTACTGGAGAGGAGAGTCCGTCCGATAGTTGAACCTCGGATTCAGGAACAACAGTGCGGTTTCTGTCCTGGTCGTGGAACAGTGGACCAGCTCTACACCCTATCTAGGGTGCTGGAGGGTTTGTGGGAGTTCGCTCATCCAGTCCATATGTGTTTTGTGGATTTGGAGAAGGCGTTCGACCGCGTCCCCCGTGGCATCCTGTGGTGGGTGCTCTGGGAGTATGGGGTCCGGGGAGCCTTACTGAGGGCTGTCCGGTCTCTGTATGACCGGAGTAGGAGCTTGGTCCGCATAGCCAGCAGTAAGTCAGACCTGTTCCCGGTCCACGTTGGACTCCGGCAGAGCTGCCCTTTATCATCACCATTTATTATCTGTTCATAGTTTTTATGGACAGAATTTCTAGGCGCAGCCAGGGGCCGGAAGGGATCTGGTTTGGGGACTACAGGATTTCCTCTCTGCTTTTTGCAGATGATGTTGTCCTGTTGGCTTCATCGAGCCATGGTCCTTGACCGGAGAAAGGTAGTCTGCCATCTCTCGGTGGGTGGAGTGTCCTTGCCCCAGGTGGAGGAGTTTAAATACCTTGGGGTCTTGTTCACGAGTGAGGGAAGATCGGAGCGTGAGATTGACAGGCGGATCGGAGCGGCGTCCGTAGTTATGCGGTCGCTCTATCGGTCCGTCGTGGTGAAGAGAGAGCTGAGCCGAAAAGCAAAGGTCTCAATTTACCGGTCGATCTACGTTCCAGTACTCACCTATGGTCATGAGCTATGGGTCATGACCAAAAGAACGAGGTCCCGAATACAAGCGGCTGAAATGAGCTTCCTCCGTAGGGTGGCTGGGCGCTCCCTTAGAGATAGGGTGAGAAGCTCGGTCACCCGCGGAGAGCTCGGAGTAGAACCGCTTCTCCTCCACATCGAAAGGAGCCAGTTGAGGTGGCTCGGGCATCTAGTCCGGATGCCCCCTGGACGCCTCCCTAGAGAGGTGTTCCGGGCATGTCCCACTGGGCGGAGGCCCCGGGGAAGACCCAGGACACGCTGGAGAGACTACGTCTCTCGGCTGGCCTGGGAACGTCTCGGGGTCCCCCCAGAGGAGCTGGAGGAAGTGGCTGGGGTGAGGGAAGTCTGGGCATCTCTGCTCAGTCTGCTGCCCCCGCGACCCGGTCCCGGATAAGCGGAGGAAGATGGATGGATGGATGGAAGAATACCACTGATGTGTCATTTATGTCTAATCTAATTTCTCATGTGTTTGTAATATCAAGTTTTGGTTGTTCCATATTCTGTGTTTATGCACAACTAAAGTTTGCTTCCATTTAAAAAGAATAAACGTTATATATCAGTTGTAGTTAATTTTTCAACAAATATTAAGTTTGGCACGTGACTTCACTTACCTGCTTCATTTTGGGACACTGTGATTCTGAGTATATATTTCCTTTTCACGCTATGTTTCATGTTGAGTGGTGACTTTTAAAATCACTTACATTTAAATTTTTAACCTTTAGACTCCTCAACAAAAATTGAGACAAAATGTAAAAAAAAACATCAGAAATTGAAAATAAAAACAATTATAAAACACTTAGATGTCCTCACATCACACTGACCGGCGTAATGGTCATGATATTTAAAATAAAAGGCTAGTAGTGGCTCAATTTTCATCTGAAACCAAGTATTCCTGCTAAAGATGTATTTGTTCAAGAAACATTACTTTCATTCATTCATTCATTTTTTTTTTCAATGAAATGAATGAATTACTTCCAGTTTTCTGATAATCGTGATGATGAGGATGATCCATGTTCCTGTTGGAGTCAGTGGTAGCATTTTCATAGAGACACTTTGCATCAGCAGCTCCATGCTCCAGTGCTCTGGGAGACTTTATAGTCCTGAGAGTTGAAGACTGGATGACTGACAGCTGTCCTTCATCACAGCAGAAGACACACAAATCTTCCTCATCATCATCATCCTCATCCAAAACATGACTGTGATCTGCGTCCTCATCTGGACTCTCCTCTGCTGCTGCTTCACAGGTAAAGTCCAGAGAATCCAACTCCTCTCCTCTATGAACATCCGTCCCTCTGAAATGAAGGCCACAAAAGCATGAAGCTGCTTTCTGTTTCTGTCTCTGTATCCTCAGAGTCCAGAGGACAGGTCACAGTGACTCAGCCTGGACCAGAGAGCTTTGCTGTGGGAGGATCTGTCTCCATCTCATGTAGAACCAGTCAGAATGTTAATGGCAACTATTTATCCTGGTACCAACAGAAAGATGGAGAAACTCCTAAACTACTAATTTACCTATCTAGCACTCGAGCATCAGGAACTCCAAGTCGTTTTACAGGCAGTGGATCAAACTCTGATTTCACTCTGACCATCAGTGGAATTCAGGCTGAAGATGCAGCAGTTTATTACTGTATGGGTGAATTCTACATCAACAGCAAATACTCGTTCACACAGTGAAAAACAGTCGTACAAAAACCTCCTTCAGTCTGAGAGAACAGAAACTGAACTGATACAGCTCAATGAAGACACACACACACACACACACACACACACACACACACACACACATATACACATGCTTCTCTTATTTTACGGTAACTTAATTTCTATTTTTTCAAATCATCAGAAAGTCTGGTTTTATAGTGTCTATTTACAGTCTTGGTTTTAGATTTGTTCTGTTATCACTGTATATGAAGTCTGGGTTAGACTGGCATCACACCAGAGACACCTACCAGCTCTGAGGACATGAACCACACAGCTGTCAATCAAAAAGTTCACACTGGGGACCACTTCGCCGAGGCCCGCTGGGGCTCACCCTCCCTTTTGCAGAGTGGGGAGGGCATCGGGGGCAGACGCGGGAGGAGGCTTTGAGGAAGGTGTTAGGTGAGGGGGCTGTAGAGGGTAGTGTAGTGTGTGTGTGTGTTTGGGGGGGGGGGTGAAGCTGTGGTTGCGTTGTGATCTTTGTCGTGCTTGGGTCAGGGTCCCTGAGGTCCTCAGAGTACGAGATGGTTCATATGGCACTAACATGTCAGAGATGTACTTTGGTGCGTGGCCATGGAGAGACTTGTACACAAGCAGAGCTGCTTTGAAGTCTATTCTTTGAGGTACAGGGAGCCAGAGACCTGAGCACAGGACTAATGTGATCATACTTCCTGGTTTTGGTCAGGACTCGAGCAGCATTCTGGATGTACTGAAACTGTTTTACAGCTTGTTTGGAGAGGCCGGTGAGCAGGCCGTTACAGTAGTCTAACCTACTGGAGACAAATGCATGAATAAGTATCTCCAGGTCTCGCTTTGACATTATGTTTTTGATTTTGGCAATGTTTTTCAGATGGTAAAATGCCACTGATGTTACTGACTTGATATGGCTGTTAAAGTTCAGGTCAGAGTCCATGATTACCCCTAGATTTCTGACTTGATTTGAGGGTTTAAGAGACAGAGAATGAAGGTAGCTGCTGACACTTTCTCTTTGTTTCTGTGGGCCAAAAACAAAAACTTCGGTCTTGTCTGAGTTTAGCTGGAGAAAGTTGTTCTGCATCCACGCGCTGATCTGTTGGAGGCAGTGGTTGAGTGAATCCACCAGCCCATATTCACCTGTTGTCAGTGACACATAGATCTGAGTATCATCTGCATAGTTGTGATAAGAAATGCTATTACTGCGTATTAACTGCCCTAGTGGCAGCATGTAGAGGTTGAACAGAAGGGGTCCCAGGATCGATCCCTGGGGCACACCACAATTCAAGCCCATGTAGTCTGAGGCACAACTACCAATTTCAACAAAGTATTTCCTGTCTTCTAGATGAGACTTGAACCAACTTAGGGCAGATCCAGAGATGCCAACCCAGTCTTGGAGTCTGTGCAAAAGGATCCCATGATCAACAGTATCAAAGGCAGCGCTCAGGTCTAGCAGGATTAAGACAGAGACTTTTCCATCATCAGTGTTCAGGCGGATGTCATTGGTTACCTTGATAAGAGCAGTTTCTGTGCTATGATGGGGTCTAAAACCTGACTGGAAAACATCAAATGAATTGTTTAACAAGAGAAAGTCAGTGAGCTGTTGGTAGACAACTTTTTCAAGGACTTTTCCTAAAAATGGCAGATTAGAGATAGGTCTGTAATTATTCAGTACAGTGGGATCAAGACCGCTCTTTTTCAGGAGGGGTTTAATGACTGCAGTTTTTAAGGCCTCAGGAAATATTCCAGATTGAAGAGACATGTTAACTATTTGAGTGATTGATGGCAACACACTGTTCAAGACAGACTTTAGAAATCTAGTGGGTAACACATCAAGGCAGCATGTAGACGAGCTCAGACGGGTGATGGTCTCTTAGACAGTTTGGTCAGTGACAGGTACAAAGTGAGTCAGCTTAGAGTGAGTAGGTGGCCGTTGGATAGTTATATGTGTTGTTGAGTTGATGGCTTTTTTAATGCCCTGAACCTTGTCATTGAAAAATACAGCAAACTCATTACATTTAGGTGTACAAACCAGTTCTATTGGTAGCTGGGTTGGAGGGTTAGTTAATCTGTTAACTGTTGTGAACAGGATGCGAGAGTTGCTGCTGCAACTTCCAATGATTTCAGAGAAGTACCTTTCCCTTGTTCTGCATAAGATCTGGTTGTAAGCATACAACTCCGCCTTATATATTCCATAATGAACCTGGAGTTTTGACTTGCACCACTTTCGCTCAGCTCTGTGGCACTGTTGTTTCTGTGCCCTGACTAGATTATCATTCCTCCAGGGAGCTTTCTGTCTATGTTTTCTCAATTTAACTTTCATAGGGGCAATGGCATCCAGAACATTCAAGATGCTAGAAGTAACAGAATTCAGCATTTCATCAACATTGGCACCAGAGGCGTTTTCAGGGTTTATCATTTCTACAAACTGTGCCCTAGTGCTCTCATTTATTTGTCTCCTTTGGACAACTGCAGGGCCAGGCAGTGGTTTGGGAGCAACAGACAGGTCAAAGAATACACAGAAATGATCAGAGAGGGCGACATCAACCACACTGACATTGTAAATAATAACCCCCCTTGTGATGAGTAGGTCCAAAGTGTGGGTGGGGCAACTCACATGCTGAATTAGGTCAAAGGTTTCAAGGACAGCATTGAGCTCTTTTGCATTTCTGTCATTAACATTATCAACATGAACATTAAAATCACCTGTAATGACTAGACCATCAAAGTCTGTGCACACAACTGAGAGCATTTCAGTGAAATCATCAATAAAACTTTGGCTGTGCTGAGGAGGTTTGTACATAACTATGCAGAGTAAGGGAGGAGTTTGTTTTAGCTCAATCTTAAAGGACACATACTCAAATGATGAGAACACACCAAATGATAGTCTGCTGGTTGCAATATTATCTCTAAACAGTGCAGAAACGCCTCCACCCTTTTTATTTTCTCTTATTTCCGATTCATGTTTGTAGTTGGGGGGAGTTGATTCCACTAGAACTATGTTTCCTGTGTTTTTGTCAAGCCATGTTTCAGTTAATAACATAAAATCAAGATTAAAGAAGAGATAAGATTATTGATTAAAAATGATTTGTTGCATAAAGATCTGACATTGAGTGCAGCAAGTTTGACATTAGTTTCCTTGGGACTGGTCAAAACCTTCTTGCAAGGGATGTGAACTAGATTTCTTTGATTGGATAATCTAAATGCCCTTTTTTGCATTCTACGTGGTGCAACTACAGGTATAGCACCAGAAGGAAGCTGTTCATCACAGGGCCCCAGTTTGACATAACCTTTCCTAGGACACTGGGGGCCTGTTTCATCCTAGCTCTGGGGAATAGCACCTCTAGAGGCGCGCAGGAGAGGTCGAGTTGAGGGTAGTTTGGGTGATGGACTGGGAGGAGTGGGAGCTGGACGGGATTTGGGTGAACGACGGAGGGGGCGTGTTGGAGGGGGTTTGGATGAAGGACGTGTTGGAGGGACTTTGGGTGAAGGATAAGGAGGGGGCACTGGAGGGGTAGGAGAGCTCCTGTGTGGTGTGAGGCTCACAGGTGTTAGGGGAGCCATCGTAATTCCTGACTTAATGAGGCTATCAAAATGGCTAGATAAGGCCTTGGGTGAAAGTGGGGGGGACGAAAAGGAAAGTGAGTCTTCACTGGGAGTAGATGTAGCAGGGGGCGCCCACAGCTGGTCAGATGGTGGAATTTCTGGGGCCAAATCTGGTGGTTGTTGTTGTGGTTCTGCAGCTGGGTCCTTAGCTGGCGGTAGTTGTTATGGTGCTGGTGCAGGTGAGTCCTTAGATGGAGGTGGTTGCTGTAATGCTGGTGGAGCTGAGTCCTTAGATGGAGGTGGTTGTGGTGCTGGTGCTGCCGGATCCAAGTCTTTGACCGGTGGTGGTGGAGGTAGTTGTTGTTGCCGTTGTGCTGTGGTTCCTGGGACACTGGCTCGGTCCTTCCTTACTGCCTTTTCAGGGCCTTGGCCTCTATGCCCCAGAGCGTGGAGGAGGTTCTTCACTAACTCTCTTGCTCCACCTCTGTTCAGGTGTGGGCCTCTTCCCATGAATAGGTCCTTTCGCTTCCAGAATGTATTGAAGTTCTCAATGTAATGGAGTCCTCTAGAAGCACACTCTCTGGAGAGCCAATTGTTCAGCTGAAACAGACGGCTGAACTTGAGTGACACCCCATCGATGTTAGGAAGAGGTCCACTGATGAATGCTTCAACCTCTACTTTGTCAATGTCTTCAAATAACTTCATGAAGTCCTTTTTCAAACGTTCGGACTGTTCTTTTCTGATATCGACAGCACCTACATTGATTATTCGTTTAACTCCTTGGTACAAGACTTTAGATAAGAGTCCTGTAATCACTGGAACAGTAGAACTTGGGCAACATAAAGTTTGCAGTCTTCTGTGGCTGACTCCACTGATAGCGCCATCTCCAAGCAGCAGCGTATCTCTGACCTTGACGTTTGGCACAGATTTTCTTTCTGCCTGTGCTTTGTTGCCAACATTATGACTCCTTCTCTGTGGTCCAATTTCACTGTGTTCTTCAATATCACATTGTGTTAGGGGTAAAAATCTGTTTGTGAGCTTTATTTCAGATGTTCTGTCATCTTTACGCTTTGGCTTAACACAGAGTTCCTCCGGACAAAGTTTTGGAAAGGACACAACATCACTCAGGTCTATGTCACTGTTATTCTTCTCGTTTGTAGTAAGAGCAGGCTTCTTACCACCCGATGTTACTGGAAGGGTCTTGTGAAGTCCATTTTCAGTTTCCAAAGTAAATATCCTTGTTTGTAGCTCTTTTATTTCTTGTTGGTACATCCGACAGCGTTCACAGTGGGAGTTTGTTTTTCTTCCTCTTCCGGACATGTCGCTGGCTTGTCAAAAATATTGATTTGTATAGGTGGAAGTCACAAAAAGGGATGACCAGTCTGATATTCCAGGATGTGTGGAAGAAGTAAAATGATTAAAAATGATAAATTAAATGATTAAAAAGCAAATAAAGCAGGAAGCAGCAGGAGCAGGGAAAAAAGCGTCTGCACTCTTTTGCAGGGGGAGGAGCTCCATAGAAATATACATCCTATCCGAAGCTATCCAAAGATATGTAACCACTTATTTTTTTTTACCACTTTTAGGAAGCTATAAAAATTGGCAAAAATGTTTATGAGAGTTTCGGTGCATAAAATTGTTCTAATTAAACAGATCAAACATAATTAGAAGAAATGTAAAAACAATCTTTTTTTAATAATCAGTCAGTAATGTACCTTAGACATGTAGGGCCCTTGGTAGGGGGGGTGCTTGGACATCACTGCCAGCAAGCAGCAGATGTCCTCCTAGCACCCTAACCGCCAATTTTAACCGCACCTTAGACATTGAGGGACCCTTGGTGGGGAGGGTGAGGGGACATTACTGTGAGTAATCAGGGAATGTCCTCTCTGTGCCCTACCCACCAATTTTAACTGCACCCCCCTAGTACACACACCTTTTACTTCTCATAATATACATTCAAACACAAACACACACACATGCACACATACACCCTTACGAACACACGCACACACATTATACAAGGAAGGTGGGTCCAAGGTCCATCTGTCCCCTACCCCATCCCTGGTGGGGGGTACTGGGCCCTTGGCAGCGGTGGCCGTGTCCCCTGGGTGCCGGTTTCCTGGGCCCGGCGGGGCTCTCTCCGCGCAGGGAGGGGGTTCACATTACACCTGAGCCGGGGGTGTCCGTTTCCCTGTGGGGTGGGTTCTGGTTTTTGCCCCTGGGCGCTGGGCCCCCGCCCACATTCCAACTGTGGCCGAGCTTGGTCGGGCCATGTTAACAACACCCCTTGTGGGCCCCTCTTTTCTCCGGGGTGCCCCCCTCCTGGGCGGGGCCGGCTGTCCCCTGCCTTGCTCCTTCCTGGACCAACCGTAGGCCGGGTGGGTGGCTGCCTGGAGCGCAGAGCGGGTCTCCCTTGGGGGGTCCTGGCTCGTACCTGGGGTTGGGGCGGGGTGATACCCAGAACTCCTGGGTGGTGACGAGGTGCTCGTCTGGGGCTGTGGGCGCTCTTCTCGGGTGGGGCCCTGCGTTGGGCCCTCCCGGCGCAGAGGGTGGGCTGCTCCCCTGGTTGGGCTGGGGCGGCGCTCTCTTCCCCCCGTGCCTCCCTGCTCTCTGGGGGCCTCGTGGTGATCCTGCTGGCCCTGGCCTGGGTGGCGGATGTGATCGCCCGGGGGGTGGTTGTTCTCTGCCTGCTGCCGGGTGGCGCTGGGAGTTCTGGCTGCCGCTGCTGCTGCGGTGGGGGTCTTGGTGTGAGGATGGCTGGTCACCCTTCCTCCTTCTTTTCACATTCCACCATTCATTTAGAACAGTGCTTCTCAATTATTTTTTGCCAGGCCCCCCCTAGGAAAAAGAAAATGTTTCGCGCCCCCCCTACCCCCACACACTCGCAAAGTGACAATATATTAGGTATCTATAAAAATTGTGTAAGTATACCTAAAATTGTCTCTTTTAACATTAACAAAAGAAAAGAACAAAATGAATCCACTTTCAAATTTCCGATCATATTACATTTATTTAGCCACACAACCCTCTACTAGTCTAAAACAAAAAAGAAGCTTAAAGTGCCTGAAATAAAAAAAATCTGTCATTCCTTATTTAAACTAGAAACATTTTGACCAACTGAACCATTTGATGCTGAGAAAAATAATTTAATCAATAAATAATATTAAATGTAAATTGATCTGAAACATTAACACAGCAGCACCAATATATTTAAGGTTTTTAGTCTGAAGAAATAGATAAAAAGCATTGTGCTGAATATTTTTCTAAATAATGGATTATTTATTTATGATCTCAAAGAATACATTTATGGAAAATAAAGACACGTCATAAAAATGTCTACAATAGTTAATAAATAAATGACATTATTAGCATGAGCGGAGGAATCTAAAGGCAGCGAGGATCCAGGTGTTGGGCAACAGGCAGAGCTTGCAGCTCCTCCGCGTGGCCCGTGTCACCTGGCAACCAGAGCCCACACTACCCCTCCCCTTTCCTTCTCACACACGCAGCCGCGTGTGACAGCAGACGGGAGCACGCGGCTGCAGGAACGGGAATTCACGGGTTTCAGGCTGTAAACTCTGTGATTTAACAGACAATAGGAACCGAATTGTTGCACAGATTTTTTTCTCCAAGCACTGAGCCGCTGTCATCGCCGCCCCCACGTTAAATTTGTGCACCGACGATTCCCCTCATTACCTGTGCCGAAAACCGCCTCTACCGCGCGCCCCCCCTGGCATCGCACGGCGCCCCCCCAGGGGGGCGCGCCCCACTATTTGAGAAGCACTGATTTAGAAGAACATAAACACTCACCTGAGCACAGGTGTTAGCTCACCTTTACACTGATAATTCGCATGATTGAATGAATGAAATATTTCACACTGGTTGGTTTAAAGGCATAAGTATGCGTGTGTGAACAATATCTGTATTTTGTGCATGTTTTGTGTTCATGTTGACATGTGGACATCTTTGCAGTCAACAGGTGTGTTTATAACATCTGAATGTGTGTGTGGACAGGCCCCGCCCTTTGAGATTTGTATTACACTTGAAACTTACCGTAATGACAAACATCCAGTAAAGTTGTTGCTTTAGGCTGCTTCATGGTTCTACCCCCCTCCCCCCCCTCCTATTATCACCCTCCTATCCCACCTCCTCTCTAACATCCCTCTCTCTTCCTACCTTCCAGTTTAATCTAGATCATGATACTGCCCCAGTGAATAAGAAACAACTTAGAAGAACCTTAACTGACCGTTCTGTGTCTGAGTTTAAACTCACAGTTCAGCCAGTACTTAGTGACATTCTGAGCAAATACTCTGAGACCAGCTCCCATAGCATCAGTCCTAGTATAAATGACCAATTTGTTAATGATGCCTTACAAGCCCTCAGGAGTACACTTGATGTTGTTGCCCCCCTGAAACCTAAGTTTGTTAGACAAAACAGAGTAGCACCGTGGTTTAACGCTGAAACACGTTCTCTTAAACAAGAAACCCGTAAGTTAGAAAGAGAATGGCGCCGCTCCGGTTCAGAGCAGTCTCTGAACATCTGGAAACATAGCCTATTAAATTATAAAAAAAGCTCTGCGTAGAGCTAGAAGCCAGTACTATTCAACCTTAATATCGGAGAATGGAAACAATCCCAGATTTCTTTTTAGCACTGTTGCTAAATTAACTCGCAGTCAGAGCTCAGTAGAACCACATGTTCCTGTTTCTCTCAGCTCTGATGATTTTCTTACATTTTTCGATAGTAAAATCTCAAATATTAGACATAAGTTAAATCAAGTTATTCCTTCTATCAGCCCAGAGCAGGCTGAAGCGGTAGAACTGGAGGCATCCATAGAAACCTCTGTAACATTAGACTGCTTCACTATTGTGGATCAAGTAGAAATAGCATCAATTATTACATCCTCCAAATCCTCAACATGTCTGTTAGACCCAATTCCCACTAGACTTTTTAAAGAAACTTTTCCCCTAATTAATGATTCCATATTAACAATGATAAATACCTCTCTGGAAACGGGTTACGTGCCACAGTCTTTTAAATATGCAGTTGATAAACCTCTTCTGAAAAAGCCCAGTTTGGATCCTAACATCTTGGCCAACTATAGACCGATGTCAAACCTGCCATTTATTTCTAAAATCCTAGAAAGAGTTGTAGTTAAGCAGCTTTACTGCCACCTACAGGACAACAGCCACTTTGAAGACTTTCAGTCGGGGTTTAGACCCCACCACAGTACGGAAACTGCACTAGTTAGAGTCTCTAATGACTTGTTATTGGCTTCAGAAAAGGGACTACTATCTATTCTTGTCCTATTAGACCTCAGCGGAGCTTTTGACACTATCGACCACAGTATTTTACTCCATAGATTAGAGCATGACATAGGGATCAGAGGATCTGCTCTCCAGTGGTTTAAATCCTATCTTTCAGATAGGTATCAGTTTGTTAATGTAAATGGACAATCCTCTCAGTACACTCGAGTTAACTACGGAGTCCCACAGGGCTCAGTCTTAGGACCTATCCTGTTTACGCTTTATATGCTACCCCTAGGAAACATAATCAGGAAACACAGCATTAATTTTCATTGTTATGCCGACGATACTCAGTTGTATTTATCCATGAAACCTGACCAGAATGACAATATAGAGAAACTGAACGCCTGCATCAGTGACATCAAGACCTGGATGACAATTAATTACCTCCTCTTGAACCCAGAAAAAACTGAGGTTATTATACTAGGCCCTAAAAACCTGAGAGATGCTCTGTCTGCTCAGCTAGTCTCCCTGGATGGTGTAAGTATAGCCCCCAGTTCCACAGTTAGAAACCTTGGGGTCTTATTTGACCAGGATTTATCATTTAAGGCTCACATATCTCTGTCGTGTGGAACTGCATTTTTTCATCTGCGGAACATTGCTAAGATCAGAAATGTACTTTCTAAGAGTGATGCTGAAAAACTCATTCATGCATTTGTTACGTTGAGGCTGGATTACTGTAACTCCTTGTTAGCAGCGTGTCCTAAGAGTTCCTTAAGAAGTCTCCAGCTTGTTCAGAACGCAGCAGCTAGATTGTTAGCAGGAACTAACAGAAGAGATCACATCACTCCTGTGTTAGTTTCGCTCCATTGGCTCCCAGTTGATTCTAGAATTAAGTTCAAGATCCTTCTGTTAACCTATAAGGCGTTACATGGAATGGCCCCGTCCTATATTAATGACCTCATAGTCCCTTACCATCCAATCAGAACACTTCGCTCGCAAAATGCAGGACTGCTTGTGATTCCTAGAATTAGTAAAAGTACGGTTGGAGGTAGAGCGTTTAGCCACCAAGCCCCTGTCTTATGGAATAAACTCCCAGCTCACGTAAGAGAGACAGATTCAGTTTCTACATTCAAAGTTAGACTGAAAACATTCCTCTTTGGACAGGCTTATTGTCAGACTAGTTAGTATTCAGAGATTATTTAACTTAATGTTAATTGTTTAAATTAAACTAAATAACAATAACTATTATTTTAAAAGGCTGCTAGAAGTTGAAGCTGGGGTAACTATGGTGCACTGGGGCTCTGTCCTCTTTTCTGTCCTTTTCCAATACTTTTCTTTCTCATCTACCTCTACACTTCCTCTCTTCTCTTTTTGTGATCATCATTTATCATTTAGTTATCCATGCCTCTGTTTGGTGCAGTACGATTCATGTATTGTCCCTCTATCCCTCTCCCCTCCTGGGGAGTGGGAGTGCTTCCAGATTCCAGTTGGCCCATCCGCGCTCCTGTTCCTGACTGTGTACCTCGTCTCTGCTCCTGCTCCTACACCTGGCTGTGGTTCCTGTCTCCGGCTCGACTCGCGCCCCTGACTGTCCCCAACCCCGGCTGGATGAAGCTCGTCTGCTGGACTTTAAATATGTAGATGTAGAGTTAGATGAGTGAATTCTCCTCTAAGAGTTCTGGTAAATCGCCTGTCCGTCCTGGGGGGGGATCCCTCCTTCATGTGGGCACCCCTGAGGTTTCTTCATTTTTTTCCGGAATCCGGTTTTTTAGGAGTTTTTCCTTACCGCGAAGGGGGGTCTAAGGGCAGGAATGCCAGTATAGCTTAGTCAGTTTGTTAGTTTATTTTAGTATTTTCCTATTTACTCTTTGTATGCATGATCCTTTTGAGTTCATGTTTTACTTCAAAGTTCAAGATCCTCGAGACGACTGTTGTTGTGATTTTGGGCTATACAAATAAAATTGAATTGAATTAATTACCTCAAAGAACCAGTTTAAGCCAGATAATATTGTTAAATCTGCCATTAATGTATTGATCACATATATATGTTTTTATATTTTGTTTAAAAAAGTGTAATTTATTTTAATCTGCAGCACAAAAAGATACATTTGATTTTATTTTTGGTTTTTTGAAAGATTAGAAAATCAACAACAAACTGCTAGATAAGCCCAATTCAAAAGCACTTATTTTTGTTTAGGTAAGGTATTAGATTTTCAGTTCATATTTTTTGCAGAAGTTTTTGTACTTATTGAGTTCTCTTTATGACAAAAGCAAAGTAAAATACAACCTTCACCTTTAAAGGCAAAACACACTAAAGAATAATTTCCATATAATTAAAAAAGAGTCTAGTGTCCTATGTGTTATTATTTGTGTTATCGTCCTATTTATGTTATTCCTCACAATAAAAACACCAGTTTGCTGTCAGAAAGTAGAGTCATGGAAAGAAATCAGTCAGCAAAAGATCTTTTTATTTGCAGATCGGTTTTCATTGATAAACTGTAACAAGTCAAAAAAGATTTTGAGAAATAGAATTTAGCAAAACTGCATAGAAAACAGATTTATAGTCAGAATGTTCCAGTTCAGGACTGGGAGCACTGGTCTCTCCTGAAAGTCTTGGTTTCTGGAGGCTGGGATTCTCTCTTGGCCGCACAGGTCACCTTCTCCCACTGGTCTGCAGAGAGCCTCAGGGTGCTGCTCCAGCTGTACAGGCCGTCCTTCTGCAGCACCCCGGGGCTCCTGCTCTCCTCCCAGCTGCTGCTGCTGCTGCCGACCACCTCCCAGGACAGAGTCCAGTCTGAGGGGAAGCCCTTGTTGGCCACACACATGAGTGTGGCCTTCCCCTGCTGCAGCTCCTTCGTGGAGGGGGACAGCACTGTCAGGGAGGGGGGCACATGACCCACTGCAGAGAAACAAAGAAAACATTTTAGAGCAAAGATGAAACTGCTGAGTGTTTCACTTCCCTCTCTAAGCTCAGTAACCATGGTAACAGTCAGACATCACTGATGAACCACAGAAACAGAAGTTTCTTAACTAAAGAAAAACATGATAAAAAAAGAAACTTTTCCATTTCTATCACTTCTTATGGTTAAACTTTTCTTAAAGTAACATTTTTAAGCATATGTGTTTTTCCACTTCATTCAAGAGTCTCATTCATGTTTCAGCATTTACAGCTGCAAACATTTCTCAATCAAAAATACATCTTCTGTGTTTTTAAGCCTTAGTTTAAAATGTTAATTCATGTTCTGATAGTCACAATAAATTATCATCAAATAAACATTAAAATGTAACTATAATCTGTTCAACCTGATCTCTATCATTCATGCAGCTTTGTTCATTTTCAATCATCATTGTCACTAAAAGCTCATTAGAAGATGCTGACAGAAACTGACAACAAGGCTCAGCGTTGTCATGAAATTATTGAACAGAAACACAAAATGTTCGTCTGATTCACGTTTTAGAACAGAAGTTTTTTCTTTGAGAAACATTAGGAAATATGAGGAAGTTACAGATGTTTGAAACTATGAATACATTCCTGCTGTTTCTCTGACATTTTTATACAAATAAATTCATATTTTACAGATGTCATGACTGAATCACAGTTTAATGTTTGATAACAGCAGAGACTTAAAGTAAAAGTAAAACATCAATAATAACATTTTAAATGCATTTACAGATACATTTTTGAAAGATGTCCTTTTTTTTAGAACTAAATTAACTATTAAAAAAAATTGTTTTACCTAAAGAAATACGTTAAGTTGAGAATATTATTTAAAAATGTTTTAATGTTAATCAGACCAAAAGTTCAAGTGTTTATAATGAATCAAAAGTACTTACAGTCAACCACCAGTCTGGTTCCTCCACCAAAAGTCCACCACAGTGATACAAACTGATGGAAGCGTCGTACAAAAACCTCTGACTGTACAGAGACACGCTCTCTGACTCTGAAACAAACAAACCCAACTGAAATGTCAGCAAAAAATATCTGAAAATGTCACATCTTGGTTTTAGAATGTTAAAATAATATTGCAAATGAGATTTTTTCTCCAAAAAACTGTAAACAATATTTGATCTCATTCCTTTTTCATAAACGGTTTAAATAACCAACTTAATAATGAATGCCAGAATCACTACCTGTTTCCTAAAATAAGTTAAAAAATTATCTTTAAAAATTAAAACTAGCATTTTGAAAAACTGAGCAATTTTCCATTAGTTACAGAGTTACAGTTTTGGTAAAATTATAAAGTAAAACAAGTTTAGTCTTCAATTGTTGTGGTTCCGTGGGCGTGCCTCCGCAGTTACTACTCTTCACCTGCTCCTCATCATCTCGTCACCTGCAGCTCATTACAGAGATTATTTATGCAGAGATGGAGCCGTCGGCAAACGCCAGATTATTGTGCCTCATGAGTAAAGATCTGCCAGCCCGTGTATTTGCCTCCCTGTCTGTCAGCAAACTCCACCAGTCTGCTCATCTGCCTGCCTGTTCTCCTTCCCTCCATTCATCCCCTCTGCCACATAATATTAAAACCTAGTTCGCCACTCCATTTTTGTGTCCGCGCTTGGATTCTGCAAAGCTCCTCCGGTTTCACAACATAAATGCAAAAACAGCTGTTTTGTTCTGATTTAGTGGAAGCATCTTCAAATTTCAGTCTATTTTTGAGCCGTTATGTCAAAATCTTTAAAAGATTTTCTCTGTCCTGCTTCTCTCTACTAACTGTCATGTTTCTCTCCCCATTTTGATAAATGGTTTGATCATTCATTGTAGTTTTTTGTTTACACAAAAGGTTTCATGTTGCATCCTTGGAAAATTTAATACACTTAGTTAATTTTACCAAACTTTTATTTAGGTTTTCATTTAAAAAAAAAAATAATTTTGGAAAAAGGTTAAACACAAAAGTAAACATATGCAGCTTAGTAAAATATATTATTTGATACTAATCTTAAAGAATAAAATATATTTCATATGTTAAATCCTAGTTTAACAAGAAATGTTAAACAAAAAAAAGCATCAGATATTTTTCCAATAAATGTTTTTATTTGGCAAATAATAATGATGCTTCACATTTTCTTCCAGATGTATTTCCTTATTAATCCTAAACTTTTTATTTTTCAATCTTATTTCAAATATGGTATCTATAGATTAAAAAATGTATAATAATAAAGTTTTAGTGTATTGAGTCGTTTTTGCAACGTCCTCTTTTTCATTTCTGCATCTAAAATAATTTTTTCTACAAAGAATAGAGACAAACTGACATGACTCAGCATTTTGACTGTAATGCTGATTCATGTTACAAAAGATGTTCACTTTTTAATCTAAGATTCACAACAAATGATGTAAAACAAGATAATCAAAAATGGAATAGAAGCTAAATTCTTGCAAATGTTCAGTTTGATGCAGAAGAAACTTTAATGTCAAACTTTTTAAAACTGTAGGTTTTTTTGTCTCATCAATAATCTGAAACGAAAAATTTATATTTTTTCATTTTATGTAAATATATGTATAAGAATCCAAGTTCCTGTTGGAGTCAGAACAAAGTTAATTAAATAGAAGTGTGATGCTCAAAAAACTGTAGTAAAAAGTTTTTTATATACAGTTGGAGAAAGAAAAAAATCATTATCACATATATGATTAAATTATTGATAATCATGATGATGAGGATGATCCATGTTCCTGTTGGAGTCCGTGGTAGCATTTCCATAGAGACACTTTGCATCAGCAGCTCCATGCTCCAGTGCTCTGGGAGACTTTATAGTCCTGAGAGTTGAAGACTGGATGACTGACAGCTGTCCTTCATCACAGCAGAAGACACACAAATCGTCATCCTCTTCATCCTCATCCAAAACATGACTGTGATCTGCATCCTCATCTGGACTCTCCTCTGCTGCTGCTTCACAGGTAAAGTCCAGAGAATCCAACTCCTCTCCTCTATGAACATCCGTCCCTCTGAAATGAAGGCCACAAAAGCATGAAGCTGCTTTCTGTTTCTGTCTCTGTATCCTCAGAGTCCAGAGGACAGGTCACAGTGACTCAGCCTGGAGCAGTGAGCTCTGCTGTGGGAGGATCCGTCTCTATCTCATGTAGCACCAACAACAAAGGAATGCATGGAGTTGATCTTTCCTGGTACCAACAGAAAGATGGAGAATCTCCTAAACTTCTTTTTAAAAGTGCAACCAGCAGAGCATCAGGAACTCCAACTCGTTTTACAGGCAGTGGATCTAACACTGATTTCATTCTGACCATCAGTGGAATTCAGGCTGAAGATGCAGCAGTTTATTACTGTCTGACTCTCATAACCCTCAATAGTCAGTTGGTGTTCACACAGTGAAAAACAGTCGTACAAAAACCTCCCTCATTCAAACTAAACAGAAACTGAACTGATACAGTTCACTGAGTCACACACATAAGCATGTCTAGATATAAGAATCAAACTTTTAAGAAAAAAATCAACTTGTGAATTTTAAATTCTGACTTAGAACAACAGCAGAAAAATAAATGTTAGACATAAAACAAACATCATCTTAAAAATCTATCCAAAAAAAATTACAGATCTTCAAATCAGAAAAAATATTTTTGAAAAGTAAGAATAATGTATGGTTCATCTGTCAAATAAATTATTTTTTTTATTTTATTTTTTATCACCAGCTGAAGAAGATGCACTCAGTTTATTAATGTGTTTATTTTCAGTCATCATTGCCACATTCTGAGTGTACAGCAGAAGAAGATGATAGAAAAGTTTCAAACTAAAAATAACCTAAAATAAAAAATGAATAAAAAACAACATGTTGCATAAATATATTTAGAGGGTTTTAGTCTGATGTTTAATTGATGTTTTCATGAAGTTCACAGTTGAGTAAAAATGTCAAAAAAGACTTAAATGTGTGAGAACAGAGGAAGCTCCCAGCTTTAAACATTTACACAAATAACATTAGGTTGGAATAAGTTATTGAAGGTAAAATATAAAATCAACAACGAAAGAGAAAACAAATAAAATTAAAGCCGCAAGCGGCGTTGTATGGCCCGCAGGCGCTACCCGCCCCTTCCCTCGCTGCCCACCTCTTCGCCCCACCCGGCCTCGCTCTCCGCATCTGCGCCCCACCTGCCCTCGCTTCCCACTTCTACCCAGCCCCCCCCCCCCTCCTTCCCAGCCTCTATACCCCACCCTCCCCTGCTGCCCTGGTGTAGACACCACCGGTGCTCTCACCACCCACCCACTTGCTAAGCAGCCACTTTATACTCCTGACCCCTCCTTCTCTTCCTCTACGATGGAGTTTTAGGGCCACGGTGAGGAAAAAAAATTTTGGCCAACATGTCGAGTTTTTTCTCATCATTCGTCATGACGACTTTAATCTCGTCAAGACGAGAAAAAACTCGACACAAAGTTTCGAGAATAAAGTTGACCTGAGAAAAAAGTCGTGAGTCTTCCAGGAGTATTCAGTGTTATGGCTAATGTTGAGCTTATCATGGCTTTGTACTTCAGAGTTTACGACAGAGTTTTATGGCCACCAAAAAATAAGAACATTTAGGAGATAAAAACTCGTAAATTTACGGGTGAAAATTCATAGATTAACAAGGAGAAAACACCGAAGTTTTCTGTTTATCGGAGCCTAGCTTGAAGATGAAATATGTATGTGGAGCCTTTTGTGAAGCTTTATTTCCGGATTATTATAGGTTTAAAACAAAGAGATTCTGAACCTTTTGGCGACTCAAAATCAGATTATTGTCAGTGGTTTGGTGTCGGTAAAGCGGACTTTCATTTGTAAAATAAGGAGAGAGACACGTTTGGGTGTAAAGCACCGCTGCAGCCTTTATTCTCCTTTTCATTCACATAACCTGAAGTTCATCTGTCACCTTACGTCATGAACCTGTCATCCTAACACCAATGCTGAAGTAACAGTGTTACATACACCCCCTCCTGCAGGTGAAGCGTCCCGTTTCATCATTAAAAAACAAAGATGAATGAAAATAGTCTGTTATATTAGCATCACAACGTTGAAAAAGGCAAAAAGTGCTTCTCCTCAGACTGAAGCATCACACAAACGTAGAGATCTGGTTTTTGGTGGAGGAAGAAAGGATTCAAGCAAACAGCTGCAGGAACACCGACGGCTTCATCTGGCTGCAGAGATCCTGCAAACCACCCATCAATAAATAAAACTTTAATAAATTGCAAATCAAACAAATGAGCTTCCAGACATTTGGAACGTTATCAATAAACATTCAGCTCACCTGTTCAACTACGTTTAGTGGGTCTGATCTGCTGCTGCGCGGCGTTCACCTGCTGCTCTGTATGCTCACTTCCACAATAATCTCGTAAATTTACGAGTTATTTCTCATAAATTTATGTGATGAAATTCATTGCGACTTTAATCTCGAAACTTTATTTCGGCTTTTATCTCAACACGACAAGTTTTTTCTCGAAACTTTGTGTCGAGTTTTTTCTCGTCATGACAAGATTAAAGTCGTCATAACAAGAAAAAACTCGACACGTTGGCCAGAATTTTTTTTCCTCACCGTGGCCCTAAAACTCCGTCGTACTTCCTCTAAGGCTGATCTGGTGAATAAAATGGATGGCTGGATAGAAACTTGACTTTCTAGGTCAAACATCCTCAGCAGGTCACATTTTTCTTGTGTTGTTGCCTCTTTTGACTGTAGATGTGGTATCTACTTAGTGTGAAAGTATGAAGAGTTTGTTTGAATTTATGAACCCATTTTTCAGTATGTGTTACTGTTTTCACTACGTTTTCACATAATTGACAAGAATGTGTCTTTGAGTCAAAGCTTTTAAAATGAAGGGCCAGAACTTGAGTGAAGAGATGAATGCATGAATCTTCCATTCAGATAACAGTTCATTTGACTGTTTCATTTGACTTCCCCACAACGCCAGGGAACCTGGTGTGTACGTGTGGACTCTCTGGACCTTGATTCAGTGGTTTGTGGCAGAACCTGCACAGACGCCCACTGGGATGCTGCTCCCTTGCCTTTCTTTTCTGTCAGTCCTCCAAAACCTTTCTGCATTGTGCAGACCGCTGCCTTGCAGCCTTTAACTCTGTATCAAAAAATGGCGTGGCAGCAAAGTCTGCAAATGGCATCCTGGGGTTTGTAAGGCCTTCTGCTGCATAGACCTGGTGTACTTTTTTGGAGCAGTAGAAGTATCTCACATCCCCAGACTGATAAAAGAAATGAACAGAAGATCCATCACCAAGGTAACGAGACTTTGGCTGCCCACAAGCAAGACAGTTCCTTGTCATTTTTTTTTCAGGGTTCTGCTGTTGTTGCTACAGACCTACAATCTCCTTCACCATTTTTTCAATGTCAGTCTTCGTTAAAGGAGCTTCATCTGGTTTAGAGCTGGGGGGGGTTCACTGGAGCAGGAGGGAGAGTCACAACTGGCACAGTGACAGTTTCACTTCCTTCAGTGAGCTTCTGCCACAGTTGCTGGGTCTCCAAAAGTTTTTCGGGGCTAGTGTTCATAGACGAACTTCTGTTGATCATCTTAGCCTTGTGCTTCACGTAGCGGGAGATGTGCTGTTTAGTGGTGGGGTGGAGGAGGCTGTTGGGATTCCTGCAGGCAGTTTGAACAAGGGCAGCATACTCTGCGTCTACCTTGCTCAGAAAGTCCTTTTGTCCGTGGTGCTTTGCCAGAAGGACATCAATAGCATCCCTCATTGGATTTGTCCAACGAGAGTGGTCCAGGACAAAAAGCAGACCACCTGCTTTGACAGGACCGGTGCGAGCTGCGCGTGGAGAGGCAGAAAAGGCAGTGGCGGTGGTGTCGATGAGACATCTGATGGAGAGGAAAAACGACAAAAGTTAACCCTTCTCACTTCTCTTTCCTTGAATGCAATGCACAAATGATTTAAAAAAAGGTTGAAAAGTTGAACTAAATTACCTTTTACTTCAGTGGCTTGGGTCATTGGTAGTGAGTCATCAGCAACCACACCTAAGACGTTATCCTGAAACATTGGACCATTCAGTTAGTTTAAACTTGTTTTGTAGCTGCAGTTTTATTGCTATAGAGTGAGGATGTTTGTTACAACAAACTTACAAGAGCAGAGTGTTCTTCTCCATGTTCTTCAGGCAGGTCGATGACCGTTTCATTGGAAGGAGGTGGTTCTGGAGAGAAACGCTCTTCTTCTTCAACAACCAGGTCTCTCTGAGACTTGTGTTTGTCCCAGTGAAGAGGAACCGGACGGCAGCCAGGCTCCAGGTACTGCAGTCCAAACCTTTCCCCAGTGTCGGCCTGTGACAAGATTAGGGCAGGATACTTGGCTTGTCCTGTCACTTCCTTTGACAGCTTGTTCAGCTCTACAATCAGAGCTGGATTAAAAACTGAAGGAAGCTTCAGACCAGGTTGCTTCAGGCTCACAAGGCGCTGGAAGTTCCACCTAGCTACTCCAGTCATGCCTTGGGCCTGGAAAAGCTCTGTTGAGACCTGATTTCCTGTCACCCATCTGGACTGGTGGAAATGAAATCCCTCCTGCTGTGATGTGCCTCGCACCGGGATCCAGATAGGTACCGCTGCCGCTTCCCCCTTGATGTGGTTCAGCTGTAACGTGCCCCCGTGTCTGTACAGGATCCCGTCTCCCACCTCCGGGTCGCTCAGACAGCCCCTGAGGATGTGAACACGCTGAATCCTCCACACTTTCAGCATTGTTGGCTTAAACAGTGGTACGCCATCTGGATCCGATTCCAAAAAGAACCTCTTCAGAACACTCTCCACTCGCACCAGCAGCTCTCTGGGATCTTGGTGCGGCAGTGCTCCCTGATGTGCTGCTTTGTGGGGTTCGCTGGCAGGATCCCACAGAAGGTGTGGGACTCCTTCAGCCTCTGAAGGTCAGTTTGGTCCACAACACAAAAAGCTGCCGAAAGGAACTTGCAGAAGGAGCTGTGAAGTGGATGATGCTCTGAGACGCACTCCCTGGTGAACCGCCGCATGCAGTGAAACAAGTCCAGCTTGATGTTTATTTCACTGTTGTATTTGGTACGGGATGCACATCTATTGGTGAAGTCTCCAGATGTTGCTTCAGCCACTATAGCCTCTGTGGTCTTCCAGGAATCCCAGAGAAGATGCTCCTGGGGCTGGGAGTTTGGAATCCTGAATGGAGAGCAGCAATCCCTGTCCATGCACACAGGTAAAACACGTTTAAATTGTTTACTGTGCAAATAAGGTGATTGTTTTTAAAATAATATTTACTTATATTTTTTATGTTTTTACTGTTGAAACCATTAAATTAGAGGGAAAATGAACAAAGTTTTGTCTCACCTGTCAACCCACTGGTACTTTGCCTTTGGCAGCCCTGCAGAAATGTAACGCCGGGACAGCCCGTCGTACATTGGCTCCAGAGATTTGTCGCTTTCCGACTGCAGCATCACCCAGGACAAAATCATCCAGTTTTCGTTCATAACTGCATAGGATGACACTGTGCCTGATGCCAGGACAACCTTCCGGGCCACCTTTCGGGTGTGGTCAGCCCTCAAGACCTCACCGAAAGTGCCTTGAAGGAGCAGATTGAGCATTCCCTCCTCCCTATGGTACTCCTGTATGAGGCAGTCCACCAGGTAGTGTGAAGTCACTGTTACCCCACACCAGCCATCTAGGTCTGTATACCCACCAAAAGGATCGGGGGTACATGTTTTCCTCATTGCCCCTGTGATTGTCTGCTGGCAATATTGTCCACTCTCTCCATCCAGAACATTTTTCACTGTTCCCAGATAAGCCACGTGTGCACGCTCGTATTTTAGGTGAAGAGCTTCATTTAGCTGATTTGCCATATCACCTGGAGACTTTGCTGTCCGCCGCAGCTCATCCATCACAGTCTTGCATATAGCCTTTTTTTTGGTCAGGAAGGCTGGAAAAATGTCCTGAAAACGACGAGGCAGCATGTCCATCCATGAAGGTTTGTCTGCAAAACAGGGCTTCTTGCAGACTTTACAGGTCAGCCGAGAAGCAAGGATGTAGTACTGACCACTTGTACCAATGATGACACTGGGCCGACCTGTTCCAGATGAGACCACAAGGGGTTTTGGGCAGCCATGCAGACACGGGAGAGAGTAGTTGTTACGCACTCTTTCCATTATTGCATGGTCTGGTTTCCAGATAAAAAAAAGGATGGAGGTGAAAGTACTTTGGGGATGGTAGCTCATAAATTGAGTCAATGAGTTCTGGCTGAGGTGGGTTACGCCACAAGGAGATCATATTCATGGCATGTCTTACAGTTGGAGACCCAGGCCACAGTCCTAAGGCTTCCATCTCTGTTTTCATCCAGATCCTCTGCTGGGGAGAGCAGTTCCAGCTGCTGACATCTTGGTCATAGGATGGAAGTGGTGGAGCAGCAGGCGTTGGCTGAAAGTGAGCAGGAGGAGGAGCTGCAGACTGAGCGGAGGGTCTTCCAACGACTGCTGCAAAAATAAAAAAATAACATGAGTTGTTGTTGAATAAAATATTATCTCAAAGTCCAAATGAAAACAGTACTTTGCATTTGTGTCAAAGTTAATGCACTGACTGTAGGTTTTCTCCTGGACACTTTCAGACAGTTCCAAAGTGAGCAACTCTGGTGGTACTGGCAGAGGAGTCTTCACTGGAGCAGAAGAAACTGGTGAAAAAAGTCAGTCAGAAACAGACAGGACACTGCAGCACAGTAAAGCTGACCAATTATCCTCAACACTCACCTGCATGTGCAGCAGCAGGACAGCTGGACCTCTGAGGCTGGTCTGGATTCAGATAAACAGAAACATCCATCACTAATGGCCAAATCATTTACAGTTCTTTGTTAGTAACTGTGCACAACACTCAAAACCATGTAAGAAAACATGCTCAACAGAACAGGTGAGGTATGAAAATCAATAACTATTAGTTTAATTTTGTATCTTTTGATTTACCAGGAAAGGTACCATTATGATGTAATAATCCATGTGTAACCACTTTACTCTGACGTGTGGAGATGTGTACTTTTGTTATTCTGCTTTTTTAAGACTGGTTTCCTTCAATCATTTTCATACCAAACCTATAACCAAACCCATGCAAATAACATAAGTCTGTACTTACCATCGACGACGAACAATGAATACCTTCAGCATCATAAAAGCAATCACACAAAAAACCTGCATCAGAACAGGCCTGAACGTGGCCAACCAGCAAGCAGAAGAAAAGAAAAGGTGATCCTGGTTTATGACAGAACCATCAGGTACCAGCGGGGGCAGCAGCAGCGGCAGCAGCTAGACCTTTACTCAGTGAACCTGAAAGAAAATAAAGCAAACATATGAATATGCTTCTTTTTAAACAGACACATTTAAAAGTGCTAAGTGTAAAGAAGGACTGATCTAAGACCAACATGTAGTCTAGTATCAGTTTTTCAACTACTAGTACTACTACTCCACATACAGAAACATAATCAACACGTGATGCATGATGCGTGCACGTTGGTGCTGCTCACTTGGTTGGGTTGGGATTGTTGCTAAACACGTTGTTCCAGTCATCTTCACTACATGCCCCTGCTCTTTAGGAAAATAAATGAGAAAACAGATTAGAATCAGAAGTAGCATTTAACACTCATGTGCTTGTGAGTGATTTAGTTTTACCTTGTAAAGGGAGGAGTTTGGATGGAGAGACAGACAGCATCATTCTCTCCAACTCTTCATCATCTTCCATCTCTAAAGAAGACACTGAAAAATGGCAAACATCATTTCTACCATCTTAACTAACGTCAGCATGAAGGTCTAGTCTGCCACAGACCTGGAGGATCAGAAGAAGGTTTAGGAAGAGCAGGTTCTGAAGAACTCTGGGTCTGAGCCTCTTTCTTCTCCAGGTACTGCTGGAGCAGAAACATTTTGCTGCCTGAAACCCACTGTTTCCTGAGGATAAATGATGCTTATCCATCTTCTCTTTTCTCCCAGACATCCTTCCAGGTCTTCTTAGAATGCACACCAAATCCAACCAGCTGGTTGTCCTCACTACTTGACGGTGCCTCCACTGATCTTTCAGCTAAATAATTTTTCAGATCTCTGATTTCGTGAAAGAGTCGGGTAGAATCCAGAAATGAAAGGAGACTCTCCTTCTTGGGTCCCTCGGCATTAAACAGTCCAGCTCTCTCCTCTTCCTCAACCTTGTTAATTAAATAAATGGTGTAGCCAATATCATTTTCTAGCAGCCACGGAAAGGACTTCCCCTTGTATTTGCCAAATTGAAGAACATACTCCTCCAACACCTCCTGCCTGTCAGATGTATCTCCACCTCTAATGAAGACTATTGACATGGCGTTTTCCTTCACTTTGTCCTCTATCTGGGGAGCGGACTTGTCCTGGAGCTCAGGATTATTTTTGATCCTCTTTGCTTCATCTGAAGGGTCCTGCCTCAGAAACCCAGTTGGGCCTCGTCTGAAGCTCACGCTGATTTTTCCAGGAAAAACTAATTTCCTCTTCATTCTGGAGATCTGTAGCCAAACAAGATGCATTTATTGTGGTTAGTGGGTGAAGTAGCACAGGTGTACTGTAACTCAAAAATTGTAAAAAAAAAAAAAAAGATAACATACAAAAAAAAAAACAAATATATATATATATATATATATATATATATATATATATATATATATATATATATATATATATATATATATATATATAGAAGATTGTTGTTGTTTTCTCTTCCTGCATGCTCTTCCTGTAAAGTCCTTACTACTAAGGCGATGTGGAAACAGCGCCCCCTAAATCCCGCTGGTGGTGAAAAAGTATATTACATCCGTAGTGTTAAGAACTACCATAGAGAATGAATGGGAAAAGTTAAGAGAGTTAAGCTTAACCATTTTCGGCTCCCGCCCCCCAGCCGTAACATGTGACGTTTTCTGTGAGAAGTGCTTGACATAGCAAAATACACATCACATGAAGAAAAAAATAAACGCAAAAAAATAAAGTTACAAGCGGGAGTCGATCCCATGATCTCCGGATGTCGGAGCGACGGTCTACCCGCTAAGCTAATCCTACTGACGAAGTAAAGACAACACAGTGAATATACATTGCAGTGGTTTTTATTTTTCGATATACAAAGTTCTTAGTGTATTGTTTAAATAGGAAGAACCGAGTTTAAATGATCCTGAGCCACAGAACGTTTTTTTTTACTAGGAGCAACATTCTACATTACAACATTCAGGGTTCATTGCAAAGTGCAATGAACTGGCGCTGAGAATCCCCCACAATGCATTGAAGTAATCCAAAATGGCAGCCGGTTGCGCTAGGTCTCGGAAAACAACCGAAACATGTAAGTATATTAAAAAGTATCTAGTATCTGTTGTAAAATATATTTGTAAATGCGTAAGATTGTGTGTTTAATATGTTATATTCCTCAATCGACAACCTACATTGTTTTGAAGCTAATCGATTTCGGTAATTCTAAAGCTAACGCGAATTAGCGCCGAAGTCTAAAAACAAACGCTAGATATTACATCAAAAAGCAGTGAGGTCTAACCGTAGTCACAAGTTATTACCTTATGTTTTAAATGTGTTTATATATGTAGGGACAGACGAGGAAGAGGAAAATCTGACCCATCTATGGATGGAGAAAGATAGCCTGTTTGTTATCAGGCAAGCTCATGCCGGATGGGAGGAAGAGAGACTTTGTTTTCGTGGCAAGCGCTTATGAAAACACCCGAAATTAAGAGAAAAGTAGTGAGCATGGGTGTCCGAATTGCTTTGGAAATTCAGAGAACTATATAGAGACCTATCTAGTGCCGCACTATATAGGGTTTCCGTAGTTAGGGAGGATTAGGGCAGGAATTCCGACACAACCGGACATGCTAGCCTGTGAGTTTTGCAAACCAATTTTCTGCATTTTTAACCTGTAACAGTTTGTAACTGTAAGCTGTAGAGTTACTTTAAAGCTATACCAAACCGTGAGTCACCAGAGATGCAGAGGTCAGTGGTTTTTAATCACTATTTATATTGAAATGCTATTAGCATGCCGTGTTAGCATTAGCATGTTCGTCCAAGCAAAGGCAACATACAAATGCATTCGTTTTTCTTGTATTTTTCATTTTTGAGGTCTGTTTCTACTAACTGCTACGCTGGCTGTTTTTGGTAAATAAATAAGAGCAACTGTGACGTTGGGAGCTTTTTTTCAATTATAAATATATTAAAAATCGTGGTGAAATAACTCCCGTTTTTTTTAAATGACTTCTAAATCATTTTTGCTTCCAAGATTAATTGTAAAATGATCCAACAGAAACAGTGATGTTGGTTTACTACTCAATTAACCAGAAAGTTGATAGAAAACCTTTAGAGCACAACATTCATGGTTATTCAATATTATATCTTTCTTTCAAAGTCATGGTTTTTATTCATATACTTATTATTTGTTGGTTTGTATTTCTTGTTTAAAAAATGATAATTGACCATTTTAGATGCATTGTTTTAATTTTCATACATCTGGTCAAAGACAAACACCAGCAAAACACATTTAACTGCTAAGAAATGTGGTTTGATCTGTGAATCGTTGATCTTGGTTCCTGAATTGAATCCGATCTTTTCCTAATGATTGATTACCAGCTACCAGAAACTAACTTGATTCACCTTCAGTTAACACCATTTCCAATTGAACAAACAGTCTAGAAATGACTTCAAATGAGTGTAGTGATGTGTAGATGCTCTGTCTTCAGGGAAGTGCAGGTGGACTGGCATTCTGTGTCTAGTAACGTCAATGGTTCTGGATGCTGAGCAGCATTCACCTTTAAATGACAGCTGTTAAGTCCTCCAAAGATGATGGAAGTCATTTTTATAACTAATTGTTTCACAGGAGCATGTGTCAGTGGTTCAGGACATGAAGCTGGATTCTGCTCACATGTTCAGACTTTATCTACAACAAACTAAAGGTATGAAGAAGCTGAACATTCCCTCATATTTGTAAATGTACATAGAGCAAGGTTCAAAGTAAGTAAAAATACCAAATGTAATTCTAACATTCTCTAACCAGAATCTCTAACCAGAGTCAGAGGACAGAGTCTGGTTTGCATGAACTGGACCAACCTGCACAGAGTCCTGATGTCATCTGGCCTCAGCTGCTTCCTGCTCTTCAGTGGCCTGGAGTGAGAAACCAGATGTGGTTTATTGCTGCATGAAGGTCTCTGTGGATGTTTTCTTTTCTAAAGTTCTGTCCTTCTGAGGAGAACAAAGTAGCAGGATCTTCCTTAAAGAAATCCTCCTCTTTTACTGTGACATTTGAGGATCTTTGATGGTTTTATTGGATGGTTTGTCTGGCGGGTCCAGATATAGAAAATAGATTTCCAAGTTAAGCTAAGAACTCTGTGGCTTTTCCATCTCCCTCATAATATGTTTGTTTGAGACGTGTTTTTGACATCTGAACGTTTTGTCCTCATTATTGTGCACCATAGAGTTGGCATTTCCCACCAAAGTGTGTCTGTTTACACTGTTTAGAAAAGGTTGTGTAGTGGGTCAGACTCTGAGATGAGTGTCAGTCTTCCTGATGCTAATCCAGCAGGACAGTCCAGTCAGTCTGACAGCTGATCGTCTGCTTCAGGAGAACATTTTCTAATAACACGTTCTTCTAGGGATTGGGGGGGTCTGGGGAGTGTGTGGTGGGTGATGCTGATGTGTGTCTGGAAGGAGGGCTGGATGACGTTGGGTTCTCTCTTCTTTAGCTTATGTCTTTAGTCATTTCTCTTTTAATTGTATTTGTGTATTTTATGGTGTGGGGCTTATTTCATTCTTTTATTCCATGAATAGAGATAGTTGTTTCCTGCATTCTTGTTTGTTTTATGTGCAGCACCTTGAGCTGTGTTCTCCATGAAAGCTGCTATAGAAATGAACTTCATCAACTTCATAAAGCTAAGACTGATATAACACAGGATTTAAACCAAAAAAGTTTTTTCCTGAATCAAAAAATCCAACTTCAGGTTCAAAGTACATCTTGGGGCTTGTTTTAAAATACCTAATGTAATTCTAACATTCTTGTGGTGTTTTTAGCAGGAGTCAGTGACAGAAAAATGTTTAGACACACCTGAAATGTGTGTATTTGATAAATGTGTTTGTCTTTTCCAGTCATCATGAACCTGCAGCTGCTGGATTCTCTCATCGACTTTTCCAGAGTGAGGATGCGGGATTTGAACAATTGGGCCAGACGCTGCACACAGACGTTCAGCTCCATCCAGGACCCACATTCAGCAACATCCTCAGCAAACATTGTTCCAGCTCCAGAGGACAGGTACACTCTACTGTTCTCTTTGTATTGATATTTAGAGGAGGTTTTTGTTTCATGGTGTGTGTTTCTGCCTCTAAGAATCTTCTAGGTGGGGCTCCATCTGCCAGGTGCTGCACTTTGGACTGCTTCCCTTCCTCTTCCAACAAGTCAGAGTCTGGTGGGATGACCTGCACAGAGTCCTGACCTGAACCCCATAGAACACCAGGCCTTCTCCACCAACATCAGTGTGTGACCTCACCATGACCTTTAGGAAGAAAGGTCAGGGACTCCTCCAAACAGTCCTCAACCTTGTGGACATCATTCCCAGAAGAGTTGAAGCTGTAATCGCTGCAGGAGGTGGATCCACACCGTACTGAACTCTATGGGTCAGTGCTGGGACGACACTTCAGGTCATGTGAGTACAGGCAGGTGAGCGTATACTTTTGGTACTACAGTGTACATGTGAGGACATCACAGAGATGCTCTGCAAGGTTCCTGAACATCTGGGGCAGATGACATCTGACATCTGTCCTGCTCTTTAGATTTAGAGCAGGGGTGGCTAACCCTGGTCCTCCAGAGCCTCCATCCTGCCTGTTTTCTAGCTCTCCCTGGACTGCTTGATGCTGATAACCTAAATCAGGTGTGTTCAGTCAATCAGGATGTGAATCACTTAAGTCAGCTAATCAACAGGAAGCTGGTGAGGGACAGCTGGAAAACAGGCAGGGTTGAGGCTCTGGAGGACCAGGGTTAGCCCCCCCTGATTTAGAGTATAGATTTTTCTCCTGAACATGACATGAAAAACACAGCATCAATGGGGGGGGTCTCTCTGTGTGGAGTTTGCATGTTCTCCCCGTTCATGTGCAGGTTTTCTCTGGGGTGTCCAGCTTCCTCCCACCATCCAAAAACATGCTTCATAGGTTAATTGGTAACTCTAAATTGTCCATAGGTGTGACTGTGAGAGTGAATGGGTGTGTGATTGAGAACATTCTACCCTGAGACAGACTGGTGACCTGTCCAGGGCGTCCCCTGCCTTCACCCAAAAGGGGCCGGGATAGGCTCCAGCAGCCCCATGACCCCGAAAGGGACAAATGTAATAGAAGATGAATGAATGAATGAATGAATAGATGGATGAATGAATGAATGATTTCTTATCTGATTGTCCAACTTATAAGCTAAGAACTATGTGGCTTTTCCATCTCCCTCATATGTTTATTTGAGAGTTTTTTTGTTTCTGAAAAATGTTGCAGAAATAATTATTTATTACTAAATAACTAAAAAGGCCAGTTTCAACATTCAATTGGTTTCTGCTGGTAAAAGTTCTGCAACATGACATATTTTGTTACAGACTCTATGCTAATATAGTTACCATGTTGATCTCACAAAGATTTACATATTTAATTTACAGATACATATACAGTTACAGATTTATTTAAAGATTTACATATTTATTTGCTCACAAGTTAAGCAGAAATCCTTTCTTTTGAATCACAATAATTAGTAGCTATTTCACTCTGAGTGTAGTACATTTTTTTGTCCACTAGATGGTGCCAAGAGTGATGGACAAAATTGTTGGTAGCCCTCAGTTATAGAAAGAAAGTCCTCAATGTTCACTGAAATGACTTGAAACCTTCAAAAGTAACAATAAATTAAACTTTATTGAAAATTAAATCATCAAAATCAGCCATTACTTTTGAGTTGTTGATTAACAGAATTATTTATAAAAACAAACTAATGAAATAGGGCTGGACTAAAATGATGGGACCCATAACTTCATATTTAGTTGCTCAACCTTTTGAGGCAATCACTGCAATGAAACGGTTTCTGTATTTGTCACTGAGCCTTCTGCACCTGTCCACAGGTATTCTGGCCCCTCCTCATGAGCAAACTGCTCCAGTTGTCTCAGGTTTGATGGTGTCTTCTCCAAATGTCATGTTTCAGCTCCTTCCACAGATGTTCAATGGATTCAGATCTGGGCTCATAGAATCCACTCAGGATAGTCCAACGCTTTTCTCTGAGCCATTCTGGGGGGGTTCTGGCTGTGTGTTTTGGATGGTTGTCCTGTTGGAAGACCCATGACCTGAGACTGAGACCAAGCTTTCTGACACTAGGCAGCACATTTCTACCCAGAATGCCTTGATCATCTGGAGATTTCATTTGACCTTGATCAACTTCCAGACCCCCTGTGGCAGATGCAGCAAAGCAGCCCCAACCAGACCTGAGCCTCCTCCATGTTTCACAGTAGGGACAGTGTTCTTTTGGTTGATGCTTCATGTTTGAGTCTACCAACATAGAGCTGATGTGTCTTCACCAAAAAGCTCCAGTTTGGTCTCATCATTCTCCCAGAAGCTTTGTGGCTTGTCAACATGCATTTTTGGCTTTTTTCTGATTTCCTTTCAACAGTGGTGTCCTCCTTGGTCGTCTCCATGAAGTCCACTCTGGCTCAAACAACGACGAATGGTACGATCTGACACTGATGTACCTGATCTAGGAGTTCACCTCTAATGTCTTTGGAGGTTGTTCTGGGCTCTTTGGATCCAGTTCCAACTATCCGTCTCCTCAAGTTGTCATCAATTTTCCTCTTCCAGCCACGTCCAGGGAGGTTGGCTACTGTCCAGTGGGTCTTAAACCTCTGAATAATATGTGCCACTGTGGTCACAGGAACTTCAAGCTGCTTAGAGATGGTTTTCTGGCCTTTACCTTGTTTGTCTATGATTTAGTTTCTAATGTCCTGGGACACTTATCTCCTTTCTGTTGTCCATGTTCAGTGTGGTCCACACCTTTTCACCAAACAGCAACGTGACTATTTGTCTCCCTTTAAATAGGCAGACTGACTGATTGTTGTTGTTTCTGAAATATGTTGCAGAAATGAATCATCTGGACATCATGACGCTGGACCAGATGTGGTCTGTGAAAAAACCACACGCCCTGAAGTCCTGTCTGACCTGCCTTGCTTTCCTGTGAGGAACACCTTCAGCCTCACTTGAAAGCAACTGCATTGAAGAAGCACAAGCTGGTGGAAGCCTCCAAGAACCTGCAGGAGAACATCTGCTCCAGTCATGATGAGGTGATGTTGTGTCACACTGATCACAATCTGTTCTCTCTGCTCTGTGGAAGAACATGACACCGTCTCATCTGCAGCAGGAAGCCCTGAGAAGCAGAGACAGCTGGAGGAGAGTCATCAACGAATCCTGCAGAGACTCCAGGACAGAAACAGCAGGTGAAGCTGCTTCAACAGCAGGTAGAGGCCACCATTGAATCTGTAGATCAAACCGTGGAGGACAGTGAGGAAATCTTCACTGAGATGATCCGTCTCATCCAGAAGAGAAGAGAAGAGGTGAAGAACAAGATCAGATTCCAACAGCTAACTGAAGTGAGGCGGGTCAAAGGTCATCAGAAGGAGCTGCAGCAGGAGATGACTGAGCTGATGAGGAGATGCTGTGAGCGTCAGCAGAGACGGGAGAGCAGTTATCTGTCACTGAAACCTGAGTTCTTTGAGATGTGAATAAATCAAGTCAACGTGGTATTTTGTCATTTTCTCACTGACTGAAGATGCTTGAATGTTTCCCATGACCTACAATGATTGACATGTAACCCTCACAAAAGCTCATCTAGCTTACATACTGATGTGGTAACAATTTCCACTTTTTTAAGAATTCAAAAAAACATTTTGTTTGTGAACATGATAAAAAAAAATCCTGTTAGGCCAGAATTAAAGAAAACCATCAGTCTGTAAAGGAGAAATGGAGCAGTTCAAACCTCACTGAATGTGGACAGGTGGGTATTTATTTTTTCTGATGAGATAAAGATGCTCTGTACTTAAAAAAATAGGCTTCCAAATTTTAGGGAAACAAATGTAACCAATATAAAAAATCTATAATCATTTTTAAATACACAGGTGGTTATTTATTTAAATTGAAAATAGTAATCAGGGTTTTTGGAGAAAAACATTGATATAGTTTTTTGTCTCCTTTAAAATGTAAATACATTTTAACTGTTGTGGTACATGTTCATAAGTCATCACCAATAAAAAACACAACTCTCTGCTAACAAAGTGTGATAAAAACATCTTGTCCATTCACAAAGGTGTATTTTAATGTCAAATTAGTTTGTATTCCTTAGAAATGTCTCAAAAGAGTCATTTATTAAAAATACATTATATATTAAACGTTTGTATTCAACCAGGGAGCCGCCATTTTGTGAAGCTGCTGTGTTAGACACATTTTTAAAGGAATTAAATAAATGCTGCTGCAATATAATAGAAAAGCATTGTAATTGTTGTAATTTAGGTCACAGATTCACTCTTTTTCTGCAAACAGTAAGTAATACTGAGTCAGTGCTTAAAACGTTGTGAATAATAAAGTATTGTGATTTTGTAGTTGCAAAAGTCCTACAAATGGTTTCGCCCGTTTTCTGTCCTATCATGTCCACAATTTGGGGTGTGGCTGTCTGTGATTGGTCCACGGTCGTAGAAGCTTCTAGAACGAAGGAGAACTCGTCCCTTTCTCGTGGGACTTCTGAGTGATCGGACGTGTCTGTCAGAGCTCTGTGAGAAAGGGTTTTCCTTGGTTTCTGCATCCAGAGGATCGGCTGATTTTCGCCAGAGAAGCATCTCTACTGCCTGTTACTTCCACCACAGAGGATTTAACTCCATCTTCCGGTTTTTTCTCAGAGTTTTTCTTCTTCACCTCCCCCCTTTTTTCCTTCTCTACTCTCCTTAGGACTCCATTTTTTGCCCCGGTCCATCTTTTCGGACGATAAGGTAAGCGTTTTATAATATTTCGGGACGTCATTGAGAGTAAATATGTTGGTGCTTTTATATTTCTGCTGGCTGTGTGAAAACCATTGTTGCATTTTAGTCACTGTTGTTTGCTGTGGGCAAGTTGCTTGAGCCGCTTGAAGCTAGCTAGCTAAGCTACGTTAGCAAGTTAGTGGTTGTATAAGACTTAACCTAAAGTTATTTGGGCGTAAATTCTTTTTATATTTCCTGCTGTGTGAAACCAGTTTTGAATTGTAGAGGGCGTCACGTGTTTGCTGGTGAGTCAAAGTTAACCTTACTGTCAGAGAGGCCGCTTTAAGCTAGCTAGCTAAGCTAGCGTTAGCAAGTTAGTGGATTGTAAGACCCTAAACCTTAAAGTTATTTGGGAGTAAAATTCTTTTTTATATTTCTGCTGTTGTGAAACATGATGTTGCATTTGTGTAATTTTATCCCGTGACCTTGCCTCGTGTCGAAGCTAGCTTAAACATCAAAGGAAAAACTTTTTTTTTTTCTGAAGCTAGCTAGCTTGCGTTAGGTAGTCAGTCTATGGAAGGACCCAAAGTTAATATTTGAGAGGAAAATGCTTGATTTATTTTTCTGCTGTTGTGAGTGTTGCATTTGTGTAATTTATTAGTGGCTTAGCTTCTTCTGGATATTTAGCTTTAACTTCAAAGGGGTCGGTGCGTTTGAAGTTGCCGGAATGCTCTGTGTGTGTGTGTGTGGGGGGGGGGGGGTCGCTGTTCATGCCTGTTGCTGCTGTATTGCTTATTGAGGTATTGTCTCTTTTATGGTGTTATTGCTCAGTGATGTTATATTATCAGTATAGTTATATATATATATATATATATATATATATATATATATATATATATATATATATAATTTGTTTTAACTGTTTTTCAGCGCTTATTGTTATTGCTTTCATTCACAATTTGAAAATAAAAATTTCTTAAATTGCATTAAAAATTGCAGTTCCAAAAAAAGCAAAAATTTCTAAGCTGCACATAAAAATTCTGCTTTGCTTTCTTAATTTTTCTTTGCCAAAGAGGTAAAGCATTTATTTATTTAATGTTTTCTTTTTTAGACACTAGGAGTTCATTAGTACTTAAGACATTTTTAAATTGGAGTGTTTTGTTTGTTTAAAATGTCCAAGTTCACATGATTTTGTAAGATCATTACAGAATCTGCTAGGATGCTTTTATTTCATGTTTCTTTGCTCATTTTAACTGACTTTTGCATGTTTTTATTGATTCTATTCAGTAGATTTTATTTGAATTCTGTGATTTTTAGTATAAATTTACCTATGGATGGTCTGGGCTTGCTGGTAGCTGGTTTCTTCTGAATGAAAGTGCTGATCACGCATGAAGCTGCATGTTGGATTGTTGTATTGATGCAAGTTTCTGAGATTGTGTAACCCCAGGCATTGATTAAGTTGAATTTAGTCAGATCTGTGGATTTATGGCTGAGGATCTCCTGAAACTGTGAAGTTTATCTGCTGACTTGATGCTAAATTAAAGGCTTGTTTGTGATCTGTGAATCCTCTGGAGGAAAATAGTGGTAAAAAGTTAGATTTTCTTTAAGATCTGTTGGTTAAACAAAAGATTTAAAGCACATTATTCTAATTCTGTAGAAGTGTTTTTGAATAGATTAATAGAAGTAATGAATAAAGAACTGATGGCTCACAAAAATAGACTTCATATATTTAGCAGAAGAAGCCATTTTGAACTGTTAATGTTTTTTAAAGGCTCTTATTTTTAAAAACAGGTGTGCTTTTCTCCAAAGTAAAAAAAAAAAAAACTTGAAAAAAATGTTGTTTCCTAGTATTTAAATTGTTTTTTCCATGAAAATGAACCGATAGTTCAGATAAAAATCTTAATTATAAAAAAATCTAACTTGTAGCTGCACAGGCAGAGCTCAGGCGTGTTCGGCCCTCTTCCCTGCTTACGCTGCTCCTTCTACCCATCCGCGGCGCCTCGTCCGCGGTTCCGCCACCCGCTCCGCTTCCCCCTCTCACTTCCTTTGCTTCGGTTCCCGGTCACATCCGCACTGCGCCTGCACTCGAGGCGAATATCCTAGCGCTGCTCTCTGCGCTCCTGTGCGCTTCAAGACACGCACGGGCCCATCCACTTATCGTTCCCTCTGCCCAACATGCGTTACTGTTCTCTGGTTCACTCACCTCGCCGTCACTATTGTTAGATTTGATCCTTTTCTCTCCCTTACTGACGCGTGCTTGCCTGTTTTCCCCCTGCCCTGCCATGCGCTGCCCTAGTCACACCTCCCCCCGCGCTCCCTCATAGTATCCCGCTCCTGATGTTTCCCCCTTTTCCCTTTTTCCGCCTCTCACCTTTCTTTCTAGTTTCTTTTGCTCCCCCACGCCTAGCATTTACCCCTCCCCCGTCCTGTTAGCCAGATTCAGAAAACCCTCCTGGTCTTTCACCGCGAAAATTTCGGTCAATTTCCCACGCCTCCCTGCCTGTTTCCATTTTTGTCTGAAGTGTCGTTTCTGCTGCTTGTCTCTCCCGCTCTCTGTCCTTCCCCCCCTCGTCTTCCCAACCTTTTCTGTCCCCCTCTTTCCCCCGCTTCCCCCGCCTCTACTCCTTTTTCCCTACGACATTATGGTTGATTTTTTGCCCTTTCCATCGTCCTCCTAGGTTTTTTGGAGACCTTGATATGTTTTTTACCTCCTCCTTTAAATGTAATACATTTTACAATGGTTCTAATGTCATCACCAATAAAAACACAACTCTCTGCTAACAAAGTGTGAAAAAACATCTTGCCATTCACAAGGTGTATTTTAATGTCAAATTATTTTATTCCTTAGAAATGTCTCAAAAGAGTCATTTATTAAAAATACATTATTATTAAACGTTTGTATTCAACCAGGGAGCCGCCATTTTGTGAAGCTGCTGTGTTAGACACATTTTTAAAGGAATTAAATAAATGCTGCTGCAATATAATAGAAAACATTGTAATTGTTGTAATTTAGGTCACAGATATATCTTTTTTCTGCAAACAGTAAGTAATACTGAGTCAGTGCTAAAACGTTGTGAAAAATAAAGTATTGTGATTTGTTATTGCAAAAGTCCTACAAATGGTTTCGCGCCCGTTTTCTGTCCTATCATGTCCCACAATTTGGGGTGTGGCTGTCTGTGATTGGTCCACGTTCGTAGAAGCTTCTAGAACGAAGGAGAACTCGTCCCTTTCTCGGGGACTTCTGAGTGACCGGACGTGTCTGTCAGAGCTCTGTGAGAAAGGGTTTTCCTTGGTTTCTTCTCGCATCAGAGGATCGGCTGATTTTCGCAGAGAAGCATCTCTACTGCCTGTCTACTACTCCACACAGAGGATTTAACTCCATCTCCGTTTTTTCTCAGAGTTTTTTCTTCTTCCCTCCCCCCCTTTTTTCTTCTCTACTCTTAGGACTCCATTTTTGCCCCGGTCTCTCTTTTCGGACGATAAGGTAAGCGTTTATAAATATTTCGGACGTATTTGAGAGTAAAATGTTTGTGTTTTATTATTCTGCTGTTGTGAAAACCAGTGTTGCACATTTTAGTCACTTTGTTTGCTGTGAGTCAAAGTTAGCTTGACTTCAGAGGAGGCCGCTTTGAAGCTAGCTAGCTAAGCTAGCGTTAGCAAGTAGTGGATTGTAAGACTTAACCAAGTTATTTGGGGTAAAATTCTTTTTTATATTTCTGCTGTTGTGAAAATGAATGTTGCATTTGTGTAATTTTATCCGTGACCTTGCCTCGTGTCGAAGCTAGCTAAACATCAAAGAAAAACTTTTTTTTTTCTGAAGCTAGCTAGCTTGCGTTAGTGTAGTCAGTCTATGGAAGGACCCAAAGTTAGTATTTGAGAGGAAAATGCTGTTTTATTTTCTGCGTTGTGAGTGTTGCATTTGTGTAATTTATTAGTGGCTTAGCTTCTTCTTGGATTTTAGCTTTAACTTCAAAGGGTCGGTGCGTTTGAAGTTGCCGGAATGCTCTGTGTGTGTGTGGGTGGGGGGGGGGGTGGGCTTGTTCGTAGCGTTTTTGCTTCTGTATTGCTTTGAGGTATTGTTTTTTTTTGGTGTTTTGCTACTGTTTATTATGTATTTTTTGTTTTTGTTTTTCTGCGCTTATTGTTATTTTCTTTTCACAATTTGGATATTTTCTTAAATTGCATCAAAAGTTGCAGTTCCAAAAAAAACAAGAGTTTCTAAGGGCACATAAAAATCTGCTTTGCTTCTAAATTTTTCTCTGCCAAGAGGTAAAGCATTTATGTATTTAATGTTCTTTTTTTAGACCATAGGAGTCATTAGTACTTAAGACATCTGAATTGGAGTATTTGTTGCGTTTAAAAATCAAGTTCACATGATTTTCAAGATTACACATAGAACCTGCTAGGATGCTTTATTTCTATGTTTCTTTGCTCATTTTAACTGAATGTGGCAAACTTTGGTTAAATTTCTATGAACAATGCTTTTAATATCTCTTCCTATATTACCTTGACTGTTACTGGTGACTCCTACATGTTTTTATTTATTCTATTCAGTAGATTTATTTGAATTCTTTTATTTTTTAGTAGAATTTACCTATGGATGGTTTGGGCGTGC